>CM054147.1:50069132-50081632 GCA_028751875.1 Rapana venosa
GTAGCTCTTTTTTGAAAATCAAATAAAAAATACACCCGGATTTTTTTTCTGCATAACACTAGTTTTTCTGTTAATGTATGTCTGCGTAAACTATGATTGCTTTGCAATGTATTATTTCAATCTGTAGGAGCACACCATTAATATATTGATATTTTTCGTTATGTTTCAGCGGACACGAACAATGTCAAAAGAGGTGAGAGCAGGTGTCAAATGATTCGTGTTGTCTGTCAGTTGTGTGATAGTGGTGGTTGTAATAGTGTTGTGTGCATACATGTGTGTGCTTGTGTGTGTGTGTGTGTGTGTGTGTGTGTGTGTGTGTGTGTGTGTGTGTGTGTGTGTGTGTTTGTGAGATGTGTTTGTGAGGTGTGTGTGTGTGTGACGCTTGCTTGCTTGTGTGTCTGTCTGGCTTGTGTGTCTGTCTGTGTGTCTGTGTGTCTGTCACTCTAACTGTGAGTATGATATGTGTTGTCTTCTTGTGATAGAGGTGGTGGTAGACGTATTGTGTGCATACATGTGTGTACTTGTGTACGTGTCTGTATGTGCTTTTGTGTGTTGTATGCGTCTGTGTGCTTGTGTGCGTGTGTATATGTGTGTGTGCGTGCATGTGTGCGAGCGCGCGTGCATGCGTCTGGGCGGGCGTGTATGTGCGTGCATAAATAAAGTTTGGATTATATATTGGTTAACTTTATAAACGAGCGTTTTGGTGTTCTCTGGATGATTTACATCTACTGTGTGTGCATGTGTGTACGTGTGTGCTTGCACGCACGAGTACCTCCGTGCGTGCGTGCGTGTGTGCGTTCTACGCCGCAACATATGGAGTATCCATCCACCTATACTTATCCAATTTACGATTTTCATGTTTATCGAAATAGCTCCACACACACACACACACTCACACGCACACACACACACACACACACACACACACACACACGCACGCATGCTCGCACGCACGCACGCACACACACACACACACACACACACACACACACCGACGTCCCGTGAGCGAACGCACGCAGAACATCTTGCGCACACGCTAAAACCCGTTCCGCTTTTCGGAAGAGTAGGCCATTGCATGCCTTTGGGAACGGATGACACAATTTGCAAAACTGCATACACACGAGGACTGGATTAAGAAAAAAGCACATCAGCGCTTATTTCATTATCCACGAAATAAAAGAATAAAACAAAATAAATAAATGAAATACAACAATAAACCGTAACTGCTCTACCCCCAACGAACGACATTGAATTTGGGGGACGGGATAGCCTAGTAGTTAGAACATAGCGCTCGCAATCTGACGACCAGGGGTCGATTCCCGTTCAAGGGGATATTTTCCCCTGGAGTTAACATCAGCGCAGACTCCACTCTCCCCAAAAGTCCTTCGGACGAGACTATAAACCGAGGTCCCGTGTGCGAAAGCACGCAGAACATCTTGCTCACACGTTAAATCCTGTTCCGCTCTTTTTTTAATTTTATATTTTATTCTTTTATACCGAGGATAATGGAATAAGCACTTATGTGCTTTTTTACATCAAGTCCCCCTGTGTATGCGGTTTTGTCAATTCTGTCATCTGTTTCCACCGGCTCACAATGGCCTACTCTTCCTTAAAGCGGAACAGGATTTAACGTGTACGCAAGATGTTCTACGTGCGTTCGCACACGAGGCCTCGGTTTATAGTCTCATCCGAAGGACTTTTGGGGAGAGTGGAGTCTGCACTGATGTTAACTCCAGGGGAAAATATCCCCTTGAACGGGAAACGAACCCGGGTCGTCAGATTGCGAGCGCAATGTTGTTTTCGTAAGAGTAGGCCATTGTGTGCCGGTGGGAACAGATGACAGAATTTACAAAACTGCATACACACGAGGACTGGATTCAGAAAAAAAACCCCGCACATGAGCCCATATTCAATTATCCTCGAAATAAAAGAAACCCCCCAAAATAATTATTTTTAATAAAAATGAATAAAATGAACCGTAACTGCCCTACCCCCAACTAACCACACGGAATTTCCCCTCTCTGTCCACAGACGGAGTGGACGGTCACGACCCCCGGCAGGGCTATTACGACCCCCGGAAAGGCTACTACGACCTGCAGGCCACGCCGGGCAGTGGCGCCTCCAGAACAGCCCCCAACGCAGCGCCGCTGCTGCCGCTGCTGCTGCCGTGCCTGCTGGGCCTCAGCATGCTGGTGACCCGCTGGCGGCCAGAACAGGACACACCTTTTGACAGACTGGTCTTCCTCCTCACTTGATTCTTTGGGGGAGGGGCAATGTCACTCCCCCCGTTCTCCTAGGGTCTGGTGTGATGATGGCGAGGATGGTTTGGTTTTTTTGGTGGTTGTTTTTTTTCTTGACTGGATGACCAAAGTATGGCGAGGATGTTATCGCGTGTAAGACCGTTTTGTTCAGGATGTGTCACCCTAAAAGGGATTTTTTTTTCTGGGCAGGATGTGTCATCTTGAAAAGGGGATTTTTTTTTCCTTAAAAGGATGTGTCATCTTAAAGGGATTATTTTCTCCTTAGAAGGGTGTGTTATCTAAAAAATGGGATTTTTTCCTTAGAAGGATGTGTCATCTTAAAAAGTGATTTTTTCTGAGTGGGATGTGTCATTTTAAAAGGGGATTTTTTCCCTTAAAAGGGTGTGTAATCTTAAAAGGGATTATTTTTTTCTGAGAGGGATGAGTCATCTTAAAAAGGGATTTTTTCCTTAGAAAGATGTGTCGTCTTAAAGGGGATTTTTTCTGAGAAGGATGTGTCGTCTTAAAAAGGGATTTTTTCCTTTGAAGGATGTGTCATCTTAAAAAGGGATTTTTTCCTCCTTAGAAGGATGTATTATCTTAAAAGGGATTATTTTACCTCAGCGGAATGTGTCATCTATTTCTTTTTCTTTTTTTTATACACGGGCTACGATTTTATTGATTCTCTAGGACATCTGTGTGTCCATTTGATGTTATGAGTCTGAAAACATCTTTTCCTGGGGGTAATCTTTTGTGTATATTTGATTTTCTGGGTCTGAGAAGAGTTTATCCGTGTGCACTCGTCTTCGTATTAATCTTTTTTTTTTGAAAAACGAAAAATACCGTTCAAGTCCAATACATGACGCTACAATCCTGCTGACTGAATTGCCACGTGTGTGTATAATTTTTTTTATTATGGCAGGAGGGAGTTGGCACGATGTTAAATATGTATGCGGGTATACGTTGGTATCAATTCTGATCAAACCAGGGATTAGACCCTTGATAATTTTGCACCCCCAAACCTCAAAAACCGTGCAAGTTTAAACACACGTTTGACCCCGTTTTGCAATCGCAAAGGATGATTAAAGTGTTTTTGACTTGACTTGACTTGACGGGCCACAGCTATGTCTATTGACATAAAGACTGAACCGGTTTAAGACGTCATACCGTGAGTTTATTTTTCGCTGCATCTACTTGTGAAGAAGTCTGTTGTGCTTTCTTGCTCTGTTCGTTGTCTTTTTATGAGCGAGATACGCTGCAAACTTTCAACACAGGGAACAAAACACAAAGTTACAAGGAGTCAGATTGTGGGAAAAGGTGACTTCTTTTGAAGGTATTTTCAAAGCACTGACATCGAGCGATAGATTGCTGCCAAAGTCACCATGGCAGTATAGACATGAGGCACTTCTGGAGAAACGAGAACGGAGATGGTTTTGTGTGTGTGTGTTGTTGTTTTTTCCTTACTACCTAACCTGGCACAGTAAACAGAAAATGGTGTTTCAAGGAGTTTGCAAAGCCATGAGTTCAGCGCACATAGTGATCACCGTTATACCAACATGCTGCTCCTCTGACAGACAGCGGGATGCCTTGACTGAAGCAGTGTCTTTAGCGAAGACCGTGAAATATCCATGAACAAGTGCGTGAGCCACGACAAGATCTTTATTTCGAGTGCTGATGCCGTTTTGCAAAACTGTTTATCTATACCCTCTTTCTTTCAACTTCTGAGAATATACCCCCTTAAAATCCACATAGCAACAACAACAACACTCAAACAAAATACAAACTAAGATAACAAAGAGCCACCTCCAACCCCGAGAAAGAAAAAAACCTGCCTTGAATGAAAATGTGTTACCAAGCTGAATGAAATCTTGTAACATGTGATATTTGATTGTATCTGTTTCCAGTTTCATTTTTTTGAGAACTAAACCCCTTAAACAGATAAAGGTTTCTTCTTCATTAAACAATATTGAAACAAAGAATCAGTACACTGACCATTGCGTAATTATGTTTTGTGTCGACCAATGGGCTTTGATTATATCGATCAATGTATATGCTAGTATTGGCTGATATTCATCAACTACGAGTTCATTCAGAGCATAAAATCACAGATACTTCAGATGAGAGAATAATGCTTACAGACGAAGCTCGATTGCATTACTTCACTTGCCGGTAAACAAACCGTGAAACAATATTCCCTCTTATTTTGTTATAACAAAAAACACTATTGAAAGTCCATGTCTTATTGTCACGTTATTCCTGGTGCTCTTTCAAAACGGCTCTTGCAAAAAACCAAAAAAAAGCACACGGATTGCAATATAAGCACAACAACTAAACGTATTGACATTTTGTTTTCAGTTAAAGACCCTTTGCCAAAGATCACCTTCAAAACACCACCATTGTCCAGATAAATCCTGGCTTAGGTGAACCATATAAAGAGAAAACCTGTGTAAGCCTGCTGGTCTATCCTCTCAGTGTGAACAGCTCTGCAACAGTCTTCCTTAGTACATCACGGACTAACTGGAAAACTCATAGCGGTATTTACCCCCATATCTGGTGTTATGTTTTCCCCGCTGTTGAGGGCCACGGAAGCTGACAGAAGAATAACAAAGCCTTTCTTTCCTACATGCTGTGTGTTTACTGCGTATTCACAATCTGTTCTAGAAAGATCGTCGTCTTCTTCGCGCAAGGCATTTTGCACGTTTTTGAACGACGACAACTCTTTTACAAACCAAACGCCGGAGTCTTCGAGTTGGAGTTAAACCGTGTGGCTTTTTTTTCTTTTATAAAGAAAAAGAAAAGTGTTGGAGAAATAGTGTTATACGCAGACGAAGGCTTGGAGACATTAATGGAGGCGCCGAGACTGGTTAAAATCTGGATTCCTGGATTTCAGTGAGTCTACTTTTTCTGGATTTTTTGTGGGGTGGTTTTTGTTTTTTTGTGTTTTTTTCGGTGTGACGTTGGGAGCGGAGATGACAGTGACTATTGGAATCGTCTGGTGACATATGGGGTTACAGATGTGGAGCAGAGTTTGGAACTTGTTACCGACATGTGTGTGTACGATTTCCTTTTGTGCACAGAAGTACGGGTGTTTTCTTTTCTTTCCTTTTTCCCTCATTTTTCTTTGGAGAAGAGGACTGAAACGGAAACAATATGTTTGTAAAATACATAAAGACGAGAGGAAATAGAGAGCGAGAGAGGGGGGTGGGGGTGGGGGTGGAGTAACAGTCAGAAAGAGAGAGGGAGAGGGTGAGAGAGAGAGCGTGTGTGTGTGTGTGTGTGTGTGTGTGTGTGTGTGTGTGTGTGTGTGTGTGTGTGTGTGTGGTGTGTGTGTGTGTGTGTGTGTGTGTGAGAGAGAGAGAGAGAGAAAGTGAGTGTTTTTGTGTATATGTGTGTGTTTTAAATGTGCGCATGCATATGTGTGTGTTTTAAATGTGCGTATGCGTGTTTTGTGTGTGTGTGTGTGTGTGTGGTGCCATGTGTGCGCGTTCGTTCTTGTATTTAACGTCTGTTCACAATAAGTGATACCAGTGTGTGTGTGTGTGTGTGTGTGTGTGTGTGTGTGTGTGTGTGTGTGTGTGTGTGTGTGTGTGTGCGTGCGTGTGTGTGGGTGTGTGCGTGGGTGGGTGTGTGCGTGCGTGCGTGCGTGTGTGTGTGTTTGTGTGT
Source organism: Rapana venosa (assembly GCA_028751875.1). Taxonomy (NCBI): domain Eukaryota; kingdom Metazoa; phylum Mollusca; class Gastropoda; order Neogastropoda; family Muricidae; genus Rapana; species Rapana venosa. The sequence goes on from CM054147.1 coordinate 50,075,036, forward strand.
GTGTGTGTGTGTGTGTGTGTGTGTGTGTGTGTGTGTGTGTGTGTAAGTTAGTTCACAGATGTGCACACCGTGTTATGACAAAAAGACAATGTGATAACACGACTTCAAAAAAGGATTTCCCCCTCCTCTCTCACTCTCTCTCAACCCTAACAAAACGGTATATATATATATATATGTATAAACCAATTCATGTTAAACTTGTGTGTCCATTAATGTGTACAGACTTTGTTAAAACACACTGATGACTGGGCGATTATACAGTCGCTTGTTTTGAGGATTATGTTACGTGAGATGATGACATGTGAACGTGTATCGCCCGACATGTTCCATACTAGTGTTGTATCATATAATCTATGTGACATTGACCCTGATGTAGGAAAAAACAACACTCCAAACGAGAGTACAATTCCCTTATTGAGTATGTTATCACTTACGTTTGTATTTTAATGATTCCAGTTTCTTTATTCAAAAAAAAAAAAAAATAGGGATTCCTTTTAGCTGCTGCTAACAAGCACATATTTTTTTATATTTTGTTGTTATGGCACGTCTGTCTAAGTTCTATTATTAGAACGGTTTTGTTTCTGCTTTTTCATGAGAGTAAACCAATAAGAAAACTTACAAATCACATACAAAAACAATACCAACGGGACATCACGAAAGGAAATAATGCGTTAGGAAAATGACCACTTTGTGGGTTTTGTTGTTGCTGTGGTTTTTTGTTGTTGCTATGTTCTTCTTATTTCAGTCTCTTGTTTTTATCGTTTATTATTTTTGTTTGTTCGTTTTTTTGGGTGTTTTTTTTTAAAACTTTGTGGGGCTCTTTTTGGTTTAACGTGGAATGACTGATGCTTTTCCTCTTCAGGCCAATTTTAGGTCTGATTTATTTTACGTCTAAAACGAGGCCTCAGAAATGTACCGATCAAAAACAAAACCCGAAAAAAAACCAACCCGGCACTTTTTAATTTTTAAACAAAGTTTTACAGCGTAATGGTCATTGTCTTCTTCATTATAAGCTAAGCAAGCTCGGTTTACTGGTTGCACTGTTTTGGGAGGAACAACACTTTTCAGGCGAAAAAGGAAAAGTCTGGCTTTATGACCAAAATGTAGCTGAAAGCTTGAGCAGACACTGGTACAGGTCTTGGCTGTTGTTGATAGTGTGTGAGGTATTCCGACCGCTTCGTTGTTATTTTTCAATATGTGTTGACTTGTGTGACAGATGCCAATAGTTTATAATGATGTCTTTTTCTTTCTTTCTTTTGAAAGAGATATGAGATCTGCACTGAGCCGTTGCAATGAATCAATCCCAAATCTGCTATGTTTATATATATATATATATATATATATATATATATATATATATATATATATATATATATATATATATATATGTATGTATATATACATACATATTATATGTACAAAAAGACTGGTTAGACGTTTTATTTCTGAACATACATAAATATTCAGCTTTTTATTTCAATGTGTTTTTTCCCACAGAAAAGAGAGAGAGAGAGGGAGAGAGAGAGAGAGAGAGAGAGAGGAGCGTACGTGTGTGTGCGTACGTGTGCGAGCGTGCGTGTGTGCGAGCGTGTGTGTGTGTGTGTGTGTATGTGGGTGTGTGAGAGAGAGAGTGTGTGTATGGAGATGCATGCGTGCGCGCGTTTCTGGGAATGCATATGTGCGTGCGTACGTGTGTCTAGGTGTATGTGTGTGCAGACTTGGCAATTTATTTATCTATAGACTGATTTTTCAACTGTTTATTTGTGTGCCTGTGTCCATAGACGAGCCAATTTATCTATTCACAGTCTGATATTTTCAACTATCTATCAATTTCGAGTTTGTGTGTGTAGAGTAGATAATTCGTTTATTCATAGACTGAGTTGTTTAAATCTTGTTTATTTTGTATTGCCGTATATTTTATTATTGACTGTACACTTTATCAATTTATTCAACTTTGTTTTCCCATTTGACGTACACTTTATCAACTTATTCCATTTATCTTTTAAGCTGAGGGGGTTTGGGTTTTTTTCAAAAAAAATCTCTACAAACGAATACCAAACGTAGGTAACGACTGTGCCTGATAAACTAAGCTAACATACACACAATCAATAATGCATACATATAATAATGCTGAGGTTTATGGCGCTAGACTATTGTGTCACCACGGAAATCACATAATTGTACTTTGTGGGTTTTCTTGTCAATGTCATAGTGTCAGATTTTAGCTCAACGATATCATTTCTGAGGGCAACATCAGGACTGGCTATGTTTCATTGACTCTGCAATGATTTGTTCTTAAGACATACTATGATCGTTGCGTTGGTTTAGTAAGACGAATGTAAACGTGAGAATTAAGGATTGTTTGTTTTTTGGATTATCTATACTTGACTGCTTCATAGTATGTGTGTGTGTGGTTGGGTGGGGGGGGGGGGATATTACGATAGTTTTCAGTTATAAGTGGAGAGCAACATGTTTGATATAAACGTGTATTTATCAGCACGTGTCTGTATTTGTAAAGCTATGGATAGATGGTTATGGTGTGTGTTGTGTGTGTGTGTGTGTGTGTGTGTGTGTGTGTGTGTGTGTGTGTGTGTGTGTGTGTGTGTGGTGTGTGTGTATGTGGTGTGGGTGTTGGGTGTGTGTGGTGTGGTTTGTTGTGTGTGTGGTGTATTGTGCTGTGTGTGTGTGTGTGCGTGTGCGTGTGTGCGTGCGTAGTGTGTGTGTGTGTGTGTGTTTGTGGGTGGGTGTTGGTGTGGGTATGGGTGTGGTGTGGTTTGATGTGTGGTGTGGTGCGCTGTGGTGTGTGTGTGTGTGTATGTGTGTGTGGTGTAATGCGCGTTTGTGTGCGTGTGTGTGTGTGTGAGAGTGTGTGTGTGTGTGTGTGTGCGCGCGCGCTTGTGTGTGTTTGTGCGTGCGTATGTGTTGTGTGTGTTTGTGTGTTGTGGTGTGTGTGCGTAGTGTGTGTGTGTGTTGTTGTGTTGTGGTGTAGTGTGGTGTGCGTATGCGTAGTGTGTGTCTGTGTGTGTTGCTGTGTTGTGTTGTGTTTGTGTTGTGATGTGTGTGTTGTGTTGTGTGTGTGCGTAGTATGTGTGTGTGTGTTTGTGTGACAAGCACAGTATACACTATGTGAAAAACTATGCGACACTCCTTTTTTATATGTTCGCAATTGGGTGTACATGGCAAAATACCAAATGCAGGAGACGGACTGATTAATTGATCGATCGGTTGATTGATTGTCTGATAATTTTTTTTCTAGGGGTTACAGGTATGTACTGCCATACTTTCTCATCATGGTCTAGCCCTGAGAGACAGACAGACAGAGACACAGACAGATAGACACAGACAGACAGGTGGACAGACAGACAGGCAGAGCAATAATTTGTTTTCGTCACTGCAAGGTAATGTGGAAATACTTTAAATAAAATTACAGCGGAGGTTATTAGATTGCGCTTATAGCGATTATTTTAATATATATATATATATTATAACCCCCACCCATCCCATCCTGAGGAAGGCGAAAGCCGAAATATTGGGGAATATCTATAATGTTGGCTGTTCTGCTTTCTCGTTGTGTGGTGTATATATATATATATATATATATATATATATATATATATATATATATATATATATATATATGCAATGACAAAAGGAAACTAGAAACAGTTCATAAATATAATTAAAACGAAATAATGCAATGCCATTAAGAAAAAAGTAAAATAAATAAAATAACGAAAGAAATGTAAAATAAAAATGTGTATGTAAAGTACAGATTAAAACGAATATATTGCTGTTCAACCACAAAAAATAATCCTTGATTCCAAACATGTGAACTGCCTCCACGAAAGTAGCAGAGTAATAGCACTTAGTAGTCTCATATTTTACCTCCCGATAGATGTCTCTCTATAATATTCGAGGTGCTCTCCCCCGGGAAGAGCGCGTCGCCACAAGAGCAGCGCCACCCATTATTTCCTTTTCTTTATCCATCTGCATGCGTATCTTTTCCTTTCAGAGTGGCTTTATTTTCTTCAAAGTTTAGCCAGGTACAACTCCCTTGTTGCCGTGGGTTCTTTTACATGCGCTAAATACCTGTTGTACAGGGGACTCTGTTTATCGTCTCATCCGACAAAAACTATCACCCAGACCACGACTCACGTTCTGGGAGAAAAGTTTCGTACACACACAGGAATAGAACCGGGAATTTTCGCTTTTTAGGCAAGTGCGTTACCTCTAGACCACCGATCCACCATCATAACCATCGCAGCAAATTAATAAATGTATCCTTTCAAACGTTACTTTGATTTGTTTTACATTAGTTTCAGTTCACATGTCTAAGAGAAAAAGATGTTTGCGGTTGTTGTTTTTTTCCCAATCAGATTTCTAGATATGCCATTGGTAATATAAGCAGTACAGGAAGTCTACCTCAAACTTGGTTTTTCGAAACGTAATCGTGCATCACTGAAAACAATAAAACCTTATCGAAGTTTATCATTATTCTTCTTAAGGACAAGAGGTTGCTAATCTTATGCTGACCACTCAGTTTTAGGTGGAAAAAATGAATATGCGAGATGTTTGTTTGGGCTTTATGTTGGGATTTTTTATTTTAATGCTTTATTTCCAAAATTAATTAGGAACAATATATTGTGAACTATGATCTTATATCTGACTTTTGTTTTGTTTACAAATAACCAGCCCTGCAGAAAAGGTCAAGTGTGTTTATTTTTGAACAAGTAGTGAACACTTACATTATTTTGTGTTTAAGTGCTCCTTAATAATCATCGTTGTATGTTTTTTGTTCTATTTTGTTTCTTTTTTTATGCCCTGCAACACGAAATACTGCATATTTGTATCTAAGATATAGAACTGACGACATAATTCAAAACCCGTTTTCATTCGACTTTTTTATTGTTGGTATATAGGTAAAGGTGTCCCATAACCTGTGTGGTCGTAGGAGAGCGAGACGTCATAGACCTCAGCATATTTAGGACGGCGCCCATCTCCTCTCCCTCGCTGCTATACCTTCTCTGACCCTAAAGAGGCAGGTACCCATTGGGAGCTAGGAGACTATAGTGAAGCTAAGATGCGCAAACGGTCACCCATCCACTTGGTAACCACACTCGATACTGCTTAACCTTAGCTTGGGGAAAGCGAGCGCCCTGACTACTGAGCTATCCTTGCCCCCTTTTGTTGATATAAAAAGCCCATTTAGTGCAAAGAGAGAACTGATTCAAGCTTGGACATTTTAATATTAAGCGTGTGTATCTGTATGGAGAGAGAGGGTAGTGGGGAATTACAATTATCATGACAATGGGAAGATGATTATGGCTTTTCACGTATGTACAAGCACGCACGCACGCATGCACGCGCGCGCGCAGACACACACAGACACACACACGCACGCACGCATGCATACACGCATGCAGGGACACGCACACACAATCATTTTATTTATTAGTATTATTCATTCATTCATTCATTCATACATACATACATTTATACATACATACATACATACACACATACATACATACACATACATACATACATACATACATACACACACATACACATATACATACCCACTACGTACGTACATACATACACGGATACAAACACGCATTATGTAATATCTATAGATGAGAGAGAGAGAGAGAGAGAGAGAGAGAGAGAGAGAGAGAGAGAGAGAGAGAGAGAGAGAGAGAGAGAGAGAGAGATGATTCAATTATTACACTCCTGCATTGAAATTTTGTTAGGCTTTAAAAGAAATGTTAGGATAGTTGTGTTTTTTTTATCCACGGCACCCAATTACATACGTACTCACTCTCCTTTTACATGACAAAAATAAATCCTCCGAGGACGGAGTATGGATGCCTGTAACAATATCACTACAAAGTACTTGGATGCAGCCGTACATTACGAACTTATCCAATCTGCACTTAACTGCCTCAGAATGACCCCCCCCCCCACCAAATGTGAAGAACGAGCAAAATGATGCACATGGTGGGTTATCCTCATCAGGGTTTAGACGAGGAACGCCTAGCCACTAACATCCACAGCGGCAGTCAGTGCATTGCCACTATGTAAAGATTTGTTGGTCGAAAAACAACAACAAAAAAACCTTGTGATTTACTATTCTGGCACATGGCTTCTCTTTAGGACTGCTTTATACTCGGAAGTGTGGTGTACTGCTTTGACTTGGTTTTCGTTGCGTTTTTCTTCTCAATTCAAACCTCGCTTTTATACGTTTCACACTATCTGCAGATATTAAGGGAGAGATCTATATTTTGCAGGGGTTTATATGTATATATTATATTTTATTTGTCTTCTAGGTCCGGAACGAAAATTTGATTTGCTGGATACGTTTTTTCTTGCGAATCAGCTTTGTAATACTGAGCAGTCCTAAATACAACACATAATCCAGGGAAATGTCATAATAGTTTTTGCATAGTTCTTCGGCCGAATCATGTTACTGCGAATTTTTTTTAAAGAAGAGCATTCACCTACAAGGCTTTCGGCATTGTTTTGTTTGAATTTTAACAGTAAGAAGAGTCTATAATGATATACTTTGGCTGACATGCAGTTTATATTGTTGGTGGT
>CM054147.1:50086632-50092101 GCA_028751875.1 Rapana venosa
TTTGCATATTATAGGCCTAGTGGCTTTCTCAGTGTGTATGGCCAGTAACAGCTTGCCCTCCATACTGACTTACCCAGGCTTTGCGCTCTGGAGTTTAAACACCTAGAGCGCAACTCCAGAGTCTTACGAGACTGACGGATGCCTGCTACTGTGCCCATCCAATATTGACCGCTTTTTTTTTTCGTTTTGATAATGTCTTGATTATCATATCTTTTTTTTATATTTTGAGCATCACTCTTTTAAACAAGCAAGTCAATTAATCAACCAATGACTGAATGCACTGTTGGTATTTTTTTGTTGTATATTTTTAACGCAAAATATAATTTTGTTTACGAAATCCATTGACAGCTCATTTTTTGGTATCTGTGGCAAACTATTATCTTTTGGTGTAATATGTGTGATTTTGACTTTACAGTGGACAAAGTGTGTGCTGTTACTTTTTGTAATTATTGCGCCAGTAGTTTTGGGGTTTTTTTTGCAAGGTACTATTTTATTATGTTTCTTTTTTTCCTTTTGTGCGTTGTTTTACTGCCATGAAGTTTCAGACAAGATGTAATGATGTGTATTGTTTTAACCTGCAGTCTGAGAGTTGGGTTTTCTTATATTATTTTTTAAACGTTTCACGTTGATTCAAGATTCCGAAAATATGTTGAATATATAAAAGAATATATGCAGGCCTACACCCTCCCCCCCCCCCACCACCCCCACCCCCCCCCCACCCACACACACACACACACACAGGGGAGGATTTGCTTTCGCAATAATATGACGAGTATGACGGGGATGGGAGGGGAGGGCTTCTTCTAGCCGTTGAAGAATGTTAGAGCACAGGCACACTTTCAAGAAGTTTAAGGTGTTCTAGACAACAACAACAACAAAAGAGATCTAACAAGAGATCTCAAATGAATCCACAAACACCTCCCCCCCCCCCCCCCCCAATCCAACCATCCAACGACAACAAAAAACAACCACAAAACAAAAATGAAAAACAAAACAAAAAAACAAAATAAAAAACCCACCCACAACAACAAAAATCCCCACAAAAAAGCAAAGCAAATCCGTTTAGCAACAACTACAACAAACTGATAAGTACAGCTTTTTGACACGGAAACGTAGCTATGACGTATTTTTTTATGACGTAACTAATTTTACCCTGACGTGCTTTAGTCACCAAGAAAACAACATCATAATTGCGGTAGCTGTTCAGTAGAAAAAATAACATAGTGATCTGAACATGTTTGTATGCAGATGCGCACACACGCACGCACGTACGCGTAGGCACACACACACATATTTACCGCCTCCCCACTACAAACATACATTTCATAGTTGCTACTGCTGTCAGAAACATGACAATTATTCTAGCCATCCTCCATCTTTAAAAAATAAAATGTATGTATATATATATATATATATAATATATATATATATATATATACACAACACATCTAATATGAATAACAGGAAGAAAAAAATCCCATGATAAAGTAGACAATAACACATAAACCAGGAATTTAGGAACAAATAGGTGAACAAATCAATAAAAATGAACAAATAAAAAATATATTTATGCATATACACCCACACGCGCGCATACACACATATACACACAATACATACATACATACATACATACATACATGCATACATGCATGCATGCATACATCCATCCATCCATACATACATACATGTACACACACACACACCCACACGCATGCAAAACACACACACACACACACACACACACACACGCGCGCGCACGCACACACACACGCATACACACACACGCGCACACACACACACACACACACAAACAAACAAAAGATCTAAAAAAAGCGAGCAAACTGACTACTCCTGCTGTTTCTATTCTTTCTACTTTAAATTTATAATGCCAAGAAAGACCGAGATTTGTTGCTTGCATTTTGATTTGGTTGGATTTTATTTTGTAGTTTAGTTTTGGTTTTCTCTTTTTGTTTTCCTTTTTATTTCCATATATACTCTTTGATGCTGCATTCTGATTGGTCATAGTTCCCCATTGCCCGAGATGGTGGTATGAATAAACAAATAATTACCCTTTGATGCTGCATTTTGATTGGTCATAGTTTCCTATTGTTTGGATAGCTGAATAAATTAAAAGAATAAACAAATAAATACCCTTTGATGCTGCATTCTGATTGGTCATAGTTTCCCATTGCACGAGATAGCCGTATACATAAATCCACAAATAAATGAATAAACAAATAATTACCCTTTGATGCTGCATTCTGATTGGTCATAGTTTCCTATTGTTTGCAGTAGCTGAATAAATTAACAGAATGAACAAATGAATACCCTTTGATGCTGCATTCTTATTGGTCATAGTTTACATTGCCCAGAGAGTTGTATAAATAAATCCACAAATAAATGAATAAACAAATAAATACCCTTTGATGCTGCATTCTGATTGGTCGTAGTTTACGTTGCCCAGGTAGCTGAATATATAAAGGTACAAATAAAAGAAAAAAAGCAAATAACCATTTCTATGAATAAAGTCATAAATTCTCTCTCATGTGTCTGCCATCTCTTCCCCCCCCCCCCCCCCTCTCTCTCTCTCTCTCTCTACCTGACTGTACTCAGCAGGATAGGCTTATAACAGTAACTATTTGATTTCCTTTGACCAGTTAGTGAATCAAATAATTGATCAATTTTTTAATCTACCATGTGAATAGTTGATGGATTGACTGATTGGTTGGTTGGTTGGTTTTGTTTGTCCATTCATTTTGCTCGTGTATTTTCTATTATTGTTATTGTTATTATAATTTTTTTAGTATTATCATTACTATTTCCAAAAAATCATAGTTATCTCTTGATTTTTTGTATTTGTTTAACAAACGAGTTTTGTTTTTCTGTTTATCTCATTGACTCTACATTTTTTTTTCAATCATTATTCTTTTACACTATATATAAATCTTGAATTTTTTCAACTTGAAACAACAAAGAAAGAAAGTCAGATGTGTTATTATTTGGCCGTTTCAACAACTGCAGATGGGCTATTGAAATATTCCTCAAGGTATGTGTGTATGTATTTATTTATGTAGTTGTGTACATATTCACATGTCACAATATTTATCATTGTTTTCAGGTTTCTGTGTGTGTGTTTCTGCGTACGTGCGTGTGTGTGTGTGTGTGTGTGTGTGTGTGTGTGTTGTGTCGCGCGCGCGCGCGCGCGTGCGTGCGTGCGTGCGCGTGCGTGCGCGCGCGGGTATGTGCGTTCGTGTGTGTATGTATTTGACATTGTTAACGTGAACATTGTAAAAATGTTTGTGCGCGCTTTTTTCTGTGAAGAATAAAACAAAGCGTGTTCTGTTACTGTGTAATGCAAACTGGAAGGCATTACACACTTATGATATGTAATATACACGTTGTGAGAAAAAAATAGATGGTTTTTTTTGGTGTTTTTTTTTTCAAAGATTGAAAGATTCAGTTACAACGTACCTCATGTATTCGTTTTGTTTTAACGAATAAACGATTTTATAAAAGACAGACAGTCAATTGTTGGCTTGGTTTTTCCTCTTCCCTCTCTCCCACCCCCCCCCCCCCCCTTTTCCAGCCTCTCTCTCTCTCCCTCTCTCTCTCTCTTCCCCCCCCCCCCCCCCCCCCCCCCCTCTCTCTCTCCCTCCCTCTCTTTCTTTCCTTCTTTCTCTGCCTTCTTCGTGCGTGCTCGTCTGTCTTTCTGTCTGTCTGCCAGTTTGTCTGTCTGTCTACCTGTCTTTTCGTCTTTATGTTTGCGTTTCTGTTTCTCCATCACAACCTGTTTCTCTGTACTTATAATTATTACTATTTGTTACTGTGTCTGTCTTTCTTTTCCGTCTGTGTTCCTCTGACTCTCTAGTAGCAATATTATAATCTTTGTTCTCTTCTCTCTCTCTCTCTCTCTCTCTCTCTCTCTCTCTCTCTCTCTCTCTCTCTCTCTGTGATATTAGCCATTTCACACACACACACACACACACACACACACACACACACACACACACACACACACACACACACACACACACACACCAATACACAGGGTTCGATATTTTCCTCTGGACTCCACTCTCCCTAAAAGTCCTTCGGATGAGACCATAATCCGAGGCCCCGTGTTCGAACGTACGCAGAACATCTTGCGCACATGTTAAATCCTGTTCCGCTTTTCGTAAGAATAGGCCATTGTGTGCCGGTGGAAACAGATGACAGAATTTACAAAATCGCATACACACGGGGACTGGATGTAAAAAAGCACATAAGTGCTTATTCCATTATCCCCGATAGAAAAGAATAAGATAAAAAAAATATAAAACACACACACACACACACACACACGGACGCACGCACATACATCAATTGTGAACACAATGTTATAAAAAAGCATCATATTGGGCAGAATCCACAAGAACCCTGTCAATGTCAGGTCGCTGCGGGGCCACAATCCAGAGGGGCCCTGCACTGCTGCTGAGTCGCCTGGATGGTATTCAGTGATGCCTGTTTTAAGCAGGACATCTCCCACAGTACGCCCCCCCCTATTGATGATAATGCTAACTTTTAACTTGTTCTTCATTCTTTCATTTCGACGATAATGGAATAATCACTCATGGGCTTTTTACACCCAGTCCCCGTGTGTATGCAATTCTGTAAATGTTTCCATCAGTTACCACTGACACACTATGGCCTACTATTTCTAAAAGCGAAACGGGTTCCAACGTATGCACAAGATGTTATGCAAGCGTTCGCATACGGGGCCTCGGTTTATAGTCTCATGCGAGGGACTTTTTGGGGGAGTGGAGTCGGCACTGATGTTAACTGCAGGGGAAAAATCATGTTAAACCAGCTACTAGCTTAGTTGTGGACCCAGAATGGAAGAGATGCCTTCGTGATGTGGTGACCACCCCAACGTCCCTCCAACCACTTTCATCTGTGAAACTATACCGCTAAACTGTTTGACAGAACCTCGCCACAGGCACATGCACAGAACAGTTTGGGAAATCATATTATCAAGGTCTCCATGACGCCAGTGCTGTCCAAGCCATCATCACATCAGAGACAGTTTTCCTGTAATCAGTTGTAATGATGATGATGATGATGATGATGATGATGATGATGATGATGATGATGATGATGATGATGATGATGATGCTGCTGCTGCTGCTGCTGCTGCTGCTGCTGCTGCTATGGAAATACATGTGCTATGAAACTATTTGACAGGATGTGTACTCTCTCTCTCTCTCTCATTATATCTCCATCCCTCCCTCTCTCTCTTCTTTTTTTGGGGGGTAAGGGGGGGGGGGGGCGGGATAGCCTAGTGGTTAGAACATTACGCTCGCAATCTGACAACCCGGGTTCGAATCCCGTCCAAGGATATATTTTCCCCTGGAGTTAACATCAGTGAAGACTCCACACTCCCGAAAAGTCCTTCGGATGAGACTATAAACCGAGGACCCGTGTGCGAAC
>CM054147.1:50092601-50107601 GCA_028751875.1 Rapana venosa
TGACTCAAAGTGGTATAAATATGAATAAATAAATAAATAGCAACACGGTCTTAGCGTACACATCTTCTAGGTAAAAGTACAAGTTCAGGTGTTTTCTCAACATTTCTGGTCGTTGCGGAGCAAGGCATCACAGACCTCATCTTCTCCAGAGGCCAGCATATTGAGGGCGGCGCCCATCTCCTCTCCGTCACTGCTTTTACCTTCCCTGACCCTAAAGAGGGCAGGTACCTATTTACAGCTGGGTAAACTGGGGGACTGTACTGAAACCAAGGCACGGAAACGGTCACCCATCCACTTGGTAACCACGCTCAATGCTGTTTAACCTTGGCTTGGGGAAAGCGAGTGCTCTGACCACTAAGCTATCCCGTCCTTTTATCAAAAATCTTCTAAATAAGATAAATCAAGGAATGCAGATTTCTAGCTGAAACAAGCAAAAGGTGGTATGTTTTGCAGTTAAGACCATATCTAATGGAAAGTGCTTTCTTTGCTCTAATTTTGAAAGAACAAAGAGTAGATGAATATCTTCTTCATCGAACGAAGTGTTGTTGTCATATGAGCGAAAATGCGTTGCGCTGCCGTTAAGCGCCTGACAAGTCAGGCCCAGCACATCCGATTTCGGCATGGGAGATAACTGTTATCTTTAAAGTCTTTCTGGGAAAAAAAAGGCAGGATAATGGACCAAGAGGGCAAAAAAAAAAAAAAACCAGACAAGAAGAAGGTGGCAGGAAGAAAAGAAACAAGGCAGAAACAAAGAAGGGACAGAAAAGAGGGAAATCCTATCACAGAATGTCCAGAAGGTGGGGATGCTATTTATTCTGACAGCCCCCTTGCAGCGATACAGGGGAAGATGAATATCATATCGTAACTTGGTATACGTACATTAGCGTTTGAGTCTAGCTTTCCTTTTATGTGTAGAGTTTCATGTTGCCAAACTACTTTAAAGCAAACATCGTGTTCTGCATGAAGTTTCATATAAACAGACGTTTTCAAATAATTGTATTTAGCCAACGATGAACATTTAAAGACGATACTACAACACTAATAAACCTTCTGACCAACGTTAGGTTAAATCCAGTTGTGCTTGCCCTTCATGGGGGTGATTAAACTGCTTTTGATTCGACTTGACTTGACTTGACTTCAGTTTCCCTTACATCTATGACATAAAACAGGACTGCAGAAGACACCTTCTACAAGACAGGCGGGAACAACGTCGTTAAACAAGAGCGGTAACTCAAGTCGCCCAGCAGGAGTTAGGTCCCGTAACAGCAGTAGATAAAACAGACGGCCCTTGACAAGCTGAAGCAAATGGTGTGGGGTAGGAAGGTGGTGGTGGTAGTGGGGGGGGGGGGGGGGGGGGGGGGGGGGGGGGGGGGGGGAGGGGGGTAGGGTCCATTTTTGTCTGTCTGTTGTTGGGTTTGCTGACTGTGATGAGAATGCCGGTTTTGGTGGTAAGAAAAAAGATTTGATTTTGTCTTGTTGCCTGTGTGCTGCTATGGAAGTACACGTACTATAAAACTACTTGACAGGGTTGTACTCTCTCTCTCTTTCTCTCTCCCCCTCCGCCCTCTTCCCTCCCCCCCTCCCCCCCCCTCCCCGTGTGCGAACGCACGCAGAACAACTTGCGCACACGTTAATTCCTGTTCCACTTTTCGTAAGAGTAGGCCATTGTGTGCTGGTGGGAACAGATGACATAATTTACAAAACCGCATGCACACGGGGACTGGATGTAAAAAAGCTCATAAGTGCTTATTCCATTATCCTCGATATAAAAGTATAAAAGAAGAAAAAAGTAAAACAAAACCTTGTTGATTGCAACTGGCTGCATGTGAATGAGTAGGATGAATGAAAGCACTTTGATTTGGGTAAGCTTTTTTTTTGCAAGATATAGCGCTATATAATAATAATAATAATAATAATAATAATAATAATAATAATAATGTATGGAATTTATATAGCGCTGAATCTTGTAAAGCAACAAATCAAAGCGCTCAGATTTCATTTCATACCACTTTAAGTCACGGCAGATTTCTCTCCGTGAAATTCGGGCTGCTCTCCCCGGGGAGAGCGGGAGAGCGCGTCGCCACAAGCGCAGCGCCACCCTTTTTTTCATGTCTGCAACTGTATTTGTTTCCCTATCAGAGTGGCTTTTTTCTAAGAATTTTGCCAGGGACAACTCTCTTGTTGCCGTGGGTTCTTTTACGTGCGCTAAATAATTACGTGTAACACACGAGACCTCGGTTTATCGTCTCATCCGAAAGACTAGCGCCCAGACCACCACTTATGGTCTAATGGATGGGGGAAAAGTTTCCGGTCCAAACGGGGTACGAACCGCCGCACACTTCAGACCCGGACTTTTCGCTTTCTAGACAGGCGCGTTACCTCTAGACCACCGATCCACCGATATATATAAATTCCATGTATTATCATTATAATCATCATCATCATTATTATTATTATTATTATTATTATTACCATTATCATCATTATTATCATTATTATTATTATTGTTATTATTATTATTATAAACTATTATTATTATTATTTACTATTGTTATTATCATTATTATTATTTTTAGAATCGTGGCTGCTCATCAACTAATGGTGGACATTTTTTTTGCATAATGGCAGATCTGGAATGCCTTTTCCAGACGCATGTGTATAATACACTATGCACGTAATTGATGACAAACATGTTGTAGAAACACAAAATGCATAGCACGCACTAAAAAATCCACACATTCTTGTAATTACAAAAAGAAGTAAAACATCTGAAAACAGATGTCCTGATGCTTACTTATTAAAGGATGCAGAAATATCTCCTAAGAGAAAAAAATGATGATAAAAACTGAAACCTTTACGCCAATCGCCAATTTATAATGTTTCCCAATACTTTATTCTGCAGTCTGTTTCTAAGTTTAATACTGACCATATTACTTGTCTTGACAATCCCCTGATTGACACTTCAATAGCCAATCTTGACATTTACGGTCTCTCTTTATTGTAGCAATGCATTTATTTCCTTAAAGTCGAAAGCTAGCGGAAAATGATGATGCTAATGGTCTACATGGACACTTAAACAAACAACAATGATAATAATAAATGGAATTTATATAGCGCTATATCTTGCAAAATACAAATCACAGCGCTGAAGACCATATGATGACATAAGAACGTCAATATAAAAATGAATACAAACTGTAAAGTCACCAGTCCCAAGCATACAAAAACAACATGAAGGACAAGGTTATAAAACAACAACAACAAAAATAGAAAGAAAAAAACCGTGTTAGAAACAAAAAGCAAACCATAAACAACCAGTAAGGCAACAAAAAACTCACCCTTTAAACAAAAAATATTAAAAATCGAAAACTTGTGAACAGAGAATAGAAAACATAAGGCAGGCATAGCACAAAAAAGACAACTTAAAACACACGGACAATATAGATTACAAAACCAGCACTACATCAATCTTTTGCAGTATTTTCCTATATTTTTCTCATCATTACTGTGCCTCTCTCCTTCTCAATGCTGCTGACTGCCTGTCTGTCCATGCAGCTATATTTCTTTTCTTTGTGGTCCTGCCTGATAATCAGTCTTGGTGTTCTATTTATCTGTCTGTCTGTCTGTCTGTCTGTCTGTCTGTCTGTCTGTCTGTCTGTCTGTCTGTCTGTCTGTCTGTCTGTCTGTCTGTCTGTCTGTCTGTCTGTCTGTCTGTCTGTCTGTCTGTCTCTCTCTCTCTCTCTCTCTCTCACTCACTCTCTCTCTCTCTCTCTCTCTCTCTCTCTCTTCTCTCTCTCTCCTCTCTCTCCAAAGGCTGATGTACATTAAACAATTTCAGAGTTCAGAGAGTTCATAGTTCTCTCTCTCTCTCTCTCGATCTCTCTCTCTAACCATTCCCATTGGCTATCAGTCTGTCAATCTGTCGGTCTCTATTCTTAAACCTCCTTTTCCCGTTCCGTCTCTCTGTTTGTCTGGAAGGCTGGCTGTCTGGCTGTCAATATGTCTGCCTCTGCCTTTCACGCACAATCTCTCCGGGCTCTCCCTCTTTATCCCCCCCCCCTCTCTCTCTCTCTCTCTCTCTCTCTCTCTCTCTCTCTCTCTCTCTCCTCTCTCTCTCTCTCTCTCTCTCTCTCTCTCAAAAGGTACATATCTATAAGACTTGAGACTTTGCTTACATCTACAATTCACCGATCTTTGGGCTGGACCAAAAACATGAATACACAAGGTTGTTCATCATGTCCGTGTCATAAATTTGCTTCATTCCTTAATTGCTAGCCTATAAATCAAACACAAGTTAGTTTTCTTCCTCAGGTAGAGCTCCGAGGTTCACCAATGGTGAGATTTTGCGTGTGCGATCATTTTGCCCAACAGAACAGACCAGCGTCAGACTTCATCTGTGCCCTCTGCCATAGGCACTGTCTGTCATTCCCGTGTCGGACTGGCCAGCCATAACCGACGTTGTTGTACCAGAATGAACACCTAAGAGCTCAACTCCAAGGTCTTTCAAGACTGAAGGATGTCTACCCATGAGGGTAATCGCATTCTGACTATGGAAATGAGCATGAGTGCTTATTCCATTATCACAGGAGAGAAGGTGGCAGGATGGTTAAGACGTTTGCCTGCCAACAAGTGAACGTGAGGTTCTAAGTTCGATTCCCAGCCTCGTCTTTCTTCCGAGTTTGACCCCAAAAATCGAACTGAATGTCAAAGTCCTTCCGATGAGACTATAAACCGAGGCCCCGTGTTCGAACGCATGTAGAACATCTTGCGCACACGTTAAATCCTGTTCCGCTTTTCGAAAGAGTAGGCCATTGTGTGCCGGTGGGAACAGATGACAAAATTTACAAAACCGCATACATACGGGGAATGGATGTAAAAAAGCAAATGAGTGCTTATTCCATTATCCTCGACATAAAATTAAAATAAAAAGAATAAATAAAGAATAAAACTAATAATACTCTGAATCACACAACACACACACACACACACACACACACACACACACACACACACACACACACACACACTCACACACAGACACACACACACACACACACACACACACACACACACACACACACACACACACACACACCACAACGCATAACACTACTATAACCTTGTCACCTTGTTCACCGAGCTATCGACATTACTGTCAATGCGTTGCCACTGCTTTTGCCTGTGCACCACTGTACACGCAAGGACTAATCACAGAGCCACAGTTAGATATGACTGGTTTTGTGCTTGTCGATCCAGGCTCTCACAGAACACTGGTCTGTACGTGCACTTCAAAGACACAGGGCAACGGGTACACAGCTTATGTCGGCAGAGAGGAAATGGGATCGCGGTCAGTATTCGCAGGCATCCTTCAGTCTCGTAAGACTCTGGAGTTGCGCTCTAGGTGTTGATTCTCCAGAGCGCAAAGCCTGGGTAAGTAAGTCAGTATGGAGGGCAAGCTGTTACCCATGGCAGCAGACACCACCACTACCCCTCCCACTTTCCACATCGCTGGAATGGTCCATTGGATAGGCAATAACCGATACACATGGTTCGAGAATTGTCACAGGAGTTGCCAGAACGTTGCTGTCTACAGCTCTTAAGATCCGACCGACCTCCGGGATGGTGTCTACACACGACACCTGTGTGCATGCTGTGTTTTTAAACTTTGTCATCCGCTCCTACCGGCACACCATGGCCTACTCTTCCGAAAGGTGGAACGGGTTTTTAACGTATGCGCAAGATGTTTTGCACGCGTTCGCACACGGGGCCTTGGTTTATAGTCTCATCTGAAGGACTTTGACATTCAGTTTGAATTTTTCGTCAAATTGGGAAGAAAGGGCAAGGCTGGGAAACGACCCCACAGTCTCACGGATGACTTGTTGGGAAGCGAACGTTTTAAACCATCCTGCCACCTTCCTTTTCCAGCGGTCAGTGGAATGAAGGGTAATAGTAATAATACCGGTGGCCCGAACATCGACCAGAACAACTGGGAATCAAACAGCCCTCGAACGGTCAGCCTGGAGACAGACTGTGCAGAAAGGTCTCTCCAAGTTGGAAGAGACACTTGCTCAGCAGCACGAGGCAAAGAGGAGAAGAAAGGCTGTAGCCCAGGCAGACAGACAGACCAGCATTGTCAGACTTCATCTGTGCCCTCTGCCATAGGCACTGTCTGTCATTCCCGTGTGGGACTGGCCAGCCACACCCGATGCTGTACCAGAATAAACTCCTAGAGCGCAACAGCATAGTTTTCCGAGACTGAAGGATGCCTGCCAACGGTGGCCAACACATTCTAAGGTAAAGGGTAAAAGTGTTCCCACAACTTAGGATGTTTTTGGGGAGCGAGGTGTCGAGACTTCCCCCTCTCCAGGGGCCAGCATACTGAGGGCGGCGCCTATCTCCTCTCCCTCGCTGCTTTACACTCCCTGACCCTAAAGAGGGCAGGTATCCATTTACTGCTGGGGGAACTGGGGGACTGTACTGAAGCGAAGGCATGAAAACGGTCACCTATACACTTTGGTAACCATGCTCAATACTGCCTAACCTTAGCTTGGGGGAAGCGAGTGCTCTGAGAGTGCTCTGGCTACTGTATTATTTGTAAATGTTATATTGTTTTGATAACATCTCTTAACGTTTCTTTCGTTGTTGTCATCTTTGGTGATTTTTTTTCAAAATTGATATTGTTCTTATCAATGATGCTATTCCATGTTTGTTGTTGTGAAAGTTGGCTTTGTTGTTATTTTGATATTGTTCTTGTACTTTCTGCTTTCTTGTTTTCCCTAGTTTGAAGTACTTTGGTGATGAAAAAGATATCAAAAGCTGTGTATTTCATGTTTTCTCTCCTCCATAATCGAGCTATAAAACTGCAGAAATGACCGCGTCACCATTCTATCTGTTCTCCTTTAACTTTTCCCACTGATTTAGATTGAACCTAAAAGGCAACAAAGGTAAAGATTAGGAAAGAGAATGATGATGATGGTCATATGTTATAGAAAAAAAGAGCTGAAATGGACGTCGAGAAGAAGAAGAAGTAGAAGAAGAAGTAGAAGAAGAGAAGAAGAAGAAGAAGAAGAAGAGAAGAAGAAGAAGAAGAAGAAGAAGAAGAAGAAGAAGAAGAAAAAGTAGAAGAAGAGATGGTTATCCGATAAATCAACATGAAAAAAAGCCTTGAAGAGTAAAACACAACAAAAACTCACAACTATAACCAAATTCCCAAAGTGAAAACTTTGTCACTTTCATTCCATCATACTGCCCCCCCCCCCCCCCCCCCTCTCTCTCTCTCGCTCTCTCTCTATTTCTATCTCTATTTCTCTTCTCTCTCTCTCTCTCTCTCTCTCTCTCTCTCTCTCTCTCAAAAGAAATAGCAACATGAACGATAACTAAAAAAAAATAGGAGGTAGCTATTTCTATTATCCATCACATAAAACAAACTCCTGGTCGACTGTTTGCACAACGCAAAAGGCAATGTCATTATCAAAGGGCAGTAACTGTAGTTGCCCAGCAGGAGTTAAGTCCCATCCTGTCAGCAAATAAAACAGATGGCCGCCGTTGACAACCTGAAGCAAATAGAGTGGGGAAGGAAGGGAGGTTGGGGGATTGGGGGAGGGAGGAGGGGGGTGGGGTGGTGAGAGGAGTCCATATTTGTCTGTCTGTCGTTTGGTTTTCTAACTTGAATAAGAGTGACGGTATGAAAGCAGAGAGGTAGATCTGTTTTTACATTGTTGTCTGTGTCTTTACTTCTTAAAAAAAAAAGCATACCACTTTAATTAAGTCACGGCAGATTTCTCTGCATGAAATTCGGGCTGCTCTGCTCTCCTCGGGAAGAGCCCGTCGCCACAAGACCACCGCCACCCACTATTTTTTTATATTATTATTTTCCTGTCTGCAACTGTATTTGTTTCCCTAACAGAGTGGCTTTTTCTACAAAATAATTTATTGTAGCCGCGGGTTCTTTCACGTGTGCTTAATGATTATGTGTAATACATGGGACCTCGATTCATAGTCCTATCTGAAAGACTAACACCCAGATCATCACTTATGGTCGAATTGATGGAAGGGCGGGGGGCGATGTTTCGGATCCAAACGGGGATCAAACCATCGCACACATCCGACGGGGACTTTTCGCTTTCCATTGTTTCTTGTGTGCATGTACTGTCACTCTTTAATTGTTTGTTTGAGCGTTTATGTTTGTATCCCTCTGTCTGTCTGTCTGTCTATCTATCTATCTATCTATCTATCTATCTATCTATCTATCTATCTATCTATCTATCTATCTATCTATCTGTCTGTCTGTCTGTCTGTCTGTCTGTCTGTGTCTGTCTGTCTGTCTGTCTGTCTGTCTGTCTGTCTGTCTGTCTGTCTCTCTCTCTCTCTCTCTCTCTCTCTCTCTCTCTCTCTCTCTCTCTCTCTCTGTGAATAGCTTGGTAGTTAGGATGACACGTAATGCGCATTGTGCTTGTGATCTGCTGGCCCGGGTTCGAATCTCGTTCACGAGGAGTTTTCTTCTGGACTAAACCGTTAATCAGTGCCAACTCCACTCCCCCTAAAAGTCCTTTGGATGAGACTATAAACTGAGGTCCCGTGTGCGAACGCACGCAGAACATCTTGCGCACACGTCAAAACCCGTTCCGCTATTCTTTCTTTCTTTCTTTCTTTCTTTCTTTTATTTATTTATTCTTTTGTTTCAATGATAACGGAATTAGCACTCTTGTGGGGTTTTTTACATCCAGTCACCGAGTGTATACAATTTTGTAAATTTTTAAATCTGTTTCCACCAAAACACAATGGCCTACTTTTCCATAAAGCGGAACATGTTTTAACGTGTGCGCAAGATGGTGTGCGAGCGTTTGCACACGGGATCTCGGTCTCATCCGAAGGACTTTTGAGGGAAGTGGATTCGGCACTGATGTTAACTCCAGGGGAAAATACCCCCTTGAACGGAATTCGAACCCGGGTCAGCAGATCACGAGCGCAATGCTCAACGCTCTAACCAACTAGTACATGCAGCAACTAAGAAATCGAAGTAAGGAAGCAACTAGTCGAAGAGGTAAATCATTCCTCGAGTTATATATATATATTTTTTTCATTTATCATTCTTAAAGCTAGTTCCTTTCACAAGTTATCGTAGATTGTTCTTTCTTTTTTTGGGGGTGGGTGGGTGGGGAATGTTGGGTGGGGGTGGGGGGGGCTTCCATTTTGCTCTTGAGATGCTTGCAATAACAACTGACAACACTTTTGGCCAAGGTTAAAGACAATTATCAAAAGAGCCTTCATTCTACTTTCTCTGTCGCCGTTTTGCCAGCATATAAAACAAGAATCAAGCTGACATTGTCAACAAATTCATTTCTTGCTAGCTATGTTGTTTCGCGTGTCATGTCTGTATTTTGTCTGCTTCTTTTTAATTCCCTGCGTGTGACGAGTTAAACAGAACCGATACAGGAAGGAGACTAGCTTCTCGTCTCAACGTGAGTTTCCTGAGGAAAATATGTCTGTCTGTCTCTGTCTGTGTGCCTGCCTGCCTGCCTGCCTGCCTGCCTGTATGTGTGCCTGCCTGCCTGCCTTCCTGTCTGTATGTCTGTCTGTCTGCCTGCCAACCTGTCTGTCTGTCCGTCTGTCTGTCTGTTTCTCACTCACTCACTCACTCACTCACTCATGCACTCACTCACGCACGCACGCACTCACGCACTCATTTTTATTTATTTTTGTTTATTTGTTTTTGTTTATTTGTTTACTTATTTTATATCGAGCATAATGGAATAAGCACTTTTTACATCCAGTCCTCGTGTGTATGCGGTTTTGTCAATTCTGTCATCTGTTCCCTCACCAATGTGAACATACTTCCTTCCTTCCTCAGTTTTTCAATCATTAACTCCCCCCCCTCTCTCTCTCTCTCTTCCTCACTCCAATCAACATAATATAGCAGCATCGTTATTCGGATTTTACAATTTAGTTCCAAGAACTTGCCACTAAGTCGGGATTTATGTCTCATCCTTTTTTCATTCTTCGGTTAGAGCTCCGAGGTTTACCAATGGTGAGAGAGTTTGCCAATGCAACCGTTTTTTTTGGTTCACCATTAAGGTAGCCGCATTCCGACATCCGATACCTTATATCTTAGAATGACTCGAGGAGTGGGGACTTTCGTGTGCAAGAGACCTTTGGTATGCTTTTGCGCTGAGAAGAGAAATAACCATAGCAATCTGATTGAATGAATGAAAGAGGGATTTGTGAAGTACATTAGGAACAAATCCACATGAGAGATTGTAGAGGTGGGTTATATGGAACTACAAAAGATGGTGGGATGGGGAAAGGAGAAACACACACACACACACGCTCACGCACACACACCACACGCACACACAAAACACACACACACACACACACGCACACATGTACGCACGCACGCACACAACTTCTT
This sequence comes from Rapana venosa, assembly GCA_028751875.1. Classification (NCBI taxonomy): domain Eukaryota; kingdom Metazoa; phylum Mollusca; class Gastropoda; order Neogastropoda; family Muricidae; genus Rapana; species Rapana venosa. The sequence continues at coordinate 50,103,013 of CM054147.1, forward strand.
CTTGTTCATGATTTCTTACCTTACAGTCAAACACCATACAAAAATCTAAGCTGTTTTCTCCCTCAGCTCATAAACACTCACACACACACACACACACACACACACACACACACACACACACACACATACACACACTCACACACACTCGAGCGCGTGCACACACACACACACATACAGACACGCACATCTCTGAAAATAGCACGAACAAAGAAATTCACAGCGCTACATCCCATCCCTTCATCCTCTCCTTCTCTCTCTGTGTGTGTCTCTCTCTCTCTCTCTCTCTCTCTCTCTCTCTCTCTCTCTCTCTCTCTCTCTCTCTTCTCTCTCTCTCCACACACACACACACACACACACAAACACACACTCACTTACTCACACACACACACACTCACTCACACACACACACACACACACACACACACACACACACTCTCTCTCTCTCTCTCTCTCTTTCTCTTTCTCTCTCTCTTCTCTCTCTCTCTCTCTCTCTCTCTCTCTCTCTCTCTCTCTCTCTCTCTCTCTCTCTTTATAATCTCAGTGTCCTTCTGACATTAAGCAAACAACAACCGTTAGAAGTTGGTCACCTTGTTCACAAAGCCATGGACATTACTGCCAGTGTGTTCTCCTACCATACCCCTCCCCCGTCACACTATAGCCTACTTGCCTTGTGTTCGCTCCACTGTACCTGTCATGGCAAATCACAGAGCTGAAATCAAGACCAGGGTTGTGCTCTTCGATCCATGCTTTCACAAAACACTGGTGTGCTCGTTCTCTTCAAAGGCAAAAGGGTACTGGGTACAGAACTCATGGAAACAAGAGGCGAAATATCGCTGTTGTTGTTGTTGTGCGTTCCCAAGCTTAACACTCCTGGGGTTTATCAGAATGTACACTCTGACACACTCATCCCACGTGAGAATCCTTCGGATGAGACTATAAACCGAGGCCCCGTGTGCGAACGCATGCAGAATATCTTGCGCACACGTTAAATCCTGTTCCGCTTTTCGAAAGAGTAGGCCATTGTGTGCCGGTGGGAACAGATGACAAAATTTACAAAACCCCATACACACGGGGACTGGATGTACGTGCTTATTCCATTATCCTCGATATAAAAAAGTCATCTGAGCGCTTTGTTTGCTTTACAAGATTCAGAGCTATATAAATTCCTTACATTTATTATTATTATTATTATTATTATTATTATTATTATTATTATTGTATACCACTTTTAAGTCATAGCAAATATCTCTTGCGTGAAGTTCGGGCTGCACTCTTTGGTAAGAGTGCGTCGCCACGAGAGCAGCGCCACCCATGATTTTTTGTTTTCTTCTCTTGTCTGCGCTCGCTTTACCCCAGCCAAGGCTAAGCAGCATCGAGCGTGGTTACCACTTGGATTGGTGGTTGTTTGCGCGCCTTGACTTCAGTACAGTCGCCCAGTTCACCCAGCTGTAAATGGGTACCTGCCCTCTTTAGGGTCAGGGAAGGTAAAGCAGCGAGGGAGAGGAGATGGGCGCCGCCCTCAAGATGCTGGCCCTAGAGAAGTGAGGTCTCTGACGCCTCGCTCCCCTACGACCACATAAGTCATGGAACATCTTTACTTTTTACCTTTCTTGTCCGAGATTGTATTTGTTTTCCTATCAGAGTGGCTTTTTTCTAAGAATTTTGCCACGAACAATCCCCTTGTTGCCGTGTGATCTTTTACGTGCGCGTACTGTGAGATTGAGCTTGCAACAGGATGAGAAGTTTGCGTATGTGACTGGTTTTAAGTACCCCACCATATAGGTAGCCATACTCCGACTTCAGAGGAATTGTTCTCCTTTTAAAGGTCAACGCAGACTATGACGTTAAGAGCTTGTCTTGACTGAAGGCAATCTCAACACAGCATTTTACAATATAACACCATGTTCATTTAGGCCTTGGAACTTAGTTTACAGCAATACCAGACACAAATTTTGGCTTGGACATTAAGGAAAGCGTGATGGTGCTCGTCTTTTCTTTTGTTGCTGATGTGGTGTTGCCGTTCTCTTTGCCATTGTAATCGTGTTCTTGTAATTTCCGCTACTGCATTCTTCTCCTTATCACAGTTGGTTGTGACAGACACAATAGCCGAGTGGTTAAGACCGTTTGACTTTAATCCCATAGGTCCATGGAACTGTGGGTTCGAAACTCAGCATCGACTGGTAAATTAAGGGTGCGGATTTTTACGACCTCCCAGGTCAAACAAGTGCAGACCTGCCAGTGCCTTAAGTCCCTTTGTGTATGTACACATGCACAAGATCAAATAATTATGCACGTTAAAGATCCCGTAGTTCATGTCAGTGTTCGGCGGGTTACGGAAACACGAACATACCCAGCATACATCCCCGATGTCGGAATGCGGCTACCTTCGTGAAAGGTAAAAACGGTCGCATACGCAAACATATCACCATTGGTAAACCTGGAAGCTCTTGCTGGCAATCGAAAATAACAAAAAATAAAAAGGTTTATTTGGTAGTTTGATTTATTCCTAAGTTCATGTCAGTTGTTGTGTGGTTACGATAAACAAATACCGCATACATCCAGATGTCGATGCGTTCTATTCCTATTCTAACAGAAACTGTCGCATTACGAAAAAAATCACCATTGTAACCATGAAGCTTCTGCAGAGAATCCACAATAACAAAAACAATTAAAGCAGCTTGTATTTTCTGGGGTCTTGTTTAAACCTACAGTCTCTTGTTTATGGGTTAGTAATAAAAAGGATTTAAAAAGGTACTTCGTCTATGCCAATCGGTAAAGAACTTGTACAGTACAGAAAAAAGCACCACCATTTTCGAAGATCCAACATTAGTAGGACGACTAGCTCATTGTACATTGTCCAACGGTGTGTTAACTCGCTCTGATTTAACTGGGAGAAAAAGGCGAAGACGAAGAAGTGAAGCAGAAGAAGGGAAGAAGAATGGAAGAAGAAAGAATGCGAAGAAGAAGAAGTATAGAAGAGAGTATAGTAAGAGAGAAGAAGAAGAAGAAGAAGAAAGAATGCGAAGAAGAATGGAAGAAGAAGAAGAAGAAGAAGAAGAAAGAAAAGAAGAAGAAGAAGAAGAAGAAGAAGAAGAAGAAGAAGGAAGCAAGAAGAAGGAAGAAGAAGAAGAAGAATTGCGAAGAATTGCAAAGAAGAAGAAGAAGAAGAAGAAGAAGAAGAAGAAGAAGAAGAATTGCGAAGAATTGCGAAGAAGAAGAAGAAGAATTGCGAAAAGAAGAAGAAGAAGAAGAAGGAAGAAGAAGAATGGAAGAAGAAAGAAAGAAAGAAGAAGAAGAAGGAATTGCGAAGAAGAAGAACAAGAAGAACATGAAGAACAAGAAGAACAAGAAGAGAACAAGAAGAACAAGGAGAACAAGAACAAGAAGAAGCAATGGGGATAGGAAGAGGAGGAGTAGGAAAAGACGCAAAAGGAGGGGTGCCTGTCAGTATTGTAATTGCCCTTCATGGGATGATTAAGATGTTTTTGACTTGACTTGGTTTGACTTGAGGGGGGGAGGAGGAGGAGGAGGAGGTGGAGGAAGTGGAGGAGGAGGAGGAGGAGGAGGAGGAGGAGGAGGAGGAGGAGGAGGAGGAGGAGAAGAAAGTGTTTCAGAGGTGGTGGAAACAGAAAGGTGAATAAGGACACGAAATGCCTGAAATGCATATCGTAACTGTACAGTACAGAAAAAAATTGCCGAACATTTTTAGATATTTTTCCTTGCAATGATATCTTGTTTAACCCCTCCTCTCTCTCGCTCTTTCTCTCTCTTTCTCTCTTTCTCTCTCTCTCTCTCTCTCTCTCTCTCTCTCTCTCTCTCTCTCTCTCTCTCAGCTGGTAAACTATGTTTCATAAACCATGCCATTGGATTGTTTGTGTTGGTAATTGCTTTATTTTTTTCTTATTTATATTACGCTTTTTGAACCTAGTCTCCCTCCAACTGTCCCTTTGTGAATGGGCTTGAATGTTTTTCGCAACAGACTTCTCTATCGGTCTCTGTCTCTGTCTGTCTCTGTCTCTCTCTCTCTGTATGTCTGTCTGTCTTTCTGTCTGACTGTATATATGTCTGTCTCTCTTCCTTCTCCTCTTCTCCCCCCTGCGCACACACACGCACACACACGCACACACTCACACACACGCACTTTCTATACAGTCCATGACACATAAAGCAGATTTTGGGACTTACACCTTGCACAACAACACAATAAAAACGTCACTAACAAAGGGCAGTAACTGAAGTTGCCCAGCAGGAGTTAAGTCCCGTGATGCCAGCAGATAAAACAGACCACCGTTGACAACATGAAGTAAATGGTGTGGGGAAAGGAGGTTGGTGGGAGGGGGGGGGGGGGGGGGGGGTGAGAAGAGTCCATTTTTGTCTGTCTGGCTTCCTGTGATGATTTTGACTGCATGGAAGCAGGAAGGAAGATCTGCGCATGTCTTTTTGGATGTTAGGTTTTTTTCCCCCCGATATTTCTTTTTCGTTTTTGTTGGCTGTTTCCGTGTATTTCTGGAACCCTGTCTAAAATATCTGTTTGTCTTTTTTTTTTTTCTCTTGACAGTGACAAATTCTTTTATTTCGAGTGCCATGAT
>CM054147.1:50110101-50112601 GCA_028751875.1 Rapana venosa
AATATCTACAGCGAAATGATTCTACGGAACATAGAGCAGCATGAAGGTGTCAAAGTAGGAGGTCACCACATAAACAATCTAAGATATGCGGATGACACAGTGCTAGATGCTGACTCGGAGGAAAAACTACAAAATATTCTTACAACAGTCACAATCGAAAGTGAAAACAAAGGACTCCAACTGAATGCAAAGAAGACTGAGTGCATGGTAATCTCAAAACAGTCAGACATGCCTGTATGTAACATTTTATGCAAAGGGGAAAGAATAAAACAAGTTTGCACCTTTAAATACTTGGGCTTCACAATAACTCCAGACGCCAGATGCGACACAGAAATAAAGAAGAGAATCGCTTTGTCTTAAGACACATTCACCAAGATGAAGCCCATCTTTACCAACAGAAATATAAGACTCAGCACCAAAATCAACACTCTGAAAGCCTACATATGGTCCATCCTTCTGTACGGATGTGAATGCTGGACGCTGACAAAAGACCTCGAAAGAAGACTTGAAGCAGCAGAAATGTGGTATATCAGAAGAATTATGAGAATATTATAGGACTGAAAAGAAGTCAAACGAAGAAGTAATGGAAATGGCCAGGTACAAAAAATCCCTACTCAAAACCATCAGAAAAAGACAAATACATTTTTGGGGGCACATAAACAGAGCTGATGGAATAGAAAAGCAAATATTGTGTGGAAAGATTTGTGGTACCAAAGACAGAGGAAGACAACGCACAAAATACACAGACAGTCTGAATAGCTTCGCAACGAGGAAAGAATCCCCCAACAATGAACTCATCAGGAGAACTGACAACAGAGAGGAATGGAAGGCCATGATCGCCGATGTCTGCAACAGACCTGGCACATGAAGAAGAATACACACATCTATCAATTTCTCTCTATCTGTCCTCTGTTTCTACTTCTCTTGTTGTCTGTGTCTGTCCCTCTTTTGCTGTATGTCTGTCTATATGCTTGTTTGTCTGTCTATATCTGTCTCTGACTGTCTCTCCCTCACGCGCTCTATCTCTGTCTTAGCTTCTGTTTCATCCCCTCTTTGTTTCTGTCTGTCTTTGTCTGTCTCTCTGCCTCAGTATGTCTTCTCTCTCCCACTCGCTTTCTCTTTCTCTCCCCCTCTCTCTCTCTCTTCCTCCCTCTCTCGTTCTCTCCCTCTCTCTCTCTCCCTCCCTCTCTCCCCTCACCTCCTCTCTCTCCTGCCCCCTCCTCTATATCCCTTTTGTCCGTCTTTCTTATCAACACATCTGCTGTTCAGATCGGTCTGTGGGCGTACAGCATGCACATGCGCACGTGTGGGACACAGAAAGGAAACATGATGGATTTTCCAGTGAATGCCTGCACAAACATCCTAGCTTGCATTCCACTTTATTCTTTTCGATTTTTGCCCCTTTAATGAGGAGATAACGGAATGCTTTCTCTTCACAACAGTCTTTGAATTTGAGTGTCTTGGGATTTGAGACTGAAACATCACTGCAATTTTTGTTTTGTTCCTTGGCTACGGTTTAGAGGGAACGGGATAGCTCAGTGGTCAGAGCACTCGCTTTCCCCCAGCCAAGTTAAGCAGCGTCGAGCTTGGTTACCACTTGGATGGGTGACCGTTTGCGCGCCTTGGCTTCAGTACAGTTCCCCCAGTTCACCCAGCTGTTAATGGGTACCTGCCCTCTTTAGGGTCAGGGAAGGTTTAGCAGCGAGGGAGAGGAGATGGGCGCCGCCCTCAATATGCTGGCCCTAGAGAAGTGAGGTCTCTGACGCCTCGCTCCCCTACGTCCTTATACGTTATGGGACACTTTTACCTTAAGGTTTTGAGGTTCGGCAACTGTGGGAATTCGCGTATGCCACCGTTTATAGCCCACCATGAAGGCACTATATTTCGACTTTGAGAATGTATATTGGTTGTGGTAGTGTTTCTGTAACTCATTGAACGCTGACAAGAATTACGGGATCTTTAACATGCATATTTGATCATATGTATAACAGGTAAGCAAGCAGACATAACGCATACACGTGGTAACGCGTGGGTTACAACATCTGGGACACTGCAGGCTCTTTGCATTCTTTTATTTTTAATGCAAATCTCCTTGTCCTTACCTCCGAATGCCTCTGCTACGTAATCTGCAGTTCTTCTTCTCTGTCAGTGTATTGTTTGATTATATGTATTTGTCTATCTAGATCTTTGTGCTTATGTCTGTCTGTATGATCATGTATGTGTGCCTGTCTCTCTGTCTCTGTATCTGCCTGTGTGTCTCTGTCTGTCTGTATGTCTGCCTTCTTCTCTTTCTTTCTTTTATCGTTATCTCTCTCCCCACCCTTTCTCACTGTGTCTCTGGCTCTGTTTCTCTTTTACTAAGACGGAAAAATGGCATAAAAGGCACCTCCGACAAAACAAGATAACATGAAGTGGTTATGAGCAAGGGTTATATATTCGCACCACATTGTCTTTTGCAAGCATAAGTACAGCCAAATACATCACAAGACTCCCATAAAGC
>CM054147.1:50115101-50157403 GCA_028751875.1 Rapana venosa
CCCTACCGTTCAGCTCAAAGGCAAAGGACACTGGGTACAGAGCTTGCTTGGTAGCTGTGTCCAAAAGAAAATAGAAAAAGAAGAAAAAGAAGAAAAAGAAGAAGAAGAGAACCCCACAGTGAGATGCCATTACGATCAGTGAAAGAAACTGTATTAGTGCTTTTGATAGCCGGGTTGGGGTGAAAATGGTGTATTACTTGTGATTGAGATGTGTGTGTGTGGGAGGGGGGAGGGGGGTAAAGGGGGTGAGGGGGGTTGGTGGGGTGGGGGGTGGGGGAGGTATTGGTGTGTGAGTGTGTGTGCGCATGGGTGGGTGGGTGGGGGTGAGGGATGAGGTGGGTGAGGAGGGATGGGGTGGTGTTGTGGGGGAGGTGGTGTGTGGGGATGGGGGTGGTTGGGGTGGGGGTATGAGTAGGGCATTTTGTATGTGTGTGTGGGGGGGGGGGAGGGGAGTGTATGTGTGTGTGGGGGGGGGGGGGAGGGCTGAGGGATGTTGTGTGTGAGTGGTCGTGTGTGTGTTCGTGTGGGTGTGGGTGTGTGTGTGTGGGGAGGTGGATGGGTGTGTGTGGTGCGTGCGTGCGTACTTATGTGTGTGTGTTCGTTTTAGTGTTTATCCACAAAAATGTGATTTTGGACAGAACATTGGGAGAAGGAGGAGATAGAAGGGAATAAACGTGCGTTTGTTTGTTAAAAGGTGGATGAATTATACAAAGAACAAACAGATCTAATCATGAGAACCCCACTGAAATATTTATATAAAATTGAAGAGTGAAAAAAAATCAACTTGAGTAAGCGCATGCACGCACGTGTGTGTGTTGGTATGTGTGTGCGCGCGTGTGTGTGTGTGTGTGCGCGCGCGCGCGTGTGTGTGTTTGTGTGTGTGTGTTGTCCATCTGTCTGCGTGCGTGCGGGCGTGTCTACGTGTGTGCACGCACACGTACATGCGTGTGTCTGTCTCTCTGTCTGTCTCTCTGCCTGCCTGTCTGTCTGTGTTTAATCCTTCGTGAATGTTGCAATACTACCAACACTTCCAGATTATTCTAACACTCTCTGTTCATTTCTCTTTTTCGCGGTAGTGTGAATCTCCCATTTGTCTACTCTGCTTTCTCCTTACACCTAAAACCTACAACCACGATTTAACCATTCTCCAAGAACAATCTCGGTAGACTTAAGCCACGCTTGACATTTCCGAACTTGGGTTTCACTTACACTTGACTCTGGAGAATAAAGGATGGGCGAAAGGAGGGAGGAATGGAGAGTGAGGAGAAGGAAAAAGAAACACAGATCGAAGAATTCTGTAGATACATAATGAGAAGAACGGTGGAGAAGAAAACGGGAAGAATTTCGAACAAACGAAGAACAATTCTGAAAATCAAAAATAATCCTGTGAAATAAAGAAGAAGAAGAAGAAGAAGAAGAAGAAGAAGAAGAAGAAGAAGAAGAAGAGAAGAAGAAGAAGAAGAAGAAGAAGAAGAAGAAGAAGAACAACAACAACAACAACAACAACAAGAAGATGAAGAAGGAGGAGGAGGAGGAGGAGAAGAAGAAGAAGAAGAAGAAGAAGAAGAAGAAGAAGAAGAAGAAGAAGAAGAAGAAGAAGAAGAAGAAGAAGAAGAAGAAGAAGAGAAGGAAAAAAAAGAAGAAGAAATGCGAAGAATTATGAAGAAGAAGAATTGCGAAGAAGAAGAATTGCGAAGAAGAAGAATTGCGAAGAAGAATTGCGAAAAAAGAAGAATTGCGAAGAAGAAGATTTGCAAAGAAGAAGAATTGCGAAGAAGAAAAATTGCGAAGAAGAAAAAGAATTGCGAAGAAGAAGAATTGCGAAGAATTGCGAAGAATTGCGAAGAATTGCGAAGAAGAAGAAGAAGAAGAAGAAGAAGAATTGCGAAGAAGAAGAATTGCGAAGAAGAATTGCGAAGAAATGCGAAGAAGAATTGCGAAGAAGAATTGCGAAGAAGAATTGCGAAGAAAAATTGCGAAGAAGAAGAAGAAGATTTAATGAATAAAGAGAAAGTGTTTTGAGTCATACTCAATTCATTCCAACTTCGTCACCCCAGTGAGAGAGAGAGAGAGAGGGGAGAGAGAGAGAGAGAGGGAGAGAGAGAGAGAGAGAGAGAGAGAGAGAGAGAGAGGGAGAGAGAGAGAGAGAGGAGAGAGAGAGAGAGAGACAGACAGACAGACAGACATACAGACATGACAGACAGGCAGTCAAGCAGACAGACAGACAGAGACAGAGAGAGAGAGAGAGAGAGAGAGAGAGAGAGATGAGAGAGAGAGAGGAGAGAGAGAGAGAGAAAGAGAGAGAGAGAGAGAGAGAGGAGAGAGAGAGAGAGAGAGAGAGAGAGAGAGAGAGAGAGACATACAGACAGACAGACAGACATGACAGACAGGCAGTCAAGCAGACAGACAGACAGACAGAGACAGACAGGACAGGCAAATATACAGAGACTGAGACAGACCTACATCGAGTCAGAGAGACACAGAGACAGAAGCATGCAACTATACACAGGACTACAGCCAGTGACAGGCAGAAGGAACGAAATTTAAAGATGAATAAGAGAACGGGAGGAGGCCACTGCTCTTTACTAAAAGATTCCACTGCAAATCGAAAAGACACAACAGCTAAATTCTCATCGACAGCCATTATTCTTCCTCTGTCTCTATAATCTTAACCTCTCATTTAATAATGTATTTTATATATTTGATCAGCATGTTTATCTGATGAAAAGTTCGCTTGTAATCCGTTGGAAAGCAGTCATTTGTAATGTTTTAGACCTGTTGGAAAGCAATGTTTCAGACCTGTTGGAAAGCAATGTTTCAGACCAGTTAGAAAGCAATGTTTCAGACATGTTGGAAAGCAGTCATTTGTAATGTTTTAGACCTGTTGGAAAGCAATGTTTCAGACCTGTTGGAAAGCAATGTTTCGGACCTGTTGGAAAGCAGTCATTTGTAATGTTTTAGACCTGTTGGAAGGCAATGTTTCAGACCTGTTGGAAAGCAGTCATTTGTAATGTTTTAGACCTGTTGGAAAGCAATGTTTTAGACCTGTTGGAAAGCAATGTTTCAGACCAGTTGGAAAGCAATGTTTCAGACATGTTGGAAAGCAGTCATTTGTAATGTTTTAGACCTGTTGGAAAGCAATGTTTCAGACTTGTTGGAAAGCAATGTTTCAGACCTGTTGGAAAGCAATGTTTCGGACCTGTTGGAAAGCAGTCATTTGTAATGTTTTAGACCTGTTGGAAAGCAATGTTTCAGACCTGTTGGAAAGCAATGTTTCAGACCTGTTTGAAAGCAGTCATTTGTAATGTTTTAGACCTGTTGGAAAGCAATGTTTCAGACCTGTTGGAAAGCAGTCATTTGTAATGTTTCAGACCTGTTGGAAAGCAATGTTTCAGACCAGTTGGAAAGCAATGTTTCAGACCTGTTGGAAAGCAGTCAGTTGTAATGTTTCAGACCTGTTGGAAAGCACTGTTTCAGACCTGTTGGAAAGCCGTAATTTGCCATGTTTCAGACCCGTCGGACTGCAGTCATTTGTAATGTTTAAGACCCGCTGGAAAGCAGTCATTTGTAATGTTTAAGACCACTGAAAAGCAGCCATTGTAATCTTTTAGACCTGTTGGAAAACAGTCATTTGCAATGTCTAAGGCCTGTTGGAAAGCAGTCATTTGTAATTTTTAAGACCCGTTGGCAAACAGTCATTTGTAATGTTTAAGACCTGTTGAAAATCAGTCATGTGTAATGTTTAAGGCCCGTTGGAAAGCAGTCATTTTTAATGTTTAAGACCCGTCGGAAAGCAGTCATTTGTAATGTTTAAGACCCGTCGGAAAGCAGTCATTTGTAATGTTTAAGACCTGTTGGAAAGCAGTCATTTGTAATGTTTAAGACCTGTTGGAAAGCAGTCATTTGTAATGTTTAAGACCCGTTGGAAAATAGTCATTTGTAATGTTTAAGACCCGTTGGAAAGCAGCCATTTGTAATGTTTACGACATGTTGAAAAATAGTCATTTGTAATGTTTAAGACCCGTTGGAAAGCGGTCATTTGTAATGTTTAAGACCTGTTGGAAAGCAGTTATTTGTAATGTTTCAGACCCGTTGAAAAGCAGCCATTTGTAATGTCTAAGACCACTGGAAAGCAGTCATTTGTAATGCCTAAGGCCTGTTGGAAAACAGTCATTTGTAATGTTTAAGACCCGTTGGAAAACAGTCATTTGTAATGTTTAAGACCCGTTGGAAAACAGTCATTTGTAATGTTTAAGACCCGTTGGAAAACAGGCATTTGTAATGTTTAAGACCCGTTGGAAAACAGGCATTTGTAATGTTTAAGACCCGTTGGAAAACAGGCATTTGTAATGTTTAAGACCCGTTGGAAAACAGGCATTTGTAATGTTTAAGACCCGTTGGAAAACAGTCCTTTGTAATGTTTGACACCCGTTGAAAAGTAGTCATCTGTAATGCTTGTGACTCATTAAAAGCAGTCATTTGTCATGCTTGTGACCGGTTGGAAAGTAATCATTTGTAACACTTGTAACCTTTTGAAAAGCTCAGAATTTTCTTTCTTTACTTCGTCAGCATTCTTCTAATTCTTCGTCTTGTAACGTTTATACTCTGTTGGAAGGTAAGTCATTTGTAACCCTTCTGACCCAAAGGAATTCCATCATTTATAAACAGAGCTGGCGGTTTCGTAGCCTAATCTCAACAATACTTTTTCGTTTGTGCGAAAGCTTGGTGGCTTGTATCGTGAAGTCTTGTGAGATAAACCAAAAAAAGCCCAACCCTAAAACACTCAACTATCCTGTAGTCTAGTAGACCGTTGGGGGCACCACTGAAGATTTTGCAACCAGCTTCCTCCAGTCTTTGTTGTTTTCAGCTCTCCGATAAGACATTGCAACATTTCCACTCCAGACTGAAGGAGTTTGTGAGTGGTGAATTGCACAAGTTCTAAATCTAGGTGCCAGATTATCAAGACGGTGAAGGCTTAGCAAAAAAGCCGATTCGGATAGTGCATTTAAACAAATGTTGCTTTAACGAGAGAGAGAGAGAGAGAGAGAGAGAGAGAGAGAGAGAGAGAGAGAGAGAGAGAGAGAGAGAGAGAGACAGACAGACAGACAGACAGACAGACAGACAGACAGACAGACAGATAGACAAAGAGAGATAGAGAGACAGAGACAGAGAGTTTCCTCTAACTGATCTTTTTAATCACTGTTATCTGAAATAGCTCTTCAGAAGTAGTGTGAGTTATTTTACCCTCTGTAGCTCTTTCCGTTTGTTGGTGTATGTCTGTCTTCCAATTTGTCTGCCTGTCAGTCTGTCTACCTGTTTCTGCCTTTCTTTCTCCCCATCCCCCTCTCTGTCTGTTTTTCTGTCTGTCTTTGTCTCCCCCTTTCTCTCACCCTCTTTCCACCCCCTCTCTCTATCAGTCTCTGTCTCCCCCTTCTTCCTCTGTCTGTCTGTCTCTGTGTCTCTCTCATTCCCGAGTACTCTATTTTTTTCAGACGTGTGTCATTACTGAAGGACTAATCAGATCTATCAGCCTGTGGACAAGACTGCTGCAGAGAACAGAGCACTTAACTCAGTTATGCAAATGGTCTGTGGATAGAATGATGGGGAAGGCCACACAACAGAAGCTGAGTTGAAAAGAAGACAGACTGACACAAAACTTCCTAACTGGACTCGCATTCCGTGATTTAATTTCAAGCTCAGGGGGGACACTATAGTTGAGTAGGTTTGAGCTTTTGATTCCCATATTGTGGGTCTATGAATTCATAGGTTTGAATCTCTATCTATCTCTCCCTTTCTCCCTTCTGTCTCTTTCTCTCTTTTTCTCTGTCTGTCTGTCTGTCTTTCTGCAAAAAACCCTTGTGCTTGAACTTTTTTCACTTTATAAGTAAGTAAATGCAAACATATAAATATTGGCACAAAATATTGACCAAGCTGCACAGGTTTGTCAGCATTTTTCTCTTTCTGATTGATGGATACGTCTTCTGACATTGATTTCTGACATGTTCAGAATCGAATCTCTTTAGCAGAAAGACTGAAGCCAGAATCAATAAAAAGGTACCGATTATCAGAAGTAGATCATTCAAGCTCAAATACAGACGATAAATAATCTGAAGTCCCTCATTATCCTGTTTCATAAATCTTTTTATCCTTACAACAAATCAATACACCTCCCACAGTACCGATATCCCACTCCTACAAGTCTTGCACAAGTTACTTTGTGCCAGAAAAACCTGGAGAGATGGGGGAACAAGGCAGGGATCAAGGACTAAATGTGCTTTGTGACCTTCTGGTGTGGGGGAATGTGAGAGAGTCTACAGTAAGGTGTACCTCTTGTGGCCAAGAAGCTAGGATGGTGGCATTTAGCAGCAAGCTTGACATATAACCTGTGTCTAACTCTATGTATCTGACTTTGTCTGGGTCTATTTTTCTGTCTGTAGGTTTGTAGTGATACTAATGACTGAGGGATGCTGTAGTCAAGCGGTTAAGACTGTCTTCAATCACATGGCTTCATAAAGTCATGTGTGTGTGCGGGCACGTGTGCCTTTGTATGTGTGCATATAAGTGCATGCGAGCATTTTGTGTTCATGTATGCTGTAATACAAGCAAAACTATCGGGCTAATCTAATGCTTTTTTATCCCTTTTTCGGTAATGGTCTGAGTCACTCACTTTTCTACTCCACTTTCTCTTTAAATCTCAAGACTACAACCACAACACCATTCTCCAGGAACATTCTCAGAAGAGTTAAGCCACACTTGACATTTTCAACAAAGGGTTTGTTTGCACTTTGCACTGTGTTCTAAACAGTAAAATGAGCGATATAGAGGTGAGGAGCGGAAGCAATAAAAGAAACAAAAGGAAGAAGGAGGAGAAGAAGAAGAATCCTAAAAAAATTTGAAGAAGAATTCTGAAGAAGAAGAAGAAGAATTCTGAAGAAGAAGAAGAATGCTGAAGAAGAAGAATGCTGAAGAAGTAGAATTCTGAAGAAGCAGAAGAAGAATTGTGAAGAGGAAGAAGACAAATTCTGAAGAAGAAGAAGAAGAATTGAGAAGAAGAATACTGAAGAAGGAAAAGTGTTATGAAGAAGAAGAAGAAGAATTCAGAAGGAAAAGAATCATTATGTAGAAAAAAGAATTATGTAGAAGAAGAAGGATTCTGAAGAAGAAGAAGAACTAACAAATTGAGGAAATAAAGTCTTGTGGTTACAAAAAATTTTTCCAACAATCTCAAAACAGTTTCAGTTAGTTTACGTTTTCATGTATGTATACTTATGTAAGTTAATGATAATGTATGAATCTCTCTCTCTCTCTCTCTCTCTCTCTCTCTCTCTCTCTCTCTCTCTCACTCACTCTCTCTTACTTACTTCCAAGTACTTTATTTCTAGAGTTGTGTATCATTACATGACTAATCAGATCTTTCAGCCCGTGGACAAGACTGCTGCAGAGAACAGACCACTTAACTCAGTTATGCAAATGGTCTGTGGATAGAATGATGGGGAAGGCGACACAACAGAAGTTGAGTTGAAGAGAAGACAGACTGATACAAAGTTGTTTCCTAACTGGACACAGTCTGTGATTTAATTTCAAGCTCAGGGGGGACACTATAGTTGAGTAGGTGTGAGAGTTTGATTTCCACATTGTGGGTCTATGAATTCATAGGTTTAACCCTCTCTCTCTCTCTCTCTCTCTCTCTCTCTCTCTCTCTCTCTCTCTCTCTCTCTCTCTCTCTCTCTCTCTCTCTCTGTATATTGTATATCCACTGTATATTCTATCTCTCTTTTCTCTCTCTCTCATTGTCTTTCTCTGCATGTATGTTTGTCTATCTTATTGCTAAAAGTACCCCCCAAAAGACTACTTGTGTTGAACCATTTTCACTTTATAAGTAAGTGACAGCAAAAAAATGTAGATATTTGCACAACAATATTGACAAAGTTGCACTGGTTTGTCAGCATTTTCTCTCTCTGATTAATAGATCCATCTTCTGACACTGATTTCTGATATGTTCAGAATGAAATAGCTTTATCCGAAAGACAAACCAGAATCTATAAAAAGGCACAGATTACCAGAAGTAGATTATTCAAGCTCAAAGACAAATGATATATAATCTGAAGTCCCTCATTATCCTGTCTCATAAATATTTTTATCCTTACAATAAATCAATACACCTCCCACAGTATCGATATCCAACCCCTACATGTCTTGCACAACTTACTTGGTTCCAGAGAAACCCTGGAGAGATGGGAGAACAAGGCAGGGATCAAGGACTAAATGTGCTTTGTGACCTTCTGGAGTGGGGGAATGTGTGAGACAGTCTACAGTAAGGCGTACCTCTTGTGGCAAAGAAGCTAGGATGGTGGCATTTAGCAACAAGCTTGACATATAACCTGTGTCTAACTCCATGCCTCTGACTTTGTCTGGGTCTTTTTTTAATTGTCTATAGGTTTGTAGTGATACTAATGACTAAGGGATGCTACATAGCCAAGCGGTTAAGACTATTTGTCTTCAATCACATGGCTTTATAAAGTCATGTGTGTGTGCGAGCACGTGTGCCTTTGTATGTGTGCATATGTATGCATGTGAGCAATTTGTTTTCATGTATGCTGTAAAACAAGCAAAAGTATGGGTATAGGCTCATGCTCTTTTCATCCTTCTTTTGGTAATGGTCTGAGTCAACCACTTTTTTCTGCTCCATTATCCCTTTAAATCTTAAGACTACAACCACAACGTCATCTACCAGGAACATTCTCAGCAGAATTAAACCACACTTGACATTTTCAACAAAGGGTTTGTTTGCACTTTGCACTGTGTTCTAAACAGTAGAATAGGCGATAAAGAGGAGAGGAGGGGAAGCAATAGAGAAAAACAAAAGGAAGAAGGAGGAGAAGAAGACGAATTCTGAAGAAGTTTTAAGAAGAAGAATGCTGAAGAAGAAGAATTCTGAAGAAAAATGCTGAAGAAGAAGAATTCTGAAGAAGAAGAAGAAGTATGAATAATAATAATAAGAAGAAGAGTTCTGAAGAAGAAGAAGAAGAAGAATAGAGAAGAAGAATTCTGAAGAAGAAGACGAAGAAGAAGACGAATAAGAAGAAGAAGAAGAAGAAGAAGAAGAAGAAGAAGAAGAAGAAGAAGAAGAAGAAGAAGAAGAAGAAGAAGAAGAAGAAGAAGAAGAAGAAGAAGAGAAAAAAAAAGAAGATGAAGAATAATTCTGATCAGAAGAAAAGTTATGTAGACGAAGAAGAATTCTGAAGAAGAATTCTGTAGAAGAAGAAGAATTCTGAAGAAGAAGAAGAACTAACAAATTGAGGAAAACAGTCTTGTGTTTTAAAAAAAAAATATTCCCAACAATCGCAACACAGTTTCAGTTAAGTTTACTTTTTCATATCTGTATGATTATGTAAATTAATGATCATGTATAAATCTCTCTCTCTCTCTCTCTCTCTCTCTCTCTCTCTCTCTCTTTCTCTCTCTCTCTCTCCTACTTACTTCCAAGTACTTTATTTCTACATACGTGCATCATTACAACATGACTAATCGGATCTAGCAGACCGTGGACAAGACTGGTGCAGAGAACAGACCACTTAACTCAGTTATGCAAATGGTCGGTAGATAGATGGGGAAGGCCACACAACAGAAGCTGAGTTGAAGAGAAGACAGACTGACACAAAGATGTTTCCTAACTGGACTCACATTCGATGATTTAATTTGAAGCTCAGGGGGGACACTATAGTTGAGTAGGTGTGAGAGTTTGATTCTCATATTGTGGGTCTATGAACTCATAGGTTTGAATCTCTCTCTCTCTCTCCCCCTCCCGCCCTCTCTCTGTCTTTCTCTGCCTGTATGTCTGTCTATCTTATTGCTAAAAATACCCCCCAAAAGACTACTTGTGCTTGAACCATTTTCACTTTAGAAGTAAGTGACAGCAAAAAATGTAGATATTTGCACAACAATAATATATTGACAAAGCTGCACAGGTTTGTCCGCATTTCTCTCTCTCTGATTAATGGATTCATCTTCTGACACTGATTCCAGACATGTTCAGAATCGAATATCTTCAGCAGAAAGACTGAAACCAGAATCTATAAAAAGGCACAGATTATCAGAGGTAGATTATTCAAGCTCAAAGACAGATGATAAATAATCTGAAGCCCCTCATTATCCTGTCTTAAAAATCTTTTTATCCTTACAACAAATCAATACACCTCCCACAGTATCGATATCCCACCCTTCCAAGTCTTGGACAAATTACTTTGTGCCTGAGAAATCCTGGAGAGATGGGAGAACAAGGCAGGGATCAAGGACTAAATGTGCTTTGTGACCACCTGGTGTGAGGGAATGTGAGAGAGTCTACATTAAGGTGTACCTCGTGTGGCCAAGAAGCTAGGATGGTGGCATTTAGCAGCAAGCTTGTCATAATAACCTGTGTCTAACTCTATGTCTCTGACTTTGTCTGAGTCTTTTTTCTGTCTGTAGGTTTGTAGTGATACTAATGACTGAGGGATGCTATATAGCCAAGTGGTTAAGACTATTTGTCTTCAATCACGTGGCTTCATAAAGTCATGTGTGTGTGCGGGCACGTGTGCCTTTGTATGTGTGCATATGAGTGCATGCGAGCATTTTTTTTTATCATGTATGCTGTAATATAAGCAAAAGTATCGGGATAGTCTAATGCTTTTTCATCCATTTTTTGGTATGGGTCTGAGTCACTCACTTTTCTACTCCACTTTCTCTTTAAATCTTAAGATTAAACCACAACACCATTCTCGAGGAATATTCTCAGCAGAGTTAAGCCATACTTGACATTTTCAACAAAGGGTATGTTTGCACTTTGCATTGTGATCTAAACAGTAAAATGAAAGATAATGAGGTAAGGAGGGGAAGCAATACAAGAAACAGAAGGAAGGAGGAGAAGAAGAAGAATTCTGAAGAATTTTGAAGAAGAATTCTGAACAAGAAGAAGAAGAAGGAGAAGAAAAATGCTGAGAAGAAGAAGAATGCTGAAGAAGAAGAATGCTGAAGAAAAAGAATTCTGAAGAAGAAGAATGCTGAAGAAGAAGAATTCTGAATAAGAAGAATGCTGAAGAAGAAGAATTCTGAAGAAGAAGAAGAATAGTGAAGAGGAAGAAGAAGAATTCTGAAGAAGAAGAAGAATTCTGAAGAAGAAGGAGAATTCTGTAGAAAAAAGAATTATGTACAAGAAGAAGAATTCTGAAGAAGAACTAACAAAATAAGAAAAAAACAAGTCTTGTTTTTAAACAAAAATATTCCCATCAATCTCAACCCAGTTTCTGTTAGTATTTCTGTTTTCTTTTTCATGTCTGTATAATTATGTAAGTTAATAATCATGTATGAATTTCTCTCTCTTACTTACTTCCAAAACTATTTCTACAGATGTGTATTATTACTACATGACTAATCAGACCTTTGAGCCCGTGGACAAGACTGCTGCAGAGAACAGACTACTTAACTCAGTTATGCAAATGGTCGGTAGATAGAATGATGGGGAAGGCCACACAACAGAACAGAAGAGGAAACAGACTGACACATGAATCCTTCCTAACTAAATTCCGTGATTTAATTTCAAGCTCAGGGGGGACACTATAGTTGAGTAGGTGTGAGAGTTCGATTCCCACATTGTGGGTCTATGAATTCATAGGTTTAACTCTCTCTCTCTTTCTCTTTCTCTGCCTGTCTCTCTGTATGTCTGTGTCTCTGTCTGTCTGTCTTACTACAAAGCTGCTTGCACTTTAACTATCATTACTTTATTATTATTATGTGAATGTAAAACAGGTAAACATTTGCTCAAAAATGTTGATAAAGCTGCAATTTTTTGTCAATATGTCTTTCTCTCTCTGTGGCTGATGGAACATCTTCTGAAACTGACTCCTTACATGAACAGAATTGCATATCTTTAACAGAAAAAATGAAGTCATGATCTCGAAACTGCACAAATTATCTTAAAGAGATTTCTCAAGCTCAAAGACAGATGATAAATTATCTGAAGTCCCTCTTATCCTGTCTCGTAAATCTCTTTATCCTTACAAGAAGACGATACACCTCCCACAGTGTCGATATATCATCCATACAAGTCTTGCACTAGTTACTTGGTGCCAGAGAAACCCTGGAGAAACGGGACAATAAGACAGGGATCAAGGACTAATGTGCTTTTGACCTTCTGCTGTGGGGAAAGTTTGAGGTAAGCCTACAGAGTAAGGTGCAAATCTTGTGGCCAAGAAGCTAGGATGGTGGCATTTAGCAACAAGCTTGACCTATATCCGGTATCTAACTCTTTGTCATTGTCTGGATCTTTGCTTTTTTTGGTCAGTAGGTCTGCATTTATGCTACTGAGTAAGGGACACTATAGCCGAGTGGTTAAGTATACTCGATTTCAATTCCATGCCTTCTGAAGTCATGCGTGTGTGTGTGTGTGTGTTTGTGTGTGTGTGTGTGTGTGTGTGTGTGTGTGTGTGTGTGTGTGTGTGTGTGTGTGTGTGTTGTGTGTGTGTTAGTTTGTGTGTGTGTTTGTGTGTGTTTGTGTGTGCATGATTGTTCGTGAGTGAGTGTGTGTGAGTGTGTATGTGCATGTGTGTGTTTGTGTCTGTGTGTCTGAGTGAAGGCTTATGTCCGAGTGTGCGTATGTGCATGCACGGGCGTGTGTGCGTGCATG
The DNA here is from genome assembly GCA_028751875.1 of Rapana venosa. Lineage (NCBI taxonomy): Eukaryota > Metazoa > Mollusca > Gastropoda > Neogastropoda > Muricidae > Rapana > Rapana venosa. Next base: position 50,127,763 of record CM054147.1, read on the forward strand.
AGCATATCGTTTTCATATATGTTGCAATACATGAAAAAGTACCAGACTATTTTAACACTCTTTCAATAAGCTTTTAGCGGTGGTCTGACTCTACCGCTTTTTCTGCTCCACTTTCTCTTTAAGTCTTAAGTCTATGACCACAACACTATCCTCCAGGACCATTCTCAGCAGAATGATGCCATGGTTGACATTCTCAGCCAATGGTTTGTTTGCACGTTGCTCTGTGGTTTAGAAAATAAAGTAAATGATAAAAAGTTGAGATGTGGAAGCAGTAAAAAGAAACAAAAGGAAGAAGAAGAGGCTGAAGAAGACGAAGAAATAACAAATTAAGAAAGAAAAAAAAGAACAAAATGTTTTGAGTCTTTTAAATCGATTCCCAACAATCTCTCTCTAGTTTCAGTTAGTCTTTCTGTTCATTTTTTCCTGTCTACATAATTATGTAAGTCAATAATCATCTCTCTCTCAGTCCATCTTCCTTATTTCCAAGAACTTTATTGAACATACGTGTATCATTACAACATGACTAATCAGATCTTTCAGCCCGTGGACAAGACTGCTGCAGAGAACAGAGCACTAAACTCAGTTATGCAAATGGTCTGTGGATAGATGGAGCCACAAAACAAGGTCTGAGTTGAAGAGAAGACAGACTGACACAAAGTTGTTTCCTAACTGGACTCAAATTATGTGATTTAATTTCAAGCTCAGGGGGGCACTATAGTTGAGTAGGTGTGAGAGTTTGATTCCCACATTGTTGGTCTATGAACTCATAGGTTTAACTCTCTCTCTCTCTCTCTCTCTCTCTCTCTCTCTTCCCTCTCCTCTCTCTCTCTCTCTCTCTCTCTCTCTCCCTCTCTCTCCCTCTCTCTATCTCATTTTCTCCTCCTGTATGTCTGTCTATCTCATTGCTAAAAATACTTTAAAAAAGACTACTTGTGCTTGAACCATTTTCACTTTATAAGTAAGCGATTGCAAAAAATGTAGATATTTGCACAACAATGACAACGCTGCACGGGTTTGTCAGCATTTCTCTCTCTCTGATTAATGGATTCATCTTCTGACACTGATTCCAGACATGTTCAGAATCGAATATTTTTAGCAGAAAGACTAAAACCAGAATCTATAAAAAGGCACAGATTATCAGAAGTAGAGTATTCAAGCTCAAAGACAGATGATACATAATATGAAGCCAACCATTATCCTGTCTCAATCTTTTTATCCTTACAAGAAATCAATACATCTCCCGCAGAGTCAATATCCTATCCCTACAAGTCTTGCACAAGTTACTTTGTGTCAGAAAAACCCTGGAGAGATGGAAGAATCAGGCAGGGATCAAGGATTAAATGTGCTTTGTAACCTTCTGGTGTGGGGGAATGTGAGACAGTCTACAGTAAGGTGCACATCTTGTGGCCAAGAAGCTAGGATGGTGGCATTTAGCAACAAGCTTGACATATAACCTGTGTCTAACTCTATGTCTCTGACTTTGTCTGGATCTTTTTCTGTCTGTAGGTTTGTAGTGATACTAATGACTGAGGGATGCTGTATAGCCAAGCGGCTAAGACTATTTGTCTTCAGTCACATGGCTTCATAAAGTAATGTGTGTGTGCGGGCACGTGTTCATTTGTGTGTGTGCATATGAGTGCATGCGAGCAATTTGTTTTCATGTATGCTGTAATACAAGCAAAAGTATCGGACTAGTCTAATGTTCTTTTCATCCTTCTTTTTGGTAATGGTCTGAGTCACCTACTTCTTCTACTCCACTTTCTCTTTAAATCTTAAGACTAAAACCACAACACAATCCTCCAGGAACATTCTCAGCAGAATTAAGCCACACTTGAAATTTTGAACAAAGGGTTTGTTTGCACTTTGCACTGTGTTCTAAACAGTAAAATGAGCGATAAAGAGGTGAGGAGGGGGAGCAATAAAAGAAACAAAAGGAAGGAAGAGACGAAGAAGAATTCTGAAGAAGAAGCAGAATTCTGAAGAAGAAGCAGAATTCTGAAGAATTCTGAAGAAGAAGAAGAAGAAGAAGATGATGAAAAGAAGAAGAACAACAACAACAACAACAACAACAAGAAAAGCAAGAAGAACAAGAAGAACAAGAAGAACAAAAAGAACAAGAACAAGAACAAGAAAAATTATGTAGAAGAAGAAGAATTTTGAAGAAGAAGAACCAACACATTAAAGGGGAAAAAGTCTTATGTTTTATAAACAACATTCCCAACAATTTCAACACAGTTTCAGTTAAGCTTACTTTTTCATGTCTGTATAATTGTGTAAATTAATGATCATGAATGAATCTCTCTCTCTCTCCCCCTCTCTCTCTCTTAGTTACTTCCAATACTTTCTTTCTACAGATGTGTATTATTACAACAAGACTAATCAGATCTTTCAGCCCATGGACAAGACTAGTGCAGAGAACAGAGCACTTAACTCAGTTATGCAAATGGTTGGTTGATAGATAGGGAAGGCCACACACCAGAAGAGAAGAGGAGACAGATTGACACATGAACCCTTCCTAACTGGACTCACCCTCTGTGATTTAATTTCAAGCTCAGGGGGGACACTATAGTTGAGTAGGTGTGAGAGTTTGATTCCCACATTGTGGGTCTATGAATTCATAGGTTTAACTCTCTCTCTCTCTGCCTGTCTCTCTGTATGTCTCTGTCTCTGTCAGTCTGTCTTACCACAAAGCTGCTTGCACTTTAACTATCATTACTTTATTATTATGTAAATGTAAAACAGGAGAACATTTGCTCAAATATGTTGACAAAGCTCCAAATATTTGTCAGTGTCCTTCCTCTCTCTCTGGCTGATGGAACATCTTCTTACACTGATTCCTTACATGAACAGAATTGCATATATTTAATAGAAAAAAATGAAACCAGGATCTCGAAACTGCACAAATTATCTGAAGTAGATTTCTCAAGCTCAAGGACAGATGATAAATAATCTGTAATCCCTCATTATCCTGTCTCATAAATCACTTTATCCTCACAAGAAGACGATACACCTCCCACAGTGTCGACATCACATCCCTACACTTCTTGCACAAGTTACTTGGTGCCAGAGAAACCCTGTAGAGACGGGAGAATAAGGCAGGCATCAAGGATTAAATGCGCTTTATGACCTATGTGGGGGGATGTGAGACAGTCTACAGTAAGGTGTACCTCTTGTGGCCAAGAAGCTAGGATGTGGCATTTAGCAGCAAGCTTGACCTATATCCGGTGTCTGACTCGTCTTTGTCTTGGTCTTTTCTTTGTTTGGTCAGTTGGTCTGCATTTGTGCTTCTGAGTGAGGGACACTATAGCCAAGTGGTTAAGTATATTCGAATACAATTCCATGTCTTCCTGAAGTCATCTGTGTGTGCGCGCACGCGCACGCGTGTGTGTGTCTGTGTGTGTGTTTGTGTTGTGTGTGTGTGTTTGTGTGTGTGTGTGTGTGTGTTAATTTTTGTGGGTGTGTTTGTGTGTGTTTGTGTGTGCGCGATTGTGCGTGAGTGAGTGTCTGTGTGTCTGTAATTGTGTGTAAGTGTATTTGTGAGTGTGTATGTGCATGTGTGTGTTTGTGTATGTGTGTCTGAGTGAAGGCTTATGTCTGAGTGTGCGTATGTGCATGCACGGGGGTGTGTGTGCGTGCGTGAGCATATTATTTCTATATACGTTGCAATACATGAACAAGTGCCAGACTATTCTAACACTCTTTCAATAAGCTTTTAGCGGTGGTCTGACTCTACCGCTTTTTCTGCTTCACTTTCTCTTTAAGTCTTAAGTCTATGACCACAACACTATCCTCCAGGAACATTCTCAGCAAAATGATGCCATGGTTGACATTTTCAGCCAATGGTTTGTTTGCACGTTGCTCTGTGGTTCAGAAAGTAAAGTACATGATAAAAAGTTGAGATGTGGAAGCAGTAAAAGGAAACATAAGGAAGAAGAAGAGGCTGAAGAAGACGAAGGAATAACAAATTAAGAAAAAATTAAGAACAAAATGTTTTGAGTCTTTTTAAATCGATTCCCAACAATCTCTCTCTAGTTTCAGTTAGTCTTTCTGTTCATTTTTTCCTGTCTACATAATTATGCAAGTCAATAATCATCTCTCTCTCAGTCCATCTTCCTTATTTCCAAGTACTTTATTTCTACAGATGTGTATCATTACAACAGGACTAATTGGATCTTTCAGCCTGTGGACAAGACTGCTGCAGAGAACAGAGCACTAAACTCAGTTATGCAAATGGTCTGTGGATAGATGGAGCCACAAAACAAGGTCTGAGTTGAAGAGAAGACAAACTGACTGACACAAAGTTGTTTCCTAACTGGACTCAAATTCTGTGATTTAATTTCAAGTTCAGGGGGGTCACTATAGTTGAGTAGGTGGGAGAGTTCGATTCCCACATTGTGGGTCTATGAATTCATAGGTTTAACTCTCTCTCTCTCTCTCTCTCTCTCTCTCTCTCTCTCTCTCTCTCTCTCTCTCTCTCATTCTCTCTCTTTTTCTCTGCCTGTATGTCTCATTGCTAAAAATACTTTTAAAAAAGACTACTTGTGCTTGAACCATTTTCGCTTTATAAGTAAGAGAATGCAAAAAATGTAGATATTTGCACAACGATATCGACAACGCTGCACGGGTTTGTCAGCATTTTTCTCTCTCTGATTAATGGATTCATCTTCTGACACTGATTCCAGACATGTTCAGAATCGAATATCTTCAGCAGAAAGACTGAAACCAGAATCTATAAAAAGGCACAGATTATCCGAGGTAGATTATTCAAGCTCAAAGCAAATGATAAATAATCTGAAGTCCCTCATTATCCTGTCTTAAAATCTTTTTATCCTTACAAGAAATCAATACACCTCCCACAGTGTCAATATCCCATCCCTACAAGTCTTGCACAAGTTACTTTGTGTCAGAAAAAAACCCTGGAGAGATGGAAGAATCAGGCAGGGATCAAGGATTAAATGTGCTTTGTGACCTTCTGCTGTGGGGGAAAGTGAGAGTCTACAGTAAGGTGCACATCTTGTGGCCAAGAAGCTAGGATGGTGGAATTTAGCAACAAGCTTGACCTATATCCTGTATCTAACTCTATGCCTCTGATTTTTCTAGGTCTTTTTTCTGTCTGTAGGTTTGTAGTGATACTAATGACTGAGGGATGCTATAGTCAAGTGGTTTAGACTGTCTTCAATCACACGCTTCATAGTCATGTGTGTGTGTGTGCGGGCACGTGCGCATTTTGTGTGTCTGCATATGGTGCATGCGAGCATTTTGTTTCAATGTATGCTGTAATACAAGCAAAAGTATCGGGCTAGTCTAATGCTTTTTCATCCTTTTTTGGTAATGGTCTGAGTCACTCACTTTTCTACTCCACTTTCTCTTTAAATCTTAAGACTAAAGCCACAACACCATTCTCTAGGAACATTCTCAGCAGAGTTAAGCCACACTTGACATTTTCAACAAAGGGTTTGTTTGCACTTCGCACTGTGTTCTAAACAGTAAAATGATCGATATAGAGGTGAGGAGCGGAAGCAATAAAAGAACAAAAGGAAGAAGGGGGAGAAGAAGAAGAATTCTGAAGAAGAAGAATTCAAAAAATGAAGAAGAAGAATGCTGAGGAAGAAGAATTCTGAAGAAGAAGAAGAATTCTGAGGACAAAGAAGAGTTCTAAAGAAGAATAAGAATTGAGAGAAAGAATTGAGAAGAAGAATTCTGAAGAAGAAGAAGAATTCAGGTAGAAGAAGAATGCTGAAGAAGAAGAAGAAGAATTCTGAAGAAGAATTGCGAAGAAGAAGAAGAAGAAGAATTGCGAAGAAGAAGAATTGCGAAGAAGAAGAATTGCGAAGAAGAAGAAGAAGAAGAAGAAGAAGAAGAAGAAGAAGGAAGAAGAAAGAAGAAGAAGAAGAAGAAGAAGAAGAAGAAGAAGAATTCTGAAGAAGAAGAATTCTGAAGAAGAAGAAGAAGAATTCTGAAGAAGAAGAAGAAGAATTCTGAAGAAGAAGAAGAAGAAGAAGAAGAAGAAGAAGAAGAAGAAGAAGAAGAAGAAGAAGAAGAAGAAGAAGAAGAAGAAGAAGAAGAATCGAAGGAAGAAAAGAAGAAGAAGAAGAAGAAGAAGAAGAAGAAGAAGAAGAAAGAAGAAGAAGAAGAGAAGAAGAAGAAGAAGAAAAGAGAAGAAGAAGAAGAAGAAGAAAGAAGAAAAGAAGAAGAAGAAGAAGAGAAGAAAGAAGAAGAAGAAGAGAAGAAGAATTCATGTATAAGAATAATGCTGAAGAAGAGGAATTCTAAAGGAAAAAATGCAGGTAGGAGAAGAAGAGTTCTGAAGAAGAATAATAATTGAGAAGAAATCTGAAGAAGAAGAAGAATGCTGGAGAAGAAGAATACTGGAGAAGAATTCTGAAGAAGAAGAAGAATTCTGAAGAAGAAGGAGAATGCTGGAGAAGAAGAGAATTCTGAAGAAGAGGAAGAATTCTGAAGAAGAACTGACAAATGAAGAAAAAAACTCTTGTGTTTAAAAAAAAATCTCAACAATCGCAACCCAGTTTCAGTTAGTATTTCTGTTTACTTTTTCATGTCTGTAAAAATATGTAACTTAATAATCATGTATGAATCTCTCTTTCTCTCTCTCTCTCTCTCTCTCTCTCTCTCCTCTCTCTCCTCTCTCTCTCTCTCTCTCTCTCTCTCTTTCTCTTCTCTCTCTCTCTCTCTCTCTCTCTCTCTCTCTCTCTCTCTCTCTCTCTCTCTTACTTACTTACTTCCAAGTACTTTATTTCTACAGATGTGCATCATTACAACAGGACTAATCAGATCTTTCAGCCTGTGGACAAGACTGCTGCAGAGAACAGAGCACTTAACTCCGTTATGCAAATGGTCTGTGGATAGAATGATGGAGAAGGCCACACAACAGAAGCTGAGTTGAAAAGAAGACAGACTGACACAAAGTTTCCTTCCTAACTGGAATCACATTCCGTGATTTAATTTCAAGCTCAGGGGGACACTATAGTTGAGTAGGTTTGAGAGTTTAATTCCCATATTGTAGGTCTATGAATTCATAAGATTGACTCTCTCTCTCTCTCTCTCTCTCTCTCTCTCTCTCTCTCTCTCTCTGTCCTTCTCTCTGTCTCTGTCTCTCTCTGCCTCTTTTTCTGTCTGTCTGTCTTACTGCAAAAAAACCCTGTAAAAACTACTTGTGCTTGAACTATTTTCACTTTATAAGTAAGTGAATTGAACAAATGTCAATATTCGCACAACAATAATGACAAAGCTTTTTTGGTTTGTCAGCATTTTTCTCTCTCTGATTGATGGATCCATCATCTGACATCGATTCCTGACATGCTTAGAATCGAATATCTTTAGCAGAAAGACTGAAACCAGAAACTATAAAGAGGCACGGATTATCAGAAGTAGAGTATTCAAGCTCAAAAGACAGATGATAAATAGTCTAAAGCCCCTCATTATCCTGTCTCATAAATCTCTTTATCCTCACAAGAAGACGATACACCTCCCACAGTATCGATATCCCATCCATACAAGTCTTGCACAAGTTACTTCGTGTCAGAAAAGCCCTGGAGAGATGGAGAACAAGGCAGGGATCAAGGACTAAATGTGCTTTGTGACCTTCTGGAGTGAGGGAATGTGAGAGAGTCTACAGTAAGGTGCGAATCTTGTGGCCAAAAGCTAGGATGGTGGAATTTAGCGACAAGCTTGACCTATATCCTTTATCTAACCCTCTGTCTTTGACTTTGTCTGGGTCTTGGCTTTTGTCTCTCTTAAGTTTTGTATGTGTGTTACTGAACAACGAACACTATAGCTGAGTGGGTAAGACCTTTCAACTTCAATCCCATGGCTCCCATTAAGTCATGGGCTTGAATCTCCACAGTGTCTGATGAATTAAAGACGATTTGTTTCCCGATCTCTCAGGTCAGTTTAAAGTGCAAATCTGCCAGTGTTTTAAATCCCTTCACATACATGATCAGTTATGCATGCTAAAGATCTCGTAATTCATGTCAGTGTTCGGCGTGTTGCGGAAACATGAACATACCTAGTATACATCTCCGAAGTCGGAATACAGCTACCTTCATGGTGGAAAAAACCGGTCACATACGCAGAATCTCACTATTGGTGAACCTCGGAGCTCTAGCCGAGGAGCGAACTTTTAATTTTTTTTACTGACTCAGCATTTCTGTATCCTTGTCTCTGGCAAGGTAACCAGTTTATATATTTTATATCTAACCCTGTTTTTTGCTTTAATTAATATATCTTTTATATATGTCCGTGGTTGTTTTTTTCTAAAGCAAAGAGAGGGATAGAAGAGAGGGGATTCCTGGTCCAAGAATTTCTAGAAAGTGCATATGCTAATAAACTGACAAGTCTCCGGCATCCCCACGGGGGAATGTTAACTGGATCCCCCCAAAAATGGTGTGTATGTGGACGGTAAGAATTTATGTCATGGTCGGTGTATCTCAGTTACAGTCTCTGTCTCCAGGTCAGCCTGCCTGCCTGCCTGTCTGCCTGCCTGTTTGTCTGCCTGCCTGCCTGTTTGTCTGCCTGTTCGCCTGTCTGCCTTTATTTATCTCCGTTTCTCTCTATATCCTTTTGCCCCAGTTCTTTCTTCTTGAATGCAAGAACCGTTATATGAGCAAAAAAAGAAGAAAAAAATGCAAAAAAATCGGACGAAAAAGAAAAACAGCCAGAAGAATAGAATGGACAGAAGATGAAAGGGAAAAGAAAAAAGAAACAAAGAGAAAAAAGAAAAGAAAGACGAAGGAAAGAAAGAAAGAAAGACAGACAGACAGACAGAGAGACAAACAGACAGAAGAATATGAATATTTACAAACATATTACAGAAAAAAGAATAACAGATAAAATAAATACACAAAACAACAATAATACCTATACAAAGGAATCCATAATAGTCCGATTCAAAACTGGCACTCTTTTGATTAATATCAAAAAAAGAATACAAGAAAACAAGACAGATCTGCTGACAGAACATAACAAAATGCTCACGCCTCCGCTGTCAGGATTATGAACTGCATTAACAATCTGTCAAAAGCGCATTACAGGAGCCGAACAGCAAAAACATACTCTTTTTATTTTCTACTCCCGCTAGGCTCTTAAGTCGGTTTCTCCCCTTGCTATCTGTCTGCTTGTCTGTCTGTCTCTCTGTCTTTCTGTCTTTCTGCCTTTCTGTCTGCCTGCCTGCCTGCCTGCCTGCCTGTCTGCATGTCTGGCTGCCTGCCTGCCTGCCTGCCTGCCTGCCTGTCTGCCTGCCTGCCTGCCTGCCTGCCTGCCCGTCTGTCTGTCTGTCTGTCTGTCTGTCTGAATGTATCCTCAGCATTTTTGCTTTATTATCTCTGTCTCTCTTTCTTACCCATCCTTTTTTTTATTTGTTTGTTTATTGGTCTGTCACTGTTTTGTTGATTTATCTGACTCAGTAGTTTCAATCAGTAAGTCTGTTTTCTGTCTGTCTGTCTTTGTCTTTCTGTCTGTGTCTGTCTGTCTGTCTGCCTGCCTGTCTGTCTACCTGCCTGTCTCTCAGTCCATCTCTCGGTCTGTATCTCTGTCTGCCTGTCTCTGTCCGTCTCTCTCTCCTCTTCTGTCCGTCTCTTTTTCTGTCGCTGTCTGTCTGCCTGTCTGTCTGTCTCACTATCTTTCTCCCCCCCCCCCCCGCTCTCTCATCATCTGTCTCTTTCTTTGCCACTGTTTGTCTGTCTGTCTGTCTGTCTGTCTGTCTGTCTCTGTCTCTGTCTCTCTCTCTCTCTCTCTCTCTCTCTCTCTCTCTCTCTCTCTCTCCTCTCTCTCTCTCTCTCTCTCTCCCCTCCCATATCTCTCACTCGTTATATTATATTCACACATCTACACCTACCCACACACACACTCACACACACACACACCCACAAAACTCTACCACAGAAATAATCACAGCACAAACACACAAAGAAAATACAGTTACACCAAGAGTGTAACGATACTGTTTGTGAAACACACAGTGCAGTGGTATTTATTTATTTATTCTTTTATATCGAGGATAATGGAATAAGCACTCATGTGCTTTATTACATCCAGTCCCCGTGTGTATGTGGTTTTGTAAATTTTACCATCTGTTTCCACCGGCACACAATGGCCTACTCTTCTGAAAAGCGAAACAGGATTTAACGTGTGCGCAAGATGTTCTGCACGTGTTCGAACACGGGGCCTAGTAGGGCAGTTGTGTACGCAAATGGGTTACGCCCCATCCACATTGTGATAGAGATGCTGAGATAAGGCACAGGTGCGCTTTAGCTCCGAACTGAGAATTTTGGCGAATGCTGAATTACACAAGATGGGGAACAAAAATCTAGGTGCCCGATTATCAACATAGGGATGGGTGTGCCCTGAGAGGCTATGAGAGGGGATTGAAGTACAGTCATGGATGTTGTTTTGGAGGGAGGGAGGGAGAGAGGGAGATAGTCAAAGAGAGAGAGAGAGAGAGAGAGAGATAATGTGTTTGGGTTGGGGATGGGGTGGGGGTGGATGGGTGGGTGGGTGAGTGAGTGTGCGTGTGTGAGTGAGTGAGTTATTGATTGAGAGAGAGAGAGAGAGAGAGAGAGAGAGAGAGAGAGAGAGAGAGAGAGAGAGAGGAGAGAGAGAGAGAGAGAGAGAAATGAGAGAGACAGAGAAAGAATGTGTTTGGGTTGGGGATGGGTGGGGGTGGATGGGTGGGTGGTTGTGCGTGTGTGAGAGAGTAAGTGAGTTACTGGTTCTGTGTGTGTGTGTGTGTGTGTGTGTGTGTGTGTGTGTGTGTGTGTGTGTGTGTGTGTGTGTGTGTGTGTGTGTGTGTGTGTGTGTGTGTGACAGAGACAGAGACAGTTACAGATACAGAAAAATATCATACGTTTTCAGTTTTCAAGACACATATAGATGAAATCATGTTTGTATTCTGTCTATAGATATAAGTGTTGTATGCATCGTCTCCCCCTAGCTATATATGTCTGTATATTTGTCTTTAACTGAATGTATGAAAACACACAGGGCTTAAACAGTACCCTGGAAAAATGCAATAATTTGATTTGATTTGATTTAATTTGACCTCTCTTACACTTACCACGACAGAAATCAAAGTCAGACTAGCCATGGCAACATCTTCCATGACAAAACTCACCACCATATGGAAAAGTAAAGAGATCAAACTAAAGCTCTACAAAGCTCTAATTCAGACTATCCTGCTGTGCGGAAGTGAAACCTGGACATTGACTGCTGAAACAGCAAAGCGAATCCAGTCATTTGAAGCAAAATGCCATAGAAAACTACTGGGCATATCCTGGAGAGAACGAAAGACCAATGAATTTGTCAAGAGTCAAATGACACGGCTGGCAGGTCCACAGGAACCCCTTCTCACCATCGTCAAGAAGAAAAAGCTGACATGGTTCGGCCACGTCACCCGCCACAACACTCTGCCCAAAAACAGTACTGCAGGGAACACTCGAAGGTGGCAGAAAGAGGGGAAGACAGAACAAGTCATGGATGGACAACATCAGAGAATGGACCAGGATGAATGACTCGGCACTACTGCGCAGAGCCGAGGACCGAGATGGATGGAGGAGGCTTACCACGGCATCGTCTTTCGTGTCTCCCCCATGACCGCCAAGGTCACGGGTCTGATGATGATGATGACCACTTATTTAAAAAACCTCTCTCCTCCACTTCTATTAACTATGTGTATTTCCGTCCTGTCTGTCCGAAAAAAGACCCCCCCTCCCTAAAAAAAGGAAGCAAAAAAACCCACACCAAAAAACCAATGGGGTAAGAATAAAATAGAAGGAGAAAATGAAATGAATAATGAAAGAAAGACAAATTATAAAATGAAGGAAAGAAGAAAACAACGAAAGAAGAAAATAAATGAAACAAAGAAAAAATGAAGGAAAGAGAGATTAAAAAAATATTTGCAAAGAGAAACACAGCAAAAACAATACAGATTTTGCAAGAAAAAAGTAATTAACTTTAAATTCAATTGAATGCCTTTACTAATCCAAATTCTTGTGTGAACAAGAATATTTTTTTTTCAGATTCTGAAACGCATTAACAATCTGTCAAAAACAAATGCATGTGCTAAATGGTGAGGCGATATCTTTTCATCTAGCCGTTTCATAATTTGTTGCCTGTCTCTCTGCCTGCCTGCCTGCATCTCTCTCTCTCTCTCTCTCTCTCTCTCTCTCTCTCTCTCTCTCTCTCTCTCTCTCTCTCTCTCTCTCTCTCTCTCTCTCTCTCCCCCCCCCTCCCCCTCTCTCTGTTTTTTCTTTGTGTCCGCCTGCAGGCATTTCTCTGTCTCTCGAGAAAGAATTAGAAAAAAACACTGTTCTCTCCCACGCCTACGTCAGATGTGCTGGGCCTGACTTATCAGGCGCTTAACGGCAGCTTGACGCATCCTCACTCCTCTGACAGACAGTAATCGTATTTGTAAGAGCGTTCCACAAAAAGCAGAAGTAGTTTGCACAAGCAACATTTCAGATACACTCAATTTAAATATCATATAGTCAAATAGCGCCGATCTCAATATGCTGGCCCCTTGAGAAGTTGAGGTCTCTGACGCCTCGCTCTCCTACGACCTTATAGGCTATGGAAAACATATTGTTAAATATTTTTCGGTGGCGCACTCAAACAAGCTCTCGGCAAACCAATAACTTACTAGCACATTCAGGTGTCAAACTATTTGGTACAAGTGGTTTATTTCGTATGGAACAGTTTGCACAGTTTTATGTAAACACACTGAAAACTAACTTGCAATTAGTTTTCTGTAAACAAATTGAACACTAAATTGCACTCAGTTTTCAGGGAACAAGCTGAAAATTGAATTGCACTCCGTTTTCTGTAAACAGACTGAAAATTAAATTGCACTCAGTTTTCTGTAAAACGCACTGAAAACTAAATTACACTCGGTTTTCTGTAAACAAACTGAAATATTAACATCAACACTTTCAACTGAAATACCCCGTTGAACACAAGGATGTAGCGATACCAAAAAGATAGGCAAGCCTCCAGAAACTGTAAAATGGTTAATGCATTTCTTGTGTCTTCCTCAACATCGTTGATTTTTCTCTCTCACGTTTTCCAAGACCTTAGGGCCCAACTGCCCTAGACTACTTTATGTTGCGCCCTATGAGGTGTCAAATCTCGGGAAAGAAAAACACACTCCAGAATAGCTCCAAGGGAATTGTACCGCCAAACACAACCATGTTTTTTTGGAGAACATGAACGCGAAGTCTTCTTGTACTGTCGAAGACGTGTCTGTGTGTGGATGTTTCTTGGGTGTTAACTTTTACGAGACGACAGAGGTAGCCTACTACCTCCTCATCTCCAAATCATTCCTTCCTGTCCTTCCACAAAACAATAGCCAAACAACACTACCCCTACTCCCCCCCACCCCCAACAAAAACACACAAGACAAACGCCAAACACCAGCACTCTCTGTTTACACGTTTACAGACTGCTGAGTATGCTTAAGTCTGTAGGGATTGGTTACTGGAGTTTCTTCACTCACGTTTCCTATTGAATACTAACAATTCTTGAAGGAGCCGCATAAGTTAGGATCCGTGCACACAATGCCACAAGCATTCTGTTCGGAGGCGAGAGGAAGAGGAGGAAAAGGGGATGGTGGTGGTGGATGAAGAGAAGGAGAATAGGAGGGAGAGGGGAAAGAGATGGAAAGAGAGGAGAGGAGGAGGAGGAGCAGAAGAAGAAGGAGGACAAGAAGAAGAAGAAGAAGAAGAAGAAGAAGAAGAAGAATTGTGAAGAAGAATTGCGAAGAAGAAGAATGAAGAAGAATTGCGAAGAAGAACAAGAAGGAGAAAATGTAATCTGTATATCAATTCCAAACAGCAAAATCTGGGGAAAAGAAGAAGAAGAATTGTGAGAAGAAATGTGAAGAAGAAGGAGAAGAAGAAGATGAAGAGAAAGAAGATGATGAAGAAGAAGAAGAAGAAGAAGAAGAAGAAGAAGAAGAAGAAGAAGAAGAAGAAGAAGAAGAAGAAGAAGAAGAAGAAGAAAAAGAAGAAGAAAAAGAAGAAGAAGGAGAAGAACAAGAACAAGAAGAAGAGAAGAAGAAGAAGAAGAAGAAGAAGAAGAAGAAGAAGAGAAGAAGAAGAAGAAGAAGAAGAAGATAAAGAAGAAGAAGAAGAATAATAAGAAGAAGAAGATAAAGAAGAAGAAGAAGAAGAAGAAGAAGAAGAAGAAGAAGAAGAAGAAGAAGAAGAAGAAGAAGAAGGATCTTCTGATCTCAATTTCACAAGGAAAATGTTAAGGGGTAAACAAAAGAAAAAGAAGTCACACTCTTCTTTCTAAATTAGAAAAGGCATTAACAATCTGTCAAAAACAGATTGAATGTCATAAATGGTGAGACCTGTGTCGTCAAACTGCTCTCTGTCTGTCTCTGTCTGTCTGTCTCTCTACCTCTCTCTTTGTTTCCAGTGTTATGGTGTCTGGTATATTTGTGTGCCCCTCTATCAGTATGTCTGTCCGCTATATGTCTGTCTCTCTATCTCTCTGTCCCACTATCTGTCGCTTTCTGTATATATTTATGCATGTCTGTCTCTCTTTCTGTCCAAACTTTACGTGCTTTGTCTTGTCTCTTTTCAGCACTTATTAACCTGGAAGTAAACTACCCCAACATATACCTAATCTTCACACCTTTTCCTGCAACAACCACCAGCTAAGCCGACCATTCAAGGAAAGGTGTGAAGGCGTGACACACTGGCTGCATCAGGCTGTTTCACACAAGAAGCTGACACCACGACTGATGTTGAAAAGACAATGAACCATCCACAAGCTAATGCATTTGTTCTGTAGGATTACTTCTTCTATCTTGGCTTCCAAAACCAATAGCACCAGTCTACCCAACACAGTCACATTCTGAATGTGCTCTTTTGGATAAAAAACCCTACTTAAGTCTGGGGACAGACTATGTCAGAGGTCAGAGCATTGGCTTTCCCTAACTTAAGGTTAAGCAGAAATGAGCATGGTTACTAAGTGGGTGGGTGACCATTTGCACACCTTGGCTTCTGCACCACACGAGCAAGCCAGCATCACTCAGTCAAAAGTGTTACATTTTGTGTTCCCCTTCTTTTGACCAAGTTCATGTGTGGTCAGTTTCTGCTATAATCAGCACCAGCTGGCCCTAGGTGGGTTGGAATGGGCTGGGACGGATAGCACCTGAGGGCAGCTGAAAGTGGGAAAACTGACAGCTATAGTATTGTCCCCTAGTTCACCCAACTGTAAATGGGTGCTATCTTTCTTAAGGGACAAGGAGGGTAAAGCAATGAAGGAAAGTGGATGGGCTCTTCCCTCATTATGCTGGCTGCTTAAGAAGCTGAGGTCTCTGGCACCTTACTTACAAGTAGGCAAGTCTACAATTTTACCAACTTTCCATAACTGTACAGAAGTCAAGGTGCACAAATAGTCACCCATCCTCTTGGGAACCAAACTCAATGCTGCTTAATCATAGCTTGGGGAAAGCAATAACTTTGAAGTCCTTGCTCCCATACAACTGCATAGGTTATAGGTACACCTTTACCTGTACCACCTTTTACCTGTGTCAGCACTTATTGACCATGAGTAAAACTACCCCAACACATACCTAATCTTCCCACCTCTTCCTGCAACAACCACCAGCTAAGCCGACCATTCAGGGAAAGGTGAGAAGGCGTGACACACTGGCTGCATTAGACTGTTTCACACAAGAAGCTGACATCACGGCTGATGTTGAAGACAAAGGACCATGCACAAGCTAATGCATTTGTTCTGTAGGATTAGTTATGCTACCTTTGCTTCCAAACACCAACAGCACCAATCCACACAACACAGTCACATTGTGAATGCGCTCTTTTGGACAATGCCACGTAAAATCTTGGTACAGGACAGCTCAGAGGTCGGAGTACTTCCTTTCCCCAAGCTAAGGTTAGGCAGCATTGAGCGTGGTTACCAAGTAGATGGGTGACCATTCGTGCACCTTGGCTTCTGTACAGTGCTCCAGCTCACTCAGTTGTAAATGTTTAGGATCATGGAAACAGCCCAGGAAAGGAGATCGGTGCCACCCTCAATATGCTTACCCTTGGTGAAGCCGAGGTCTCTGACACCTCGCTCCCAAACAACTGCATAGGTTATGGGTACACCTTTACCTGTACTGCTGCCTACACATTTAGGCAAATACTGACCATAAGCAAGACATACCTAATGTTCATACCTCTTCCTCCAACTTTTATCTGCATTGTTTTACCTGATTTCAGCACTGATTAACCTATAAGTAAAACTACCCCCAACACATGCCTAATCTTCACACCTCTTCCTGCAACAACCACCAGCTAAGCCGACCATTCAAGGAAAGGTGTGAAGGCGTGACCCACTGGCTGCATCAGGCTGTTTCACACAAGAAGCTGACACCACGACTGATGTTGAAAAGACAACGAACCATCCACAAGCTAATGCATTTGTTCTGTAGGATTAGTTCTGCTAGCTTGGCTTCCAAATACCAACAGCACCAACCCACACAACACAGTCACATTCTGAATACGCTCTTTTGGAAAATGCCACGTAAGTCTGGGTACAGGATAGCTCAGAGGTCAGAGTACTTCCTTTCCCCATGCTAAGGTTAGGCAGCATTTAGCGCGGTTACCAAGTGGATGGGTGACCATTCGTGCACCTTGGCTTCTGTACAGTGCCCCAGTTAACTCAGTTGTAAATGTTTAGGATCATGGAAACAGCCAAGGGAAGGAGATCGGTGCCACCCTCAATATCCTTACCCATGGAGAAGCAGAGGTCTCCGACACCTTGCACCCAAACAACTGCATAGGTTATGGGTATACATTTACCTACACCACCTTCTACACATGACGGCAATTACTGACCATAAGTAAGACATACATAATGTTCATACCCCTTCCTCCAACTTTTCTCTGCATTGCTTTGCCTTATTTCAGCACTTATTAACCTATAAGTGAAACTACCCCAACACATACTTTATATTCACAACACTTCCTGCAACAACCACCAGCTCAGCTGACCAATCAAGGAAAGGTGTGAAGGCGTGACACACTGGCTGCTTCAGGCTGTTTCACACAAGAAGCTGACATCGCGACTGTTGTTGTTGGAAAGCCAGCCAGCCATGCACAAGCTAATGCATTTGTTCTGTAGGATTAGTTCTGCTAGCTTGGCTTCCAAATACCAACAGCACCAACCCACACAACACAGCAACATTCTGAATACGCTCTTTTGGAAAATGCCACATAAGTCTGGGTACAGGATAGCTCAGAGGTCAGAGTACTTCCTTTCCTCAAGCTAAGGTTTGGCAGCATTGAGCGTGTTACCAAGTAGATGGATGACCATTTGCGAGCATTGGTTTCTGCACAGTTCTCCAGTTTACCCAGATGTAAATGAGTACCTGCCCTCTTTGGGTCAAGGAAGGTAAAGCAGCAAAGAATAAAAGATGCTTGCAGCCCTCAATATGCTGGTTCCTAGAGAAGTTGAAGTTTCTGGCACCTCAATCTGAAATAGGCAAGACTTTAATTTTACCAACTTTCCATTTTAAATAAATGTACAAAAGTCAAGGTGCACAAATGGTCGCCCATCCACTTCGCAACCAAACTAAATGCCGTTTAATCTTGGCTTGGGTAAAGCAAGAACTTTGACTTCCTTGCCCCCAAAAAACTATATACCTGTGTCAGCAATTATTGACCATGAGTAAAACTACACTAACACATGCCTAATCTTCACACCTCTCCCTGCAACAACCACTAGCTAAGCCGACCATTCAGGGAAAGGTGTGAAGACGTGACACACTGGCTGCATTAGGCTGTTTCACACAAGAAGCTGACATCACGGCTGATGTTGAAAAGACAGCGAACCATCCACAAGCTAATGCATTTGTTCTGTAGGATTAGTTCTGCTAGCTTGGCTTCCGAATACCAACAGCCCCAACCCACACAACACAGTCACATTATGAATGTGCTCTTTTGGAAAATTTCACGTAAATCTGGGGGTGGGATAACTCAGAGATCAGTGCAATCGCTTTCCCTGAGCTAAGTTTAAGCAGCATTAGTTACTAAGTGACCATTTGTGCACCTTGGCTTCTGTACATTCCCCTAGTTCACCCAACTTTAAATGGACATAACAGAGTCGCAATTCTGAATGTTTTCTTTTGGAAAAAGGCCAGGTAGGTCTGAACTGTGTGAACAGAAAATGTGATGGTCAGTGCAGTACCAGTTTGTGTGTGTGTGTGTTTGCGCGCGTGTGCGCGCCTGAGTGTGTATGTGTTTATGTGGTGTGTGTTTGTTGTGTGTGTGTGTGTGTGTGTGTGTGGTGTTGTGTGTGTGTGTGTGTGTGGTTTGAATAGGATAGATATATGTTTTTGTTGGACAATAACAAGTGTGTTAAGAACTGTTATTGTCTTGGTCTTTCTGACCATAGCCCATCTGTATGTGTATATTACTACTACTACTACTACTGAATAATAATTAATAATAATAATAATAATAATATATATAATAATAATAATAATAATAAGAAGAAGAAGAAGAAGAAGAAGAAGAAGAAGAAGATTATTATTATTATTGTTATTATTATTATTATTATTATTATTATTATTATTATTATTATTATTATTATTATAAATCGAATTTATATAGCGCTATATATTGCAGAGACAAATCAAAGCGCTTGTATCTGCGTGTCTGTACATCTGTCTGTCTGTCTATCTGTCATTCAGTCAGTCAGTCAGTCTGTCTGTCTATTTGCCTGCCTGCTTCTCTCTCTCTCTCTCTCTCTCTCTCTCTCTCTCTCTCTCTCTCTCTCTCTCTCTCTCTTTCTCTCTCTCTCTCTCCGACTTTCTCTTGTTCAGCTTTTGTCAATTGTCGCTACCATTGATCAAGTCTGTAAAAGTGCCAAAACACACAATCCATTTTCACACTTTGCTCCAGGACACAAGCCTACTAAACTAAACAGACCACTGGGTGCTCTACAGGTGCTAACCTGTACCTAATACGACATGTCTTACACAGGAAACCTAAAACTTCCAGCCCGTTCGCTCAGCCAGTAAGTCCTCCCCAGTTAATGCATTTGGCTTGTAGCTTTTTTCCTGTCAGCTGCTAGGCACTGCTAGGTTGCAGTGCAAAGGTAGAGCCGAAAAATGTAAATTGAAAAAAAAAATCACTTAAGATTTAATGAACGACATCTGAACGGTAACGATTATAGGCTTTTATTTGCGTGGCTGGCTTCATCAATGGTGAAATTTCGGATAGTTTTTATGCAGCCGTTTTTGCCCACCATGAAGGTAGCAGCATTCCGACTTGCAGGATGTATGCTGGGTATGTTCGTGTTTTCGTAACCCACCAAATGCTGACATGAATCACGGGGTCATTAACGTGTGTATTTGATGTTCTGTGTGTTTTTATACACGAAGGGCATTAAGGCACTGGCAAATCGGCACTGATGACATGGGAGATCGTAAAACTCTACACCTTTTATTCGCAAGAGAGAGAGAGAGAGAGAGAGAGAGAGAGAGAGAGAGAGAGAGAGAGAGAGAGAGAGAGAGAGGAGAGAGAGAGAGAGAGAGACAGAGACAGGACAGAGACAGACAGACAGACAGACAGAGAGACAGGAGACAGGGAGACAGACAGAGAAACAGAGAGACAGACATACAGGAAGACAGACAGATGGGTGGACAGCTGGACAGATTGACAGACAAAAAGATGTATAGAGAGAGAAAGACAGAGACGGAGACAGAGAGACAGAGAAAAAGAGAGACAGAGGGAGACGGAGACAGAGAGAGACAGATAGAGAGATAGAGACACATATACAGAGACAGAGAAAAAAACAACAAAGGAACCAATGGTAAGCATAGCAGAAAATACAGACGAAGGAAGGGCCAATGATTTAAGGACAGAAGGTGTTAGATGTGCTAAAGGGTTACAGACACACAGACCTACATAATTCCCAAACCTGGCCGTGTTTGTAATCCCCAAATAAATCCTTTACAGATCCCTGACACAAGAAAAAGAATCCCCATTACAGCTTACCTTTGATGTTGCCTTCTTCGTCTGAAACTGTGCCATTTTTTTGTTTAAAGAAAAAAAGCAAGAACTTAAAAGAAAAAAAAATCCCCCAAAAAGCAAATAAATGGGTGAACGTGACCTTTGCACAGAAACTTTTGAAAAATCAAAATCAATCAAAGAGAAATACCATAAAAAGAAGTTTAAAACATGAAAAGGCAAAACTGAAAGAAAATCCAAAACAAAAAGCTACAACAAATTAACAGACAGACAAACAAGCAAAAAGCAAAGGAAAACAAGGTAGCCGGACTAGTTTGGTTGTGTTTTATTTTCTTTTGTTTGTTTTGTTTTCTTTTGTTTGTTTTGTTTTGATTCTTTGTGTGCTTTGTTTTGGGTTTTTTAGGGGTAGGAGGGAGGGGGAAACAGTTTAAACGAAACCAGTTCTTTCTTATCTTTTCACTAAACATCTTTGCTAATATTACGATATTATGGCAGTGTGGCTGCTTATCTGAGTAATGACTGTTTTAGCATTTGAGAAATTATTTTTGAAAACAACTGGCAAAGAAACAAAAAAAACCCACCCCACACAAATAGTTTGTTTATTTACGTGTCTGACAAGCTATGTTTAGAGTGAATCTTATTCATAAATTTCTCCAAGGAGTGATGTACTGTAACTTTCTGGCTGCATTTTGTCTGACTTGATGTATATCTGCCTGTCTGTGTATTATGTGTACATGTATTTAAGTAGCAAGTAACAAAAATGGAGAAAGAAGAGTGAGAGAGAGGGAGAGAGAGACAGAGAGGGAAAAGAGAGAGAGAGAGAGAGAGAGAGAGAGAGAGAGAGAGAGACAGACAGACAGAGACACAGAGACAGAGACAGACAGATAAAAACAACAAAGGAACCAATGGTAAGCATAGCAGAAAATACAGAAGAAGGAAGGGCCAATGATTTAAGGGCAGAAGGTGTTAGCTGTGCTAAAGGGTATACAGACACACAGACCTACATAATTCCCAAACCTGGCCGTGTTTGTAATCCCCGAACAAATCAGGATTCCCCATTACAACTTACCTTTGATGTCGCGTTCTTCTTTAGAAACTGTGCCACCTTTTTGTTTAAAGAAAAAAAGGCAAGAACTTTAAAGGAAAAAAATCCAAAAGGCAAATAAATGGGTGAACGTGACCTTTGGACATAAACTTTTGAAAAATCAAAATCAATCAAAGAGAAATACAAAAAAAAAGTTTAAAGCATGTTCAGGCAAAAACTGAAAGACATTTCAAAGCGGAAAGCTACAACAAATTAGCAGACAGACAAACAAACAAAAAGCAAAAGAAAACAGGTAGCTGTATTAGTTTTTTGGTTTTGTTTTGTTCGATTTGGTTTGTTTGTTGTTGTTTATGTGGCTTTTGTTTTTGTTTGTTTGTTGGGTTTTTTTGGGGGAGGGGGGAGGGGATCGAGGGGGGGGCAGTTTAACTGAAACAAGTTTTCTTATCTTTTAACAAAGCATTTTTGCTAATATTAACGATGTTGTGGCAATGTGGCTGCTTATCTGAGTAATGACTGTTTTAGTATTTGAGAAATTTTTTTTTGACAACTAACAAAGAAGAAAGAAAACCCCACACCCCACACAAGTAGTTTATTTAAGTATTTTTACTTGTCTAACTATGTTTAGAGTGAATTTTATTCATACTTTTCTCTATGGAGTGATGTATTGTAACGTCCTGGCTGCATTTTGTCTGTGTATTATGTGTGCATGTATTTAAGTAGCAAGTAACAAAGTGGAGAAAGAAGAAAGAGAGAGAGAGAGAGAGAGAGATGAGAGAGAGAGAGAGAGAGAGAGACAGAGAGAGAGACAGACAGAGAGAGAGAGAGACAGACAGAGAGACTTTCAGTGCAGAACGAGGAAAGACAGAAACAGACAAAGATCAATCAGACGAGAGAGAGAGAAAGAGAGAGAGAGAGAGAGAAAGAGAGAGAGAGAGAGAGAGAGAGAGAGAGAGACAGAGACAGAGAGAGAGAGACAGAGAGAGAGAAAGAGAAGAGAGAGAGAGAGAAGAGAGAGAAGAGAGAGAAGAGAGAGAGGAGAGAGAGAGAGAGAGAGAGAGACGGAGAGAGACAGAGACAGAGACAGAGAGAGACAGAGCAGAGAGAGAGAGAAAGAGAGAGAGAGACTTTCAGTGCAGAACCAAGACAGGCAGAAACAGACAAAGATCAATCACACTCAACAATCGAAGTCAGATAATGAACAGAACGGGACTTTCTCTCTTCATCCCTTTTGAGGCAAATCCTTCTCATCCTGACAAGAAGAAAACCTTATCCACCTCAGTATCGGAGTCACGTTTCCCAGAGAGTTGCAGAAGCCAGCTGGTGCCAAAGACACACAGAGTACAGAAAGAAGGAGAAAAGAGACGATAACTAGGACACAAACCTGTTCTTCGTGACCTTCTTGTTAGGAGAAAGAGCCAGACAATTTTTGATGCATGTATTTTGGAGTCCAAAGGACAGACAGGATGATCTGGGCAAATTACAATTACCCTCCCTCCCTGCATGTGTTTTCCTCACTCTGTGGTCTCTGAATATCTGTGTCAGAAAATCAACGTGTACATCAATGTCCCTGTCTTAGACCTTTTTTGTCGGTCGCAACCTTGTCTCTGTTTCTGCCCAAGTGTGTCTGTCCGTCTTCATCCTTTCTCTGTGTCTGCCTCTTTCTTTTTTTCTTTCTTTTCTTTCTTTTCTTTTCTTTCATTTCTTTCTTTCTGTCTTTCTTTTATAACGAAATAAGCACTTAGGTGCGTTTTTAAATTAAGTCCCCGTGTGTATGCGGTTTTGTAAATTCTGTCATGTTCCCAACGGCACATAATGGTCTACTCTTACGAAAAGCGGGGCAGGATTTAATGTGTGCGTAAGATGCTCTGGTCCTCTGTGTATGTATGTGTGTGTGTGTGTGTGTGTGTGTGTGTGTGTGTGTGTGTGTGTGTGTGTGTGTGTGTGTGTGTGTGTGTGTTGTGTGTGTGTGTGTATTTTCAATTTTACGTCTGTTCACTTAAAGTGATATTAGACGATGGGAGGGGGGGGGGGGGGTGGAAGAGGGGGCAGCATAATGAGATAAGGGCTTTAAGTAGAAAAAAATACGTGTTGGTATCAATGCACTTTAAAAGACTATTCCAAACTATATAAACAGTATGTTGCAAAAAACATGGCAAGGAAATACAAAAATTAACAAAAACCCCGAACAATTGAAAAATACTCTAAAGTTGGAAGTGTGTGTGTGTGTCTGTATTGTCTGACTGTCTTTGTTTCTGTGTGTTTGTGTATATGCATCTCTCTCTCTCTCTCTCTCTCTCTCTCTCTCTCTCTCTCTCTTTGGGCTTATTGTTAAGATGTATCCCTACGGGCGGGGACTGAACGTAAACAAAAGCACATGGGTGCTTATTCATTATCCTCGAAATAAAAGAATTTGTCATTGTCACTGTCATTTGTCTTTGTCGTTGTCTCTCTCTCTCTCTCTTACTTTTCTGACTACCTGTATTTTTGTCATTGTCTCCCTGTCTGTCTTATCTCTCTCCTTTCCTTCTGCTATTCCCTTTCTGATTTCACCATCTCTTAGCAGAACACTTCTCTCATACAGCCACCGACGCCCGATGAAAACTTAGCACTATCAGGCCCTAAGGCTTCCATTTCTATTTGAAAGTCATTCACTTTAGTAGCAGGTTCCTTTACGCATTGCTAATTACAAGCTAACCACTAATCCTGCAATAACAACAGCAACAATAACAAAGGTGACACCAGCAACAAAATCAGCAGCAGCAGCAACTACAACAACACCAACAACATCAGCATCAGTAACAGCAGCAGCAGTAACAGCAGCAGCAACAACAACAGCAACATCAACATCAGCAGTAACAGCAGCAGCAGCAGCAGCAACAACAGCAACATCAGCATCAGCAGTAACAGCAGCAGCAGCAACAACAACACCAACAACATCAGCACCATTAGTAACATCATCAGCAGCAGCAACAACAACAAGAACCCCACATATAACCAGAATAACAGCAGCAACAACAACAGCACCAACATCAACAACAGCAATAACAACAACAACATCAACAACAACAACAGCACAAACAGCAACAACAACATCAACAAACAGCAACAAATACAACACCTACCCAATTCACTGAGTGTAGATACTCCTCTCTCTGTCTCTCTTCCTTTCTCTTCTTCCTTGGAGGAACGCGTCAGGCTTGCCAGTTTGCGGAAAGGGAAGCGGATCCAGGACACACTTACACAGGGAAACCTTAGCAGGAGCCTCACGGGATTTAGCGACTCTTCGTGATCTCCTGCAGTTTTACCTTGGCTGACAGTGTGTGTAGCAGAGTAATTTAACTGTCACTTAAGTGGTGGGGGGGGGGGGGGGGGGGGGGGACAGGTTTCCCAGTGACACATCTTAAATCACACACACAAAATAACTAACACGGAAAAGATCAGAATGATGTCCTTATCCCCTCTCTGCCTCTCCCTGTGTGACCATCTAACTATTGTACACCTGTTATTTCTGCTGTGATCAGTGAGTGTAAATTCATCTTGGCCGTAAAAAAAGACAAACTACTCACTACGCCACGAGATTCAAGATTCTATTTCAAGACCTCCCCTCCCCCCCCCCCCCCCCAACCTCCCCCCCCCCCCCATCCCAAGGGGTACATAAAGTTTAACAAAACCACAACTTGTCGTTGTGGGCGTGTGAAAATACTCACGACATAAATCCATTACATAATGAAAAACACAAATTACAGATATGAAAGAAAGAACGAGCATTCACAATACAGGCAAGGAACGATAAATCAACGTGATGTTTAGATACATCAACGATCAATTGCACACACACACACACACATACACATACACACACGCGCATGTGCGCGCTAGCTCGCACGCACGCACGCAAAAACGAAAATTTACGTGAGGCTTTACACGCATCGTTTGCTATTTTGACTTAGAGGGACCGTGACCAATCATGTGTACGCACGTGATAAACATGCGCCAGCATGACAACACCAGTGAACTTCAGATTCGGGATATTTCAAATGTGCATGTTGCATTTCACAACCCTGTTGTTTCTTTTCTGAGCTGTCTGTCTGTCTGTCTGTATGTCTTTCTTCTTCTTCTTCTTCATTCTTCTTCTTCTTCTTCTTCTTTTTTCTTCGAAATTCTTCTTCTTCGTTATTCTTCGCAATTCTTCTTCTTCTTCTTCATTCTTTTTCTTCATTGTTCTTGTTCTTTTTTTTTTCTTCTTCTTCATCTTCTTCTTCTTCATCTTCGCAATTCTTCTTCTTTTTCCTCATCTTTGCAATTCTTCTTCTTCTTGTTTCTTCTTCGCAATTCTTCTTTTGATTCTTCGTAATTCTTCTTTTCTTCTTCGCAATTCTTCTTCTTCGCAATTCTTCTTCTTCTTCGCAATTCTTCTTCTTCGCAATTCTTCTTCTTCATCTTCGCAATTCTTCTTCTTCGCAATTCTTCTTCTTCGCAATTCTTCTTCTTCATCTTCGCAATTCTTCTTTGCAATTTTTCTTCTTTGCATTTCTTCTTCTTCTTCGCATTTCTTCTTCTTTTTTGCATTTTTCCTTCATCTTCTTTGCATTTCGTCTACTTCTTCTTCTTCTTCCTCCTCATTCTCTCTTCCTGCTCCTCCTTCTTCTTTGTATTTGATATACTATACTCATCTCCAATAATGTTGAACATATACAAGCAAAAATAATTTCACCTTACAAAACAATCAATAAAACACAATACAGAGACATAGAAGAACAATGATGTCACACACACACACACACACACACACACACACACACACACACACACACACACACACACAACACACACACACACACACACACACACACACAGAGAAAACAGAGAAGCAGAAAAGAGACAAAGATCATTCAGACTCAGCGATCGAAAGCAACTAATGAACAGAACAGGATTTCCTCCTTATCCCCTTCCAATAAATCTATGCCATCCTTACAAGGAGACAGCATTACCCACCACAATATCCACTCGACATTTCCTTGAGTCTTGCATAGGCTAATTCGCGCTACAGACACAGGAGTAAATGGAAAAATAAGCGGGGACAAAGAGGTTAAGTCTAGAAAAGATCTATGCTTTGTTATTTTCATTGTTGAAGGGTAGGGGCAGCGATGTCATTATACATGCTTACGTTTTGGAAACCCTGAAACAGGACAAGGTAGGATGAGTGGCTAGATTTTGCCTTCCTTCACTTTTAATAACAATTGTAGTAGTAGTAGTAGTAGTAGTAGTAGTAGTAGTAGTAGTAGTAGTAGTAGTAGTAGTAATAATAATAATAATAATAATAATAGTAATAATAATAATAATAATGTATGGAATTTATATAGCGTTGAATCTTGTAAAGCAACAAATCAAAGCGCTCAGATGACATTTTCTTCTTTTTTTTTATATCGAGGATAAGGGAATAAGCACTCATGTGCTTTTTTGCTTTTTTTTATAGTTCCCGTGTGTATGTGGTTTTGTAAATTTTGTCAGCTGTTCCCACCGGCACACAATGGCCTACTCTTTCGAAAAGCGGAACAGGATTTAACGTGTGCGCAAGATGTTCTGCATGCGTTCGCACACGGGGCCTCGGTTTATAGTCTCATCCGAAGGATTTTGACATTCAGTTCGATTTTTTTGTCAAACTGGGAAGAAAGGGCGAGGCTGGGAATCGAACCCAGAACCTCACGGTTTACTTGTTGGCAGGCAAACGTAGTAACCATCCTGCCACCGTCCTTCCTTTCCGTCTGTTCTTTTCTCATTTGTTGTCTGAGTGTGTGTGTGTGTTTGTGTGTGTGTGTGTGTGTGTGTGTGTGTGTGTGTGTGTGTGTGTGTGTGTGTGTGTGTGTGTTGTCTCAGCACGTGTCAGTGTGTCTGTATTTCTGGATGTCTTTGTCTTTAGGTGTCAGTATATGTTTGTCGTTCTAATCTACCCTCTCCTTCTGTCTGTCTCCGTTCCTGTCTGTCTGTCTTGTCTAATTCTTTGTATGTCTATCTGTCTGTCTGTCTGTATCTGTGTCTGTGTCTGTCTGTCTCTCTGTCTGTCTCTCTGTGAACAGGGGGGTTTTCCTCTGAAGTTAACATCAGTGCAGACTCCACTTTCCCCAAAAGTCCTTCGAATGAGACTATAAACCGAGGTCCGGTGTGCGAACGCACGCAGCACATCTTGCGCACACGTTAAAACCCGTTCCGCTTTTCGTAAGAGTAGGCCATTGTGTACCGTTGGGAACAGATGACAGAATTTACAAAACTGCATACACACGGGGACTGGATGTACAAAAAGTTTAAGTGCGTATTCCACTATCCTCGAAATAAAAGAATAAAAGGAAGAATCTCCCTCCAGTCTTTTCTCTGTTTTTTTTGTTAAGTCCTTTTTCTTTTCTACGTTATTTCTTCTTTTATCTCCATTTTTTTCTTCTTTTCTTCTCTGATTACTTGTTGGCAACTTAACGACAATTTATGTTTCAGGTGAATAAAGAAGAAAGAAGAGAAAAGTTTGCTCATAAATAAATGGATAACAGAAAGAAGCCAACAGAGCGAGAGAGAGGAGAGAGAGAGAGAGAGAGAGAGAGAGAGAGAGAGAGAGAGAGAGAGAGAGAGAGAGAGAGGAGAGAGAGAGAGAGAGAGAGAGAGAGAGAGAGAGAGAGAGAGAGAGAGAGAGAGAGAGAGCGCACATGCGCGCCTTTCTTTTTTCGTGTGTGTGTTTATGTGTGTATACGCGTGCGTTTTTAACTTTTTTGTTTTATTTATTATTTTACTTCTATTTATTCTTTTATTTCGAAGATAATGGAATAAACACTCATGTGCTTTTTTACACTCAGTCCCCGTGTGTATGCAGATTTTTGTAAATGTTGTCATCCGTACCCACCGGCACACAATGGCCTACTCTTCCGAAAAGCGGAACATGTTTTAACGTGCGCGCAAGATGCTCTGCGTGCGTTAGCACACGGGACCTCGGTTTATAGTCTCATACGTGTGTGCATGTGGTGTGTGTGTGTGTGTGTGTGTGTGTGTGTGTGTGTGTGTGTGTGTGTGTGTGTGTGTGTGTGTGCGCTGGAAATTCTTGCTACTTCCTTGATGAATATAATTATCCCATTACTACAAGACTAAAATATATCCAACACTATATCATTATATATCACACTTTGAGATCGTTGAAAAAAATCCAATTTGTGCCAGAGATACACAAGAATGGTGTGGGGATGGGTGAAACGGGAGGAAGAGGAGGGGAGAGAACTAGAGGTCAGTGCGCTAAGTGACCTTTCTGGTCAAGGAGAAGGGGTCAAAGAAGTCAATCATTATGACCACCTGCGTCTAGGAACCAAAGAGCTGGAAATTCCTGGCAAAATCGCCAACTTGCATTCTCTCTCTCTCTCTCTCTCTCTCTCTCTCTCTCTCTCTCTCTCTCTCTCTCTTCTCTCTCTCTCTCTCTCTCTCTCTCTCTCTTCTCTCTCTCTCTCTCTTTCGCTCGCTCGCTCGCTCTCTCTCTCTCCCCTCTCTCTCTCTCTCTCTCTCTCCTCTCTCTCTCTCTTCTCTCTCTCTCTCTCTCTCTCTCTCTCTCTCTCTCTCTCTCTCTCTCGCTGGTTCACTTGCTCGCTCGCTCGTTAACTTACTCTTTCTCCTTCTCTCTATATCTCTATTACCCTTCGGATGAGACTATAAACCGAGGCCCCGTGTTCGAACGCATGCAGAACATCTTGCGCACACGTTAAATCCTCTTCCGCTTTTCGGAAGAGTAGGCCATTGTGTGCCGGTGGAAACAGATGACAAATGTTACAAAACCGCATACACACGGGGACTGGATGTAAAAGCACATGAGTGCTTATTCCATTATCCTCGATATAAAAAAATAAATAATAATTTTAAAAAAATATATATAACTACGTAAAGAAATATGATTGAAGATATATGTGCATAAAGTGTTGAACATATATTGGTATAAATAGGTAGGTATACATTAAAACACATTAATAAAAAGATAAAATAAATAGATGAAGAATAAACAATGCATTACAAATAATAATAATAATAATAATAATAATTGCAATAATAATAATAATAATAAATGGAACTTATATAGCGCTATATCTAGCCAAGGCAAATCAAAGCGCATAAACTAGGAATCATACAAGCAAGGAAATCCCAAGGAGTGAAATGAATGAATAAATGAATAGGTACTCATATCAATAGAAACATTAATAGAAAAACGAACAAATATCATTTATGTAAGCTTTGTGATATAGCCAGTATCACTTGACCAGTTGGTGTGGTGTGCTGTGTTGGCAAAAGGCCGAAAGGTTCTATCACGAATCCCTTTTGCCAACAATCCCTTCATTTTGGTCTGTTATTCCTTCCGTCCCTAGAGATTTCTGCAGTTGTGCTGGATTTGTGTTCGTCTGTTAAGAGTTCCCTTACTTGACCATTCTGTCCGCCTGCCTGCCTGTCTGCCTGTCTGTCTGCCTGCCTGTCTGCCTGCCTGCCTGTCTGCCTGCCTGTCTGTCTGCCTGTCTGTCTGCCTGTCTGTCTGCCTGTCTGCCTGCCTGTCTGTCTGCCTGCCTGTCTGTCTGCCTGCCTGCGT
>CM054147.1:50157903-50187005 GCA_028751875.1 Rapana venosa
TTAAACAGGTTGGCAGAAGGGAAGGATATGAAAGAATTACATAACAGGAAGAAAAGACAAAAATATCCATGCTCTCTTACTGTGATTTGCATGCCATGTTCCTGTCTTCTACTCCCCCCCTTCCTACTCTTTCTTCCAAAAGAAATACCAGCGAAATAGTGGAACACTTGTGCATTGAACGTATCAATTTGGAAGAGTGCCACCTGGAAGGCAATTTCTATCTCAGGATGTTATTGCAGATGTTTATCCCTATCTCTCTTTGTATCCCCTTTGTGTGTGTGTGTGTGTGTGGTGTGTGTTGTGTGGTGTGTGTGTGTGTGTCTGTGTGTGTCTGTGTATGTGTGTGTGTGTGTGTGTGTGTGTGTGTGAAGTTAAAAATATCCCCTCCAGGAAGGACTAAAATTTAACATATGCACACACTTATAAACACACACACACCTACACACACACACACACACACACACACACACACACACACACACACACACACACACACACACACACCAGTAGCCTGAACTGAGTACAAATCCATGGGAAAGAATGGCACAGAGCTTTTTTGTATCAAACATTATTCAAAATCTAAATAGTGAAAAATCCAAACTGTGCTGACCTTTAAAAGAACGTATACAAATCTGGAAAACGTTAAAAATTTGTTGAAATCAACATAAGTTTTATTTACACAAGAAATAAAACTCTTAACTTACGTAATCCAGTAAACAGAGGAAATAAAACAAGTAAACACATAGCAAAACAGATACCAGGACTCATCCCCATAGCCAAGATAGTCTGGTCCACTAGGTTGATCAAGTAGTGTGATGTGTTTTGTCACAACACACTGTTGGCCGGCCAGTAAATAACTTTGCTTGGCAATGCATCCTGTCCTCAGGGAGTTGAATGCTTGTGCTGAATGTGTGTTTGTCTGATTGCAGTTTTGCTTGGCTCTTATTTTCGTCTGCTGGCCTGTCTGTATACTGTCAATGTCATGTTTATGCAGTCAGAGGTGATATGAGGAAGTCACAAGAAATATATTTTCATGTAGCCCCTAAAGACAGCAACTAATAAGGTCAATAGTTTACTGATACAAGAAGAAGAAAAAGGAGAATCCAGAAAAAGGTGGGGAATATGTCAGAAGAAAAAAAATCAGGAGAAAAAGAAGAATTCACAAAGAGAAGACAAAATAATTAAAAAGAGGACTGATTTTATGTTAAAAAATTTGTTTTAGTCTTATGTTTATACTCTCTCATAACAGACAAGGTTTATGCATATTTCACGTTAGAACACAGGCATAACAGACACCAATACATGCTAAAAAAACCTAACAACAGCAAGATTGCTAAAATTAGAAGGCTGTGAAAATCTCCCTCCCAGATAAATAGCCACGAAACCAGCTAGAAATTAAACCGAAATTCAATTTAAACAGGTTGGCAGAGGGGAAGGAGACGAGAGAATTGCATAAAAAAGAAAAGACAGAAATATTCATGCTCTCTTACTGTTATTTGAATTAAATGTTCCTGTCTCCTACTCCCCTCCCTCCTACTCTTTTTTCCCCAAAAATAACAACGAAATAGTGGAACACTTGTGCATTGAACACATTGCAATTTGGAAGAGTGCCACCTGAAAGGCAATTTCTATCTCATGATTTTATTGCAGATGTTTATCCCTATCTCTCTTTGTATCCTGTAAGTGTGTGTGCGTGCGCGCGCACGCACGCGCGCGCACGTGTGTGTGCGTGAGAGTGAGAGAGAGAGAGAGAGAAGTTAATACATATTCCTTCCAGGAAGGACATAAAATCACACACATACACACACACACACACACACACACACACACACATACCCGTAGCATGAAGTAAATAGCAATCCCTGGGAAAAAATGACATAAGGTGTTTTTTGTTGTTTTAAACATTATTCAATTTACTAAGAAAACAAAAACGTGCAAACTTTTAAAAGAACATCTACAAATTTGGGAAATATCTAAAATTTATTAAAATCAACAAAAGCTTCATTTACACAAAAAAGAAAACACTCAACTTACGTAATCTAGTAAACAGAGGAAATAAAACAAGTAAACACATAGCAAAACAGATAGCAGGACTCATCGCCATAGCTGAGATAGTCTGGTCCACTAGGTTGATCAAGTAGTGTGATGTGTTTTGTCACAACACACTGTTGGCCGGCCAGTAATTCACTTTGCTTGGCTATGCATCCTGTCCTCAGGGAGTTGAATGCTTGTGCTGAATGTGTGTTTGTCTGATGGCAGTTTTGCTTGGCTCTTATTGTCGTCTGCTAGTCTGTCTGTATACTGTCAATGCATTTCTATGTTCATGTCAGGTTTATGTAGTTAGAGGTGATATGAGGAAGTCACATGAAATATATTTTCACGTAGCCCCTAAAGACAGCAACTAATAAGGTCAATAGTTTACTGATACAATGAGAAGTAGAAGAAGGAGAATCCAGAAGAAGATGGGGAATATGTCAGAAGAAAGATCCGGAGAAAAAGCATTCACAAAGAGAAGACAAAATAATTAAAAAGATGACTGATTTTATGTTTTTAAAATAAGATTGAGGCTTATGTTCATACTCTCTCATAACAAACAAGGTTTATGCATATGCCACTTTAGAACACAGGCATAACAGACAATAATAAATGCTAAAACAAAACTAACAGCAGAAAGAATGCTAAAATTAGAAGGGTGAGGAAATCTCCTTTCCAGATAAATACCCATGAGACCAGCTAGAAATAAAACCCAAATTCAATTTAAACAGGTTGGTTGAGGGGAAGGAGACAAGAGAATTGCATTAAAGAATAAAAGACAAAAATATTCATGCTCTCTTACTGTGATTTGAATGCCATGTTCCTGTCTCCTACTTCCTTCCCTCCTAATCTTTCTTCCATAAAAAGCAAAATAGTGGAACGCTTGTGCATTGAAAGGATTGCAATTTGGAAGAATGCCACTTGAAAGCCAATTTCATTTTCACAATTGTATTGCAGATGTTTACCCCAATCTGTTTCTATCCCCTTTGTACACGCGCGCGCGTGTGTGTGTGTGTGTGTGTGTGTGTGTGTGTGAAGTTAAAATATATCCCCTCAGAGAAAGACGTAAAATTGAACATATGCACACACTTACACACACACACACACAAAACACACACACAAACACACACACACCAGTAGCCTGAACTGAGTACAAATCCATGGGCAAGAATGGCTTAGGGCTTTTTTGTATCAAACATTATTCAAAATCTAAATAGTGAGAAATCCAAAGTGTGCTAACCTTTAAAAGAACGTATACAAATCTGGAAAACGTTAAAAATTTGTTAAAATCAACATAAGTTTTATTTTCACAAGAAAAATAAAACACTCAACTTTCGTAATCTAATAATCAGAGGAAATAAAACAAGTAAACACATAGGAAAACAGATACCAGGACTCATCGCCATAGCCAAGATAGTCTGGTCCACTAGGTTGATCAAGTAGTGTGATGTGTTTTGTCACAACACACTGTTGGCCGGCCAGTAATTCACTTTGCTTGGCAATGCATTCTGTCCTCAGGGAGTTGAATGCTTGTGCTGAATGTGTGTTTGTGTGATGGCAGTTTTGCTTGGCTCTTATTGTCGTCTGCTGGCCTGTCTGTATACTGTCAATGCATTTCTATGTCCATGTCAGGTTTATGCAGTCAGAGGTGATATGAGGAAGTCACGTGAAATATATGCTTACGTGACCACCCCCCCCCCCCCCCCGCCTCCCAAAAAACAAACACAGAAAAACAAAGGTTAATAATGAACAATATACGGAGAAGTAGGGTGTTGTAGATAGTTAACATTTAAAAATAACAACTTAAGCATCCTCAGAAAGATTGTTGTTTTGATATGTGTAATTATAAATGGGGGTGTAAACTTAATTAAAGCTGAAAATATTTATGAAGCCAGCATTGCTTGCTACAGATAGATATATGGTAGGAAACTTTGCATTTCTTTGTAACAATATATCATCTACATGGATGCCTCTACTAGATCTATCTTTCATAAATGTCATTTTGTATCGTTCCCCTCTAGAGATCTGACATTCTCCATCGGTACGTTTTTGCATGTGCAACTGATTTAGCCCACAATGAAGGTTGCCATAGTCTGACTTCGGGAAATCCCAAATATTTAAATCACATAGGAAGCATTTTCTCTCAGCACCATGACAAAACGGAAAAAAAGGTTCTAGAAGGCCTCAAAGAAAACCCCAAAGAAAGGGGATGCCATAAACAGCTAAAGTCGTTGAGCTGCTTAAGCCTGTGTACAAACTACACACTGTCACTTCAGCCAATCTGATTGGTGGACACTGTCCACGTTCACCACTAATCTGAAGATGTCTCTGCCATTAAGTGTCCAGTCCTTTATCCTTCTTTCAGCCCTGTGGACTATAGCCTGCTTCTGATGTCCTTATCCTCGTCAATCATCATCATCTTTATCGCCGTTATCTGGTATGAGGAGGATTGGTCTGTCTGACGTCCAGAAGATAAGCTAGAGTGAAGGCTGGCTGGTGCTTAGGATCTTAAACACTGACTGAACTAGCGGTCATTTCCTTGTTTGCTTGTTGAGTTAATTGTTGGTTGGTGGATTCATAGAGATGCACGCCTGTCACTGATACACGAGTGATTTATGATACTGCTTCAAAATGGATTGTAGCTGGTGCAATGTCACAATGTTTAAGCTTATTGTTCTCCCTGTCTGACTGTTTATCTCCTTGTTTGTCTGTCTGTTTTTCTTTCTTTCTGTTTCAGAAACTACTGCTTCTGCGTAAGTATGTTCGTGCTGACGTGTTTGTGTGTTTATTTATTTTATTTATTTATTTTACTCTTTTATATCGAGGATAATGGAATAACCCCTTATTTGCCTTCTCCACCAGTCCCCTGTGTGTATGCGGTTTTGTCAATTCTGTTATCAGTTGCCACCGGCACACAATGGCCTACTCTTACGAAAAGCGGAACAGGATTTAACGTGTATGTGTGTGTGTTTGTAAGCGTGTGTGGTGGGGGGACGATGGAATGTGTGTGTACACATAAACACACAAAGACGTATGTTTATTTAATACTTTAGAAAAAAGAAAACACAGAAAGAAACTAGAAACGGAAAAAGACAAAGAGGCGACAAATGCCTGTCAGCAAAGCCACAAGGAAAAGGTTAGTCAAGTCAAGTCAAAAACACTTTAATCATCTCATGAAGGGCAATTACCATACTGACAGGCACATTG
Source organism: Rapana venosa (assembly GCA_028751875.1). Classification (NCBI taxonomy): domain Eukaryota; kingdom Metazoa; phylum Mollusca; class Gastropoda; order Neogastropoda; family Muricidae; genus Rapana; species Rapana venosa. The sequence continues at coordinate 50,163,145 of CM054147.1, forward strand.
ATATCTATAATTATCTCACAAGACACAAGAAAAACACATTTCAGATTGTTATAAGCATTCCAAGATAGCTAAAAAAAATCATACACAAACCCAGGTGCGCGCACACACACGCACCGCGTACACACACACACACACACACACACACACACACACACACACACACACACACGCACACCCACACCCCCAAAGCCATACCATTTATGGGAAAAGAAATTTTTGTGTGTGCGTGCACGCACGTGCGCATTCACACACACGCGCACACCCCTACATACACACACCAATATATGAACACAGTTTTATCACACATACACACACACACACACACACACGTGCACCCGCGCACCATAATGACCATTTTCTAGTAGAGACAATAAACACACACACACACACACACAAACACAACATACACACACACACACACAATTTAGAAATCATTCTTGAAAGCCAAAAGCAAGATACAGGAGTACTTATTTTCATTACCACACACACACACACGCACCCACGCGACAATCAGGGGGGTATATCAGAGAATGTAAAACTTTTTGGTTAGTGCTGTTTTGAATTTAAAATTCGAATGACTACTGGAACAAAGGAATTTCCTTTTCTATTTGTTTTACTGTAGGAGCACCGAAAGCGGCGTCCTGAAGGCAATAACTGAAATTCCGAAGACATAGCATGGGATGGATCAACCAAGATGGCAGTCGCTTTGCGCACAAGCTGCTGATCGCAGTACGGCTTGAGATCTCTTTGTTCTTCTCCAATTACTTTTGAGCAGATTCTAACAATTCCCCGAAGACTATTCTTGTTTTTAACACTAAGGTTGTTGTACCAACAGATGAAAGCAAAACTTAGAACACGCTCTATGTAGGACTTGTAGAACAAAGAAAGAATCTTTTTGTCAACAAAAAATGAGTTAAGGTTCCTCAGAAAATACATACGTTGTTGTCCCTTTTTGACAATAGAGTCAGTGTTAGCATCCCAGTTTAGTTTGTCATCAAAAATAGTTCCCAGATACTTGTACTTCGGAACATTTTCAACTTTTTGACTATGGATGGCACTGCTTCTCAAACCCTCCATTTAGTTTCCCAGCCAAAGTTCATGACTGGCAGCTGGCAGGGCGTGGATATAAATAAACAGGGCAAAAGGAAAGGCAGCACTAGCTGCTTGCAGCTGTAGCCGTGTTCAGCCGTAAATTACCCTTGTGTCTTTCACACATCCTCTTGCACAGTGAATTGTTTAAAAATGACAAGCAAAGCACTCTTTAAAATGAGCTTTTAACGAGCTTTCTTTTGACTCCAAACTCCATGTACTTTCTTTCATACTGGTTGATTGACAGCTTCAAACAGACATGAAGATAAAAGGAGAGGTGCGGGAAAGAAAACAATCACAAAAACCCAGACTTTTCAAACTCCTCTCTAAAAAAGCATATTTTATATTATAAAAAAAATAAACTAGAGAAAACTTGAATATTCTCATGGACTAATTTTTGGGGGGGGTGGGGAAATTTAAACCTGTTGGCGAACGGGCCCCAAATAAACACACCGTAGCGCTCCGGCTACCGCGCGCCCCAGCCCCGTGAGGGCGGGTGATGGGGGTGTGGGGAGAGGTCTGCCGCAGTTTTTGTTCACTTTTGACTTCTCTATAAACCCCTCCTGCTGGTAGGCGTTACAGCCGTCACAGTCTACGTTTCATCATTTTTTAGCGGTACCCTTTGCTAAGCAAAGGGTTGGGTTCAAAACCCAATTCCAGTACAGCTCATAATTAAACCCCGAGAACCCCGTAGAAAAAAAATTATTGCAAAAACTATACTGTCTCAAGCCAAAAATACCTCAAAATGGCTCAGGTTTTTATTTCACTGATGTTTCTGATACTATTCAAAAAGCATTTTCTGATCCTGTTAAGAAATTGTGTGATCAAATGTTTATCTACAAATCATTTCCTGTGTTGTGTAAAAAAACAAAAAAAAATTTGGGCACATGGGCCCTTTACACTTTGACATCAAAGCAACACCCAAAAAAAAGCGGAAAGAAAACACACCAAACACACACACACAAAAAGGATGACAAAATTTACAAAACTGCATATACACGGGAACTAGATTTTTAAAAAAGCACAAGTGCTTATTTCCATTATCCTTGAAAAAAAAAGAATAAGCAAAATAAATAAACACACACACACATGAAACGCACGTGCACACACAACATACACACACAAGCAGACAAACATACACACACACCCCACACACAAAATGGCATAAATACATATACGCATACCTATACTCACACATACGCGCGCACGCACACTCATACACGCGCGCGTGTGCACACCACACACATGTAACTACAAGAAGATGCGCACGGCACACATGTGGCTTGAGAAAACTAACAACTTGAAACTGACAAACAGCCCGGAAGGGAAACCCGGCAATGTAGGTGCTGGGGGCCGATCACACAAACAACACACACACACACACACACACACCCCACACACACCACACCCCGTTTTACACTGCATACACGGGGCACATACGCATACACGCACGCACACACGTGTGCGCGACACACACCACGCGCAAACGCACCGCGCGCGCCCCCACGCACGCAACCACTCACATCCCCGCACACACACACACACACACACAATAACACACACACACACACGCACACGCATGCATGCAGGGACGCACACAAACAAAACACACCACAAAATCACACAAAAGTAGATCTCTCCCCCCCCCCCCTCTCTCTCTCTCCCCCCCCCCCCCTCTCTTCTCTCTTAGCAGTCTCCTTTTTGGGTTTCTAAAGACTTACTTCTTACTTACACAGGAGAAGAGAGAGAAGGAGGAGAGGAGGAGAAGAAAAGGGAGAGATGAGAGAGAGAGAGAGAGAGAGAAGAGAGAGAGAGAAAAAAACAAAAAAACCCTCAGCCCTTCGTTTTTGGGGAAACCCCCGTGTTTGTAAAAAAAATGTTTAAAATTTTGTTAACCAAAATTTTGCTGTACAACCGTCACCACAAACAATAAAGCAGGTTTTTAAAGTTTTGTTCCAAAAGTATGAGTACTGTAAAAATCAAGTGGACACCCAGCAGCAAATGTAAAAAGCCTTTAAAATAAAATTCCCCCACCCGTTTATGACAGCAAAGAAGGAAGGGGGCTGGCCCCCGCGAGACGGGGGATTGCCCCCTGACCGCGGGTGCCAGATAGCGCCAAGGGTATGTTTAGGTTACGGAGTGGAGTGCCACCCCGCAAACAAAGAGAGGGGGTTTTTTCCTTTTTTGAGAGCCGGATGTAACTGCCCAAAAGGTGACCCGATTTTAAAATCAATGGGGAAATCTTTATTTTTAGAAAATTTTTTAGCTCCGATTGCTCACACACTTGACGAAATCGTGGGGCTGGCCATGGTTTTGGAAACAGATCTAGATAAGAGGCAAAAAAGCCCTGTCTTGGGCCATTTTAAAGAAAGGAATTTTTTAAAGCTGTTATGCTTTTTTTTAAGAATGTACAAAGTGGGAGAAACGCATCCTTTGGAAAACCCGTACAGGTAAATCGGGACCGATGAAGGTTTTTTTGGGCAAAAACCCGCTGGGGGGTCTTTAAAAAAAATTCCCATCAGCAACAAACAATTGATGTCTATAAAATTTTGAAAGTATTTTGTGAACAAAAACGAGGCTGCATTGTATTGAAAGCGAACTAAGTCGCAAATAATATTTGGCTGAAGTCAGGGCTTCTAAGTGGTTGTACAACTTGTTTAAATGAATAGTTGGCACTTCGACACCCGTCCTATCCCGTAGGCAAAATGTAGGGGTCAAAGGGTTTTTTCTGGGAGCGGGAAAAAATGGAGTTTTATGATCTTTTCTAATGGTTTATCAAAGTGATGTGGGGCTCAGTCTAAACGTTGGGCCGAGAAGGATTTGGTTTTTTGGAGAGGTTTTACATTGGGAAACTTCCAAATAACTGGTATTGGCTAGGTCCGCGGCTTGGAACGGTGCTAAAGCGCTGGCAAGTCAAATAGCACAGAACTTAAAGGGTTCTGCCGCTAGATTGGTCCCCGGGGGATTTGTTGTTTTATTGCCTTGAAGGTTTACAAATAATGTTTCATCAAAAATGAGTATTCCAAAGGTTAAAGATTTTCAGGCCCTTTATTTCATCCGAAAAAGATGCTTTTTCGAAACGAGTAAAAAAAGTTTTAAAAGGCTGGTAAGTTGTTGTCACAGACCCCCTGGATAATCTTTGACCCCATGTGGGGGAGCTGCCCTTTTATGCTGACATTTTTTATTTACTGCAGGGCACGAAAATTTGCTCCCTACAAAACTTGTCTTTTATCTTATTTTTTGGTCACGTTGCTTGTGCAACAGCAGCTTTGGTTAAGGGGCCATTGGAAAAATTTAAAAAACTAAAAAGAATGCGAAAAGAATACGAAGAAAAATGCTAAGAAGAAGAACGAGAAGAAAAATCCGAAGAAAGTGAAGTAGAAGAATGCGAAGAAGAATGCGAAGAAAAACAAGAACACGAAAAAGAATGCGAAGAAGAAGAAAAAGAACACAAGAAGAATGCAAAGGAAAAGAAGAACACGAAGAAGAACGCGAAGAAAAAAAAGAACATGAAGAAGAATGCGAAAGAAGAATGCGAAGAAGAAGAGAAGAAGAAGAAGAAAGAAGAAGAAGAAGAAGAAGAAAAAATAAGAAGAATCGAAGAAAAGAACACGAAAAAGAATGCGAAGAAGAAGAAGAACACGAAGAAAAAATGTGAGAAAAAAAAGAACACGAAAAGAATGCGAAAAAAAGCGAAGAAACGCGAAGAAGGATGCGAAGAAAATGCAAAGGGAAAGCGAAAAGAATTTGGAAAGATGAAAGAAGAATGCGAAGAATGCAAAGAAAATACGAAGAAGACTGTGAGAAAATGCGAAGAAGAAGAAGAAGTAAAGAAGAAAAGAAGAAGAATGTAAAGAAGAAGAAGAATGTAAAGAAAAAAAAAGAAAAAAGAAGAAAACAACAACAAACAAAACAAGCAAGAAACAAAGAAGAAGAAGAAGAAGAAGAAGAAAAGAACAACAAAACAACAACAAAAAAAGAAGAATGCAAAGAAGAATGCAAAGAAGAATGCAAAGAAGAATGAAAGAAGAAGAAGAATCAAAGAAGAAGAAGAATGCAAAAGAAGAAGAAGCAAAGAAGAAGAAGAATGCAAAAAAGAATGCAAAAAAGAATTCAAAGAAGAATGCACAAAGAAGAAGAATGTAAAAAAAGAGAATGCAAACAAAGATTGGAAGAAGAAAAATTCAAAGCAGAAGAAGAATGCAAAGGAGAAGAATTCAAAGCAGAAGAAAAATGAAAAAGAGAATAATTCAAGGAGAAGACGACGACGAATAAGAACTCCGAAGAATTCTGAAGAATTCCGACAAATTCCGAAGAAGAAGATAAAAAGAAGAAGAAGAAGAACAAGAAGAACAAGAACAAGAGGAATAAGAACAAGAAGAACAAGAAGAACAAGAACAAGAACAAGAAGAACAAGAAGAACAAGAACAAGAAGAAAACGGTATAAAATGCCAGATGAAATCTCAGCACGTCCTGTGAGACCTTTCTTTGCTTTCTCCAGTGCCTTGTCTTTGATTCACTTTCATTTAGTGTATATGCAACACGTGTGTTTGAGTGAGTGCCCTACTGACTTTGGGCTCCATCCGCCTATGATTCTATATGGAGAAGTTTACTTTATGTTTGGGCTTTTGGGGTTTGTTTTTGGTATGTGTTCGTGTTGATTTTTAACTTGATTGTTGTTTTATTTGGAGGTGGGTGGGTGGGGCATGCCTATCAATAATACTATGCTGTAGTAAGAGATTTTAAGAATACTGATGAAGACTTGTTTAAAATGTCATTGTGTAATTTGTAATCGTTTCAAGACTATTTGCGCAAGATGTTGTGATATGAATAGTTGTTTGGTATTGTGTGTCCAAAATCTTAAAAGTCAGATTCTTATGATGATCTGTGAGTAAATTACAAGTGTGTTATTAAATGTGACAAGTTTATAAGCTCAGACAACATAACTTTTCATATTTCATCATTCAATTATCTTTACACATAATGTTAATGCTATTTAGGCAGCAGTACTGAAACCATACTGACGAGGGCCATATGCTCTACTATAGCGGGGAGCAGGACAAGCATATCAATGGGGTAGGCATGCTTGTCAACAAGAACATCAAGAACTCGGTAATAGGATACTACCCAGTAAACAGCCGGCTTATGGCCATTCGCCTCAGGGCAGCCCCATTCAACATCACAGTGATTCAAGCCTACGCACCAACAACGATCACGATGATGAAGTCGTAGAGGAATTCTACAACCAACTACAGGGGATCATCGATAAGATGAACAAGAAAGACATCCTGATCATCCGGGAGCGGGAAACGCCAAGGTGGGGGAGACCCTGAAAGACTGGAGAAAATTCTGCGGGCCCCCCTGTAATGCAAACCAATGAGCGAGGACCCGACTATGGAATTTGCCAGCTACAATGACACGGTGCTCGCCAATACCCTTGGAGAACACAGGCATCCCGACGCTGGACATGGCATGCAACCCAATGGGATCCATCACAACCAGATGACTACATCCTGGTGCAGAACGGTTTCGATCTGGCATCACAGAGCCAAGACGAGGACATTTCCAGGTGCAGACATGGGCAGCGATCATGACTCGTGCTCCTGAACTTTAGAGTCCAAATGAAGAAGCCCAATAAGACAAAGAACACCAGACTCAAGTTCAACCTGGACAAACTGAAGGACCCCACCATCGCGAGCCCTTTCCCAAGCACAATAGGAGGGAAATTCGCCCCAAACTGCTGGCACTTGAAGAAGATGCCGAAACGATGACACCAGTTTTAACACAGTGTGACTGAGACAGCAAGCATACTTCTTGGCAAACATCGCCGAAAAAACACAACCATGGGTCACAGATGAAATCTTGAATAGGTGTGACAAAAGACGAGACCTGAAGAAGAGCAAGAACACTACAGGAGGAGAGTTGAGTACAGAGAAGTAAACAAGAAGATCAGGAGGAGACATGAGGAGACCAAGGAGGATGGATAGAGAAACAATGTACAGAAATCGAAGAGACCCTGACAAAGAATAATAGCAGAAGAGCATACCAGATGTGAAAGAGCTCTCCAACAGAAACAGGAAAGAGTCAGTAACATCCAGGACAAAGAAGGGAATGCCTAACAGAAAAGAAGGAAATCGTGGCAGATGGACGGAATACTGTTCCGAACTCTACAATCATCAGACGCTAGGGGGACCCCAGCGTTCTTGCAAGCCAAGCCTCATCGAATAAAGAAAACTTCCCATTTCTACGCGAGGAAGTAGAAGTACAATTAGAATCGCTGAAGAAAGGAAAATCAGCAGGAATCGACAACATCCAGCAGAGTGATCCAACACGGGGAAAAGCAGTGACAGACATCCTTACAAGAAATCTGCAACAAGATCTGGCAGCCCGGGGAGAGTGGCCTACACCATGGACCCAATCACTCATCATCACTCTCCCCAAGAAAGAAATCTCCAGCGTGCCAAAACTACAGGACAATCAGCCTCATAAGTCATGCCAGTAAAGTCATGCTGAAAGTGATCCTGAACAGGCTGAAACCACAGGCAGAAAAAGATCATCGCCGAAGAGCAGGCCGGTTTCCGCCCAAATAGAGCACCACAGAAAAAGATATTCAACTGAGGGTTCTGTGTGGAAATACAGCCAGCATCAACAGACATCTTCCACGTCTTCATTGATTTTAAGAAGGCCTTCGATAGAGTATGCATGACGCTCTGTGGGCCACCATGAACAAATTCAACATGGGCCGAAGCGATCCACAACCCCAAGGAACTCTACTCAAAGGCCACCAGTGCAGTACTGTTTCAGGGCACGGTAGGGGAATGGTCCGTACCTCAGTTGGGGTCCGACAGGGATGTCTGCTGTCGCCGACACTATTTAACATTTTCCCCGAACGCATCATGACTGGGCGCCTTGGAAGACCACACAGGAACAGTCAGCATTGGAGGGCAAACAATCACCAAACCCCAGGTTTGCCGATGACATTGACGGTCTGGCAGGAAATGAAGAGGAACTGGCCAACCTAGTGAAAAAATGGACGAAAAAAACCTCCAATACGGCATGGAAATCAGTGCCGAGAAAACCAAACTCATGACAAACAGTTTCCCAGCCAATCACCACCAAGATCACTCTCAACGGAAAAGAACTGGAGACAGTTGACCATTTCAAGTACCTTGGAGCCATCATAAGTGAGGAGGGATCGAAGCCCCAAATCCTAGCAAGAGCGGGACAACAGCAGCAGCAATGGCAAGACTGAAGACCTATGGAGAGACAGAAAACATCCCTCTCGGAACCAAGGTAAAGTTCTAAGCGCTAGTCACCTCAATCATGCTTTACGCATGTGAGGCATGGACATTAAACGCAGACCTACAAGGAGGATCCAAGCAGTAGAAATTTGGGTGGCCTCAGAAGGTCCTTGGCATCTCATACAAGGACCATGTCACCAACAATGAAGTCCGCAGAATGATCACTCAACAGGTGCGGGACATGAAGACCTACTGACCACGGCGAAAAAGAGGAAACTCAGAGGTATGGGCACGTAACACGTCAGAAGGGCTTGCAAAGACCATCCTGCAAGGAACATCCAGGGGAAGAGAAGACGGGCAGAAGAGAGAAAGTGGGCCACGAAACGTGATTGGACAGGGGAGGACTTCAGTGTACCCAGGCAATCGCCAACGAAACCCAGTAAGTGGAGCCAGCTGGTCCACCGTTCGTCCACAGGCAGGCCCCCACGACCTGGGGTTACGGGCCAGTGAACAGTGAAAAATGAACGAACCTTCCTTTTGCACAGGAATATGTACTATGCTATCAAAAATGTGTGGGCGTGCACTGCAAAAATAGTTAACCTAGCAAACAAGCAGGAAGGTGATATCAATTTTGGTGACTTTTGGTGGGATATGATCAACACACACACACACGCACATACACACACACACCAAATACGCGCGCGCGCGCGCGCGCGCAAACAAAACACAAACACACACACAAAAACCACAACACACACACACACCCCCACACACACACAAACTATCAGTTAACATCAGTGCAGACTCCACTCTTCCCAAAAGTCTTTCGGATGACACTATAAACCGAGGCCCCGTGTGCGAACGCACGCAGAACATCTTGGGCACACGTTAAATCCTGTTCCGCTTTTCTTAAGAGTAGGCCATTGTGTGTCGGTGGGAACAGATGACAGAATTAAAAAAAAACTTCTTTCACACGGGGACTGGATGTAAAAAAGCACATAAGTACTTACTCCATTATCCTCGATATGAGAGAATAAAGTAAAATAAATAAAAAAATATATAAACACCCACACTCACACACATAAAGATTATACCATATCTATCTATCTGTCTATCTATCTGTCTATCTATCTGTCTATCTATCTATCTATCTATCTATCTATCTATCTATCTATCTATCTATCTATCTATCTATCTATCTATCTATCTCTCTCTCTCTCTATATATATATGCATATATGTGTATGTATGTATGTATGTATGTATGTATGTATGTATGTATGTATATACATACATACATATAAAGTAGCTTTTTTCCTATTTCACATTGTCAACTCTATCATAGTAATATATTTTCTCTTTTCCTTTTCACTTCTCACACAGACTACACACCAGACCATGCAAAGCTTCAACAAAAGCCAGAGTGTTAAACACTTAGTGCTGGGTCATTGCAACGGCCAGAGCTATTCTAAAGAGTCCTGCCAAATATAGAACCAACATGAAGCCATTGCGCAATAGCATTAGACTGGAAGCTTAGGAGTACTTTGGAAAAAAAAATCAACTGGACACAAGAGAAAACAAGACGTTGGCACAAAATCAAAGAATCACACAAAGACAAATGCAGACAGAGCAAAAACGATCTCGTTAAAGTACAAAAGAAGAAAATATGAACTGAAAATGAACAATCGCGAAATACTATGAAGCCTAAAATAGAATGCAATCAAATATGGAAGAACCGCATTGTGAAAATAGAAACTAAACCATAGTACAAAATAACACCAGAAGATTTTTGCACAAGGGACCAAGTCACTGTTATTCTGAAGAATGTCTTATTCACTTCCACCAGGGAAGCGTATTTGATTGTACAGCCATTGTGGGTGGAATGTTTTGACATTGGTGATTCTAAGGCATGCCCCTGTGAAACTTCTCCCATGACAGTGGAACCCTTCCTCCAGACCTGTCCAACACATCAAAACCTGAGGGCCAATATCTGGCTTGCTGACCTTCCAGTGAAGGACACACTTTTTGGACCCCTGGAGGGCCTTCAGCGCACGGCAGCATTTGTCAGGGCCTCATGAGTTGCTGTCTGAGCGTTCGACAACGACGACGACGAAGAAAAAGAAGAAGAAGAATATGGTTTGGCTGGTCTTCCCCTGTGCCTAAAACACTGCAGGAAGTTTTTCTCCTGGACTTAGCCGACACGTTCCGACTCCAGAGCAAAAAAGATAAAGGTGTCCCATAACCTATATGGTCGTAGGTGAGCGAGGCGTCAGAGACCTCACTTCTCTAAGGGCCAGCATATTGAGGGCGGCGCCCATCTCCTCTACCTCCCTGCTTTACTTTCCCTAACCCGTAAGAGGGCAGGTACCAATTTACAGCTGGGTGAACTGGAGGACTGTACTGAAGCCAAGGCGCGCAAACGGTCACCCATCCAAGCGTAAACACGCTTGACGCTGGCTGACTTAACCTTGGCTGGGGGAAAGCGAGTGCTCTGATCCCTGAGCTATCCCATCCCCCTTCAGAGTAGCTCGTCAGAAAAGCTCACAATTGAAGAAAACACATCAGATTTACGTAAAGAAAGGCAAGAGACTGGACTGGGTAGACAGAAAAAATAAGCATGAGAGAAAGGATAGAGAAGAGAGGAGAAAAAAAAGAGAGTGATAGAAAAAGGGACATTTCTAGCACAAAATTTCCAGAAGGTAGGGATGTTATTTAAACTGAAAGGGGCCCAAGCATTCCCAAAGGGAAGGAAGTGTATCTGAAACAAAAACAAAGTTGACCATGAGACCACAGCAACAGGGGCCACTACATCAGAGTGGGTGCGAACGCATGCAGAACATCTTGCGCACATGTTGATAAAAACCTGTTCTGCTCTTTGGAAGACTAGACCATAGCGTGACGGTGGAAAGAGATGATACAAATTTACAAAGCCGCAAACAATGGGGGACTAGATGCATAAAAAGTACAAGAATGTTTATACCAGTATCATTGAAATGAAACATAAATAAGAAAGAAAAAGAACAGATGTTGTCACTGGATAGTGGTAAAAGATTACATCATGATGCTAAAGAAGAGCATCAGGTTAGACACCACATACTGAGCTGTACTCTAGGTTTTATATCACATTTTCCTATCTTGAGCTGGTCCTCAAATATACAAATATGTGGGTGTGCGTGCGTATGTGCGCGTGTGTGCGTGCGTGCGTGCGTGCGTATGTGTGTGTGTGTGCGCGCGCGCCTTTTTGTGTATGTGCGACCACGCGCACGTATGCACGTGTGCATGTGTCTGCATGTTTCCATGTGTGTAACCACACATATACGCACACAAGGACTACGTTTTTATCTTCTATTCTGTATCCTACTTTTTTCATATAGATTTCTCCTCTCTGCTTTCCCGTCTTTCATCTGTCTTGTACATCTCCTTCAGTAGCTCACACAAGCCACAATCAGTATTGCTGTCACGACATCTTCGAAGGAGTCTTTTTGTCTTGTTGCATCGACCAAAGTGCAACAACTTATCAAAGCACTCACAGTGTGACTGGCTAGCATTCTTTGAAGGATCTGGACATCTTACAATGTCTCCTGATCACACACGCCGAAGTGGTGTGGGTGTAGGATAAGAAATAATAAAAAAGTAAGTAGGGCTTTATTACATGTGAAGGATGGAAGAGAAAGACGGGTGATGGTTTTGATGAAGTGTAATTATTTGCACTTTTAAGTTTGCTATCATTACCCTGTTGTTGTTGTTGTTCTTCTTCTTCTTCCTCTTTTCTATTCTTCTTGTTCTTGTTCTTCCTCTTGTTCTTGTTGTTGTTGTTGTTCTTCTTCTTCTTTTTCTTCCTCTCCTCCTCGTCTTCTTCTTCTCTCCTACTTGTTCTTGTTGTTCTTCTTCTACTACTTGTTGTTGTTGTTGTTGTTGTTGTTGCTGTTGTTGTTGTTGTTGTTCTTCTTCTTCTTCTTCTTCTTTTTCTTCTTCCTCTTCTCCTCTACTACTACTTCTTGTTATTCTTCTCCTTCTGCTTCTGTTCTTGTTGTTCTTGTTCTTGTTCTTCTCCTTCTTCTTCTTCTTTTTCTCCTCCTCCTTCTCTTAATTTCTTTTTCTCCTTTTTTTTCTTCTTCTTCTTTTTCTTCTTCTTCTTCTTCTTCTTCTTCTTCTTCTTCTCCCTCCTTCTCCTTCTTCTTCTTCTTCTTTACTTCTTCTTCTTCTTCTTCTTCTTCCTCGTCAACTACGTTCAGACAACTACTATTGTTGCACGTGACAAACGTACAAATGCGTTGCACGGGGAAAAACCAACTGGGAAACAGAGTAAGAGAAAACAAGATATCAGAGTGCAGGAACTGAAGATGATCATGAAGCAAAGACTAAGCAGAAGGACATTATACAGAAAGAAAGGGGGAAGTGTGTGTGTGTGTGTGGTGTGTGTGTGTGTGTGTGTGTGTGTGTTGTGTGTGTTGTGTGTGTGTTTGTGTGTGTGTGTGTGTTCTTTTATTTATTTTATTTCTATATTTTATTCTTTTATTTCGAGGATAATGGAATAAGCACTCTTGTGCTTTTTTCCCCAGCCAGTCCCCGTTTGTGTGCAGTTTTGTAATGTTGTCATCCGTTCCCTTTGTTATCCGTGTGTGTGTGTGTGTGTGTGTGTGTGTGTGTGTGTGTGTGTGTGTGTGTGTCGTGTGTGCCTTTTATTTATTTTAGTCTTGATTTTGAGGATAATGGGTGCTTTTTTCCCAACCAGCTCCGTTTGTATGATTTTTGTAAACTTTGTCATCCGTTCCGTTGTCATCCGTGTGTGTGTGTGTGTGTGTGTGTGTGTGTGTGTGTGTGTGTGTGTGTGTGTGTGTGTGTGTGTGTGTATGCGTTGTGTTTGTGTGTGTGTCTTTTATTTATTTTAGTCTTTTGATTTTATTCTTTGATTTCGAGGATATGGAATAAGCACTCGTGCTTTTTTCCATCCAGTCCCCATTTGTATGCATTTGTGTAGATGTGTTCATCCATTACTGTTGTCAGTTATGCGTGCGTGTGTGTTGTTGTGCGCGCAGCTTGTGCGCGCTTTGTGCTTTTTCCAGATTGTGTGTATTGTGGTGCTGTCTGTGTACGCGCGGTGTGTGATGTTTCGCGCCGCAGAGGAAACGTCGCGCGTTCCTATCTGCGCGTGTTGTGACTGAATGTCTTGATGTATTGCGCGTGTATGTTCCGCTCAGACGCACACAGGTTGTGGTGTGTGTTGGTGTGTGCGACTGTGTAGATTTAGGGTGCGTGCGCATGTGTATTGAGTGGAGTGATTCTCTCTCACATATGCACGCGCATAGGAATGCACCTGCAAGTCTGATTCTCTTTTTCCAACTCTGATCTTTATTCACCTGCTGCACCGTTCCTTTTATTGCCTCTATGTTTGTCTCAATCATGGCCAAAGACTCAAGTCTCAAACTCTGGATCGCTTCAGTGTAGATAGTTATAAGATCTAGCCTTTTCGACCGTCTTCCTATGGTCCCTCACCATTACCCCGAACGACCCCCCCACACGACGAATCAACGCGCACGCACACAAGATCGGTGCAAGTCTTAACTGTGTATTTATGTCTTTTGTGGGCACTGTGTGTGGTGGAGGAGTTAGAGGCATCACGCCTGTAGAAAACGACAAGTCTGGATTCGATGTTTATATTTTATTTATGTTTATATCTTTATATCACGGATATGAATAGCACTTATTGCTTTTTACATCCAGTCCCGTGTGATGTGTTTGTAAATTGTCATCTGTTTCCCGATACAGGCCTATCTTACTAAGCGGAAAGGATTTAAACTTTGTGCGCAAGTGTTCTGCGTGCATTATCCTCGGGGCCTCAGTTTTAAGTCTATCCCTGAATGGATTGGGGAGATCGTGGAGTCTGCATGATTTATCATAGGGGAAAATATCCTCTTGAAGGGAATCGAACCGGGTCGTCAGATTGCCAGCGCAATGTTCTGACACTAGGCTACCTGTCCCGAGTTTGTGTTTTAGTTATCCGATTGTGTCCGAAAAACTACTTCCCATCATAGTTTGTGAGTTGTGGTCTCGGTGCTAGTCTTTCAGATGAGATGTTAAATCGAAGCACTGTGTCTAACACGCATTAATAGTAGGCGGAAATGAATCCGCGGCAACAAGAGAGTGGTCTTGTGGCGACGTGCTGTGCTTGGAGAGAGGAGTCCGAATTTAACGCAGAGAGCTCTGCAGTGGTTTACAGTACAAGTAAAATACAATGCATACAGTACAACGCAATACATTGGAAACAGTAGAACACAGTACCTTATAATTACAATGCAATATAAAACGATAGAATCCAACACAATATAATGTAAGACAACACAACAGAATGCGTTGCATAACAATACAATGCAATACAGACCGATGCAGCATGATATAGCACAATATAACACAGCACAATATAACACTAAACCATACATGGCGGTTTCTAGCCGAACCATGTAGGGAAAACACCTGTGAAGGAAAGAGAAAGAAAACAAGACGCCAGCGCGTGGACAAAGATGTTTTAAACGCTGTACTGTTTAGCGTTACTGGAACTCGGTCCGTGGTGCTGGTTTGGGCTATTTATATTAGTTCCCTTTTGCGGTTTATTCTATTAGCTTTCCTGTTGCTATTGGTGGGTTGCAGTCTGTTTACTTTTTTTAATTTGTCAAGTATGTTTTATATTATCTAATACCTGGATTACTTTAGTTTTATGTTCATATTCTTTGGTCTCTAACATTTTAGTTCTGCTTGTGTCTGATGGAATCTATCTGATTTGAATCTTTCTGAATCTATTTGATTCCTTTAACTTTAAAAGCGTTAAAATAACCAAATCCTCATTTTGAACATCTGTTATGATATGCCACTTCCTGGAGTCAAGCATTTCAATTCTTAATAATTAAAAGGAATAATCCGCCTTTTCATTGATAGTGATTTTGGGGGGCATTTTTTCAGATTAATAACATCTTATCATTTAAAATACTTGGTGTAATGTGACTTATTATGCAGTAGAACACATAATTACAAGTAAACAGCTGGTCAATGAAATTCTTCTCAAGAAACAAAAATAAAACACCGCGTTTTCTATCATTCTCTTTTCTCCAGGTGTGTGTGCGTGTGTGTGTGTGTGTGTGTGCGTGTGTGTGTGTGTGTGTGTGTGTGTGTGTGTGTGTGTGTGAACATGATATTGGAGCGCTTTCTAGTCAGGCGCGTCACCTCTATTCCACCATAAAGGTAAAGGTGTTCCATAACCTATATGGTCGTAGGAGAGCGAGACATAAGAGACCTCAACTTCTCCAGCGGCCAGCATATTGAGGGCCATCTCCTCTCCCTCGATGCTTTACCTTCCCTGACCCTAAAGCGGGCATATACCCATTGACAGCTGGGTGAACTGGGTCTGTACAAAAGCCAAGGTGCACAAATGGTCACCCATCCACTCAGTAACCACGCTCAATGCTGCTTAACATTGGCTTGGGGAAAGCGAATGCTTTGACCACTGAGCTATCCCGGCCCCATTCACCACCAATCCACTTGTAAATCCAGCCTCAATCTAACGCAGACGAAGCACACTTATGAATCATTCATTTTTTTCTCATGCTGAATTACATCCAGTCATCTTCATCACAGTCACAATATAACACAGGCCCCCTCAAAATAAAAAAAACCTGAAAAGGACACATCAAGAGGAAAAAAGGCCACGACGACATTAACCAAGGGCAGTAACTGCACAGCCCTGTCAGATAACACGCCCCACGGTACCAGAAGATAAAACCAAAGGCCTTTTGACGACTGGAAACAGCCTTTGAAAAAAGGCAACTTTGTGTGAGACAAGGCCATGTTTGTGTGTCCCTTGGGGTTTAAGAGATTTAGGCTGTAATCAGATTTGCAGGGCCAGAGTGTTGTTTCATTTTCATTGTCTGTCTCTTGGGGGTCGGCTGTTATCAGATTTATGTGTGTGGGTGATCTGTCTGTTTTTTGTATGTCTATCTATCTGGTTGTCTGTCTGCTTGGCTGATGAATCTGCCTCTGGCTGGTTCTGTATGGATTATCCACATTCCTTACTCATTGACTAAAAAGGTGTCCCATAACCTATGTGGTCGTAGGGGAGCGAGGCATCAGAGACCTCAACTTCTCAAGGGGCCAGCATATTGAGGGCGGCGCCCATCTCCTCTCCCTCGCTGCTTTACCTTCCCTGACCCTAAAGAGGCAGGCACCAATTTACAGATGGGTGAACTGGGAGACTGTACTGAAGCCAAGGCGCGCAAAGACGTCACCCATCCAAATGGAAACCACGCTCGATGCTGCTTAACCTTGGCTTGAGCAAAGCGAGTGCTCTGACCACTGAGCTATCCCGTCCCCGCACATTGACTACATAAGTTAAAAATGTGACCCGACCTCCACCACACAATTGCTTTGATTTGTTGCTTTACAAGATTCAGCGCTATATGAATTCCATACATTATTATTATTATAATGATTTCATTGCACCACAGTTAACCTTTAGTCTGTAAAACGTTATTCATCTGCAATGGAAAGGCTATTCGATTTGAATAAAATGACAATCAGACAACATTGTGAAAGGTTATTAACAATTGAATTGCTAGACTCCGGGAAATGACAAAATGATGAAATGGACGACATTTGCATCGTACAATTACGCTTCCATACTTCAGTACACAGGACGGGATAGCTCAGTGGTCAGAGCACTCAAATCCCCCCAGCCAAAGTTAAGCAGCGCCGAGCGTGGTTACCAGTTGGATGGGTAACCGTTTGTGCGCCTTGGCTTCAGTACAGTCCCCCAGTTCATCCAGCAGTTAATGGGTACCTGCCTCTTAAGGTTCAGGGAAGGTAAAGCAGTGAGGGAGAGGAGATGGGCGCCGCCCTCAATATGCTGGCCCCTAGAGAAGTGAGGTCTCTGACACCTCGCTCCCCTACGACCTTATAGGTTATGGGGCACCTTTACCTTTACCTACTACTTTAGTATAATATAGAAGATAACTAACAGTTTGATAATCACCCCTAATCACAAAATAGACATCCTGGCCTGCACATGAACAGACAGACTAGACATATCCAAAACAAGCCACTACAGTTATACAATCACTGAAAAGGCAAGCCTTACTGATCTTCTTCCGTTCACTCTTTCTTATCTAGCTCAGCCACCAATGATTAAAGTCTGCCATCAAGAGTGACAGCAAACTGGTTGGCATGCATATACTTACATTAAAGCGAATAACGACGTTAGCGTGGGAAACAAGGAATTTGTAGTCACCTGGGAGACATGGTAAAGAATAAAGTTATGCAACACTCCTGGAACCGGGCACTTTTGACACTTTCAGTTGCTGTTTAAGTGAGGCACCCCACTGGATGGGAAACCATCCTCTCTTACCTACACATCCTTCGCCCTTAACCCCCTTTATGGGGGACGAGATAGATTAGCGGTCTAGAAAATTGACGCTAGCATCTGACTAGGGTTCGATTCCTGTTCAAGGGATATTTTCCCTGAAGTGAACATAAGTGTAGACTCCATCTCCTAAAAGTCCTTGGATGAGACTATAAACGAGGTCCCGTGTGCGAACGCACGAGAAATCTTGCGACAACGATAAAATCTGTTCGCTTTTTGTAAGATTAGCCATTGTTGCCGGAGGAAACAGATAACATAATGAACAAAACGCATACACACGGGGAACTGGATGTAAATTAAGTACATAAGTGCTTATTCCTTTATCCTGATTAAGAATAAATGTTTTTTTTAAATCAAACCTATCCCACCCCTCTTCTTCCTTACCCCTAACCTCCCGTCCACTCCTACCCCCTCTTACCCATAACATCCATCCTCTACTGTCTCATCCCAATCTACCCCCTCCCCCTTCCTTACTCATCCTCCCCTTCTTACTTTACTCCCTCCCTGTAACCTACCATTTTCCCTCCTCTAACCTACACCATCGCCTAACCTACCACTCCTCACAACCCTCTCTCTCCCATACCTACCTAGAGAGTAAGGGGGTAGTTTGGGGAAGAAGGATGGGTATTTTTGTACTTTTTAAAATTCTTTTATATCTAGGATAATGGAATAAGCACTTATGTGCTTTTTTACATCTAGTCCCCGTGTGTATGCGGATTTGTGAATTCTGTCATCTGTTCCCACCGGCACACAATGGCCTACTCTTACGAAAAGCACCCTGAGGGAGGCAGGGGTAGGTTAGGGGGATGTTACATCTGTCATAGTCTTAAATCAATGGGCCATATTATCTCTAGACATGAGTTTAAGTGGAAAAGAGATTAACAGTACAGTATTTCCCATGCGAATTTTGTATAGGAGTCTCTAATGTATATGCTTGCCAAAGGCATGGTGTCACCATTGTTTGCAGGTTTTGCCTGACTTGTTTGCATTAACCGCTAGGCTATTCTACACACGAGAATGGTATGATTGTAAAGGGATGTTACGGGTCCATGGAATTTTTCCCTGCTGTTTTCTTATTAACATACAAAGCAACAGAATATAACAGAGAAGACAACCAACAAGAAACAGAATTGCTTATATGCAAGGCGAGCAGGCAGTATGATTAAATCACAGATAAATTGATAAATGATAGAAAATTTGGATAGATAGAGAGAGAGAGAGATGAGAGAGGAGAGAGAGAGAGAGAGAGGAGAGAGAAAAAGCCCAGAGAGAAGGGGGGGGGGGGGGTAGGGAGAGGGAGATAATCCTAAGCTCTGAACAGGTTTACTGTAAATTGGCCTTTGGCCACAAACATACAGTGACAAGGCAAAAAGGCAAGCGAGGGAAAAAAATATGAGCGAGCGAGAGAGAGAGAGGTGGAGAGAGAGGGGGAGAGAGGGGGAGGGGAGAGAGAGAGAGAGAGAGAGAGAGAGAAAAGAGAGAGAGAGAAAGAGAGAGAGAGGGGAGAGGGGAGAGGTGGAGGCGAGAGAGAGAGATGAGAGGAGAGAGAGAGAGGAGGTGGGGGAGCGAGAGAGAGAGAGAGAGAGAGTGAGAGGGGAGAGAGGGGAGAGAGAGAAAGAAAGAGAGAGAGAGAGAGAGAGAGAGAGAAAAGAGAGGAGAGAGGGGAAAAGAGGAGAGAGAAGGGGAGGGTGGGAGAGCGAGAGGAGAGAGAGAGAGAGATGAGAGGAGTAGAGAGAGAGGAGAGAGAGAGAGAGAGTGAGAGAGAGTGAGAGGAGAGAAGAAGGAGAGAGAGAGAGGTGGAGAGCGAGAGAGAGAGAGAGAGAGAGGAGAGGGGAGAGAAAGAGGAGATGAGAGAGAGAAAGAGAGAGAGAGAGAGGTGGGGGGCGAGAGAGAGAGAGAGAGGAGAGGGAGAGAGAGAGAGAGAGAGAGAGAAAGAGGAGGACAGAGAGACAGAGAGTATTGGAGGAAAAGAAAGGAGAGTGCGATATTCCAGAACAAGCTGCTTCAATCACAGAAACAGGGAAGAGGCAATCGCTGCCGATCTCACCTCACCAGTTTCCTCTTTGCTTTTATCCTCTAGGGAGAAACACTGTAACAACGCAGTAATGATGACTCACGCGTTTCTGTTAATGTTTGTTTGCTTCGATTTGTTTGTTTATTTGCGACCAGAACAAAAGAAAAGTATCTGGTTCAGCGAGCTCTGTAGCTCTGGTCTCATGATGACCTAAGATTTAGCTTCCACACCTTTCTGTGCTTGTGGTGAGTTTGTATCAAATTCGTTCAAGGTTGGAGATTCACAGAAAGAGATCGAAGAGGACTTAGTGGATAGATAGATAGATAAATAGATTGATAGATAGATAGATAGATAGATAGATAGATAGATAGATGGATGGATGGATGGATGGATGGATGGATGGATGGATGGATGGATGGATGGATGGATAGATAGATAGATTGGAAGACCAGATGGGGAATTTCAGAAAGACAGAGAAGAAGAGACATAGATTTAACTTTTACAAACAAACAAGCAAACAAACACGAAAGCAACCATGAACACAGACATGAAAACAAGCATGGAAACAAACGTGAAAACAAGCAAATTATACAAACAAGCAGCCAGAAAACTTATGATTAAATAACTAGAAAAACACACAAGAAGAAAAACACACACACACACACACACACACACACACAACACACACACCACACACACACAAAACACACACACACACACACACAATCAAGACAGAGGCAGACTTCGCGAACAGATATACAAATTCACAGAACAAACAGACCAGCGAGAACAGTCTGACGTCTGCGTGCCTTCAGTATGATTCAGAAGGTGAAGGCAAACAGACCTACACAGACACTTTAGTTATCAAGACCGACCATTTTCTTCATCCCCTCACACATCACCTGCAGACTAGGATACGGGGAATAATCCCACTACACTGCACAGCTGTTTAGGGAGGTCTATTTTCTGGATGTACGCCACGTTTTCTTTAAAATGCACAGACTATGTTTGTGTTTTTCGTATGGATATTATGTCCGATTGTTGTTGCTGTTTTGTGTGTGTGTGTGAGTGTGTGTGTGCGTGTGTGTTTGTGTTTGTGTGCGTGTGGTGGTGTGGTGTGTGTGTGTGTGTGTGTGTTTTGTGTGTGTGTGGTGTGTGTGTGTGTGTGTTGTGTTTGAGAAAAGAAAGAATGTGTTTATTTATTCGTTATTTTATATCGAGGATGATGGAATAAGCAATAATTTGTTCTTTTTGCAACCAGTCCCCGTGTGTATGCGGTTTTGTAAATTTTGTCATCTTTTCCCACCAGCACACAGTGGCCTACTCTTCCGAAAAGTGGAATATGATTTAACGTGTGCACAAGACGTTCTGCATGTGTTCGCACACGGGGCGTCGGTTTATAGTCTCATCCGAATGACTTTTGGGGAGAGTGGAGTCTGCACTGATATTAACCAAGGGAAAATCCCCTTGAACGGGATTCAAACCCGGGTCGTCAGACTGCGAGCGCAATGTTCTGACCACTAGGCTATCCCGTCCCGGTCTTCTTCCTCTTCTTCTTCTTCTTTTGCTCCTCCTCCTCCTCTTCCTCCTCCTCCTCCCCCTCCTCCTACCCTTCTTCTTCTCCTCCTTCTTTTTCACCATAGCATTATCTTATACCTACCAAAAACAAGACTAATGCACACAATATGAAAGATATAGACACAAAAGAACAGAACAATAAATACATGAAAGGCAAGAATAGAAACCAAACTGGTTTGTGGAAACAAACAAACATCATCCGAGGCTTAAGAGTGGGAGATAGACAAAGCTGATCTGTATGAAATGTCCTGTTATCCTGCATTGTGTAACAATGTAATCTTGAGAGGAAAAGGCCGAAACTACCACATTGCGGGCGCCACATTGTTTTTCTCCTGCTGACTTCAAAGAAACTCAGAATTGTGCCAGAATCACACTTTGAAGGAAGGTAGGAGGAAGAGCCAGGGGATTGTTTTAAGCGCATTGTTGTCAGGGATATATACCGGAATAAACACGCACACACAGACAGACACACACTCAGACACACACACACACACACACACTCGCTCACTCACTCATTCGCACATACTCACACAAACGCTCTCGCTCTCTCACACACACACAAACGCACGCGCGCACGCACACTCATACGCACGCACGCACACATGCATAGACACACATTTGTTATGGTCGTATGATAAGCTATAATAGCATTTATCATGGTAATTGTTGTTATCATTTTCAGTGCCGAAAGTTATTAAGGATAGATATCCAGTTCACTGCACACATTTATCAAATTAAGTACCCCTCCTCCTCCCACACTATTCCCATCGCCTAATATCACTTTGAGCGAACAGACGTGAAATCGAAGAACAGCAACACACACACCACACCCACACCCACACCCACACACACACGCGGCGCGCGCACACACACACACACAAACACACAAAATCACGTACAATAGCCTCAAACTTGGAACATGCCACACACTAAATAACTTATGCATTGGATAAGCAACAACTTCGACACTGCCTTCGAGCTGGTCATTGTCCTCCCAATGGACAGTCATTCCCCTGTGTCCTGTCTTCTAAATCAGCTGATGAACTGGTCAACAAAGGAAGGCAGAACGCTTCCCCACCCTGAGACACACAATCCCCGCTTACCCCACTTTGTAGAAAGCATCGCTTAGTGTTTTAATCTGATGATGCCTCCTTAAGTCGTAAGGACAAACGGGAATGCCTGATTAAGAGAGAGAGAAAAGCGGAGAGAGAGAGGAGTGAGAGAGAGAGAGAGAGGAGAGATGAGGAGAGAAAAGAGGGAGGGAAAAAGAGAGTGTGTGTGTTTGTGTGTGTTTTTGTGTGAGTGTATGTATGTGTGTGTGTGTGGGGTGGGGTGTGTGTGTGTGTGTGTGTGTGTGTGTACATTTGAATTTGTTAAAATGCTGTTAATCATTGTTGGTTGCTTAATCATTGTTGGTTGCATGTGTAGGAGTGGTTTGAATGCAAGCGCTTTGATTTGTATTTGCAAAATATAGCAATATAGTTATATATATATATATATATTCATTTATTTTATTTATATATATATATATTCCAAATAATAATAATAATAATGTATGGAATTTATATAGCGCTGAATCTTGTAAATCAACAAATCAAAGCGCTCATATATATTATTATTACTATTCTTCTTCTTCTTCTTCTTCTTTTTTTCTTTTTCTTCTTGTTCTTGTTCTTGTTTTTTCTTCTTCTTTTCTTCTTCTTCTTCTTCTTCTTTTCTTCTTTCTTCTTCTTCTTCTTCTTCTTAAGTTAGCATAATCATTTGGGAATTTCTTGTTTCTGAATGATAATTCCTAAAAGTTCTTGTGCAAAGTTCACTATCAATAATGCATACAGCTACTTTTAATCAGCGAATGTTTTTTTAACCTTAATCAGGCATTCTTCTCGAAAAGCAAAACAATTCTGAAGTAACTAGGGAACCGTTTTAAGGAAATCTGTTTTATCCAGCTTAATTTGAAGATTTTTCCAAAATACCTTTGACAATATGGAATACCTTTTGTTTTCTAGATCTCATCATGGGTCTTCTTCTTTGTTGTTGTGTTGTTGTTGTTGTTGTTGTTGTTGTTGTTGTTGTTGTTGTTGTTGTTGTTGTTGTTGTTCTTCTTCTTCTTCTTCTTCTTCTTCTTCTTCTTCTTCTTTTTTCTTCTTCTTCTTCTTCTTCTTTTCTTCTATTGTCTGTCATGAGAAATGATGACAAAATTGACAAAACAGCAAACAACGGGGACTGACTGTAAAAACCACGTGAGTGCTTATTCCATTATCTTCGATATAAAAGAATAAATGCATGGATAGATAGATAAATGAACAAATAAATAGATAAACACATTTTAATGGATATAAACAAAACAGATGAGCGACAATACGTTTTGCTGCTATTAAACACCTGGAAAGTCAGGCCCCAGAGCATTTCGCTTGGCGTGAGAGAGCATTGTTGTCATTCAAGCCTTTATGGAAAAACAAATGGCAGGAAAATGGTGAAAGAAGGCAGAAAATAGGCAAGAATGAAGTGACAGGAAGAAAAGGAGAAAAGGAGCA
>CM054147.1:50187505-50197505 GCA_028751875.1 Rapana venosa
ACGTATGTATGTATGTATGTATGTATGTATGTATGTATGTATGTATGTATGTATGTATATATGTATGCATGCATGCATGCATGCATGTATGTATGTATGTATGGATGGATGGATGGATGAATGGATGGATGGATTATATATGTATCTATCTATCTACCTATCTGTCTATCTATCTATTTATCTATCTATCTATCTACCTATCTATCTCCCCCCCCCCCCTCTCTCTCTTTATGGTTTCTTACAGTTTTTCTTTTTATTTCTTTGGTTCTGTCTTTGGGTAAGAAGAAATGGGCTTATATTGCTGTTTGTGTTAAACTATCATCCCATTCATTTATGAAACTGGATGGGTACAATAACAGAAAGTGACGAGTTCCTCTGCTTTGTTTTTCCTTTTGGCAAACTGTCGATGCAAAAACAAGAGAGAGATAATGAGGGAGAGACAGAGGCAGAGACGGAGACGGAAGGAGGAAGGGACAGAGAGAGACAGAGACAGAGGGAAGGATGGAGGAGGGAGGAGAGAGAGAGAGAGAGAGAGAGAGAGAGAGAGAGAGATAGAGAGAGAGAGATAGAGAGAGAGAGAGCGAGCAAGAGAGAGACAGAGAGATTCGGATTCGGATTCGGATGTTTATTCATTAGGCCATAGCCCATAATGAAGGGGAAAGTGAACAAAAAACCAAATCATCAGAAACATTAAAAACAAACATACAATCAACAATATGATAATCATAATAATGAACTATGATGTTGCAATTTCTCTCAGCTTGAAGGCTTTGTGAAGGAAGTGAGACAAGTTCCAAATATCGTTATGTCTTGCAGAGGACATCAGCAAAGTTAATTTGAACGTGCAAGGCTGTCGAAAATATTTAGGTGAAATAAACTTATCTTTGAGCTCCTTAAAAAATGGACAGCACAGAACTAAATGTAACTCATCATCTTTACCACTTTTACAGAGAGGACATATCAAATCAATGTCATTATAATCTCTATATCAAAAGTGATGAGTGGCTAAACTTGAAATACCCAACCTAAACCTTGTGGTCACTATTTTCAAATGCCTGTCCATATCTGAAATCAAATACAACTTCATCTCATGTGAGCTACAAAATAATCTATAAAAATCATACCTCGTGCTATTTTGAACATGTTTACTCCACTTCTGCCATCTGCAGTCAACTAAACGTTGACGAAAAATTCTTAGAAATGCCTTTACACTTCCCACACCTTGATTCATCCACACATCACCAAAGCCATATTCATGCAAACAAATACGTACATCAGTCACCCAATTCTTTTTGCCCTTACTATCTAACTCAAATAACATTTTATACGCTTTGAAGGGTAATCTCGATTCCCCCATTTCCAAAATTTGGAAATGAGAGACAGAGAGAGACAGAGAGAGAGAGAAACAGACAGAGACGAGAGACAGAGAGACAGAGACGAATACAAAGAGAGCTAGCCAGACGGACAGAAACACATCAATAACAAACAGGGATAGAGAGAAAGGCAGAGATAGATGAAGAGAATGTACGAATGAGTCATACAAACAGAAAGAGAGACACACAACACTGTACAGAGACGAAGCAAGAAAGATTTAGATAACAGACGGATAGATGGAGAGACAGACAAACGGACAGGATTATGCTGACGTCTGGGTGTATTAGCTGTTATTCAGAAGGTAGAGACACACATACCTACACAGACATAGAGTGACCAGAACTGACCATTGTCCTGATCCCTGCATACGTCATCAGCATCCCTGAATAGAGGGAATAAATCCTCCACTCTGTCGACATTTCCTAGAATACACTTCTATAAATGGGAGGCACTTTCTTCAGAAAAAGAGCACGCTACTTTATTGGAGATGCAATACATCAAATAAGCGAAGATAAATCAAACAAAGACACAATCAAACAAAAACAATAAAGTAACTAAAAAAAGGCAAAAAGGATTCTGTCTGTGATTGTCGTGTCTGTGGATATGTGCTTACATCTTTGTCTTTAGTTCGAGCCGTTTTCTTCATCCCTCTTTCTTTGTATTTTTTATCTATGTATCGGTTTATGCATGTTCATCTCTCTCTCTCTCTCTCTCTCTCTCTCTCTCTCTCTCTCTCTCTCTCTCAGTAAAATTTAAAAGAAAGTTTAATTCTTTTGCCCCCCCCCCCTCCCCATATTTTGCTATATACTGCCTCCAAATTATCTGTTCTTTCCGTTATGATGAAGGTGACGAAATGTCAATGGTGGTAGAGGTGGTGGTGACAATGAGGATGATGATGATGATGATGATGATGATGACAAAAACGATGACGATGATCATATAATGACGATTACAGACATATTATATTGTTATTTTTCACTATTCTTTTTATATATTTGAAAGATCATCATCATCATTATCATTATCATCATCATCATCATCTTCTTCTCCGTTGTCGTCATTGTCGTCGTCGTCCTCGTCCTCCTCCTCTTCTAGTTCTTGTTGTTGTTGTTGTTGTTGTTGTTGTTCTTCTTCTTCTTCTTCTTCTTCTTCTTCTTCTTCTTTTTCTTCTTCTTCTTCTTCTTCTTCTTCTTCTTCTTCTTCTTCTTCTTCACCATAGCATTCTTTCAAGCTTTACAAAGGAGAGGATTGGTGTACACTAGGTGAAAAACAAGGACAAAACAACAGAAAGCTAGACAAGGAAAAATGACATAGATAGAAGGCACAAAGGTTTGTGAAAACAAAAAGACATCATTGGAGCCGAAAGCCTTGGAGATATACAAAGCTAACACATATACTATGTCCTGTAATCTAGCATTGTGTAACCTATCATCCTGACAGAAAAAAGCCAAAACTACAACACATGGTGCGCGCCACTTTTTTTTCTGCTGACTTCAAAGAAATTCACATTTGTGCCAGAAACTCTCGTTCTAGGAAGAAACAAGAGGACTTCTTGTAAGTGGATTATCTGTCAGGGACTCATACGCGTTCACGTGCACACACATACACACACAGTCTCACACACACACACACACGCACACACACACACACACACACACGCACACGCACACATACACACTATTTCTTTCTCTCTCTTTCTCTTTTTTATGATAAGAATAGACATGTGCTTGACAATATGTAGAAAATCTTTGTTTGAATAGTATTTATGCATTTATTTAGGTATTTAAGAGTCTCTACTCTTTTATTTGATTTGAATGTTTTCTTATTTGGTCGTTGCTCCCCTACCCACCCCACCCCCACCGCCACCCGTCTTTTGACGAGGACCTGGTGTAAAGAAGGCATTGCCTTATCCATATGCCCTCAGTAAAATAATCGATCTTGAGTTGAGTTCTCTCTCTGTCTCCCTCTCTCTACCCCTCTCTCTCCCTCTCCCACTTCCTCTCTCTCTCTCTGTGTCATTCACACACACACACACTAACATACACACACACACACACACACACACACACACACACACACACACAGGTACAGTAAGCTTAATCTCCAGACCCTCCAGATGATAAATACCTTCAGCATCAGATAGCTAACAATATAGACACTGTGTTCATGCTGATGATTGTCCTCTCGATGCACATCTGCACCACCCTACCCTCCTCCGCATTTGCTGTGTGATAAATCACCTGATTGACTGGTCAGCAAGAAAGGAAAAAACATGACACCACCTTGAGACACACAATCCCTGCTTACCCCCACTTTATAGAAAACATCACTAAATGTTTTAATCTGATGATGTTTTTGAGTAGTTTGTACAAAGGGCAATTCCTGATTAAGTTAACAAAGGGGTGTAAAGGATTTTTTTTTTTTACTGCTGAGCGATTATTACTGAAAAAATGTATTGTGCAAGCTTTGCTATTAATAATGCAAGTTGATGCTATTCTGTTAATGTCTAACGTAAGTTATTTTCTTTGTTTTAAAAGTAACGGAACAGATTCATTTCAATCCAAGCAGATATAGATAGACATGACAAGCCTATTGATTAGGAAATTCAGGTCCAATTAGCTTTTGGTCAATTATTAAGTTGAAATAAATTGAAGAAGTGTTCATTGATGATATAAAGGTACATAAAGGAGACAAAGCTTCTTCAAGAACATACACACATTTGTTTGATTTACTTTGTAGCTAATTTGCCATAGAACATATGCATCAAATCTTACTAAGAAAGCAACACATCCAAAGCAAACAGAAGTTCTAAGGGATTCAGCTTTTCCAGGTTTAGGTTGAAGATTTGCAAAATACATTTGACATCACAAAATGTCCCCATTCTCTGGATCTGCTCAAGCACATAATCTGGCAATCCCCTGCAGTCGGTGTGTGGATACCTACATGTTCCTGAGGGCTGAATCCTTTATTTGGTCAACTTTTCTGGATATTGCTGAAGTAAAGCGATGATAATAAGATACAACTAACACAACACATAACACAACATAAAAACCATATACACAACAAACCTAACATAACGCAACACAATTTAGCAGGATACACTAAAACACAATTAACAAGACACAAAACAGGAAACAAATAAACTGAACTCCACAGAAACAGAAAGCAATAAACACCCATGAGTAACGAATAAAACTACTGTGGTCTTTGAAGTGGTGAAATCCAGTCATGGGCCATTTGTCAGCCTCCTCAAAGACTGTGATGAATAATGGAGTGATGGTGGGGCCGGGGCCTGGTTTAGTACCCTGCTTTCCTTCACTCCCGCTTACCTCTTTACCTAACACAGTCTTATGCCTGCTAGGACGTTTTGTTGAGAGTCTCTGTCGTGCGTTCCATAGCCATGTCTGCACCTCCCTGTGTTTACTGTCCGTTTGTTGGTAGGTATGTTTGTGTATTTGTCTTTCTGCATTTGCTCTGTGTGTAAGTCTGTCTCTGTATGTCTACCCGATTGTCTGTCTTTCTGTTTGTGTATCTCTCTGTCTCTGTCTGTGACGGACAGAGAAGAATAGAAAGACAGCTAGCCAGATGGCAGAAACACAAATAAAAAGAGATAGAGAGAAAAGCAGAGAGAGATGGAGAGAATGTGCGAATGAGTCATACAGACAGAGATAGAGACACACAATATTGTACAGAGATGAAGGAAGAAAGATGCAGATAACAGACAGAGCGATGGAGAGACAGACAGACGTCTGGGTGTATTAGCTGTTATTCAGAAGGTAGAGACACACAGACCTACACAGACACAGAGTGACCAGAACTGACCATTGTCCTGATCCCTGTATGCATCATCTGCATCCCTGAATAGAGGGAATAAATCCTCCACTCTGTCGACATTTTTTGGAATATACTTATATAAATGAGAACCACTTTCTTCCGAAATAGAGGACATAGATGTACTGACGATGACAGAAAAAGGATAAGCAAACAGTCAGGCAAATAATCAAATTAGCACGCAAACAAGTAAAGAGAAACATCGAAAGCAAACGTGTCCTTACCATGATGCTAGTTTCTGTGGACTTGTGCTCACATCTTTGTCTTCTGTGAGAGCAGTTTTCTTTATCCCTCTTCCTTTGTCTGTTTGTCTTTGTCAACTCATGCATCTGTGTGTATGTGCGCACGCGCGCGCGCGTGTGTGTGCGTGTGTGTGTGTGTGTCTCTGTGTGTGTCTGTTTCTGTGTGTCTGTCTCTGTGTGTGCGTGCGTGTGCCTGTCTGTCTGTGTCTGTGTCTGTGTGTCTGTGTCTGTGTTTGTGTCTGAGTCTGTGTGTCTGTGTGTGCGTGTGTCTGTCTCTGTGTGTGTGTGTCTGCGTGCGTGTCTATCTCTCTGTCTCTCTGTCTGTCTTTCTTCCTTTCTTTCTCGCTCTTAACAGCTTTTTTTCTGTCTGTCGTCCTTTATTTTGGTGAGAAAAACGGACTTATACTGCTATTTTTGTTAAACTTTCATCCCGTTTATGTGGAACTCAATGGGTACAATAACAGAAAGACACAATACCACGATTTACTATGCTGGTTTCTTTTCTATAGATAAACTGATAATGCAAGAACAATCTAGATAGATAGATAGATAGATAGATAGATAGATAGATAGATAGATAGATAGATAGATAGATGCAGATACAGATACATAAGCAGAGACAGAGAGAGACTGAGGGACAGACAGAGAGACAGGGAAGAATAGAAAGAGGGCCAGCCAGACAGACAGAAACACAGTCATAAATAAACAGAAATAGAAATAAAGGCACAGGCATGGAGCGAATGGGCCATACAAACAGAAAGAGAGGCACACAAAATATTGTACAGAGACGATAGAAGAAAGATTCAGATAACAGACGGATAGATGGAGAGACAGACAGACGGACAGGATTATGCTGACGTCTGGGTGTATTAGCTGTTATTCAGAAGGTAAAGGCACACAGACCTACACAGACACAGAGTGACCAGAACTGACCATTGTCCTGATCCCTGCATACGTCATCAGCATCCCTGGATAGAGGGAATAAATCCTCCACTCTGTCGACATTTCCTAGAATACACTTCTATAAATGGGAGACACTTTCTTCAGAAAAAGAGCACGCTACTTTATTGGAGATGTAATACATCAAATAAGCAAAGATAAATCAAACAAAGAAATAATCAAACAAACACAATAAAGTAGCTAAAAAAGGCACAAGGATTCTGTCTGTGATTGTCGTGTCTGTGGATATGTGCTTACATCTTTGTGTTTTGTTCGAGCTGTTTTCTTCATTCTTCTTTCTGTGTCTGTTCTCTCTAAGCGTCGGTTTATGCATATTCATCTCTCTGTGTCTTTCTCTCTCTGTCCATCTCTCTGCCTCTCCTCTCTGTCTCTCTGTCTCTGTCTCTCGCTCTTTCTGTATCTCTCCATCTATCTGTCTCTGTCTCTCTCTCTCCCTCCTCTGTCTGTCTTGTCTGTCTGTCTCTTTGTCTGTCTGTCTGCCTGTCTCTTCTTCGCTTAAATGTATGTGCTCTGTTTTATCATTTTTTGTTACATCGTTTCTGCTTTTTTCTTCCTCCTTTTTCTCTTGAGTTTTTTCGTCCCTTTTATCATCGTCATCGTCATCATCGTCATCGTCGTCGTCATCATCATCATCACCATTACCATCATCATCACCATCATCGCCATCATTATCACCACCACCATCATCATCATCATTATCACGATCATCATCATCATCATCGTCGTCGTCGTCATCGTCATAATCATCACCACCAGCAACACAACCATCACTATTACACGATCATCATCATTGTTTTTTCTTCTTCGTCGTCTTCTTCTTCTTCTTTTCTCCTTCTTCTTCTCACCCTCCTCCTCCTTCTCCTCCTCCTTCTCCTCTTCCTTCTCCTTCTTTCTCCTCCTCCTCCTTCTTCACCAATATTTTTGTACATACAATCAGTTTCTGTAGCATTGTAAAGTGTACTGCTTTGCGTAACATTATAGACGAGCAAATAGCTTGGCCGAGAGAGAAAGAGAGACAATTTTAGGAGAAGGAAAGCAAAATGATGATGGAAAGAAATAAACGTTATTACAGCGAAGGGCTGCAGACAAATAAAGCTAATAACATACCTGGCATTTCTTGTTATCCCGTCTCCTACATAATTCTAATTCACACAATAAGAGGACATATCCACCACAGTATCGCCTCCTCAGAATGTTATCAATTGATAATTTTATGTTCGCCAGAGACATTTTGAAGAGGACGAAAGAGATGAATTTTTTCTGTTTGTGAGATAATAAAGTGGTTGAATTAAATTGAATTGGATTATACTTAATGAAAGGGGGGGGGGGGGGGAGTTTATAACCTTGTTTATCAGTGTAGGAGAAAGTGAGATGAATGGCAACGTACGATTTTAGGAGTTAAAGTAAAACAAACTGTACAACTATTATCATTTGTTTCTTTTGTGACTGAGTGTGGCTCGTAGGCTGCCTGTCTTTATACTCTTCTCTGTCGGTCGGTCTGTCTGTCTGTCTACATTGCAGTTGGTCAGTTTGTGCACCTAGATCTAAATACTACGTTATCTTTGTACAGTACCATACACTTTAAGGTCCTTACTTTGCACATCTGTCTGTTTCCCTTCAGAACCAGACATGTTTTGATGCTGTTGGTTGTTACTGGTTTTTTGTTGTTGTTGTTGTTGTTGGTTGTTGTTGTTTTTTTTGGGGGGTCAGATTTTAACTGTCAGGGTCTAATACTCTTTCAGACGGTACCTTTTTGTATACATCGTATTTCTTCGATATTTTTTTTCCATTTCCCCCCAAGACTTTTCATTAAAAATCCTATGTTGTTCTTTTATAAGTTCACTTAAAGAAGTACAATACTTTCTTCAGTTTTCCCTCTTTAGTTAAATGTATGCTTCTTGGGTGAAGCTTTTTTTGGATTTTTTGCTTTTCAGGTTACAACCATTTTCTTCATATTTTTCCATGGAATATAATGTTTTTCATATCTTTGTTCGTGAAAAGACAGTGGCTTTTTTCTGCGGACTGATCCCTTTAAAGTGTCTTTTGCCCTTAAAATATGGTTTTTTTTATAGTACACCTTCCTATCTCATATGCCCCCCACCTCCCCGATCATATTTTTGTGCTGCATATATTTAGATCTTTCGAAATCAGGGTTTAACAATAGTATGTATTATTTCGGTCAAATAAAGAAGTCGATACAGCGGAAATCTCTATTACCTTAACTCTAGACAGATAGCTGGGCTTACTTCAGAAATTACACACTACGTCTCAGATAAAAATCAACAGCAAGTCTGCCATAGACAGGGGCTGTTCTGAGGAGTGGTGCTATATTCAGCTGAAGTCCATCATCTGCCTAAGTCTCCTGACCTCACAAGGACCTCAGTGTCCTCTGAATCTCTTCAAGTGCCCCGTACTTTATCCCTCCTTCACTCAATCCGTGGCCGTCTGCTTCTTTTGGTCTGATCTGTATAGATCGTCTCCGTCTGCGATGTCGCAAGAGAAGAGGATTGACTTCATTGATGACACCTGTGTGTTGTCTTGTGCTTGACTCCCTACAAACTGGCTGGCTGGCTGTCTATCTATCTACCTATCTATCTATCTATCTACCTACCTACCCACCTATCTATCTACCTACCTACCTACCTACCTATCTATCTATCTATCTATCTACCTATCTATCTACCTATCTATCTATTTATCTATCTATCTATCTGTCTGACTGTCTATCTATCTATCTATCTATCTATCTGTCTATCTATCTATCTATCTATCTACCTATCTATCTATCTATCTATCTATCTATCTGTCTATCCTAATATCTATCTTTGCTTCTGAGTGATCTATCTATCTATCTACTATTATCATCTATCTATCGATCGATCTATCTTTCTATCTAGTGATCTGTCTATTTATCTACCTACATATATAGATGTTTCCCAATATTTCCGCTTTCGCCTTCCGCAAGGGGGGGGGGGGGGTTATTATAATGACGTGATGGAATGATGTCAATCCCAATTATATGTCATTGTGAAACTTGGTTATGACATCGCAAATTAAACACTACACACACACACACACGCACGCACACACACACACATATCTATCTCTCTCTTCTTCTCTCTCTCTCTTCTCTCTCTATATATATATATTATATAAATTTATATTTGTGTGTGTGTGTGTGTGTCAAAGTCAATCAAAGTCAACTTTATTCTGTGATATGTGTGTATGTGTGTGTGTGTGTGTGTGTGTGTGTGTGTGTGTGTGTGTTGTGTGTGTGTGGTGTAATCCAGCAAAAATTCGAGTTATACTTTACCTGTAAATAACACCTGATCCTCTATACTCCTACTTAGCTGTCTGTCTATCTGTCTGTTAGTCCATTCGTTCATCTGTTTGTCTAGCTCTTTTCCTCTCAACATTTTCTGAATCATAAAGCAGAGAGAGAGAGAGAGAGAGAGAGAGGAGAGAGAGAGAGAGAGAGAGAGAGAGAGAGAGAGAGAGAGGAGAACAGATGAAATATAAAAAAGCAAAACAAAGAAACGTGCAACGTTTGTAAAAGAAAGAAAGAAAAAGAAAAAAGAAAGAAAGAAGTGAAA
>CM054147.1:50202505-50212505 GCA_028751875.1 Rapana venosa
AAACCGACTGACAGACCTACACAGTAGGCTAGTGGATACGACTACAAGATTTGTATATCTAATGTTTACTCAGTTGTGGGTTTGTACTACAAATATAGGTATTATTCTACAGAACTACGGATGAAAATGTGTAAAAGAGCTCTCAGTTATGCAATGCTGCGTGAAACTTCTACTGAAAAGGCGTCATGGTGTATAATAATAATAATATGGAGTTTATATAGCACTAAATCTTGTAAAACAAACAAATCGAAGCGCTTGCACTCAAATCATTGCCCAGTGTTGAATAATCTACAAGTTGTGACATAATATTGCCGGGAAAATCGAAACCAAAATTCAAACATTCATCGTCTTCAACAAAAGTAATGACCCAAGCCCACACCATCATCAGTCGTTGTTTAAGCTAAGTGCAAAGGACTACGTTAGAATGCTGTCAGATATACAGTTCTGTTAAGATTCTCTTCATGAATGACAAGCTACCAGCGAAACAAATATCTCCTTCAAAGTAAAAGGTAACGGTAAAGGTGTCCCATAACCTATAAGGTCGTAGGGGAGCGAGGCGTCAGAGACCTCACTTCTCTAGGGCCAGCATATTGAGGGCAGCGCCCATCTCCTCTCACTCGCTGCTTTACCTTCCCTGACCCTAAAGAGGCAGGTACCCATTTACAGCTGGGTGAACTGGGGGAACTGTACTGAAGCCAATGGCAAGGTACGAGAGAAGTATCCATACACACATATTTGTTTATCCAGTGTGTTCTTGCGGTCTTACTGTGAATACCAGGTGTGCTTAGTGAGACAACGTGCCTTTGTTGTGCAATTCGATTGGTGTTAAGCTGAGGAGCGTGCAGTAATATCTACCCCACCTCCATCAAACAACACAACAATGCAACTGAAATAGAGGGACGAGAAGAGTTTAATACACTATAGTTTTGAATGAAACTGAAAATATTCATTCTAGAATGACGCAAGGTGTCTCAGAGGAGAGCGTATTACAAATACTTATATCATATTTGCGTGTTCGATTGCAAAGCCTGTTTTGCCAATATTTTCTGATGAGTCTTTGGAAAATGTATGTGAAAGTTAGCTTTTGACATTGCTAAATGCTTACTGCGCGGTCCATTAACATACTTGCTGCAGTTACATTATTGTGGGCTCATTTAACATTTTGTTGAGTCTTAAGTAGCTCATGTCTAAGATAATTCTTTTTCAATGGACAACAAATACCATCATGCATGCCATCTCTTCAGTCTTCTCTATCTACCTCCTTGCTTTCTCTCCCCCACTTTAACGTCCATTACACTGTTCACTTTCCTTGTCTAATATCTCTGCGTGTGAACAGACGTTAAACGGAAGGCAACACAGAGGAACAGACACAGAATCAAAGAGACGGAAGGCAATCAGCAGCAGTACTCAAGAGAAGGACACTGCAGCCTGTGCAGTGAAAGATGCAGTCATGGGCCATTTGTTTCTGCATCCTGCAAGATTGATGAGTAATGAACTAATGCGGCATGCGGTTGGGTTGCGTGCTGTGTGACCAAGCTTACGTCTTTATCTCACGCAGCCGTAGACATGACGTTTTATTGGTCGGACAGATTCCCTCTAAGATTACGTCATTTTATTGCTGTCTGTGTCCTTATCAGTCTGTCTGCCTGTCTGTGTAAGTCTGGTTGTCTGTCTGTCTGTATCTGTTATACGATGGTAAAGGTCGATGTATCCCTTATTTCTTTTTTCTTGAAAACGTACTGCAGACAAAATGGAAGCACTAGAATTATCTGGCCACCAGTGCTCCTGTGGTACCACTCTTATATACATTGTAAATGTTACTTAGGATCAAGTCCAAACTGTTTCCAGGAATTTTTCGCAATCACTAGTTCACCTGTCTAGGTGTTCAGCTTTTTTGATAACGTGATAAATCACTTTCTTCTGTGCAGCATACCATAATTTAGTACCCCATAAAAGAACCCATAGCTATAAAACAACACCTCTCTAAAACTCATTTAGAAAAAAATCAAAAGATACATTTTTTTAAAATGCGGCGCTGCACTAGTGGCAACAATTTTCTCTTCGGTTACAGGTATGTAAACTTTTCCCACAAAAAATATGCTTTTACTGAAAGTCAAGTAAATTACAGCCACTGTTTCCAGACCTTTCTGAAAACCCTCTTAGTCAAACGCTCAGACTGCAACTATTGTTGTCTGGTATGTGTGAGCCAAAATGCGATGCACTGCCATTAAGCACCTGACAAGTCAGGCCCAGCGCATCTGACTCCGACATTAGGCAAAAAACTGTTATATATTAACGTCTCTCTGGAGAAAAATGCACGAGAATTGACCAGGAAGACAGACATTATACAAGAACGAGGTAACAAGAAGAAAGGGGACAAGGTAGAATTTTAAAAAAGATAGAAAAGAGGAAATTAGTAGCACAGAATTTCCAAAAGGTGAAAATGTTATTTATGCTGACAGGCCTCTGGCATCCCCTACGGAGCATTTCTTTAAGCTAACACGCATAATCAACCCTTAATCAAATTTAACAAGAACACCTCGAATGATAACATCCTTGTCCTAATAGCCAGTGCGGTCAGATGAAGGAACGTCTCAGAGAGTTACACAGGACTGATGAAATTAATGAGGTGACCCAAGGCATTGATCAGACGGCCGTTAGTGACAGAAGTGGCGTAGTGCTTTCTAACTAACTAACTAGGGCAGCTGTTTCCTATTCGGAGGCTATTTTGTCTTCTGCCTGTCATGAATTATATGATATGATCTCTCGGTCTCTAATTTTCTCTTTATTTCTTGCTTTCCCCGAGTTTTAGTCTCTACTTGAACCACTCTCGGTCTCTCTCTTTCTTTCTTTGTCTGCCCAATCCTCTCTCTTTCTCTCTCTGTCTCTGTTCTCTGTCTATCTCTCTCTCTGGTGTGTGTGTGTGTGTGTGTGTGTGTGTGTGTGTGTGTGTGCGTGCGTGTGTGTGCGTGTGTGTGCGTGCGTGTGTGTGCGTGCGTGGTGTGTGTGCGTGTGTGCGTGCGTGCGTGTGTGTGCGTGTGTGTGTGTGTGCGTGTGTGCATATGTGCATTTGTGTCTCTGTGTTTTTTTTACTCTTACAATACTTATAAGGTCAAAATCGGGAAATTTTATGACAAAATCCATCCTGAAAGACTGGATAGCGTGCGATGTGACACAAAACATATTTTTCCGCAGTAAGGTGACATTCATTAATTAATTGTATTAATTGTAACTGGCTGCATGCGCATGAGTATGGTGAATGAAAGCGCTTTGATTTGTTTTGTTGCAAGATGTAACGCTATATAAATTCCATGAATTATTATTATTATTATTATTATTATTATTATTATTATTATTATTATTATTATTATTATTCACAACTTTTTATATTGGGCGAGTGAGAGTATTGAAAACAATATCATACACCAATAACTGCCACCACCCCCCCTCCCCAACCCTGCAAAAAATCAAAATCCTTCGGATAAGACTAAAAACCGATGCCCTGTGCGAAAACGTTCGCTGAACATCTTGCGCACAAGCCAAAAATCCGTTCCGCTTTTTAGAAGAGTAGGCCATTTCCTGCCGGTGAGAACGGCTGATGAAACTTTAGAAAACCGCATGCAACAGAGGTTTAGACATCATCCCGAAGTCGGAATGCGGCTACCTTCGCGGCGGGGAAAAAACCGATCTCATACGCAAAATTTTATCATTACTGAACAACCTAGGCAGCTCTAGTGGACTATTGAAAAACACGAAGCAAAAAAACAAGAATCCTGGGGAAAAAATATAGTAGAGATCACAAAGAAAAGGAACAACGTTATTTGTGATTCCAAATTTTATTTAATTTTTTTTGTAAATGCTCATCAAGAAAAAAGATATTGCGGGGAGCCAGGGAATTTGTTGGAAGAAAATTGGAGGAGTGATGATAGTGTGACGGATGAGAGAAAGAGTGCCAAGCTGGGAGACAAATCCACGAGAGCAATGACAGACATGAATATATCAGAATAACCATTTCTCTACCACTAAACCTTCTTTATGTTCTCTATAGAGCTTGCATCCTTAACGTCAGCCAATTTCTATCCCCTGGAGGCAAATAGTTAGGTCATATTACCGGCAAGAAAAGCTCAGCTGTGAAAAACAAACCAAACAAAAACGCAATAAACAGAAAATAAGGACAACGAATAAAAATGACAGGAAAAGCTTTCAGCCTGATAGCAATATATCTTCTGTGATAAATCACTTCCATCAGTTTTATCTCAAAATCTGACGGACGCTAAATCGGAGTCGTTAACACCGTTCGCTTTCAACACCCTGGGTCCATGAAGTCGTGGGTTCGAATCTTGGCTGCGTTTTGTAAATTAAGGGTGGGGATTTTTTTGCCACCTCCCAGATCAAGTTCAAGTGCAGACCTGCCATTGCTTTACACCCGTTCGTGTATATGCTTAAGCAGAAAATAAAACTTGAGCTTTAGCGATCCCGTAATTCATGTCAGCGTTCGGTGGGTTACGGAAACAGGAACATATTCAGCATACAATCCCGAAGTTGGAATACAGCGACCTTCACGGTGAGCAGAAACGGTCACATGCGCAAAATCTCACCATTGGTGAACCGCAGAGCTCTAGCTGAGGAACGAAAAAACAACAACAAACAAAGAAAAACAGCCTATTTGTATTCATCTCATTTTCAACGAAGCATGAAGTAGTGATAATTTGAGTCGTGTTCCCAATGTTCTCTCTGTGCTCCATTCGCAGATTTTATGCACGCCTTGGGGCGTCTCTTTCAGTGTCTGCCTATATGTTGCAAAGACTACGTCAATCAAGATTATCTTAACTTCTCCTTCTTCATCAAACGCTCAGGCAGAAATTGTTGTCTGTTTTACTCCCCAGCCTTCTGAAAATCCTGTTTTGAATTCCCTCTTTTCTATCCCTATCTTTGTTTCTGCCTTGTTCCTTTAATTTCTTCTTATCACCTTCTTCTACCTTTTCTCATTTATTGGTCAATTCTTCTGCTTTTGAAAGACTTAAAGATAACAATTTTCTGTCATGCCGAAGTCGGATGTGCTGGGCCTGACTTGTCAGGTGCTTAACGGCGACGCAACGCATTTTTGCTCATGTAACAAACAACAATAGTTGCTGTCTGAGCGTTCAATGATGAAAAAGAAGATGCCTGTATATGAGCGAAAATGTCTCGCTGCCGATAAATCAAGCCCAGTGAATCCGACTTCGGCAGGGGAGAGAATCGTTATCTTTTAAGTCTTTCTGGAAATAAATAGCAGGAGATTGGACCTAGAAAGCAGACATCAACAAGAGGTAGGTGACAGGAAGCAAAGGTGGTGATGCTATTCATACTGACAGGCCCCCGAATTCTAGCACACAAACAGCTTGAAATTAATAGTCTTGCTAATAATTTTCGTCAGATAATCCCATCTGACGAAAATTATTAGCAAGACTATTAATTTCAAGCTGTTTGTGTGCTAGTATTGGACAAGACTTGCTATGGTAACGGGACAAAATCGGGTACGCCCTTTCAATGCACTGACAACCCCTTCAATTAGAAGATGGTATGTTGTTATTGGGGACGGGAAAGCACAGAGGCCAGAGCACTCGCTTTCCCCAAACCAACGTGAAGCAGCATCGAGCGTGGTTACCAAGTGGATAGGTGATGAATGCGCTCCTTCGCTGCAATATAGTCCCCCAGTTCACCCAGCTGTTAATGGGTCCCTGCCCTCTTTAGGGTTACGGAAGGTAAAGCAGCGAGGGAGAGGAGATGGGCGCCGCCCTCAATATGCTGGCCCCTAGAGAAGTGAGGTTTCTGACGCTGCGCTCCCCTACGACCACATAGGTTATGGGACCCCTTTACCACCTTTTTTTTTTTAACCTATAATGTTATTAAGCTGCGACCGATTTTTGTTCATTCACCGATAAGATGTACTGTTATAAGCGTATGCTTGATGTACTCATACTTCATGTATGACTTTTATATTCTATTTATCTCATCCATATCTGTTTAGGTAAAAAAAAAGGATGGACATGACATAAATTTAGAACACATGCCAGATAGACAATGGAAACGAAATGGAATGTTTTCAGGCAAAATGGTTTCATGTACGGAACTAGAAAACGAATCAGGCACATATTTTTTGTTACTTAATTTGACATAGTTGATATTGGTTAAATGGTACTGCTGCTGTTCTTTTCTCTTTTTCCTTCCTTCGTCTTTACGTGCATAAGCTAATGAATATATTCTTTATGCCAGGTGTGTGTATGTTTGTCTTTCCATAAACATTCAGACAGTATCGTTTTTTCATAAAATGCAATGCTAAAATATAAATGTAGACTAACAGAAGGTGTAAGAGTGAATACAAATTCAAGGAATGAAAATGCTGACACTGAAAATAGGTAGAAAAACAAGGCAACGAATTGAAACAGAGAGAGAAAAAGAGAGATAGAGAGTGAGGGAGAGATAAAGGTAGAGAGAAAGATAAATATAGATGGGGGAAGGAAGAGAGAGAGAAAGATAGAGAGAGAGGGAGAGAGGGAGAGAGAGAGAGAGAGATAGAGAGAGATGAATATATATAGAGAGAGGGAGAGAGAGAGAAAGACAGAGAATGAGAGAGAGTGAGAGAGATAGAAAGAGAAAGAGAGACAGACAGGCAGAGAGAGAGAGAGAGGAGAGAGAGAGAGAGAGAGAGAGAGAGAGAGAGAGAGAGAGAGAGAGAGAGAGAGAGAGAGAGAGGAGAGTAAAGGAAGGGCATGAATCAAAGCCACACAAAAATTAGAACAAAAACAAAAACGAGAAAAAAGGAAAGAACGAATAGATAGCATTAAAACCGAAAGACAGACAGAAAGAAAAAAATACCCAGAAAGACAGACAGACAGAAAGAAAGACGTAAAGAGAACAGTTGGAAAAGCCTGACAAATTTCAGCCGTTGTCTTCTCATTTACAGAACAAACAATGTGTGACAGATTTTTTGCTTTAATCTCAGTAGGAAACAGTTTTATTCTTGTGTATCAAATAATTGTTTTACAGCGTTTGTCGGTGGTGGTGGTGGTGGTATAATAGTGATGATGATGATGATGATGATGATGATGAGGAGGAGGAGGAGGAGGACAATGGTGAAAGTTTGTGTGTAGCACAATCTATGTCCTGTCTTGTACTTTAACTTCTGCATTGTACACTGTTCCAAAGAATGTACCGTTCTCTAAAATACCTTTAAAAAGCAGGCAGCAGTTTATGCTTCAAATACTGCATGGCATCAGTGTATTCTGGTTACTGATCTATTCATTAAAACATTTTAAAACTACTAAACAACATACATTACAATTTTTTATATATATATATATATATATATATATATATATATATATATATATATATATATATATATATATATATATATATATATCACTTAAGCGA
The DNA here is from genome assembly GCA_028751875.1 of Rapana venosa. NCBI lineage: Eukaryota > Metazoa > Mollusca > Gastropoda > Neogastropoda > Muricidae > Rapana > Rapana venosa. The sequence goes on from CM054147.1 coordinate 50,209,922, forward strand.
TGACACTGTCCACACAAACTTTGTATTTGCAATCGAACACAAACATCATTGTACATTTCATATCAGTTTTGTCCTTTATACATATCACACCATTGAGGGTAGCCAAAGCCATGTTTTTCCAGTTATTGATGTTTTCAAAGTGACACGGCCTAAATAAGTATTCTGACATGCTTTAAACTGTTTCGTTTATGCCATGTAGAGCCATGCCGAGCTCTTTTGATAGCCTAGCCTGACCATTAAGGGAGAAGAAATCGTCTGAATCGCAGTATGGCTGCCTACAGTAATAATAATAATAATAATAATGTATGGAATTTATATAGCGCTGAATCTTGTAAAGCAACAAATCAAAGCGCTCAGATTTTACTTTAAGTCACGGCAGATTTCTTTCCGTGAAATTCGGGCTGCTCTCCCCGGGGAGAGCGGGAGAACGCGTCGCCACTTAGCGCTGCGCCACCCTTTCACCCTTTTTTTTTTTCTGCAGCTGTATTTGTTTCCCTATCAGAGTGGCTTTTTTCTAAGAATTTTGCCAGGGACAACTCTCTTGTTGCCGTGGGTTTTTTTACGTGCGCTAAATAATTACGTGTAACACACGGGACCTCGGTTTATCGTCTCATCCGAAAGACTAGCGCCCAGACCACCACTCATGGTCAGTACAAAACACTTTAAACAGCTATGAGTGCAGACGCACAATCTGGAGGACTTGCGTTTACCTGTGATTTGCAGAGGATATGAATAAGACAGATGAGTGTACCCCTCGGTGTGAGTCTTTGAATTCACAAAAATAGTACCAAAATTCTTCAATATTTGCAAGGATTATTAAAGGGGGAGGCATAAATTCTGAGTATTTAATAAAGACAGTTTGTCAGACTAAGCTTCAGCGCTTTAAAAGGACTTTATTGAGACAATCAGTCTGATTATCAGCTCATGCAGAAGAGCAGCGAACAATATAAACACACAGAAAAAAAAGGCATTGCCTATATACCTGTCATCATCAAAGAAAATCAAAGAGAATGGAAGCTAAAACAAGCAAGCAAAAACAACCAACAAAAAACGAAACCAAAACCAAAAAACAAAACCATGAAAAGGAAAATGCTGGGATGATCTCTGCAATCATAGCTTGAGGGATGGGGAAACTATGACTTGCAGGGCGAAGTGAAAAAGAAGAGCCAATTTGCAGACAGAAAATCGCCATTTCTAACTCTAAACCTTTTTTTTTACTTTTTACAATTTATTTATATTTATTTATTTATACCACTTTAAGTCACGAGATTTCTCTGCGTGAAATTCGGGCTGCTCTCCCTGGGGAGAGCGCGTCGCCACAAGAGCAGCGGCACCTTTTTTGTGGACTGCAACTGTATTTGTGTCCCTACCAGAGTGACTTTTTTCTAAGAATTTTGCCAGGGACAACTCTCTTGTTGCGTGGGTTCTTTTACGTGCGCTGAATAATTATGTGTAACACACGGGATCTCGGTTTATTGTCTTATCCGAAAGATTAGCACCCAGACCACAACTCATGGTCTAATGGATGGGGGAAAAGTTTCGGGCCCAAACGGGATGCTAACCACCGCACACTTCCGACCCGGACTTTTCGCTTTCTAGCCAGGCGCGTTACCTCTAGACCACCGATCCACCGATGCTTTCCTTGCACTTTTGCTTTCTAAATAATCTGCCATATTTGTATACCAGCATAATTTCCCTATAGACATCATGTTTGGGTCATAACTCTAGCAAGCAGACGTGAAGAAACCAAGCTGACAGAAAAGGAAACATTGCCGGTTTGCTATTAACATGTCTTCCGCTCTGACAGAATTAGATCCAATTCCATCCCACTACCTCCTACTCCATTCACTCGGTTGCATGATGTCTTAAAGTAATGTCTTTTTGCGTCTCTTTCCCTCCCCTACCCTCTATCCCCTTGCGGTCTAAATCTCCTGCATTTGCTGTTTTTGTGCACATTTTTTCTGACAACTTAAGCCTGGGTATAATTGATAACATTGCACTGATCAGCTTTTGCCGAAAAAATAATCTATGGAAAGACTTGCGTGCTAAACTGTAGCAAAATTTGTCAAGGAAATTGTGGAAATCCAATCTCTGCTTCCAAAAGAAGGACAGAAAGGTTGAATTGTACACAGATGAGGCTGAGGTTTGGAAAACATCCACAAGTTATTATAATGAAAACACATTATAACACTTTTAAACTTGGATTGTTTAATATTACGTAACAGGTGAAAAAACCCTACCCGTATTACCTTTTGGTTGCAATTGCAAAGCTTGTTGGTTGGTTTGTTGTAGTTTTGGAAGTGTGTGTTGTTGTTTTGTTTGTTTCTCAACACTTTATTGATTCTCAAAGATGACGCCCAATAACAATTGGTGTGGATTTAGGAAGTAGAACAAAGATAAACAGCAATCTTTATCTTCGGAAGTATGGTCAGAAGCACTAAAGAAAAAACCAACTTATCTCTAGTTGTACACACTGCGGACGGTATGGCCTAGCAGTTAAGACCGTTTGACTTCAATCCAACGGATCCATGAAGTCGTGGGGTCGAATCTCCGCGACATCTGGTGAATTAAGGATGATATTTTT
>CM054147.1:50217505-50240005 GCA_028751875.1 Rapana venosa
TTAGTTGCGTTTTTTTCACTGAAGTCAGGAGCTCTTCATATAGTACGAAGATTATTTTTACAGAAATGTCTAAAGCCTCAACTATTGCCTATCTATTTGAACAGGGCTATAGTTGTGTTGTGGGTCTATCAGATTACAAATAAACCAATATTTTCCATGTGGATATATTCAGCAGAACTAATCTATTTACAAGTACAGTTTGGTCATACAGTCAGCTGTGCAAAAAGTCTCGCCAAGTTTAAAGAGACACTCGCTCAGAAGCACGAGGCAAATACAGCGAGAAGAAAGGCTGCAGCCCAGGCAGACAGACCAGCGTCAGACTTCATCTGTGCCCTCTGCCATAGGCACTGTCTGTCTTTCCCGTGTCGGACTGGCCAGCCACAACCGACGCTGTACCAGAATGAACACCTAAAGCGCAACTCCATAGTCTTCAGAGACTGACATATGCCTACCTGTCTGCCTGATCATACAACACGTTATGAGAGAGAGAGAGAGAGAGAGAGAGAGAGAGAGAGAGAGAGAGAGAGAGAGAGAGAGAGAGAGAGAGAGAGAGAGAGAGAGAACTCTTGCCTCTAATTAAGGCTGACAGGATGAGAAATTGCATGCAACAAGAGAGAGAGGCATGCTGGCAGAGAAACAGAAAGATGCACAGAGGTGTAGGGAGACACAGACAAACGGAAACAGAGACAGACGAAGAGACAAACAAGGGACAAAGGAAGCAAGGCACAAAGACAGAACAGGCAAGAACTGGCACATATAAAAACATAGCCATATTAGGAAATGGACAGATAGACAGACAGAAAGATGGACGGACAGGCAGATAAGCGATAAAACAGACATAAACCGAAATGCAGACATTTTCTCCTTAAAACCAGAGCACGGATGCTAGCTAATCCAGCAGTGAGAGATAGAACTCATTCACTCTGTTTTCTTATGCTCTCTTTCTTTGGAAAGTGGAGTGTTTTGTTTGGATGTGTTTCTTTGTATACCGCTTCCCCTGTGTTTTCCTGCCCTTCTGGAGTCTCTGTGTACCTGTGTGTGGGCGTGTCCCGGTCTGTTTGTGTAACTCAGTTTGTACCTGTGTAGGTCATTCTCTTTGTGTCTGTTGGGCTGTGTCTGTCGCTGTCTTTCTCTGTTTCTCTGTGCTTCACTCATTGTCACTCTCTCTCTCTCTCTCTCTCTCTCTCTCTCTCTCTCTCTCTCTCTCTCTCTCTTGTCTGTCTGTCTCTGTGTCTCTGTCTGCCTCTCTGCATTTGTGTGTCTGTGTCTCTTTCTGTCTCTCTTGCTATTTCTCTCTCCTTCTGTTTTTGCTAGTCTATCTGCTTCCCCTCTCTCTCCCTTTTTCTCTCCCTCTCTCATACTATCTGTCTGTCTGTCTACAGTACATTGGACAAAAGGATGCATTAAGAGAGAGCGAAGAAGCTAGCAAGTGAGAGAGAGATAGAGAGAGAGAGAGGAGAGAGAGAGAGAGAGAGAGAGAGAGAGACAAAGACAGAGAGAGAGAAATTGGGGAGGCTGGCAGAGAGACAGAAAGACACACAGAGATACAGAGAGATACAGACAGAAAAGAGACAGAGAAAAAGACAGACAAAGAGAAGCAGACCCAGAGGCAGAGAAACAGAGACACAGAGGCAAAGAGAGACAGAGAAAGTGAGGCAGAAAGACAGAGACAGGTAAGAAAACAGACTGCTAAATAGAAAAACATATACTAGGAAATGGACAGACAGACAGACAGACAAATAATTGATAAGACAAACATAAACAGAAATGCAGACTTTTTTCTCCTTCTTGAAACCAGAGGGCTTATGCTGGCTTATCCAGCAAGAGAGAGAGAGAGAGAGAGAGAGAGAGAGAGAGAGAGAGAGAGAGAGAGAGAGAGAGAGAGAGAGAGAGAGAGAGAGAGAGAGAGAGAGAGAGAGGAGGGGAGAGAGAACTCAAACTTGAACTTGAAAGATTTATTCACAAAAAGGTCATTGGCCCATATATGAAGTGGGGTTACCGAGCTGCTTAGTATTTTAGTGAGAAAAATAAGGAAGCACAAAGAAAAAACAACCAAAATGTTATTGTATAACCACAACCACCACAATAAAAATCAGTTACAAAAACACATGGCTTAAGAAACCAAGATATCTCTTATTCTAAAGGCTTTACATGAGAGAGAGAGAGAGAGAGAGAGAGAGAGAGAGAGAGAGAGAGAGAGAGAGAGAGAGAGAGAGAGAGAGAGAGAGAAGAGAGAGAGAGAGAGAGAGAGAGAGAGAGAGAGAACTCACTCACTCTGTTATGCTCTCTTTCCTCGGAAAGTGGAGTGTTTTGTTTGGATGTGCTTCTTTGTATACACCTTCCCCTGTGTTTTTGTGCCCTTCTTGGGTCTCTTTGTACCTGTGTGGGCTTTTCTTGTCTGTTTGTGTGACCCAGTATGTAAATCAGTAGGTCGCCATCAATGTGTATGTTTGGCTGTCTGTCTGTCTGTCTGTATCTATGTCTGTCTGCCTGTATCTGTCTCTCTCTGCTTTTCTCATTGCCTCTCTCTCTCTCCCTGTCTCTGTATGTCTCTCTGTGTTTTACTCGTTGTCTCTCCCTGCCTCAGTTTATTTTCTGTTTCTGTCTATCTACCTGTTCTGTCTGTCTGTCTGTCTGTCTGTTTCTCTCTGTCTGTCTGTCTCATTCTCTCATTTATTTAAAGTGGTTTTCTGAATGTCTGTATATGTTGTATGTTTGGCAAGTATTTATGAATAACCCTTTTCTGAATATGCATCACATGCTAACAATAAAAATATGACCTCCGGTGTAATTTGATTCATTAATGGTGGATGTTTACATATACTGGAAAAAATGGCTAAATTTAGAGACACACAGGACATAATTATGTTCTATCTTGTATTTAACAAAAAAATAACTTTGTGCCACATATAATACATGCAATGGCAACACCATTTTCCAATCAAACTGAAATGCCAAGAAATTTTGTTAAAAGAAGAACAGATGAAGTTATGAGTGTAAATCTAACTGCTTCCCAATCTAAAACTGCTTTCCCATTGAACTGAAACACGTGGAGATCATGCCCGTGAGGAGGAGAAGAAGAGATGAAGACGATGGAGAAGGAGGAGGAGGAGGAGGAGAAAGAAGAGGAGAAGGAGAAAGAGGAATAGGAAGATGAGAAGAAGAATTGCTAAGAATAATTGCTAAGACAAATTGCTAAGAAGAAGAATAATTGCTAAGAAGAATTGCTAAAAAGAAGAAGAAGAAGAAGAAGAAGAAGAAGAAGAAGAAGACCACCACCACCACCATCACCACCACCACCACCACCACCACCAACAACAACAACAACAACAAAGTCTGTTTCTGTCAAACACTCACCATGTCATGCCAATCTTCCAAACAAGACAGACAAGGAACACAATCTTTCAGTTGATCAGGAACAGAAACCAGAAATACGCTTTGTTTCTTTTCGGCTGAACACAAAACTCCCAGTAGACCCCAAAACACAGGAAGCAGAAAAATGATGCTGCCACACTTTTCCCGACTGACTGACAGTGCTTCATTGTTCAGCATACCAGCCAAGCAGTATCATATTTTTCTTCTTCTCTTCTTTAATTCTTTGAAGAGACTTTGGTGACGCTCCACCACGAAATGAGTCGCTTTGCGCCTAACCCACTTTTTTGTACTAGGAACCATTTTAGGCACAAGGGGGGTAAGAATTTTGATGTTGAGATTTGTTATTGATTATTAAAATATAGCCACCATTCTACCTGGTACTAAAATATCAAGGTGTAAGCTTGTTTTCTTTTGCTTTAAATCGTGTTGTAAAATACCCAGTGCCTCATTCTGGCCACCTATTACGATGCTAACCTTGTCAATTTCTTATTTTCTTCACCTCCTGCAGTCCATCATTTCAATTTGTAATAATGTTTTTCATAGAATCTTCCGACTTTCATTTTGTTTTTTATTGAATAGCTTGTTTTAAAATTGGAGATTAATGATCTGTCAATAACTAACAATTGACCTTTGGTGCAATGCGATCAATTATGTAATGGAGCGTCAATTTGAGGCACAACTTTTTTTTCAGGCAAAGCATCTTTGAGAAAGATAATTTTAGAGGAGCCCATCCCCCTCCAGGTACAGGTTACATCGATGGTATGTTCATGTTTTTGCAGCACGTGAAACACTAACATTGAATTTGTGATCTTTATCGTGTATATGTTATCTTCTGTATGCGAATAATATACACTAAAAGGAATACATACTGGCATACTTTCACTTTAAACTGACATGAAAGATCGTCCAAACTCTTATAGTTAATTCACCAGACTCTGTTGCAAAGATTTGAACCCTTGACTTCATGGACCCAAGGAACTAAAGTCAATAATGTTTATCTTCTTGGCTATACCACTCGTCACAGAAAGAGACAACTATGTAAGCAGTGCTATCTCACTTCTGAAAACCTTTTTAGCTCAGGCTAATAGCTGTGTTGGCTACTGATGTCAGCTAACTGCCAAGAACTACACAAAAATGTTGTTATGCTGTGAACTGTTGTGTTAAGATTACCTCGAGCCATGAAAAGCTCTAAACATAGCAATTTTTACTCACTTTTAAAGGAGTAAAATCATCTGAAGTCGGAGTATGGCTGACTATATGACGAAGTACTAAAATAGCCATACACGCAAACTTCTTATTCAGTGTGCAATTTCAATCTCACAGTGATTCCCAGGTGGGATGAGTCAGTCAGAGTGCACATTCTGGGTGACCCCTAGAGTGTTAAGCTAGGGAACGCACAACAACACCACAGCAACAATAATAATAACAACAACAACAACAATGACAGAGCTACGTAAAAGTTATCAGTAGTTTCTCTAACACTAGAAACAGTTTTTGTGAGTTCTGACATATCTACGTTCGTGTGATTTCCCCTTGGACACCAGTCATACCCACGCTGGTCATAACTCCAGCAATCAATATGCAGATGTGTTCCTCTCAAACTGAAAAAGAGGAAATGGTGTCAGGTTGCCGGCAATATTTTTTCATCTGCACTGAATGAACTCAATCACTTTCCGTTGCACAGTATGTCAAACTTCATATTTATCTTGGACGATATCTAAGGTAATGTTCGCCAGAGGCTCGTTTCCTGCGTTCTAAATCGGCTTCCTTTGTGATCCTTACACACATTAAGGTGACACCCTAAGCCGGGATGCAACAAAAAAGACTGCGTTGATCAGCATTTTCTGATAAAACGGTTTATATTAACGGCAAATGTTTATTCATAAAAGCGACGAAAAATGCGAAAGGAATTGCACGGATTGGGTGTTTGCTGTTCAAATACTGATCGTTATACATTATCTTTTTCTTTCTCGCTTTTTTTTCTTTAGATAGATGGCTTGATAAAAAAAAGCAAATGCACTGCTTATTCAATGTACCATCTGAAAATAAAAGTTTGACTTTGACTTTGAAAGTTTGACTTTGACCGTTTTCTTTGATTTGTGAGTGAGCGTGTCTGCAGTTTGGAAGACACCCAAAGGGTAGCTACTGAAAACAGTTTCAGATGCTTTCAAGCAGGAATCTGTCACGTAACTGAGAAAAGATGCTACCTGCGTTGGCTTTTATTTTCAGATGCAAAGTCTTTTATTCATAACCTTATGTCTTTCTGAGTAAAAATGTGGGCCTTGAAGACAGGTGACAAAATTTAAAAACTGCATGCACACGGGATAGAATAGAATAGAAGAATAGAAGAGAATAGTAGCGTGTGTTTGTGTGGGTGTACTGCTGTCATGTTTATTCTCCTGTTGAGTTTGTTTATAATCCCCCATACCCAAAATGGGTGAAATAAATTAAGTCTTAAACCTTGACTCTAGTGTATGTGTGTGTGTGCGTGTGTGTGTGTGTGTGTGTGTGTGTGTGTTCATGTGCGTATCCATGTGTGTGTCCATGTGTGTGTGTGTGTGTGTGTGTGTGTGTGTGTGTGTGTGAGCGTGTGTGCGAGCGCGCGCGCGTGCATCAGACTTTCTAGCATTCGTTCATTTGCTCGCACCTACAAGCACCATCATACACTTGTACACATTTGCACATATGCATGCACTCACAATGTGGAGCATATACTCTACACACATGCCTTGAGGCATACATGATCGTGCGAGCACACATGACGTGCCTGAATCACGAACAAGAAAGCAATCAATTAGTCCAGTGCTATGGACAGTCAGTCAATATGGCTGAGTAGTGAACCCAAGCTAGATCACAAAGCCACAGTGATCTTGGCTGAACAGACAAAAGAAAAAAGAATATCGTCTAAGCCCGCAGTCTTCATTAGCGTTTGATCAATGCCAATGTCTCACTGTCAATCAGGGAATTGCATTGTCATCCACTCTCAGTGTCCTTTCTCGTGGGAAAGAAGCTACTTGGCTCAGCGTTGGTCTAAAGATATTGCACCTGGGCTACACATTATTGTTTATATGAATATAAATTAATGCAACACTCATCAAATGATGGGGGACGGTATAGCCTAGTGGTTAGAACATTGCGCTCGCAATCTGACAACCCGGGTTCAATTCCCGTTCAAGGGGAACTTTTCCCCTGGAGTTAACATCAGTGCAGACTCCACTCTCCCCAAAATTCCTTCGGATGAGACTATAAACCAAGGCCCCGTGTGCAAACACACGCAGAACATCTTGCGCACACGTTAAATCTTGTTCCGCTTTTCGTAACAGTAGGCCCTTTTGTGCTGGTGGGAACAGATGACATAATTCACAAAACCGCATACACACGGGGACTAGATGTAAAAAGTACATAAGTGCTTATTCCATTATCCTCGATATAAAAGAATGAAATGCAATAAATAAAATAAATGCTTTAAAAGTATCAAGAGTGAGTGAGAGAGGAGAGAGAGTGAAAAAGAGAGAGAGAGAGAGAGAGAGAGAGGAGAGAGAGAGAGAGAGACAGACAGACAGACAGACAGAACAGAGTGCCAGAGAATGAAAGAGAAAGAGGCTAGAGAGTGGCAGAAAGTGAGAGAAGATAGAGAGAATATAGACGAGGAACAAAGAGGAGTGGAGGGAGAGTAGAGAGACGAGACAAAGATCGAGAGATAGAGGAGGAAACAGACTTAAGACCAGCAAAACATAAATTACGCGCGCGCGCGCACATACGCACACACACCGCGCGCGCGCGGCAAACACACAATTTTTCCTCAATATAAGAATAATAATAAATGAAATAGATGAATAAACAACACCACATAACACACACCTACAGAGGTGAGAGAGAGAGTGAGAGAGAGAGACAGAGAAGACAGAGAGATGAGACAGAGAGACAGATATATATAATACAGACAGAGAGAGAGAGAGGAGAGAGATGAGAGTGAGAGAGAGAGATGAGAGAGAAGAGAGAGAGAGAGACGTGAGAAAGAGAGAAAGAGGGAGAAGGACAAAGCAGAGAATGAAGAGAGAGGATGAGAGAGAGAGAGAGAGAGAGAGAAGAGAGAAGTGATGAGAGAATAGAGAGAGAGAAGAGAGAGAAGAAAAGGGAAAAAGAGAGACAGAGAGATCGCCCACAAAGACAATCTGGCGAAACACTACACAGAATCAAACCCTTCCCCATTGGCTCTGTCTGCTCTAGAAGAAAGAGAACAGGCCTGACTGCCCTGCATGCTGCCCTGTGTGGTCAGAGACTGGAGAAGCCAGTGTCTCCCTGCCTGCTGTTCTCTGTCCTGGTTCCTTAGCTGGTCTGTCAACACCACTCAGGTTTTGCTGGTGTGTGCTGATGACGTCTTTGTGTTCTTTGTGTGACCTGCCTGTTGTTCTGTCTTTCTGTGTGCAATGCTTTGATGATGTGTGCTGTTACTTCTTGTGTGCTTGCTTGTTATCTCTGTTCTGGCTTTTTTGTTCGATTTTGTTCATTTTATGTGTTTGTTGTTGTTGTTGTTTGCTTGTGAATTGCCTCTCTGTACTTGTTTCTTTTTTCCCTATTTTGGTGTTTCTGTGTGTTGATATTTTTCGGTCTGTCAGTATCCTCTGATCTGCCTTTCTGTATTTGCTTCTTTTTTTCTTCTTTTTGTGTTTCTTTGAGTTAACATCTGTCAGTCTGTCAGTGTCCTCACAACGGTGATGACAGTTTGATTGAGAGAGACAGAGACAGAGAGAGGATGAGAGAGAGGTAATGAGAGAAAATGAGAGAGAGAGTGAGAGATGAAAAGTGAGAGAGCCAGAAACAGAGCGAAACAGACAAAGAGGACAGGCAGACAGGTGGACAGACAGACAGACAGACAGAGAATCTGACTTAACACAGGCAAACCAAACGACACAAACACAGACAAACACACACTCGACACACAACCACACACGCACACAACATACACACACACACACACACACACACACACCCAACACTACAACACACACACACACACACACACACACACACACACACACACACACACACACACACGTGCATACCCCCTCCCTCCAAACACACACTGAAACAAAGCACAATACACCCACAAAAGACACACTAGGGAAACAATACACGGAATCAAACCCTTCCCCATTGGCTCTGTCTGCTCTAGAAGAAAGAGAACAGGCCTGACTGCCCTGCATGCTGCCCTGTGTGGTCAGAGACTGGAGAAGCCAGTGTCTCCCTGCCTGCTGTTCTCTGTCCTGGTTCCTTAGCTGGTCTGTCAACACCACTCAGGTTTTGCTGGTATGTGCGGATGACGTCTTTGTGTTCTTTGTGTGACCTGCCTGTTGTTCTGTCTTTCTGTGTGCAATGCTTTGAGGAGGTGTGCTGTTACACCCTGTTTGGTTGTCTGTTGTCTGTTTTCCTTTTTTGTTATTTTCTTTTTCATTTGTTTGTGACTGTGATTTTTGTTGTTTAGCTTGCATCTGCTGTGTGTATATCTGTGTTCCTGTGTTGTTATCTAACAATGTATTGATAATGACACACTAAATGTTCTTTCTTTTAGAATGAAGAGATTTGAAAAACACAAACAAAACTTTTTACCTGTTTTCACAGTCTGTTGCTTAGAGCAGATTCTAAAAGACATTTCATTAATGAAAAAAATTATATTGTCATTAAGTCATAGCTCTGGGATATCTGTTGTTTCATTTCAAAGTCATCAACAACACAAACATTGATCTGATGGGAACATCAATGATGGAAAGGTGACTTTGGGTACAAAGAAAGACACCCCGAAATGTCAGACAGGAATAATCGAGTGATGGGAAGAGCCACACTATTGACTGAGGGCCACTTAGCTGAAGACAGGCTGTCCTTCCTGACTGAAGAAGGCATTGTGCTATGTCCTATCTATCAATACAGCTGTGTCTCTTTGTCTCTGTCTGTCTCTCCGTCTGTATCTGTGTGTCTCTCTCTGTATCTCTGTATCACTCTCTCTTTCTCTCTCTCTTTCTCTGCCTCTCTCTCTCTCTCTCCCTCTCTGATGTGGGGTGGCTTCCCTTGCTTGGCTGCCAGCAAGACGCTTTTGTGTGAGCTGTGTGTAAAGTGTTGTTGTTTTCTCCTTTTTGTGCAACAAAATGCCAGTCACAGGACTTCCAGCGATGCTGGAGTGTATGCTGAACACTGCACTGTCCTCCTTCAAAGTGGACGGCAGAGGTGACCACACTGTTGTTATTCTAAGCTTTACATGCAAAACTGACAGCCATTTCCCTGTCACCCCAGGTCAAAGGTCCTACCGCAAAAAATGTTTTAGCCAGGTATCCCGTGACAGCAAAGAAGCAGAAGCACACAGAGCAAACCGTGATGAAAAAGTGAACAGGTTCCGTCTCCCTCTGGGTTTTTTTTACCCACACCGCCCAGTCAAGTGTATGCTGCAAACCGTGCAGAGAGTGACGCTCCCACTGATGTGTTAATGTATGATTCTTGCCCTCCATCTTCCAATAGCTATTATGATAATCAGCAGATTGACTTGACACAACATGACATAGACAGACAGACAGTGACAGTCAACTTTGACAATATAGAGAGTGATCAGTTGTGTGGTGAAGTCGAGAATGGAGCGAAAGAATGTGATAGCCGTTAAATTATTGTAGAAGTAAGCGTGGAAGAGGTGTGTGAGAGAGAAAAAGTGGACAGGGAGGAAGAAGTGAGTGTGTCTGGTTCTGAATGTGTGGAGGGTGTGGCAGAATATTCAGGTGAATGTCTGGAAGGGCTGATGTGTGAGAGATGAGAAATCACGACCAGAGATATTATGGACAGCTTAAAAGAGTTCCATGACCAGTTTAAAAATAACATGGACAATCTCCACAGTGATCCAAAAGAAATGAAAACATCTGGCCAGACTGCAGGAGAACAATATGTTTGTAGAGATGTATCCTAGTTACTCCTGTAATGACCGATGACAGCATGAAGTTGTTTCATGAGAGAGAGTGTTGTCTAGGATAAGCATAAAACATAAGCAATTGAATTGATGATAGTTTGTATCACAGGTAAATTTTTTCATACTATTCAATTATTACAACCCATGTTGCGGATTTCCATGCCATTTGGGCTGTTGTTGACTGTATTTTTTTCACTTTATGTGTGCTGTGCCCAGTCCCCATCCCCCTGTCCCCTAGTGAACTGGCGTAAAGCTTATCACAAATAAATATTTGTCAAATTGTCAAATTGTCTCTCTCTGATTTGTGTGTATGTGTGTGCGTGCGTGTGTGTATGCGCACGCACACATTGCCTGCAGTTTTATTCTTTAGGATATTCTCTTTAGGCTTTTTTGTCATTTCGTTACCACTCCTCTCTCCCTTCTGGTTGACTTTTATCATGAAAGTTTGCCTAAGTTACCTTGTAGTGAAGAGACAAGAAGATACAAGACTTTTTATGCTGAAACATAGGAGATGACAACATTAATCATCATCAGGAACATGGTTGAGATACCAACAAAAGAAAGTTCTTAAACATGCACAGAAGGTTTCACTCATTAATACAGAAACAAGGTTGATAGTGAACATAAAGACGTGTTCTCTTTCACGAACATACAATTGGATCCATGCACATTTGCACATCATGTATTCAAGTTTGCACGCACGCACTAGAAAAAAATATGCATCTGTGCCAGCACACAATGCGTCACTGAATTCCGAACAAGAAAGTAATCAATTAGCCCAGTGCTATGGGCAGTAAGTCAATATGGCTGAGTAGCGAACCAAAGCTAGATCACAAAGCCACAGTGATCCTGGCTGAACAGAAAGGAAAAGAACACTCTTGTAAGCCTGCAGCTTTAGTTAGCGTTTCATCAATGCCAATGTCTCATTGCCAATCAACTAATGACACTGTCATCCACACCCATCGTTTCCACTCATGCAAAAAAAAAAAGCGAATGTCTGTTACACTAATAATTATGGTGGTCTGAAGGTAAGGCACCTGGGGCCAGTTTGATGAAAACACTCTTGCACGGCTGTCACAGACTTAATGTCGAGCTGCCCCACAGTAATATAATCCCCTAAAAGACTGACATTGGCGTTTCAAGTATTAGGACTCCACATTCATAGATGGCCAACTATCTCATCCACCCATGTGTAGTTTTCTGTCAACTTTAATTCACAAGTCAGCTGAGTGCATCCGGTAGAGATCTGTTATCTGTTAAATCTTTATGAAAAAGACAGGACACTCGATCGACCAAAAAGGCAAAAAAATATACAGGAAAAAGAGGAACTAGACAAAAACAAAGAGGGGAATAAATTCCTAGCACAGACTTTCCTGCAGGTGTGGATGTTATAATTATTTACTGACTCCCCACCCCTCAACGCACCATCATGGAGGAAACGCTTTTCCTCAAAGTAAACCTGTTTAAATACGTTGGAAAACAAGACATGTAATTTTGGCCAACAGTGTAGCATAGTATAGATCTATCACTCAGAAGATGGACAGGAAAGAAAGAATTGCAAAGGCAAGTAATTGCAATAACAATAATTTCAAAGACGAACAATTGCAAAGAAGAAGAAGAAGAAAGGAGGAGGAGGAGGAGGAGGAGGGAGGAGGAGGAGGAGGAAGAGGGAGGAGGAGGAGGAGGAGGAGGAGGAGGAGGAGGAGGAGAAGAAGAAGAAGAAGAAGAGAAGAAGAAGAAGAGAAGAAGAAGAAGAAGAAGAAGAAGAAGAAGAAGAAGAAGAAGAAGAAGAAGAAGAAGAGAAAAGAAGAAGACGAAGAAGACGAAGAAGACGAAGAAGAAGAAAGAAGAAGAAGAAGAAGAAGAGACGACGACGACGACGACGACGAAGAAGACGAAGAAGAAGAAGAAAAAGAAGATGATGATGATGATGATGATGATGATGATGATGATGATGATGATGATGATGATGATGATGAAGGCGAAGAAGATGAAGAAGAAGAAGAAGATGAAGAAACTCCAACACTAACAAAAGCAACATCACAACAACATTAACAACAAACATTCATCATCAACAACAACAGCAATGCCAACAACATAAACAGTTTTCTGTTGCTGTCTACCATGGCTGTGTTATTCCAATCAGCCAGCACCACACAGAGGGAACACAATCTTCCTGTAGATCAGAAACAGCAACAACAAAGCCACCTTTGCCTGGCTGAACCCAATTCTCCCTGTAGACCCCAAACACAGGAATCAGAAAATGACACCACCAAGGGACACAGAATTCATTTGTGGCCCTCTGATAGAAACCGGTTCACTTTTCCTGCGTGTAACCAACTACAATGCTGCTTTGCTCGCAAAGAAGGATGCCGAGTTTTGGAAACAAAGGTGTCCTTTTCTTCTCCAGATAGAGACACATGCTTTATTTTGTGCATTTGAGAAAAAAAAAGTGCATTCTTTTTCTCATCTATGTTATAACCAATAATGGCTTTGCTGCATAGTAATCAATCATTACATAATTTTATTAATTCATTAAAGAGAAAGGGAGACAGGGAGATATCTACCAAAACTTCGGACAAACACACAGACACACAGTAATACAGACAAAGAGAAACAGAGAAAACAATAACTGAACATCAAACAACTTAGGGGTTGTTCCTTCTGTAGTAAAAGAAGAACAATAGGGCTGACTGGGATGCAACCTGGAATGTGTGGTAAATATTGGAGATGGCCGTGTGCTCCTTCCTTGGTTGCTTTTCCCCTTTTGCTTGTAGGTGCTCTGTAAACTTGTTGTTGTATATTGAAGGCCTTGGGCTGCAGGTCAGTCTATTTTTAACTCGCTTTTTTGTTTGTCTGTTTGTTTGTTTCTTTGTGATTGCTGTTGTATTTTCTTCTGGTTGTCCACCTCTATTTGCTCTTTTTCTGTTTTGTTTTTGTTTGTGCTGATATCTGGGAGCCTTTCAGTCTCATAATGATGATGATACAATTTGAGATGGAGAGGGAGACAGAGAAAGAGAAAGAGAGAAATTGTATTTTATTTATTCTTTTATTTCAAGGATAATGGCATAAGTATCAATGTGCTTTTTCATCCAGCCCCTAGTGAATGCAGTTTTGTAACTTTTGTCATCTGTTCCCACCAGTAGAAAACAAGAAGAGAGAGAGAGAGAGAGAGAGGAGAGAGAGAGAGAGAGAGAGAGATGAGAGAGAGATGAGAGAGAGAGAGAGAGAGAGAGAGGTGATTGTGTGTATGATTTTTTTGGCCACATTCTTTCAGGGCACCACCAATTGTTTTTCTTTACATGCAAAAAAAAAAAAGGAATTACCCCTGACTGCAAAAGTCACATATATTAATGGGTTTGATGCCCAGGTTAAGACTTTTGTCAGTTACTGATTTAACCACGGTATCAAGGCTTACATGAAAGGTAATCATAATTTAAGATATTCTATTCATGTTGTCTCTATCCACGATCAGGATTAGGCACAGCAACTGACATTCTCCATGAAAAAAGAACAATTCTGAAATCAGTATATGGCTACTGATACTGTGAGGTTAGAGCAAATAGCAATACACAGAAACTTGCTTATCCAGTATATACTGTTGGTGCGACAGTGATTCCCAGGTGCGAAAGGTAAGACAGACTACACTTTCTGGGTGGCACCAAGGGTGTTAGGCTGGGAAACATGAAGCAACATCAACTGGGCTTACTTCCCTCTTCATGGAACTTTTCCCTATCTTTACTCGGCTAGATATCCCAGGTTCACTGATGGTGATACTTTTGTGTGTACAATTATTTATTTATCACCATTAAGGTAGGTGTATACCCACTTCAAGGATGATGTTTACACACATTACCCATGTGCAAGCATTTATTTGTACTTTTTGTCTTCTGTGTTTGCCAGCATGCAAAAGCAAACTTTTTTTTTATTTCCAGAAGGCAAAATGTATGTGCACGTTAATTTTACATACGTTTGGACATGGTACATCAGTTGTTGTTTTTAAGGACTTTTGGAGAATGGAGTCAGCACTGGTGTTAGCTTCAGAAAAATATTACTTTGTGTGCCTTGTTGGTGGCTCGAACTTAGGCCAGGGACATGAACTATAATGCTCTCCAACCCCCTGTCCACTTTTCATGCATATGATACAAATACAGTGTAAAACAAACTCCAGTGACGCCTATCTTTTGTTTCAATAAAAAAGGCATGAATATCGCAGACATTGATCTGGTAGAAACATCAATGATACAAAGGTCACTTAGGCTAGACTAAAGGGCACCTCACAATGTCAGACAGGAATGATGAGGTAAAGAGGTGAGCCACACTATTGATGAACAGCCACTTAATGGAAGACAGATTGTCTTTCCTGACTGAAGGAGACATTGTGCTCTATACTCCCCATCAATACAACTGTGTCTGTCTGTCTGTTTCTCTCTGTCTGTTTCTCTCTGTCTCTGTCTCTGTCTCTGTCCCTCTTCTCTCTCTCTCTCTCTCTCTCTCTCTCTTCTACTTGTTGTGTGTGTGTGTGTGTGTGTGTGTGTGTGTGTGTGTGTGTGTGTGTGTGTGTGTTGCCTGCAGTTTTATTCTTTAGTATAATTATTTTCTTTGTGTCTTTGTCCTTTCATTTTGTTACTATTCCCCTTTCCTTTTGATTGACTTCTTTCATTTTGTTACTATTCCCCTTTCCTTTTGATTGACTGTTTTATTATGAACATTTGCCTAAGTCAGTCCATAGAGAAGAGACAAAAAGAACAGTCTGTTTAGGCTGAAACCAAAAGGACAACATTAATCACCACCCGGAACATCATCAAGATACCAAGAAAAGAAATGTTCTGAGACATGCACACAAGATTTCACTCATCATCAAAGAAAAAAACAACACAAGGTTGATAGTCAAAATAAACATGTGGCATTTTGAGTATGCAAGTGTGCACTGCATCACTGACTTCTGACCAAGAAAGGAATCAATTAGCCCAGGGCTATGAACAGTTAGTCAATATGGCTGAGTGGTTAACCCAAGCTAGAACACAAAGCCACAGTGATCCTGGATGAACAGAAAGAAAAGAAAATCTTGCAATCCTGCAGCTTTAGTTAACTCTTGATCAATGTCAATGTCTTATTGCCAATCAACTAATAACATTGTCATCCATTCCCATTGTCTCCACTCACGCAAAATAGAAGAATCTATTACATTAATGTGGTAGTCCAAAAGTAAGGCTCCTTAGGTGGATTGATGAAAACACCTTTGCACCACTGTGGGCTGCCACACTTACCATCATGTTAACCCAAAGGTGTAGCCGGTCAAACAATTGACCTTTGTGTTCAAATTGTAAAGAGTACTCATTTGTAGTTGAAACAATTGCTCACCCACTTATCTGCAGTTTTATGTCAGCTCTAAATCATTGACCACTCGGAGGGAACTCTTTTTATTTCATGCAAACAGGGTTTTGCTGCCTTATAGAAGAAGAGATGTAGTTTTAAAACTTTGGAATATGATACAGATGTATAGTTGTGCTGATACTCCTTTGGAAATTTAGAGGTTGGTCAAATTAAAATTATGGCTCATTCTGAATGCTTTTAATTTTGATATAAATCAGCAGTATAAGGCCGCCTATACAGAGGGCAACATTGTTTATATTTCATAATTTATAGTTTCTCTTTATTTAGCGTGTGTTATTGTTAGTTGAGAAGCACAGTGCTAGGGAATGGGCAGTGCTGCCATTGGGTGACACTGGGATAGATGATTATGTGTCAAATAATTTCTGAGGACACCGTTTCAAGAATAACTGGAAAGACGAACAAGAATTGCAAAGAAGAAGAAGAAGAGGAGAGACAAGAAGGAAAAGAATATTTGCGATGATTTGTGAAAAGGGACAATAAGACTTGCAAAAAAAGTTGCAAAGAAGAATTGTGAAGAAGAATGGCGAAGAAGAAGCAGAATAAGATCAATAAGAACAAAAAAACCCAAGAAGAACTGCAAAGACAGAGAAGAGGAAGAAGATTTGCAAAGAAGACTTGCAAAGAATTACAAGGAAGAATAATTGCAAAGAACAAGAATTGCAAGGAAAAAGAAGAACTGAAAAGAAGAAGAAAAAGAATTGCAAAGAAGAAGAAAAAAAATTGCAAAGAAGAAAAAGGAGAAGAAAAGCAACAACAATTATTAAAGACAACAACAAAGGCACATCAATAACAAAATTTCATCCTCAACAACAACAGCTGCAAAAACACCACCAATAACAACGACAACACCAAAACCACAACCACCAAGAACAGCCTTCTGTTGCTGTCTACCATGGCTCTGTTATTCCAATCAGCCAACACCACACAGAGGGAACACAATCTTCCTGTAGATCAGAAACAGCAACAACAAAGCCACCTTTGCCTGGCTGAACTCAATTCTCCCTGTAGATCCCAAACACAGGAACCAGAAAATGACACCACCAAGGGACACAGAATTCATTTGTGGCCCACTGATAGAAACCGGTTCACTTTTCCTTCATGTAACCAACTCCATTGCTGCAGCCCTGCCCACAATGGAGGATGCCTAGTTTTGGAAAAGGTCATTTTTTCAGACAGTGGTACGTGCTTTATTTTGTGCATTTGAAAAATAATACATCCCTTTTCTTATATTTGCTGAAGCTAAAGAAAGGCTCGGTTCTGCAATGATAATAAATGTTCATCAATTCAATTCATTGATTCATTGGTGAGGCAGAGAGACAGACAAATAACATGTCTGACAAGTGGACAGGCAGACAGGGATACAATACATGTACTTACAGACACACACATACAGAGAAAGACAAAGAGAAACAGGGGAAACAATGAAAGGACATCAAACGATTTGGGGGTTTGTTCTTTCTGGCATAAAAGAAGAAGAATAGGCCTGACTAGGCTGCATCCTGAAATGTGTGGTAAGTATTGGGGAAGGCTGTGTGCTTCTTCCTTGTTTCCTCTCTCTGTGCGTGTAGGTCATCCTTACACTTCTTGTTGTTGCATTGGGATGGTGTATTGCTACTTGTCAGTCTGTTTCTATGTTTTTGTTCTGTTGGTGTTCGTTTCTTTACGTTGTCTTGTGTTATATATATATATATATATATATATATATATATATATATATATATATATATATATATATAATGATAGATAGATAGATAGATAGATAGAGAGAGAGAGAGAGAGAGAGAGAGAGAGAGAGAGAGAGAGAGAGAGAGAGAGAGAGAGAGAGAGAGGAGAGAGAGAGAGAGAGAGAGAGAGAGAGAGAGAGAGAGAGAGAGAGAGAGAGACTCTCTGTATTTGTTTCCTGATCTGTCTCTATTTTTGTTCGTGTTGATAACTGTGAGTCAGTCAATCTCATGATGATGATCATGATGATGATGATGATGATGATGATGATGATGATGGTGGTGGTGGTGGTGGTGGTGATGATGATGGTGATGATTTGTGTGTGTGTGTGTGAGAGAGAGAGAGAAGGGATTGTGTATACAAGTTTTTTCCACATTTTGGCATGGGTACCACAAGCTGTTTTGCTTTAAATGTAAAAAAAAGAAATACTCATGACTGCAAAAATCACATATACCAATGGGTTTTATGCACAGATTAAATCCTTTGTCAGTTGTTGATGTCAGCAAAGTGCCTAGGCTTACATTTAAGACTATTATGATTTTAGATGTTATATTCATCTTGTCTTCATGTATGATCAGGATGTAGCATAGCAACTGACATACTTGTAAAAAGATTGAAAATGTCAAAAATTGGAGTATGGCTACCAGTAGTATGAGGTAGGTGAAAATAGCAGTACAGGGAAGCTTGTTTATCCAGGGTGTAATTGTGGTGTCATAGTAACTCCCAGGTGTAAAGAGTTAGACAGACTACACATTCTGGATGGCCCCCAGGGCATTAAGATTGGAAACATGAAGCAATACTTGGTCTCTTTCACTCTTTATAGATATTTTCCTTGTTATTCCTCAGCTAGATATCCCAGGTTGGCTGATGGTGATACTTTTGTGTATACAATTATTTATTTATCACCATTAAGATAGGTGCATACCAACTTCAAGGACGATATTTACACACATGACCCATGTGCAAGCATTTTATTAGTACTTTGTGTCTTCTGTGTTTGCCAGCCTGCAATAGCAAACTTTTTCATTTCCGAAGGCAAAATGTGTGTGCACGTTAAATTTCACATACGTTTGGACATGGGACATCAGTTTAATAAAGATCATTCAAAGGACTTTCGGGAAATTGAGTCAGTACTGGTGTTAAGTTCAGGGAAAAATTACTTTATGTGCCTTGTTGGTGGCTTGATCTAAGGCCGGGGACATATGAACTATAAATGCTCTAACCACTAGGCTATCACACCCCCTGTCCGTTTTTCATATATATGATACAAATACAGTGCAAAATCAATAGCTGTAGTGACGTCTGTCTTTCGTTTCATTAAAAAGGCATCAATAACACAGCATTGATCTGATGTGAACATCAATGATCTAAAGGTCACTTTGGAAAGAACAAAGGGCACCCCACAATGTCAGACAGGAATGATGAGGTAAAGAGGTGAGCCACACTATTGATTAACAGACAGGAATGATGAGGTAAAGAGGTGAGCCACACTATTGATTAACAGACAGGAATGACGAGGTACAGAGGTGAGCCACACTATTGATTAACAGACAGGAATGACGAGGTACAGAGGTGAGCCACACTATTGATTAACAGACAGGAATGACGAGGTAAAGAGGTGAGCCACACTATTGATTAACAGCCACTTAGTTGAAGACAGATTGTCTTGACTGACTGAAGAAGGCATTGTGCTCTGTTAATGCCACTTCCTCTTGGTCAATATAACTGTGTCTGTCTGTCTGTCTGGATCCCTGGCTCTGTCTGGCTATCTGTCTGTCTGTCTGGCATGCTATCTGTCTTTGTTTTGTCTCTTTCTGTCTCTATATCTCTCTCTTTCTCTGGCTTGATGTCTGTTTTGTGTCTCTGTATGGCCTATCTGTATGTATGTCTGTCTGTCTCTCTATCTCTCTCTCTGTTGTGCTCATGCGTGTGGTGTGTGTGTGTGTGTGTGTGTGTGTGCGCGCGCGTGCGCGGTGTGTGTGTGTGTGTGTGCGTGCGCGCTCATTAACTGCAGATCTGGCATTGTTAAGGGTGCTATTCTTTTGAATGGGGTGACCAACTGTGGTTATATGTTCAGCATGCATTAAGTGCTGTACACAATTCCCAAGGCAAAAAGAGAGTTGCCCCTAGCAAAATACCATAGATAAAGCAAGCCTAAGGGGAAACAAATACACAAGCAGACAAGAGAAAAGAATGAGTGGCGCCGCACTTGTAGCGATATGCTCTCTCCAGGGAGAGCAGTCTGAGCATAGAAATCTGCTGTGACTGAAAGTGGTATACAGTAAAATACGATACGATACCATACAATGCAATACAATATAAGTCATTACAGTGCAACGTCATGCAATGCAATACGAAACAATACAATGCAACACAACAAAATGCAATGTACTTTTATATGCGAGCGTGTGAAGTTTCCACACATGCAGCTTATACACATGTGACGGGGAATGGGATAGCCTGGTGGTTAGAGTGACGTTTTCGTGATCTGCTGATCCGGGTTTGATTCTCGTTCAAGAGGATTTTTCCTCTGGAGTTAACATCAGTGCAGACTCCACTCTCCCCAAAAGTCCTTCGGATGAGACTGTAAACCGAGGTCCCGTGTGTGACGCACGCAGAACATCTTGCGCACACGTTAAATCCCTCTCCCGCTTTTCGGAAGAGTAGGCCATTGTGTGATGGTGGAAACGAATGACAAAATTAACAAAGCTGTATACGCACGGGGACTGGATGAAAAAAGCACACGAGTGCTTAATCCATTATTCTCGAAACAAAAAAATAAAGAAAATAAAGGAAAAAAAATACTTGCACTCATATACCACTGCATGAAAATATTTGTTCACTAACCTGCAAGCCTACTAGCTTGCATGCACTGCATTTCAGAGCGTATATCATGAGTGAGCAAGCATGCACTGTATAACTGAATTCTGACAAAAAAGTAATCAATTAGCGCAGTACTATCGACAGCAAGCCAATACGGCTGAATAGCAAACCAAATCTAGATCACAAAGCCACAGTGATCTTGGCTGAACAGAAAGAAAAAACAATCTTTCAAGCCTGCAGCTTTAGTTAGCGCTTGATCAATACCAGTGTCTCAGCGCCAATCAATTAATGACATTGTCATTCACATCCATTGTGATGACACACGCACAAAAGAATATAAAAAAAGACTGCTACGCTCATTGGGTGGTCCAAAGATAAGGCACCTCAAGTCTGGTTGATGACAGCACAGTTGCATCACTGTTGGCGCACTTATAGTGAGCTGGCTGAAACTTATAACCCACCAAATAAATACAATATGTGTCTGAAGACTGTTCATTAGTGGTTGGCAAACTTTCCCACTCACCTATCTGCAGTTTTCAACCAATTTTAAATCATAAGTCATTTCTGAGGAACTCTTTTTTTTTCTAAATAAACATGATTTTGCTGCGTTGGAGAACAAGGCAAGAAATTTTTACAACACAGTAATATAGATATATCTCGTTGCACTATTGCTTGTCCTATGAATCGAGACATTGAGATCTGTTCCACTGAAATTTTCTCCCATTCTGAAAGTCTTTCAGTTTTAACTGAGTCAGCCACACATGGCTGCCTATAACTATATACCGTAGCATAGTTTGTTTACACTTTATCACTCATCATTTCTCTTTATCTAGTGTCAAGTTGTCATCAGTCCCGAAGACAGTATTGAGGGAAGGGCAGCCCTGCCATTTCATAACCTTAGGATAGATGACCAACAGTCAAATGATTTCTTTGGACACCCCTCAGACTGTGGTAGTCAACTAACACAACCGCAGTTATTTGACAAGCAACGACTCCAACGACTCCAATTCCAGTGAGGAGTGAAGTTTTGTGTTAAACGTTACCAGTGCACAAATTGTGTACGTTGATTTGATCAGGAGTGGGTGATGTTATTAGTATGTCAGTTCTTTTTATTGCTTTATTGCTGCTGATGCTGCTACTGCTGCTGTTGTTGTTATTGTTGCCGTCGTCGTCGTTGTTGTTGGTGTTGTTTTGTTGTTGTTGCTGTTGATGTTGATGATGTTGTTGTTGATGCTGTTGTTGTTACTCTTGTCGCTTTGGTTCCTCAGATAGAACTCCAAGGTTTACTCATATTGAGAGTCTTGTGTGTGCGACCATTTTCCCCCCATAAATGTAGCCACATTCCAACTTCGGAGATGATATCCATGCGTTTGTTTTGTATACAGTGTTTGTGATCGATTCCGACCGGCATGAATGGCCTACTCTTCCAAAAGGAAAAACGGGTTTTATTCCATATATATAATGTTCTGTGTGCTCCACTACTTTTCGAGAAGTAAAGGGTTAAAACAGTCAGTCAGTCAGTCAGTCAGCCCAGCCAGCCAGTCAGTCAGTCAGTCAGCCAGTCAGTCAGTCAGTCAGCCAGTCAGCCAGCTAGTCAGTCAGTAATTTAGTCAGTCAGCCAGTCAGTCAGTTAGTCAGCCAGTCAGTCAATCAGTGACTGACTGATTGACTGACTTTCAGGCTAACTGAAGAAAACATAAAGGTAAACAGATAAATGTATGAATGAACGATTACCAGCACTTTGAATAAGTTTAGTAATATAATTATTTTTCTTCGTCGAACAGTCAGTCAGCAACTATAATTGTCTGTCAAATGAGCGAAACTGTGTTGGCTACCTTTAGTCACCTGACAAGTTAGGCCCTTGTAAACCGTTCTGCAAAAAAGGTAGGAAAATGAACCAAGTAGGCAGGGAATAATAATAATAATAATAATAATAAGAAGAAGAAGAAGAAGAAGAAGAATAACAACAATAATAATAATGATAATAATCATAATCATAATACTAATAATAATGATAATAATAATGATGATGATGACAATAATAATAATAATAATAATAATAATAATAATAATAATAATAATGTATGAAATGTATATAGCGCTGAATCTTGTAAAGCAACAAATCAAATCAAAGCGCTTAGATAAGAAAGTGGTGACAGAAAGAAATGAAACCAGGGATAGAAAAGATGGAATTCCTAACACAACATTTTCAGAAATTGGAGATGCTATTTATACTG
>CM054147.1:50247505-50290005 GCA_028751875.1 Rapana venosa
AGGGAGGGAGAGAGAGCGAGAGCGAGAGAGAGAGAGAGAGAGAGAGAGAGAGAGAGAGGAGAGAGAGAGAGAGAGAGAGAGAGAGAGAGAGAGAGAGAGATTTCCGTGATTGTGCTAAGGGTCTGATAAATGGGGATATTCCTGTTGTTTGGCAATTGTGAGTACGACTTTATGTTTAAATGATAATATGAGAGAGAGATACATATATAAGGACAGAGAGAGAGATAGTCAGAGAGAGAGAGAGAGAGAGAGAGAAGAGAGAGAGAGAGAGAGAGAGAGAGAGAGAGAGAGAGAGAGAGAGAGAGAGAGAGAGAGAGAGAGAGAGAGAGAGAGAGGAGTGGTAAAAGACAGAAAAACAAAAAGTAGTGCATGCAGAAAAACAGACTGAGAGGCAGACATAAAAGTACCTCAGTGCCATCACAACACCACCACAACAAATTTAACAATGACCTACAAGCAAGGGTAGAAAAAACAGGGAGGAAGCAGGCACAGACTTCTCCCCATTTCAAGATGCAGCCCAGTCAGGCGTATTCTTCCTCTCTTGGGACAGAAAGAACAAACCCAAACATCGTTTGATGTTCGTTCAGTGTGCTTCCTCTTTCTCACTGGTTTATTAATATATATATTATATATAATAATAATATATATATATATTATATATATATATATATATATATATATATATATATATATAAATATATATATATATATATATCTGTGCTCGCTCTCCTCTCTCTCTCTCTCTTTCTTTCTGTATATATGTGTATGTTTGTCTCTGTGTGTGACTGTCTGTATGTCTGTCTGTCTATTTGTCAATCTCTACGTTTGTATATGCATCTCTGTGTGTCTGACTTTTTGCTTATTTGTCTACCTGTCTCTCTGCCTTGTTAATATATTTATGCATGAATGTACAAAATTATTGCTATTCAATCAAGCTATTCTTTCCATATAACACAGATGATATCAGGACCACATATTTCTCTCAAATACAATAAAAGGAAGCATGCACTACTTTTTGTTTGTTTAATGAACAAATGACCACCTTTTCCAAAACTAGACATCCTCCTTTGTGAGCAAAGCTGCAGCAAGGGAGTTAGTTACACGCAGGAAAAATGAACAGGTTTCTATCAGTGGACCACAAATGAAGTATGTGTCCCTTGGTGGTGTCATTTTCTGGTTCCTGTGTTTGAGGTCTACTGGGAGAATTGGGTTCAGCCAGGCAAAGGTGGCTTTGTTGTTGCTGTTTCTGATCTACAGGAAGATTGTGTTCCCTCTGCGTGGTGCTGGCTGATTGATATAGCAGAGCAATGGTAGACAGCAACAGAAGGCTGTTGTTGGTGCTGCTTTTTTCGTTCTTCTTATTGTTCTTCTTGCTCTTTTTCTTTTTCCTGTTTTTTTTTTTACTGTTCTGCTTCTTCATGTTTCTGTTCTTAGTCTTGTTGTAGTTGTTCTTCTTCTTCTTTTTCCTCAATTGTTTATTTCCTAGCTGAAATGACACATTTATATGTAACATGTTGAATAAAACATGAGGGAGAGAGAAAGATAGAGAGATTTACAGTGATTGTGCTAAGGTTGTGCTAAACAATATGTATCTGAATGAATACGATAAATATAGAAAAGGGGATATTCTTGTTGTGTGGCAATTGTACATACGATTTTATGTTACATGATGACATGAGAGAGAGACAGAGATGGTCAGAGAGAGAGAGAGAAAGTGAGAGAGAGTGTAAAAGACAGAAAAAACCAACTAAAGTAGATAGACACACAGATACAGACACAAGGAGACATACAGTCAGACATAAACACTGACAGAAAGACAAGGAGACATTACGGAAACCATCTTTGAAACAGTGCATGCAGTGAAGCAGACTGAAAGGCAGACAGAAAGGTAGCTCAGTGCATCACAATACAACAACAACAACAAAAGCAACAACAACAACAATAACTTAAAGAATGACCTACAGACAAGGATAGAAAACAACAGGGAAGCAGACACAGCTTCTCCAATATTTACCACACATTTCAGGCTGTAGCCGAGTCAGGCATATTCCTCTTCTTATATGACAGAAAGAACAAACCCAAACATCGTTTGATGCTAGTTCAGCGTGCTTCCTCTATATCTTTTTCTTTTTCGCTGGTTAAATCTCTCTCTCTCTCTCTCTCTCTCTCATCTCTCTCTCATCTCTCTCTCTCTCTCTCTCTCTCTCTCTCATCTCTCTCTCTCTCATAGAACATCATAGAAACGTGTGTCCCTGTACACAACTGTAGCGACCACTACCCAGTCTGTACCACATGGTCAAAAAAAGGAACAAAAATTCCTAAACCTGGCCATAAAACTATAACCTATCGTTCTTTTGCAAAATTTAATGAGCAGCTTTTCTTACTAGAGTTAAGCAGTTCCATGCTCTCGGAAACATTCAATATTACTGATCCAGACCTGGCCATTGAGTTCTGGATAAAAGTTTTTACTGAAATCTATAACAAACATGCCCCAGTAAAAACCATAAGGATCAAACATGTCCGCAAACCACCTTGGTTTACAAAGGAACTAGAAGAAGCATGTTATCTTAGAGATTTCTTAAAAGAACATAAATATTATGAGGAGGCAAAAAAATTAAAAAATGCCATAAACTCACAAAAACGGCGAGAGAAAAGGAAACATTTCCAAGATCTACTTTCATCCAAACAAAATTCAAAGACTGTATGGAAGGCAATCAATCAAATAACAAATAATCAATTGTCTTCCAAATCTAACGTAATTAAAGATATTTCTGCTGAAAAACTAAACATTCACTTCATTAATATTTCTTCTACCATAATTAACAATGATAAATCGAAGTCAAATGATCTCAATGAACTAAAACAGTTCTGCCAAGAAAAGCGTATTCCATCAAAACCCACATACCATTCATATCTGTTTCTGAGGTCTACAATTACCTGACTCACCTCAAACAATCAAGTACGCGTGGTCTTGATGGAATAGATGGCAGAATACTGAAACTCTCAGCTCCAGTTATTACAGACACTCTGACACATATCTATAACCTTTGTCTTCATAAGAACTATTTTCCCAACGACTTCAAAACTGCTAAGTTGATTCCGATCCACAAGTCTGGAGACACTTCTGATCCCTCAAATTATAGGCCAATCTCTATTTTATCTTACCTTTCAAAACCCTTGGAAAAACATATGAATAAACGCATAGTTCATCATATAGATATTAACAACTTACTTCACCCAAATCAGTCTGGATTTAGAAAAAATCACTCGTGCCATACAGCATTAACTAGTCTTGTAGACAATTGGCTGTCAAACATTAATGACAATAAATTTTGTGGAGTATTATTTGTAGATTTCAAAAAAGCATTTGATACAATTGACCGAAGACTTCTCATTAAAAAGCTAGACTTATATAATCTCTCTACAAATACTCTTGAACTTCTTGCTTCTTATATTACAAACAGGCAATAATGTGTTTCAATAGCTACGTCCACATCCACACTAAAACCCATTCATTATGGAGTACCACAAGGATCCATCTTAGGACCAATTCTCTTTTCATTATACATAAATGACCTTCCTCTCCATATCAAATCTAAATGCGAACTTTTTGCTGACGACACAACCATACATACAAGCCATACTGACATTAACTCTCTTGCAAAGACATTGCAAAATAGCACTGATGATCTTGTCAAATGGACTGAACTAAATCACATGTCTATACACCCCCCAAAAACAAAATGCATGCTTATCACTACCAGACAAAAGCGACAAAATCTATCTCATAAATTTTCTCCAATCCATATTGAAAAGGAAACAATAGAACAAGCCTCTCACCACAAAGTTCTAGGAGTAACAATTGATGAAAATCTTAGCTGGTACCATCACATATCCCATCTGTGCAAATACATGTCTCAAAGAGTATACCAACTGACTAAAATCAAACATTTTCTTGACTTTCATTCAAGAAAACTATTCTTTCAAGCTTATATACAATCCTCAATAGATTATGCTTCAACCCTGTGGGATTCTGCTAGTGCAAACACTATGAAACCATTATCAAGTCTGTATAAACGTGCTCTTAAACTGGTTCTTCTGAAGAAGACTACCTTACTAGAAGTGGATTATTCTTCCCCTACACCAAAGACTAAGATTTAACAAAGGCATCATGATGTTTAAGATAATGACAGGAACTTTTCCCTCATCCTTAAAAGACAAGTTCCCAATGAATCATTCCAGAAATACTGAAAAGCCATGTGTCCCAATCCCAAGAATAGATTTGTTCAAATCTAGCTTACTTTACTCAGGCCCTGTGCTGTGGAACTCCCTTCCTGACTCATTTAGACAACACCAACCATTAACAATCTTCAAAAGTCATTTTTTCATCTACTTGATGCATCAAAAATAAAAATCCACAATTGATCTGTTGGAAACAAAGTAAATATATCCTCCCTTGCATTATACCAAATTATCCTCTCTCCCCCCCCCCCTCTCTCTCTGTGTTTAAGTGTGAGTGTTTTACTTGTATATGCTATTGTGTTATTGAAAAATGACTTCTAAAATGATTTTTCCACTATCCTACTTCTTTATAATGACTCTAGGACGATCTTAACATGTACAATGTTAAATCACAGTGATTTCTAATGGTAATAGTGTTGATGAATTGAAAACTATATTCAATATCATATGGATTTAAAATGCACTGTGCTCTCTCTCTCTCTCTCCTCTCTCTCGTCACTCTCGTTCTCTCTCGTCTCTCTCTCTCTCTCTCTCCTCTCTCCTCTCTCCTCTCGTCTCCTCCTCTCTCTCCTCTCTCTCTCTCTCTCGCCCTCTCCTTTTATTATTTGCTGATAGATTTAATCGTCGTATTTACAATTAGTATCCCGTTGAATGCTTTATTCAGATTTAATATTTCAGTTCTACTCCCTAAATTGACTGTATTTGAGATTCAATGAATGTTTTATTTTGATATCTTGTTTTGAGCGTACCAATTATGTATAGCTAATTCCAAAATGCAGATGTCCTTCTCTATGACTATGCATGATATTTATAAAGATTTTATGTTGACATTGATGCATGGTGTGAGTGCGCGCGCGCGCGCGCGCGTGTGTGTGTGTGTGTGTGTGTCGTGTGTGCGTGTGTGCGTGTGGTGTGTGTTTGTGCGTGTTGTGTGTGTGTGTGTGTACGTGTGCATGGGGATGCAAATTGCTTCTACAATATTTGTTCATGTAGTTTACTATTGCTGTTGCCTCCCATAAAAGCACAAAGAACTTTTGACGTTTCTTTCTGTTAGCCAAAATGAAACTATTTACGTGGTTTGTTCTCCTTTATTTTTATAGAGGTTTTGCTTTGTTTGGTTCTGTTTTGGTTTGGGGTTTGGGGGTTGTTGTTGCTTTTTGAGGGGGGACTATTCGGTTTGTTCCCTCTCCCCTTGTTGTTGCCGTTTTGTTTGCTCTTGGGTCTTGCTATTTTTTTGGTTGTTTCTGTGTTTTCTGTTCTGCTTTCTTTCTTACTTGTTGTCTACTTTTTTTTCTCTCTCTCTCTCTCTCTTCGGTCATTTTTTGTGGGGATTTTGTGTAGATATTTTTTCCGTAGCTGTGTAAGTGTATTGCTATGGGCTTTATTTTATTTTATTATCTTATATATCCTTAAGGGCGGGGACTGATGTAAAAAGCACATGGGTGCTTATTCATTATCCTCGAATAAAAGAATTGTCATTGTCATTGTCATTGTCATTCTCTCTCTCTCTCTCTCTCTCTCTCCTCTCTCTCTCTCTCTCTCTCTCTCTCTCCTACTCTGTTCTCTCTCTCTCTCTGTATTGTGTGTGTGTGTCTGTCTCTCTGTCTGGCTGTGTGTGTCTGTGTGTCTGTGTGTATTTGTGTGTGTGACTGCCTGTATGTCTGTCTGTCTATTTGTCTCTCTGTACGTTTGTATATGCATCCCTGTCTGTCTGACTTTTTGTTTACTTGCCTACCTGCCTGTCTGTCTTCTAAACACATCAATCCATATATGTACAGAACTATTGCTATGCAATTAAGCTCTTGTTTCCATAGAACACAGATAACAACAGGAACACATTTTATCTTTCAAATTAAAAAAAGAAGCATTCACTACTTTTTGTTTGTCTCATGAACAAATGACCACCTTTTTTTGCCAAAACTAGACATCCTCCTTTGTGAGCAAAGCTGCAACAACAGACTTGGTTACACGCAGGAATCATGAACCGGTTTCTCTCAGTGGGCTACATATGAATTCTGTGTCCCTTGGTGGTGTCATTTCTGGTTCCTGTGTTTGGGTCTACAGGGAGAATTGGGTTCAGCCAGGCAAAGGTGGCTTTGTTGTTGCTGTTTCTGATCTACAGGAAGATTGTGTTCCCTCTGTGTGGTGCTGGCTGATTGGAATAACACAGTGATGGTAGACAGCAACAGAAGGCTGTTGTTGGTGCTCCTTTTTTGGTTCTTCTTATTGTTCTTCTTGCTCTTTTTCTTTTTCCTGTTTTTTTTTTTTATTACTGTTCTGCTTCTTCCTGTTCTTGTTCTTAGTCTTGTTGTTGTTGATATTCTTCTTCTTCTTCATCTCCTAAATTGTTTATTTCCTAGCTGAAATGACACATTTATATGTAACATGTTGAATAGAACATGAGAGAGAGAGAAAGATAGAGATATTTACAGTGATTGTGCTAAGGTTGTGAAAAATAATATGTATCTGAATGAATATGATAAATATAGGAAGTGGATTTTCTTGTTGTTTGGCAATTATGCATACGATTGTATGTTACATGATGATATGAGAGAGAGACATAGATAGGGACAAGAGTAAGAGTGAGAGAGAGAGAGAGAGTGTAAAAGACAGAAGACCCCCAACTAAATTAGATAGATACACAGATACAGACACAAGGAGATATACAGTCAGACATAACGCTGACAGAAAGACAAGGAGACAACCATTAGGTAAACCATCTTCAAAACAGTTCATGCAGTAAAGCAGACTAAAAGGCAGACACACAAGAAGCTTGATGTCATCACAATACAACAACAACACATCTAAGAATGACCTACAGACGAGGATAGAAAAAACAACAACAGGGAAGCAGGCACAACCTTCTGCAATGTTTACCACACATTTCAGGCTGCAGCCCAGTCAGGTGGATTCCTCTTCTGATATGACAGAAAGAACAAACCCAAACATCGTTTGATGCTTGTTCAGCGAGCTTCCTCTTTCTTTTTTTTACTGGTTAGATTTTGATCTCTCCCTCTCTCCTCCCCCCCCTCTCTCTCCTCTTTCTCTCTCTCTCTCTCTCTCTCTCTCTCTCTCTCTCTCTCTCTCTGTTTTCTCTCTCTGTATGAGTGTGTGTGTGTGTCTGTCTCTCTGTCTGCCTGTCTGTGTGTGTGTCTCTGTGCGTCTGTTTGTGTGTGTGGCGGTCTGTCTGTCTGTCTATTTGTCTATCTGTATGTCTGTATATGCGTCTCTGTCTGACTTTTTACTTATTTGTCTACCTGCCTCTCTCCCTTGTAAACATATTGATGCATATTTGTACAGAACTATTGCCATGCAATTATTAAGCTCTTGTTTCCATATAACACAGACAACAAAAGGAACACATTTTATCTTCCAAATGCAAACAAAAATAAAGCACGCACTTCTTATTGTGTGTCCCATGAAACATTGGCCACCTTTCCAAAACTGAGCATCTTCCTTTGTGAGCAAAGCTGCAGCAATGGTGTTGGTTACACGCAGGAAAAGTGAACCGGTTTCTATCAGTGGGCCACAAATGAATTCTGTGTCCCTTGGTGGTGTCATTTTCTGGTTCCTGTGTTTGGGGTCTACAGGGAGAATTGGGTTCAGCCAGAAAGAGGTGGCTTTGTTGTTGCTGTTTCTGATCTACAGAAAGATTGTGTTCCCTCTGTGTGGTGATGGCTGATTGGAATAGCCATGATAGACAGCAACGAAGACTGTTGTTGTTGGTGTTGTTTTTGATGCTGTTGTTGTTGCTTTTCTTGTTCTTCTCATTCTTGTTTTTTTGTTCTTCTTGTTCTCTCTTGTTCTTCTTATTCTTATTGTTCTTTTGTTCTTGATCTTGTCATCCTCCTCTTTATCTTCGTTGTTCTTGTTTCTTTTTCTTGTTCTTGTTGTTGTTCTTTTCCTTCTTCAATGGTTATTCTCTAGTCAACATGATTGTCCACTTTCCATTCTAAGCAGTGTTTTTACCTGTGCTATCTGCAAAATGTATACGCAGTAGCCATTATATCGAAAGTTCAATGTGTGTGCATGCTTGTGTACGTGTGTGCGCGCGTGCGTCTGTGCTAGTGTTTGTGTGTGTGTGCACGCGTGCGTGTGTGTGTCAAGTCAAATTTTTTTTTCCTGATGGTACATTGAATCAGTGCATGCAGTAAAGTAGACTAAAAGGCAGACACACAAGAAGCTTGATGTCATCACAATACAACAACACATCTAAGAATGACCTACAGACGAGGATAGAAAAAACAACAACAGGGAATCAGGCACAACCTTCTGCAATGTTTACCACACATTTCAGGCTGCAGCCCAGTCAGGTGGATTCCTCTTCTGATATGACAGAAAGAACAAACCCTAACATCGTTTGATGCTTGTTCAGCATGCTTCCTCTTTCTCTTTTTTACTGGTTAGATTTCGATCTCTCCCTCTACCCCCCCTCTCCTCTCCTTTCCTCTCTCTCTCACTCTGTGTTCTCTCTCTATATATATGTGTGTGTGGTCTGTATCTCTGTCTGACTCTGTGTGTGTGTGTCTCTGTGTGTCTGTTTGTGTGTGTGGTGGTCTGTCTATTTGTCTATCTGTATGTCTGTATATGCGTCTCTGTCTGACTTTTTTGTTTATTTGCCTACCTGCCTCTCTCTATTGTAAACATATTGATGCATATATGTACAGAACTATTGCTATGCAATTATTAAGCTCTTGTTTCCATATAACACAGACAACAAAAGGAACACATTTTATCTTTCAAATGCAAACAAAAATGAAGCACGCACTTCTTATTGTGTGTCTCAAGAACAAGTGGCCACCTTTCCAAAACTGAGCATCTTCCTTTGTGAGCAAAGCTACAACAAGGGAGTTGGTTACACACAGGAAAAATGAACCGGTTTCTATCAGTGGACCACAAATGAATTCTGTGTCCCTTGGTGGTGTCGTTTTCTGGTTCCTGTGTTTGAGGTCTACAGGGAGAATTGGGTTAGGCCAGGAAAAGGTGGCTTTGTTGTTGCTGTTTCTGATCTACAGGAAGATTGTGTTCCCTCTGTGTGATGCTGGCTGATTGAAATAACACAGTGATGGTAGACAGTAACAGAAGACTGTTGTTGTCGTTGCCATTGCTATTGCTGTTGCTTTTCTTGGTTTAAAAAAAATCTTGTTCTTCTTGTTCTCTCTTGTTCTTCGTATTCTTGTTCTTGTTCATGTTCTTGGTCTTGTCCTCCTCCATCTTGTTCTTAAGTTTTTGTTGTTCTTCTTCTTCTTATTATTATAATTCTTCTTTCTTCTTTCTCTTCTTCTTTTTCTTGTTCTTGTTCTTGTTCTTGTTCTTGTTCTTCTTCTTCTTCTTCTTCTTCTTCTTTCTCTTCTTCTTCTTCTTCATCTTCTTCTTCTTCTTCTTCTTCCTTCTTCTTCTTCTTCCTTCTTCTTTCTTCCTTGTTCTTGTTCTTGTTCTTGTTCTTTTCTTCTTCTTCTTCTTCTTCAATGGTTATTCTCTAGCCAACATGATTGCCAACTTTCCATTTTAAGCAGTGTTTTTACCTGTGCTATCTGCAAAATGTGCATGCAGTAGCCATTATATCGAAAGTTCAATGTGGGTGCGTGCTTGTGTACGTGTGTGCGCGCGTGCATGTGTGCTAGTGTTTGTGTGTGTGCGCGCGTGGGTGTGTGTGCCAAGTCAAGTCAAATTTTTATTTCCTGATGGTACATTGAATAAGCAATGCATTTGCTTTTTTTCACCAAGCCATCTATCTAAGAACACATTTCTTAATGATAATACTGAAATGTGTGTGTGTGTGTGTGTGTGTGTCTGTGTCTGTGTGGGTGTTTGTGCGTGTGTGTGTGCGTGTGTGCCGGGGCGTGGGCGCATGTGCACTGTCCTCTACTTGGCAACCATACAATATGCTGACGTGAAAGGCGTGAGCACAGCATATGAGCTGGGAATGCAAGATCGCAGTCTTTATAAGAATCATTCACTATCGTTCCAATGACACGTTAAATCAATTTCTGTAAGTCTGTTGATGAATAGTATAGAAGTCATTCCTTGCCAGATTCTCAGTCTGTTAGCCTGCCTGCATGCCTTCCTGCTTGCCTGTCTGCCCGCCTGTCTGTCTGTCTACTTACCTGCCTGCCTGTCTGCCTGCCTGTCTGTATGCATGCCTACCTGCCTGCTTGCCCTCCTGCCCGTTAGCCTGCCTGCCTTTCTGTTTGCCTGCCTGCCTTATTGCCTGCCTGCCTGTTTGCCCATCTATCTGTCAGCCTGCCTGCCTGCCTGCTTACCTGTTTGCCTGTCTGCCTGGCTGCTTGTTTGCCTACCTGCCCATCTGTGTGCCAGTCTCTTCATATCTTTAAGTCTACATTTCTGCCTGTCCAACCTTTTGCTCTTCTTTTTATTTTGAATGTTTCTTCTTCTTTCTTTCTTGCATGTCCTGTTTGTACCTTGTTTGTCTTGGCTTTTTTTCCGTTTTGCTAGTTTTTTGTTTAAACTTTTGTCGTTCTTTTGTATCTGCCTTTCTTTTGTTCTTTTTCTGCGTAAACATCCTGTGGCAAATGAGCACTTATGCTTCAAACCATAGTCTCTTGAGCATTAGTTAGGGTGTGTGTGGGTGTGCGTGCGTGCGCGTGCGCAAGTGCGTGAGTACAGGTGCGTACGTGCGTGCGTGTGCGTGCGTGTGTGTGTGTGTGCGAGACTGCGCGTGCTTGCTTGTGTGTGAAAAGATTTAGAAATGTATGTCAGACACAGTGTAGGAAGTTTGTGTCGTATTCGCTTCGTTACAGGAAGCCAATGTAAGTCACTAGCCAAAGGAGATACATGGTGTGAATTGGAAGAATCGTAAAACAAGACAACCAGCATAGCTTTGCGCTTTGTTATTTTCCCAACTATTTGTTTTTTTGCGATCCAGACAACAAGGCAGGACTGTAATCAAGGCAAGAAGGAATAGGAGTGCTAACTACTGTCTACGCTTGTTGCTATAAATATGAGGAGATATCGGACGAACCTTCTTGTTGTGGTTAGATTGACGTCCCAACGGAGAAGATGAAACTTATTCTACGGTGTTAATTATGTATAGGTGTGTATGTGCATGATTACATGAATTGTGTGTGTGTGTGTGGTGTGTGTGTGTGTGTGGTGTGTGTGTGGTGTGTGGTGTGTGTGTGTGTGTTGGTCGTCGTGTGTGTGCGTGCGTGCGTGCGATCGTGTGTATATACATTTGAACTTGTAAAAAAAACACCCTATTAATTGTAACTGGCTGCATGTGAATGAGTAGGATGCATGAAAGCGCTTTGATTTGTTTTGTTGCAAGATGTAGCGCTATATAAATTCCATGTATTATTATTATTGTTATTGTTATAATGATGATGATAATGATGATGATGATGATGATTATCTATTCTTACACGCACTTGTTCGTGCACACGTCTTCTACTTTTTTGCTTGCATAAGTGCCGGTAGCATCCACTCACGATTGTGCTGGGATTTGTGTCTTCATCTCAGCTCTTGAGAGTACACATACAACACTCACTCAGCTTACCGCCATGGGGCTGACTGAATTTCCTTTTCCTCACTCATGTTGAGACAAAGCCATCAGTCTGTAATGAGTCCATCACAAAAACGGCTGCTGAAGACAGAATTTAGAAGCCAGTCACAAATGAAGTTGGAGCGGGTGATAGGATGGAGTAGCAGACATCAGGTCTTCAGAGAAGAATCAAATTGGCAGAGAAACTGACATAGAGACAAACGAAGATAAAAGCAAACTTCCAGACTGAGAAAGTCTGTCTGT
Organism: Rapana venosa; assembly: GCA_028751875.1. Taxonomy (NCBI): domain Eukaryota; kingdom Metazoa; phylum Mollusca; class Gastropoda; order Neogastropoda; family Muricidae; genus Rapana; species Rapana venosa. Next base: position 50,259,513 of record CM054147.1, read on the forward strand.
GTACGAGATTGTACGTCTTTGCAGATCAGCATGTAATTTTTATTGAAACCTAACCCCTCTCTCTGTTTCATCAGCATGTCTTCATTTGTCAGTCTTTCTCTGTCTCTCTGTCTCTCTGTCTCTCTCTATCTCTCTCTGTCTCACTCTCTTTGTGATTCTCTGTCCCTCTATGTCTCTGTCTCTCTGTGCCTGTCTCTGTCTCTCCGTCTCCGTCTCTCTCTCCTCTCTCTCTCTCTCTCTCTCTCTCCTCCTCTCTCTCTCTCTCTCTCTCTCTCTGTGCGCGCCCCATATTCCCCCTTCAATCTACTTTACAGTCAAGACAGTTTCAACCGTTTAATTAATAGCTTTGTTGTTGCTGTTGATGCCATATTGACCATCATTGAATGATGTTAGGAACAGGCTATAAACCTTTCCTCCACACAACATGTTCGGGTTTATTCATAGCAATATACAACGTATTTTTATGTTATTTTATTAGAACAGTACAAGGAGAGAGACGAAGAGGCAGACAGAGAAAACGATGGGAAGACAGCATCAGAAAGTGGACTGGCCTTGAGTGGAACGATTTGCTACAGAAGGCAGAGGACCGCGAAGAGTGGAGGAAGCTGGTTATACAATCTTCATTGGCGTTTTCACGATCAAAGGGACTACGGGATAGGTGAAAAGTGAAGAATGCTTCATCAAATGCAGCTATCAGAACTGCTGCAGCTACTTCATTCAACTCTTTGTTTTCAAACAATGCATTTTGTCCCTTCCTTTTACACTGGGCTAGTTATTCCTTTCCATTAGTGTCCCCTCAGCAATTGCAAGATAACTGAAAGATCAACACCAATCAATCCACCATGGGCGACTGGCTAGAATGTGTTTCAGAAAAATGCTATGAACACGATAGAAAAGAATCAGAGTAACAGTTTATCTAACAATGAACACTTTTGTGTTCCCTACAAGATTCATTTGATCCCTTTATACTCCAAGGTCTACATGTTCATTTGCTTTATAATCTATAGCAGTGTTCATAGATTCATCATAACAAGTGATACACTACAGGCATTTCGAGCAAAGAGGCAAACAAAGATCAAACTGTAAACGCTACATTGTCTATGAAGTTTAATTTATCTCTTTTTGACCATGCAGTGCGCCTTATTTCTCCAAGCCGTTTAAGAGATTCAGTTTCATTGTTCTTTTAATCTCATCCATTCGGCTCCAGTCTGCAATGTGTTGGCGGTTTCTTTAGACATTGTAGCAACCCACGATCTGGTCTTTGGGCCAGTTTTGCTCTAAAAGGTAGGGAAAAAACCTCCACATTTGATCGAAGTATATTCAGCTCTTCTATCAATGTCCGTTTTGTCTCATTCAAACCTCTAGAACAGAATTGTTGCCAGAGATGTGAATAACTACATTATGTTCCCGAGTTCTACTCTTCCGTTAAAACAACTAGATAAACGCAGCATGTTATAGGTAATAAGAACACGACAATACATAGACATGACTGGTGGCTACATTCGTGTCTATGCTTTGTTCAGTTAGACCGTTGAAACTCAGTTTGTACGTACTGTTTTAGGTGAATAGAAATCTTAACAGTAGCAGATTTAAATGAGTGCTCCGAAATATGATCTGCATAACATTGAAATAGAACAGCAAAAAGAAATCAGCGTAGAAATCATATTTTACAGGAATATAAATAGCTTACTTTTGCATTAATTTGCATTGCCAATATATAAAATCGCAGGTCTTGCATTCCACTGTTTCAACGGGTCACTTTTGCCATAAAAGCCATTCTCAGCTATGATTGCAGAAGACATATGAATGAGACACAATATTACACACTCATTCCTTCACACCTATTAACCCACTCATCTGTCCACCTTCATCGGCCTATTCATTTTCCTTACGTTTTTAAGCTGTTTTTTCCCCATATAACAGTAGAAAACTAAACACAGCAACACAAAAAGATTGCAACGGAATAAGAAAAGGCGACGCTTTCTTTCTGCTAGTCATCCATCATTCTTGTAGTTGAGATTTGTTTCTATTATATTCCTGTTTTTGTAAAGTTACTATCATGGGATTAACTGTATTTCCTTTTCCTATCTGAAAGATTGCACAGTTATATAAGAAGTTCTTCTCTAGTATCGTTTTGAGACCGATTCCTTTTTGCCGCAATCTCTCGAGTCCTCGGAGTTTACATGCTGTATATGTCATCATGCTTTTTTGGAGTCTAAATACGATTGGAAAATATTGCTATTCACAACATTTCGAAATAGCACGTTCCTTTAAAATGTACTGTAAAACGTTCAAGAAAGGTTGTCAATGGCATTGTAAGCACTGAGGCTTTTTTTCTCAAAATGCACGGGAAATCTTATCAGTAGTTTGAAAAAGTAATTGTGATTTGGAGAATTGGGACAGTAGGCAAACTATAGTACTTCTGCTGTTTATGTCTCAATTTAAGTTGATTTTATCTACATGGTTTTTTTTTAACAAAACAATAGCTTATAAAATTGTACATACTTTAAAAAAGTATGTTCATACTCTCAGTATTGTTTCCAATAAAGAAGGGAAGTGAATGATCAACAAAAGCAGCACATACATATTTCAAGGCAAGAATAAGAAAAGTACGAACTATGAAACTGTGGACACAAGAAAGGACGAACGAAAAAATGAAACGGAGCAAAATAAACCCCACCAAAAATAGCAATACACGGTTAAAGAAATAAAGTAGGAAATTGAAGAAAAGGATGAGACACATAACAAAGAAATGAAGTAATTTAAAACAATTACAACCGTAGTCCTGACATTCAGGGAACAAAAACGGCTGTTGAATATTTATAACGATTGTAATGTTAAGAAAAAGACTAAGAAAAATAAGTGAATGAAGGAAGGATTAGTATTTAGAAAATCGGATTTGGCATTTTCCTGACAATAGCATCAGATTCTGGCTTTATTCTCATCCAACTTTTTCTGTTTGTTTTAGCATGTGTTATACGTTTGAATCTAATGTAGCCTTCTTGAAACTAGTTTTGCCCCGAAGGGATGTCAAGGGCCTGTCAGTATAAAAAGCATCTCTACCTTCTGGAAATTATGTTGTAAGAATTTAATCTTTTCTGTCCCTCACTTTTTTCTGACTATTTTTTTTACTTCCTGTCACCCTATTCTTGTCTATATTCTGCCATCTTAGTCCATGCTCATGCCATTTTTCCAGAAAGACTTACATTTATTTCCCATGTTGAAGTCGGATGAGTTTGGCCTGACTTGTCTAGGCGCTTAAGGGCTACGCAACGCATTTTCGCTCATGTGGCAGACAACAATAGTTCCTGTCTAAGCGTTCGACAAAGAAGAAGAAATAGGTTTTGTCAGGCCGAGAGTTGCCTAGTCTTACCTAGATACATTCAATGTCTTTCTGGTTAATAGTCGATAGACTCAGTAATTGGTTAGATGGTTTATCGATTTGATATCATATTATCTATGTGGCATCTCTTCATATTTTCATTTTGGGGCTAAGCTTTGATTCTACACAAAACAATAAAACATTGTGATCAATCTGCATATACAAAAAATGACAAAAGAGATCTAGAGAAATAAGAAAAGACAGAGGAAAGAAAAAAAAAACACAATACAAAAATACCTTTTTCTAAAGCTATAGAAATAATGATCAAAGAAGAACAGAAATAAGATAGACATTTATATTCAGGAAGAAACGTGTCTAGCATGTCAGGACAAAAGTCTGGAATATCAGCTCACGATTTGAAGCACATGAAAGAAATTAGGAACGAAAGAAAGACAGACAAAAAGAAAGAAAGAAAGAAACAGAAAAAGGAAGAAATTAAGGAAGGAAGGAGAGGAGGAAGGAAGAAGATAGACAGACAGACAGACAAAACAAAAGCAAGAAAGACAGAAGACAAAACGAAAGAAAGAAAGGAAGAAAAGAAAGAAAAGAAAGCAAGCAAGCAAGAAAAAAATAGAAAAGAAAGACAGGCAGGCAGACAGGCAGATGCAGACAGACAGAAAGAAAGAAAGAAAGAAATCAAGAAAGAAAGAAAAAGAAAGAAAGAAGGAAAGAAAGAAAAAGAAAGACAGAAAGAAAGAAAGACAAGGCAGACAGGCAAGCAGACAGGCAGAGACAGACAGACAGACAAAAGAAGAAAGAAAGAACGCAAAAGAAAAGAAAAGAAAGAAAGACAGGCAGGCAGACAGGCAGACAGACAGACAGACAGGAAAAAAAGAAAGAAAGGAAGGAAGAAAAAAAACAGACAGACATATAGATAGACAGACAGAAAAAAAGTGAAATGGTATACATTAGTTCTTCTAATGATTCATTGTTTATGAAGATACAACTACCTATGTCTTCTTTAGGCCTACTGCTTTCTTTGTTCTCTCATGGTGTTTTTTTCCAGTTTATATCTTTACTCGCGTTTCTTCTTTTCTACCTTTGTTCTGCCTGTCATTCTACCTGCTTACTTTCTTTCTCTATGTATTTGTTCTCTCTTTTTATTTTCTGTTCATTTATCAATTTCCCACCACTTGAACATTTTCATGATACATTTTGATCCTGTCTCCTTTGTAGAACTGGGGTATTCTTTTTATCGTTTGCTTTTTTTCTGTCTTTTAGTTATGTTATGATGGCAGATAGACAAAAACAGACTAGAATCTACAAGTACATATCAGACCTTCATTACATATTAAAAATCACGCTCATGTAAAACACTAACCAAAAAAGACAAATAGAAACACCTATGATTAATTGTATAGCAATACAGAATTGAAATACATGCTTGCTGCACATACAAGACACTGATTAGGACTGGCTGATATATTTCTGCTGCTTTTTGTCCCTATCCTCTGAAACCCCTAAAGTGTATCCAATTTTTGAGCAGATTATCAGTGCTTAGGGGAACTACCTTCAATTTCCACAGTTCCAATGACAGGTTTTCTTTAGACCTTTACAGCTGAACTAGTCTAAAACGTCTGATCTGGAACTGCCACCGTTGCAATATTTTCAGATTCATAATAATAATGATAATGATAATAATCTTGATAATAATAACAACAACGACAAAATAATAATAATAGTAACAATAATAATAATAATAATAATGATGCTACTACTACTACTACTACTACTACTACTACTACTACTACTACTACTACTACTACTATAATAATAATCATCATCATCATCATCATCATCATCATCATCATCATCATCATCATCGTAATAATAAAAATAATAATGAATGGAATTTATATAGCGCTATATCTTGCAAAAACAAACCAAAACGCTTGCATTCATCCTAATCTGACACATGCAACAAGTTACAATTACTAGTTTTTTAGTTTACACTCTGGATGTAGACAGGAAGGTGGCAGATTGTGGCTGTAGAAGACAACCGCAGAAGTGAGTGGAAAGAATCGTTTGGGGCTCCACAACAATTCTGTTTGAATCCTGTGCAAAAAGGAGCCTGAAACGAATGGGGACATGGTGCGGGGTTGAAATGGAATGAATCTCATCGACAAAAATGACATATTGCTCGCAGACTGGTAAATAGTTTCTTTTTGTTTGTGCTTGTCCCCCCCCCCCCTCTCTCTCTCTCTCTCTCTCTCTCTCTCCTCTCTCTCTCTCTCTCTCTCTCTCTCTCTCTCTCTCTCTGTTTCTGTATCTGTGTCTTTATTTGTCTCTCTCTGCCTCTTTCTTTCTGCCTCTGTCGCTGTGTCTCTGTCTCTGTGTGTCTCTCTCTGTCTCTGCATCTCTCAGTCTGTGTTGGAATGTTCGTGATAATCTTCTGCAGGAAATACCAGTTTCTGATGACTTTCAAACTAGTTTACTTTTTTAGAACAAACCATCACACGGTTTATTCTATATTTTTCCATTGCTGCAAACATAGTCATCGTAAAAATAAATTTATTTTCTTCTTTTTTACATATTGTAACACATTAAATATTGATATACAATTATATAGAGGCACGTGTACAGACTTCCCTCTCTGTTTGCCACAAGAGTTGTCACTGTACCTTTCTGTACCAAAGGATACTGTTGCTTAGCAACAGACTATGTTCCTGTTATCCAAACCTAATCAGTAAAGATAACAAGTTATGGGTCATCGAACAGCACAAGAACAAAATATCGAACTTCAAGTGTTATGTAGCCAGCATCAACTTAATCCATCCCGTGTGTGTATTCTCCGACATTTTTGTCTATGAAATGCAACTACTAGTATTTTATATATCACATCAATACATTTTTCCATTTTAGTTTATCATGTATTTGCCGTCGGCACGGACATTGCCCCATTTTAAAGTCTAGAAATCAGTTTTAAAAATAGTATACAGCAACACTTTGATAGTACTTCATTATCTCAGCTGAAAATACCGTTTCTGTCCTACATGTCTGTTAATAAAACTATCATCAACATTGGAAGAAGTATGTTATTCTTCTAGGTTTAGTTTGTCTGTTTCATATTTGGACAAAGGCAACGATATGTAGAGGATGGGAACATTAATTCATATAGAAACAAATATGCTCGTTATTCCTGTCCTTGCTATTTTCAAATGTGATTGTTACAACTCAGTTTGTGTTCGTCTCCTAGCTGAAAATTCAATCTTGCCTCAGTAGCTTTAAAACAGGGCTCCTTAATCAGTTTTGTTCCAACATATCTAAAGAGGAAGTAGGCATATGCCTTTAATAAATAAAAAATTAAAAATTTTTTTTTTCGAAGGAGTGTGACAAGCTTCCTGTTGCATTTCATGGCAAATATTGCACACATTAGGGTTCTTGCTTTAATGATTTCGACGAATCAATTTCACGATAAAAAGCGGGAAAAGACACAAAAATACTTTCTAAGGGATCGTTAGATACAAACGTGAATTGGCCCACGATCCTACACACATACACTCACACACACAGACACACACAAGCACCACACACACACTCACGCACACACAAGCCCCCCCCCCCCCCACACACACACACTTTCTATCTCTCGCACAAACACACACACAAACATCACTCACACACACCACTATACACACACGCACGACACACACACACACACACACACACACACACACACACACACACACACAACACACACACACACACACACACACACACACACACACACACATACGCAAATACACAGACACGGTTATTGTAATATAAAAAAAGATGAAATCCCGCTGTCGCTGCAATAGCTAGAGCTCACTTTGATGAAACGTATAGCGGTTATTTTAAAGTTTTTACTGATGGTTCGGTAGTCGACTGTGGGAATGCTGGATCTGCTTTTCTAGTTCCTGCATTAAAGATAGAAAAATCTTATCATTTAGGGAAAGATTTTTCAATCTTTACTGCGGAACTTATAGCTATATTAATGGCCTTAATTTTTTTTTAAATTAAACCTGCATATAAATATATTTAAAGTGCTGTTTTGCATTGATTCTAAGTCTGTTTTGCAAGCATTAAAAGCATTAAATACTGAGGTAAGAGGAGAAATAATCATTGAAATTTGTCACCTTATACATTTTCTTTCCTTACGAGGTACTACCCTTGCCTTTTGCTGGATTCCGTCACATTGTGGAATCCATGGCAACGAGAAAGCTGACCAGTTAGCCAAAGCTGCTGCCATGGACACGGACTGTGAAGTTACAGCACCTCTGAACCTTCCACTCTGTCTTCAGGAAGGCATACTTCTGCTGAAAAGAGCTTCTTGGAACCGTGTCAACAGCCAACGAAAGTGTTCTTTACGTGGACATTCATGAAGTGTCAGAGTGTGTCATTTCCATAACATACTGGTGGGAAGTATGATCTACAGGTTCAGATTGAATGCATTTAAGACTAAATTTTGTAAACAGATAACTTGTCCATGTGGTTCTGACTTATCACCTAAGCATGCCATTCTTCATTGTGAAGTACTTCGACCATATTTTTCTGGTACAGTTGTAGATAGAATTTCAAATATGTCATTTGAACAATTATTGGCCGATAATGCGATTATGTTGGAGATAGTTATTTAGTTAAAAGCCCTGTTGGCAAACTTTTGTAATTATTCTTGCTGCAGTTTAAGCTGTTCAATGCCTGCCCCCTCCCTCCCCACCTCGCCCCGTCCCTCCCATAATTTCTTTGTTGTTGTTTTTTTCTTTCTTTTATCTCGTGCACAGACACAAATAGGTAAACACACACACACGCGCGCGCGCGCGCGCACGCACGCACGCATGCACACACACACACACACACAACACACACACACACACACACACACACACACACGCACGCACGCACACACACACACACACACACACACACGTTCTCTATATATTGTAACACTTTATCTTTGGTCTAATATCACCTTGAGTGAACAGACGTTAAATAAAAGAAAGAACAGACACACACACGCACACCGCACACACACACACACACACACACACACACACACACCAGTACACACATACATTTTGATCTAATATCAGCTTGAGTGAAAAGACGTTAATTTAAAGAAAGAACACACATACACACATATACCCACCCCCATCCCACCCCACCACACACACATCCACACACATCCACATCTACCAATCCACTCATCCACCCACCCCCATGCACTTAGAAAATACCAACACAAACTAGCTTTCTCCAGAGCTTTCATGTTATTCCACATGGCTTTAGCAAACTGAATGCACGTGCACAACAGAATACAAGAGAAAGAAGGAAAAGACAATGCTTTCAATCTGCTGGTCCTGCATTAATTTGTAGACGACATTTATTCCTCTTCCTGTACAATTTATCTTACACAAGATCCGCACTAATATTATTTTGATCCCAATTCATTTTGCTGCAATCTCCCGAGTATTCGGCATTTTACGTGCTAAACATGTCACCTTCCTTTCTAGAGTCTGGGTACGATTGAAAAATATTGCATTTGGTGGCATTTCCAAATCCCATTTTCCTTAGAGATTGGTTGTAACGCTTTGAAGAAAAAGTTTTTCATTAGTGTTGAGAAAACTGAAGCTTTTCTTCAATCGTGAATAGTTTTTGGAAGGAGGCGACGAAATGTTGGAACATTTGAAAAGTGTGTGTGTGTGATTGTGTGTGTGTGTGTGTGTGTGTGTGTGTGTGTGTGTGTGTGTGTGTGTGTTGTGAGAGAAGAGAGAAGAGAGAGAGATGAGAGAGAGAGAGAGAAGAGAGAGAGAGAGAGAGAGAGAGAGAGAGAGAGGAGAGATTGTGATTGTGTGTGTGTGTGATTGTGATTGTGATTGTGTGTGTGTGATTGTGATTGTGATGTGTGTGTGTGTGTGTGTGATTGTGATTGTATGTGTGAATATGTCTCCCTCCCTTCCTCTCTCTATCTCTGTATTATATATATATATATATATATATATATATATATATATATATTATATATATATATATATTATATATATATATAAATATATATATTAGTTACATTATGTTGTTTAGTTTGGCCATTGCTTTTGTTTATACTTATTTCATAACCACATACTGGGTAAAGCTTATGTGACTTCTGTCTTTGTCTCTCGTCCACTTGTTATGTGTGTCAGTCATTCCCTGCTGAAAGCTGTATGCCCAGTCATTAAGAAAGTTACACAGTAGATGTGTAACGATTCGTACTCAGAAGAGGAGAAAGACTCATTCTATCAAGAGCTCTCCGACCTCATCAACAGCACCCCTGACAAAGAGGACCTGTATGTCATGGGTGATTTCAACGGCAGAGTTGGTGAGAGAAGAAACCTGTGGACAAAACATCTTGGACCCCACAGTGACCACAGAACACCTTGCAATTACAACGATGTGCAGAGCATGATCTGATCATCACCAACACCTTTTTCCAACACAGAGCCTCCCAAATTTACACCTGGTACAAATGGAACGATCTCAACATCTCGTCTCAAATCGACTTTATACTTGCAAGATCTAGAACAACGTTACGGCATCAAAGACTCAAAAAGCCATCCCCAATCCAACCTTGACACGGACCACAGGCCTTCAATTCTAGCCTCCAGTACTCAGAAGAGAAAACAACAACTGCTAGGAAGAACCAGCCTGAAAAGATCAACCTCCTCAAACTGGAAGAAAGAAGTGCAAGAACAGATTCACAGTGCTATCAAGTGTGAAACTTGACTCCATGATACAACACCTCGAACATGGAGCAATCCTGGGAAAACCTTCAAGCCAGCTCTCTTGAACACCTTAAGGAAGTTTGCGGGACAAAGAAATGTGGAGGTAATAACAGGAAAGCACAGCTTGGTGGAACCAAGAGGTGAAGGAAGCCATCAAAGAAAAAAAGCAAGCTATATAAAGCTTGGGCCAAGACCAAGACAGAAGAGGACTACGCCAAGTATCAGAATCGCAAGAAGACATAGTAATCGGTTGTGAAAGCCCTCCAAAGAAAAATCTTGGGCGACTTATGGAGAGAAGTTAAGTGAAATTTGCAAGAACTCCCCAAGAGAATTTTTCAAAAGTGTGAAGACGATGAGAGTAAGAGATGAGCCATTCAATCCAACAACAGTAGTGAATGATGCAAATGGAGAGGCATTGCACAAAGAAGAGGAAATTCGAAACGATGGGAAGATTACTTTAAAGATCTTTTAAACCCATCTGAGTACAAGCTCCAGCTCTCAGTTCTCACCACGCTATAAAAGACCAGTTAGAGCCCCAAATCCATTGAAGCTGAAACAAGAAAAGCAATTAAGACCAGCCCAAAGGGCAAAGCGGCAGGTGATGACGGCATAACAACTGAAGCCATCCTTGCATCGGGAAACGGGAGTTAAGTGGCTCACCACATCTTCCAAAAACGCATGGAAAGAGGAAAGTACCAATGGACTGGCAAAATGCAATGGTGGTGCCAATTTGGACAGAAGAAGGCAGCAAGAGAGACTGCAGCACCTAACAGAGGCATTTCACTTCTCAGCCATGTAGGGAAAAATGACTGCAAAGATTCTAGAACAGCGCACAAAGCCAAAGCAGAACACCTACTGAGCAATGCCCAGTTTGCTTTCGGAAAGGAAGAGGGTGCACAGATGCCATTTTCGCACTCCGACAGCTGTGTGAAAGAGCCACGAATACAACCAAGACCTGCATACAGTATTCGTTGATCAAGAAAAAGCTTTCGACCGAGTCAACAGAGACAAGCTCTGGAAGATCCTGGAGTAGTACGACGTGAAGGGCAGTTGCTTGATAACATCAGAGCAATCTATGCCAACAGTATAGGCGCAGTCCGAACAGCCATGGGAACATCCGACTGGTTCCCGGTTACATCAGGGGTCAGGCAAAGCTGGCTGCGTACCCTCTCCCCTTCTCTTCGTGATCTACATAGACCAATCACAAAGGAAGACCAAACCCAGATCTTGAGGCCCTGAAGAACTATTATTTGCTGACGACCAGCCCTGATGAATCAGAACAAAGCAGCTCTTCAAGATCACCACAGACCAACTCAACACAAGCTGCGAAGAGGTATGATATGAAGATCAGTATCCAACCAAAACAGAAGTTATGTCTGTCAGCAGAAAATCCAGGAAAGCTGGACATCAACATCAACGGCACCACTGAAACAGCCAAGAATTTAAATACCTTGGCAGCCTCTTCACTGAAGATGGAAAATTGGACAGAGAGATAGAAACAGATGCCAGAAAGCGAACGCAGTCAGTTACCATACTCGCCCCTTCTAAAACATTCCAGCATCCCAATGAGCACTAAGGCAAAACTCATCAACGCCATCTTCGTTCCAACACTCACATACCAGTGTCAGACATGGCCCTAACAAAAGCCTTAGAGAGAAAATTGGTCACATGTGAAATGCGCTGCCTGAGAAAAAGCTGTCAACAAAACCAGACGCGACAAGATCAAGAATGAGGTGATCAGAGACATGGTCGGACTAACACCAATTCTACCACCATATCGAACAACAAAGGATCAGTGGTTTGGTCACCTCACTAGAATGCCGCCCAACAAACAAGCCCTACGGGCATACACCACCAAATACAATGCTGGAAAGCCAGAGGTAGACCAAGGAGACGATGGAGCGACTCCGTGGCTGACACCCTGCGAGCCCATGACCTGTCACTACATCAAGCCTCCCGCCTAGCTGCAGACAGACGTCTGTGTCTCCCCGCGACGCCGAAGGGCACCAGCGGAAGATGAAAGAAAGAAAGAAAAGAAGACACAGTACATTTCTTCTTCATCGAACGCTCATACAACAGCCATTGTCTGTTACATGAGCGAAAATACGTCACGCTGCGGTTAAACGCCTGAAAAGCCAGTCCAAGTGCATCCGACTTGGGGTATAATTAATTATTACTATTAATTGTAACTGGCTGCATGTGAAAGACTAGGATGATCGAAAGCGCTTTGATTTGTTTTTTGCAAGATACAGCGCAGTATAAATTCCATGTATTATTATTATTATTATTATTATTATTATTATTATTATTATTATTATTATTATTATAAGAGAGAATTATCATTTTATAATTCTTTCTGAAAAAAAAGCAGAATTCACCAAAAAGCAGAAAATAGACAAGAAGGATGTGGCAGGAAGGAAACGGACAAACAAGGCAGAAACAAAGAGAGTGATAGAAAAGAGGGAATTTCCAGCACATAATTTTCAGAAGGTTGGGATGCTATTTATACTAACAGGACCCCGGCATCCCCATTGGGGAACACAATAGAATAAAAGGCAGAAAAACACTTATGTACAAAAAGAAGACAAAAAAGCGAAAGAAAGGAAGCCAAGAAAGACCGAAAAAAAGCTAAGAGAAGGTTAGAGAGAAAACGAGTAAACAGGCAAGAGGCTGCAAACAAACAACATAGAGATACATTGATTCAATATGTATTTATTTATTTTACCACTTTAAGTCACGAGATTTCTTTGCGTGAAATTCGGGCTGCTCTCCTCGGAGAGAGCGCTCGCCAAAAGAGCAGCACCACCCTTTTTTGTGTCTGGAACTGTATTTGTTTCCCTATCAGAGTGGCTTTTTTCTAAAAAAATTTGCCAGGGACAACTCTGTTGTTGCCGTGGGTTCTTTTACGTGCGCTGAATAATTTTGTGTAACACACGGACCCGTTACCCTCATCCAAAGACTAGCACCACTCATGGTCTAATGGATGGGGGAAAAGTTTCTGGCCCAACCGGGATTCGAACCACCGCACACTTCCGACTTGGACTTTTTGCTTTCTAGACAGGCGCGTTACCTCTAGACCACCGATCCATCCACCTTCGTGCTTCTTGGGGCAGGCTATCTTTAGAACTTTGCAGCTACTTTCCCAGCAATGTCTGCTCTTCTACTGCTTCCAATGCAACATTTTCTGATTATATCAAAATTTATAAAACAAGCTTGGTTGTAAAAAAAAATACGATAAATACGCAAGAATTTGGGGCGAATGAAGTGAGCTCAAAATGAAATCGGTTTTGATGCTGCCCTAATTAGGGATCAAAATAAAGAGAATTTATATAGGAAGAAAATGGATTAAACTTCATATTCATGAATGATGCATTGCAAACAGATTGATATAGGTTTTTGTCTGCGTTAGTGTCCATTTTTTGCTATCTCATGCATGTTGCTGGGTTGTTGTTTTTTAACGGATTGCACTTAAATGCACATGAGTCTTTTGTTGTCGTGTTGGTGTGCGTTCCTCAGCTTAACATTCTGGGGGTCACCCAGAATATGCGCACTTGACTCACTCACCCCACCTGGGAATCACGGTGAGATAGGAAGTACACCGGGTGAGAAGTTTGCGTGTATGACTCTTTTCAAATACCTTGACATATAAGTAGCCATACTCCGACTTCAGAGGATTTTTATCCGTAATACAGAGTGAATGTTGCTATATCAAGAGCTTGTTATGGTTGAAGGCAATCTCAATACAACATTTTACAGCATAACAACATGGTAGTGTAGGCCTAGTCAACATGAATCTTTTTATAGTCAATCTTTTTTACAGTGAACATATGGCAAATCCTATACGACAAAAACAAACTTTTATTTGTATTTTGCAAAATTGATAAACATTTTTCTCTCAGTTTCCCCATAAGTGTGTATGTTCTCTAAGATCCCTTGATAACAGCAGAAAGGCGTGTAAATATTGGAATCATCCACTGTATATCAGGCTGACTTTACATATAAAAAAGCACAAACATCAGAAACTGACAAAAATGATCCACAAAATTAAAATAATTTCTATTTATAAACATGCTATGGCAGAATTGGTGGGGTGGGCGTGGGGATGGTCGCATATGCAAAAATCTTGCCATTGGTAAACCTCAAAGCTCTATCCAAGAAACGGAAAAAAGCGGAATTTTGAAAAAAAAAGCCCATTGCACAACTTTGTGCGGATGTCAATTCTCAAAGCTGTTATAAAAATGTGATATATTTCTGCTGTCTCTTTTTCCATCCCCTAAAGATGCACACCCTCAATCTAATCATTGAACATATTACCAGTGCTTAGGAGAATTTTCTTCAATTTTCACGCTTCCACTGACAAGTTTTCTTCAGAGCTTCTCAGCAGATTCCCAAGCAATACCTGCTCTGGCAATGCCGCCAATGCAATACTGTCTGATTAGACTCAGACTCTAAAAGAACAAGGTGGCAAATTGTGGATGTAAAAGGCAAATGCCCGAGGGATTGAGAGGAATGAATCTGGGATCGCAGCGATAATATTTTCGATCCTTCCCTAAGTGAAGCTGGACAGAATGGGGGATGTATGAGAAGAAGATGGAATGAATGGCATTAACCCAGATGACACATGCCTGAAGATCGAAATTGTTTTTCTTTTCCTTCTGTAGTTCCAGTACTGCTTTTTCCTACAAGTATGCGCTTTTTCTGATATTACATTGAACAGGTTGTATTTAAATCCACATGAATTTTTGTCACATAAGAAAACCAACTCCTTAAGGACACAGACACATTTTAGTTATAGAAACAAATCATTGAATTTATTTGCTTTTGGCCTCTACATTATCAGTTTTAGCCAACATGCTTTTGTTTTTTTACAAAAATCCTCTCAATATTTTTATCTCACTTTTTTGTTGCTTTGATTTTGCATCATGGGACCACATTTTTGCTGATAAAATAAGAAAGAATAGACACATGTTTACAAGTTAAATAAAGGATTCATCTTCTTTTTCACCCAACGCTCAGACAGCAACTATTGTTGTCTGTCATCCTTCTGAAAATGCATTCCACTGCCATTAAGCACCTGACAAATCAGGGCCAGCGCATTCGACTTCGGCACGGTAAGAAACTGTTATCTTTTAAGTCTTTCTAAAAAAATCAACAACCATCAACTGGAGAATAGACCAAGAAGGCAAAAGTAGACAAGAGTGCCTAATGAAGAAACAGAACAGGGCAGAGACAAAGAGAGAGGTAGGGATTTCCTAGCACACGATTTCCAGAAGGCATAGATGCTATTCATACTGACCCCAGCATGTTGCTGAATTCTGTTGAAGAGGTTGTGCTTAAAACCATGTGCTTCTTTTTACAGTGAAAATGGCAACTCCTTTACGACACACGTCTCTTTCATTTGTATTTGGTAAAATGAATGAACCCTTTGCTCTCCCTTCCCCCATATGGTTGTGTGTGGTCTAAGATCCTTTGATAAGAGCAGAAAGGCATTTGAAAATTGAAAACAACTACTGAATAACTACCAGGCTGTCTCTACAAATAAAAAAACCAACACATCAGAAACTGACAAAATGACAAACAAAATTGAAACAATCTGTATTTATAATATTGATATTCAAATGCAAAATTGCAGCTACATGAATTGTGGGTTGGGGGTGGGGACGTTTGCATACTCAACAATCTCGCCATTGGTGAACCTCAGAGCTCTAACCAAAGAATGAAAAAAAATTGAAGAATTGCAAACAAAAAGCCCACTGCACACCTTTCTGCCAATGGCTATTCTCAATTCCGATATAAAAACTGTGATATATTTCTGCTGTCTCTTTCCCCATCCTCTGAACATCTCCAACCTCAATCTAATCATTGAACAGATTACCAGCGCTTAGGAGAATGTTCTTCCATTTTCACGCTTCAAATGACAAGTTTTCTTCAGAGCTTCTCAGCAGATTTCCAAGCAATATCTGCTCTGGAAATGCCGCCAATGCAATACTGTCTGATTAGACTCAGACTCTAAAAGAACAAGGTGGCAGATTGTGGATGTAAAAGGCAAATGCACAAGGGATTGCAAGGAATGAATCTGGGCTCAAAGCGATAATATTTTCGATCCTGCCCTAAGTGAGGCTGGACAGAATGGGGGATGTATGAGAAGAAGATGGAATGAATGGCGTCAACACGGATGACACATTGCCTGAAGATTGAAATTGTTTTATATTTCTTCTGTTTTCACTGTCCTGTTTTGCCTGTATGCATGCACGTTTCTAATATTATATTGAACTGGCTGTATTTAAATGCCCATGAATCTTTGTCATCAGAGAAGACCAATTCCTTTAGGACACACAAACTATTTTTTTTCAGTATAGTAACAAATGATTAGATTGATTTGTTTTTCGTCTCCATGTGATTGGTTTTAGCCAACATACTTTTCTACAAAACGGTTTTCTACTTTTTGGTCTCACTTTTTGTTTCTTTAATTTTGTATCATTGAAGTGCTTTTTTGTTGATAAGTTAGAAAGGATAAAAACATGTGATTTGTTCTTCTTATTCTTCTTTTTCTTGTTCTTTTTGTGTCTTCTCTCTTCTTTTTCTTGTTCTTCTTTTCTTGTTGTTGTTGTTGTTCTTCTCTTTTCTTGTTCGTCTTCGTCTTCCTCTTTCTTCGTCTTCGTCTTCGTCTTCTTCTTCTTCTTCTTCTTCTTCCTCCTCCTCCTCGTCCTCCTCCTCCTCCTCCTTCTCCTTCTTCTCCTTCCTCTTCCTCCTTCTCCTCCTCCTCCTGCTCCTGCTCCTCCTCCTCCTCCTCCTTCTTCTTCTTCATTTCCTTCTTTTTTACTTCATATCGGGTGAAACGCGTAGCACCTGGTCTTCTCCTGTGCTTGTAACTCTGCAGGAGGTCTGCAACCAAGCCTCAGCCGACACCTTCCGACTTGAAGGACAGCCAAATGAAAAATTCACAGGCAAAAAAATCAAATTTGCTTGAAAAAAGGCAAGGTTGGCAGAAAATAAGCAAAAGAGAGATGGGATACAGATAAGGAAAATGGCAGAAATAAGGAGTGATTGAAATAAGGAATATCCTAACGCAAACTTTAAAAAAATGGGGATGATATTTATACTACAAGAATCCCCTGGCAACTCCAAAGAGGAAGGCCATAAAGTAAAGTCGTCGTCGTCGAACGCTCATTCAGTAACAACTGTTGTCTGTCACATGCACTAAAATGCGTTGCGCTGCCCTTAAGCGCCTGACAAATTAGGCCCGGCGCATCCGACCTCGGCATGAATCAAAGTTAGATCAAGTTTTCATCTAATAGATAGGGCTGGCCTCCACACTTAGAAAAGGAGCGGTAATGGAACATAAAGAGCAGACTGTAACAAGGTCCATGATGATAATTATCTTCTAAATGCAGTTTGCAGCCTTGCAGAGATAAAGAGTGATTTACTCGTTTGTCTGATAAAATTAAACTGATCTACGTGTGTACAACTCGAATACAAACTAGTAATAAAAATATTAACGAGACACAAACATCTTCATCATTAGCTCAGCTGGGGTTATCGAGACAGATCAGATGATTTAAGCTATCTGTGTCCAATAATATCTTACTTTATTTTGGAGGCAGACATTGGAGTGTTTCACCGTTTATATTATTTATAGAAAGTAAGAAGGTTAAAGTAAGGCCTTGCGTAGAAAATCTCTTTGTGTGTGTATGTGGGTGTGTGTGTTTGTGTGTGTGTGTGTGTGTGTGTGTGTGTGGTGCGTGCTGGTGCGTGTGTGCGTGTGTGTATGCATGTATGCGTGTTTGTTCTTCCTCCTCTTCTTCCTCCTCCTCCTTTTTCTTTTTTCTTGTTCTTCTTCTTCTTCTTCTTTCTTTCTTCTTCTTCTTCTTCTTCTTCGTCTTCTTCTCCTCCTTCTTCTCCTTCGGATGAGACTATAAACCGAGGCTCCGTGTGCGAACGCATGCAGAACATCTTGCGCACACGTTAAATCCTGTTCCGCTTTTCGAAAGAATAGGCCATTGTGTGCCGGTGGGTGCAGATGACACAATTTACAAAACCGCATGCACACGGGGACTAGATGTAAAAAAAAGAACATGAGTGCTTATTCCATCATCCTCGATATAAAAAAGTCATCTGAGCGCTTTGATTTGTTGCTTTACAAGATTCAGCGCTATATAAATTCCATACATTATTATTATTATTATTATTATCATTATGTCTGTGTCTGTATATGTGTGCCTGAGTGTGTCTACATGCTTTACAATCAATTGTCCAGAAACCAACGTGACCAGTATCCAGTGGACAAGTTCAACACAACTCAAATGACACCGTCAGACTATGACCCTGATTGTGACACTGTCAGACGAGCAAGACTATCACTCTCCATCACGCTAATTGCATCATTTAGTACTTTCTTCCCATGCCACTGAGAATGTGCAAACAGTGCAGGTTCCATTGATTGTCCATGTCTTGTTTGTTAGGAGTACATCGTGATATTTTCCACTGCCGTTCATTTCTGGGACGTGTGTGTGTGTGTGTGTGTGTGTGTGTGTGTGTGTGTGTGTGTGGTGTGTGTGTGTGTGTGTGTTGGTCAGAATTCAAGTGCAGATGCCGTTTGCGTGGATGTTGGGAGTAAGTGCTGGGTTACAGTTGTAGTTGTTGCATGTTTGTCAGCCTAATACCCAAGTGAAGCCCAGAATGAGACTATAAACCGAGGCATCTTGCGCACACGTTAAATCCTGTTCCGCTTTTCGAAAGAGTAGGCCATTGTGTGCCGGTGGGAACAGATGACAAAATTTACAAAACCGCATACACACGGGGACTGGATGTAGGAAAACCAAAAAAAACCCTTATGAGTGCTTATTCCATTATCCTCGATACAAAAAAGTCATCTGAGCGCTTTGATTTGTTGCTTTACAAGATTCAGCGCTATATAAATTCCATACATTATCATTATTATTACTATTATTGTTATTATTATTATTATATTATTTATTATTATTATTATTATATTATTATTATTATTATTATTATTAATATTATTATTATCATTATTATTATTATTATTATTATTAATATGCACTTCGATTAAGCCATGAGATGTGGAATTACCATAAGACCAACACTGCACAGTAGATAAGATGTGTTTGTATTCAACTGTTTTCAAGCACGACACAGTACAAGCAACTATAATTTGACTACAGTGGACTGGTTTTGTTAAGGATAGTACAGTTTTGTTAGGCTAAGAGCTTGCCATTGTTGAAAACAACCTCAACAAGCATGTTAAACATAACTACATTCTAGTATAGGCAGTATACTTTGCATATACATCAATAACTGAGACTGCTTGTAGCCTGAGCCTTTTTTTCAGTTTGACACACCCTTGTGACACTGAAAGGTGTGTCCTGGTTTATATGAACAGTTATACTGTGCACTTTATTACAGTCTTAACATTTGATTTCGTTGCTTTCCCTTTTCTTGAGGATCAAGGCTGTACTCTTATTATGAACAGAGACGTTGCATATTCTCTAAAATATGTTGGTATACATTCCCATCTATCATCATGCAAACCACTTCAATGCTAGAAAATAGAGGGAAGGTGCAAAAGACGACAGGAGAACAGTTTTGCTGACAACCAAAGCGGCAAACAATAGCCAAGCGAAGGAGAACAGATCTGTTATGATTTCTTCTAATAATGAATATCGACTATGAGTTATGAACAAAACATTTGTTTCATCCCGTTTAAGAGGTTTACATTCATTTGGACACAACCTGTTCAATGCAACATCAGCAATCTGTACAGGCAAAGGATGACAACTAACACAGACTAAAAAAGAAAAACCGAAAAAAAATCCAATCGGCCAGTAAAACGTAATTCTCTGTAATGAGAATTACCCTATTTTACTCTACAGCACACCTCTTTCCCTACAGCTTTACACAGAATAAGAGAAAAAACAGCATCATCTTGAACAAGTCATCCCTTTCAATCACTCGTATGCTTGCTTCTTACTACCGCAATTTCCCAACTTCTTTTCTACGATCTGAGTATAATCTGAAAACATTGCATTGGCGGCATTTCCTGAGCAGACATTCTTGGAAGATTCGCTGCATGGCTTTAACAAAGCCTGTCATTGGAACCCTGAACATGGAAGATGGTTCTCGTAAACACTGACGATCTGCTCAATGATTATACAGAAGTAGAGAATCTTCAGGAAATGGGGAAAGAAACGGCAGAAACGTGTCACTATGTCTAAATAACTGTTTGATGCGCCTAGCCGCATCAATTATCGGTATTTTATACATTAATCATAGAAGACTTTGGATGGAGGAAGGGCGTGTATTTGCTTTTTTGTATGTTACGAAAGCCAAATATGCAACCACAAATTGTATAGTTTCCACGTCTCTCTGATGTTATCAACAATGTATACAGAACAAATAACATTATAGAAACAGGGATAAAATCATGATCTCTTGACTGTGGCCAAAACACAAGAATAGCTCTTTTGTCCAGAAGAAATGGACATTTTCTTCGAAGGAAATTTTTTCTTTATGTGCATTTAGAGACAACGTGTTCAAAATAACTGTAGAACTACCAAATTGATGACACATAATCTGCTGACATAGCATCCTTTTGGTGATAACCGTCATTCTATTTTCACCTATACCATGCCCCTTTCCTTCCCGCCTTAAGTGGAAGTACATTGCTTTGAGACTATTTGGCAGGGCTTTACGCAATGCTTCCTACCATACCACATCCTGGTATCAACCGGGCCTAAGAGATACAGATGCCTGAAGTATTGGTCAGATAATTTGAACAATCCTCCAAAAATCCATAAAGTGGATGAAGCGCGACTGAGTTAATCCGAGTCTTTCCATCAATTCTATAGAAAAGTCGCTCTGGGTAGGAGCCGGCAAGAGTGAAACAAAATAAAATAAACACTTATGGGATTCGAAAATAATTTTCAAGATAAGGAAAAGAAGAAGACACACATGAAAGAAAGTGTATGAGAAATAACGAAAGAGTGAAAGTAAACTAAACAGATCGATCAACTAATTAGCAATTTGCTAAATAGCTTTCTAAATGTCTGGCTAGATAATTAGACTAGTTGATAGATGGACGTACTCTCAGAAAGAAAGAAAGAAAGAAATAGCAAAATACAGCAAGAAAGGAAGAAAGGAGAAAGAAGAAGGAAAAAGAAAGAGAAAAAGAAAAAAAAAAAGAAAGAAAGAAAAAAAAAAAAAAAAAGAAGAGAAAAAAAAAAAAAGAGAGACAGAAAGAAAACCAGGAGACGCAAAATAAAAAGAAAAAAAAAGAAAGAACAAACAAACAAACGAAAAAAAAAAGAAAGAAGAGAGAGAGAGAGAAAGAGAGGGAGAGAGAGAGAGAGAGAGAGGAGAGATGGAAGAGAGAGAGAGGAGAGAGAGAGAACAAAAAAAAAATAAAAAAATTAAGAAAGAAGAAAAAAGAAAAAAAAGGGAAAGAAAAAAAAGAATGAAAAAAAAGGAAAGAAGGAAGTAGAAAAAAAGGACAAAACAAAAGAAAAAGAAAAATTTAACCAAAAAAAATGAGGAAAGTGAAAAGGGAACGTGTTTGAGGGCCCAAAAAAGGACATGGAACACGGGTGTTTTTTCCCAAAGGAAAGGGAAAAGTTCTAGACAAACATTTTTTAGCAGTTTTACATTTTTTTTGCTTTTTGGGTGTGGGGTGTGTTGTGTGTGTGTGGGGTTGTGTGTGTGTGTGTGTGTGTGTTGTTTGTGTGTGTGTGTCTGTAAGAGAGAGGGAGAGAAGTTTAAAGGGAGGGGGGGAAATAGGGTGGGTAGGAAAGCCTTTAAAAATTTTGTATGTTGTGGCATTTTTTATTTTTCTTTTTTTTGTTGTTGTTTTGTTTTTGGTGGTGGTGGTGGTGGTGGTGGTGGTGGGGGTGGTGGTGGTGGTGGTGGTGGTGGTGGTAGTGGTGCTGGGGGGTGGGGGTGGTAGGGGTGGTGTTTCTTTTTCTTTTTATTTTGTTGTTATTGTTTTGCTTTTTTTTTGCTTTTAATTTTTTTTTAAATCGGGTCGTTTTTTTTATCCGTTTTTTTGTTGTCCGTCATACTTGTTTTAGTTTTTTTAAAAATGTTTTTTATTTTTTTGTCGATTTGGTCATTGTGTTTTTGGGTTTGGGTTTGGGTTTTGGTTGGCTGGTGGGCTGGTGTTTTGGGTTTGGGCCTGGTTGGTTGGGTAGGGGGCAATTAGGGGCTGTTTGATATATTTGTTTTAGTTGGTTCTTATCGGTTGGGTTTCTATTGAAAACTAAGTGCACACGGATAAAAACTTTGCGCAAATGGCTCTTTTCAAGTAACCCGCTATAAAGGCGGGGATTACCGCTTCAGAGAAATTTTCTTAGCTTCTAAAATAAAGAGTCCCTTTTTTAAAAACAAGAGTGGTGATTGTTTGCAAGACTTTTTCCATGAATGAGATATGTCAGAAATAAAAATTTTAAAGCTAAACACGTTTCAATGAGGCCTTAACAAAAAAGGGTTTTAATCTACAAAAAACCCCAAAACCTATGTGGCGCAGGGGCGAGGCGTCGTCCCTCAGCTTCTCGGGGCCCCAGCATATAAGGGGTGGCCCCCATCTCCTCTCCCCGCTGCTTTACTTCCCTAACTCTAAAGAGGACTGTCACCTTTTCGGCTGATGAACGGGAACTGCATGAAGAAAAACGCACAAACGTTCGCCACCCATTTGGGAAACCACGCTCGATGCTGCTTAACCTTAGTAAAGCGAGAGCTTGCCATGAGCTCCCCCCTCCCTTGAATAAAAACGTTAATAACTGAATAGATTTCTTTTAGATAATTTTCCTGTTTTTCCATTGTAACTACAAAATGTGAATCCCACCGTGGCAAAGGAGTTGAAGTGGGAATCTGGCTTTTCTTTTGTGTTGTGATGGACATAAATTGAGATGCTTCTCTCTCTCTTCCCCCCCCCCCCTTCTCCTCTCTCTCCCCCCTTCCCCCCCTCTCTCTGCTCTCTCTCTCTCCCCTTTCCGCTCCCTCTTTCTCTGTACGCCTTTTCTCTGTCCTGTTTTTTCACTGTCCTCTCAACCTTGCTCTGTTCCCCTTCTGCTGTCTGCTCTTGTCTCTCTTTCTCTGTCTATGCCTCTTTGTCTCTCTCTGTGTCATACTGTCCCCTTTGTCCTCTCTCTTTGTCTCTCTCTCCCTCTGCGTCTCTCTTGCCTCTGTCTCGTCCCCCCCCCCCCCCCCTCCTCTTAAAAAAGCATACTTTCAGCTACCCCGTGTAAGCCATCAAACAGCAAATTCATATGACACTGAAATTGTCCGGGACTATGACCAGTCCTTTCCCAGTCATCGTCAGTCGGGGAAAACGGGTCATGGCCCCTCATTAATGAGGTATTGACCAAAAATCCCCCTCCCAAATGAGTGTGTACAGAGTGAGCTCTTATTGAAAGGTTTAAAACCCTTTGTGTGTGGTTGTGCATCATGCTGTGTGTCTGTTGTGCATGGTCCAACAATCGGTGTAATTAAAGGCCCGTGTTTTTTTTTTCCCAAATCAATATTAATGTAAAAACATCATTTTGGGGGATGAACATTCTGAGGGACAAATTCGTGGTCCGCTCGAGAAGGGATTGAATTTATCCGTCAAAAATTTTTTCAGTCCCCTGCCAGCCCGCCCATTTACCCCATTTTTCCATCCCCTCCACCAAACCAATCCTCCATCCATCCACCACCCCATCCACCCACCTCCATCCACCATCCCCATTTATCTATCACGTCGATCTATCGGATTATATATCTATACCATCTACCTACTATCTACCTCCTACCTACCTATCTCCCTACCTACCTATAATCGTCGTCTTCTATTGTATATGGACCATTGTCTTTTGATTATTTTTTTATTAATTTGCCTATCTATCTACTTACTATATATCGAACTTTCATCTATCTTTTATTTATCTAGCACCTACCTCCCTCCCTACCCCCACCTACTCGCTCGAAGTTTTCATCGTTTTATTATCTATTTTAACAAAAAACCTAAAATCATTGGGCAAAATGTGCACGCTTTACTTTCACACCCCCACACACTCACCGCGCGCGCACCACCCACCCACGCCATCGCACGCTGCACGCACAGCACACGATCACACCCAAAAAAACGCACACAAACAAGCAAAACCCCAAAAACACACACGCCGCTTTTGCGTGCACACAAAAATATGCAAGTGCGACGGCCGCGCGCCACCACGCACACGCGCACCCACCGCGCCGCCACACACACACACACAACTAAAAAGGCGCCGTTGCACGCTCGCCTCATGTCCCCAGACCGACACACACCCACCCGCGCGCGCACACACATTAACACACAAGATAGAATTCAAAAGAAAGATAGAAATAGGTTAAGATAGATAGAAATAAAATATGTTAGAAGAAATAAAAATAAAGAAGATAGATAGATAGATATAAAGAAATAGATGTTATGAAAAAAGAAAAGAAAAGTGATGTAGAAAGATAATGATGATAATAATAGTGTAATAAATTAGAATAATAAAGATAATAAATAATAAAATAATAAAATAATAGTTGAGAAGAGATGGAGGTTTTAAGGGAAAAATTTTGATACATAAAATTATTATATATAAAATAATGGATAGGAAATATAATATATTTTTGGATGATAATAATTGTATTTTTATAGAAAATAAAATTACAAAAATAATATTAAATTATAATATTGGGATGGAAAAATAGATTTTTAAAACCTACAAAAAAGTTTAAATTGAGGATCTAAAAAAAAAAAATTAATAAAAAAAAAAAAATTTATTAAATAAATTTTTAATAATACCCCCAAATAATATACTAATATTACATTCCGACCTTAATAATAAAGATAATAAGATAAAGATATCAATAATTTAAATGCAATTTTTAATAACTTTAATAATATAGATATAATATATAATAATAAAAAGTATTAGAAGATAATAATAGTCGGAAAGGGGGAATAACTTTTTTTGGGGTATTCAATGGGTTAATGATAAGCTGCTCATGAAAGTATTCTTTTATTTCTTTACAGGCTATCTACCCACACAAAAATCCCGGGACCCCCCCCTTAAACGAAACCCTGGGGTGTTGGGCCCCAAAAAAAATTCAACACTCTAAACCGAACCTAAAAGATTTAAGCTCGACTGTGTGGTCCGCTTCCCCCGGCCCAAGCCCCCCCCTGGAACCCCCCGGGCAGAAAATTCCCTCGGGCCCGAGGGGTTTAAACCCTCCCGAACCAAGGCGTTCCCGCGCCAGGCGGTGGTACAAGGACACTTACACACGACTTTTTCATCTGTCAAAGCGAAAAAATTCAAGGGTTTAACAGGACTCCCCATCAAGCAGCGGTTCAGAAGTAACCCCCTCCCCTGTCCCTAACACAGGGGAGCTGGCTGAACACGACAGGCTAAAAGGGTCCCCGCAAAATACAGAACGAAGCAACGCTTCAGTTGGGGGAGAAAATTAAAAAATCTCGCATTTTCTTAAGAAACCCCACGAAAAAACGTTTCCCCCCATCGTTACATTTTGGATGTGTGGTTTCCCTTTTCTTCTTCTTGTAAATGTATTGGTTTAGAAGGGATTGCTCAGGGGGAGGCATCGTTTTCCCCAGCCAAAATTTAAACGGTCGGCGTGGTTACCACTTGGATGGGGGGACCGTTTTGCCCTTGATTCGTACGTTCTCCGTTCACCCCGCTGAAAAGGGGACCTGCCTTTTATTTGGGGGGGTAAAGCAGCGAAGGAAAAGATGGCGCCGCCCCAATATGCTGGGCCCCAGAGAAAAATTAGGGCCGACGCCTCGCTCCCCTACGAAATTTTTGGGGTTTTGGGACACCTTTAATTTTTCAAAAGTATTGGTTAGGCCCAATTTTTTTTTTAAAGGAGGCTGGTTTTTTGTCTGTTTTTTTTTTTGTTTGGGTTTTTTTTTCAGAGAGGGTGGGGATTTCGTTTCTAGTTAAAGTCCCAATTTTCTAAAAGGGGTATTTGCATACACGGTCGGTTCTTATGTCTGCCATGAAGGGAGCGTTTTTCTATTTGGGCACGTTGCTCGATTCTCGTGTTTTGTAGCCCCTGAAATCTGGCACAAGTATCGGGGTTTTCTTAAAACAAATGATATTAAAAATTTCACTTCGTATAAAACAAAATAATTAAAGCACTGGCAGGTCTGACTTGAAAGGGGACCAGGGGGATGGGAAAACTCCTATGAACCCTAGAGTTCCAAGCGTACTAATACTGAAATCATAACCCTTTCTATTGCCCATCCAAGGGGTTGCCCCTTATCAAGGCAATCTACACAAAAAAATTAAACCCCTAGAAAAAATAAAAGTATACGTAAAAGTATAAATTTTGTCATTTTGGGAGAAAAGGCCCTTTTTGCTTAAGGTAATTACCCCCTATCATACAAAATTTGGATTAATCGCAAATGGGTAAAACCATTTCAATTCAATTTGCAATCATATCACTAGCGGAAACAAAATTGATAAGCATAAAAGACATTTTCATCGACTCATTTTTCACTTTCTTTAGGCCCTTTTGTGCCCCGGGGGGAAAGATAACAAATTTACAAAAACCCCAACACACAGGGACAGAGTTTACAGAAAAGCACATATGCTTTTTCATTTATTATCGTATGAAAACTTTTTTTTAAAGTATATATTTTTAAAAGTATTTAATTTTTTTGGGTGTTCATTTAACATTATTAAAATGTAGTTTACTTGCTGTCGTTTAGTTTTTTTTTATAGAAAGATAAACTGACATTTTACCAAAAAACATTGACTTCTCACAATTTCCCCGTTGTATTCCAAATAAATACCTGCCCTTTTCAGACAACGCTTTCTTCCTTTCCTCCTGGCATGCCCTCGCACTGCTATACTGCGTGCTGCTGGCTATTTTCTCACAGATGTCTGGCTCAGATAGCAGCAGAATCAACACCAGCTTCCCATAGTCTGGCTGTTGTGTCCAGAAGTAATAGTAGTAGAAGTAGCAGCAGCAGCAGCAGTAGTAGTAGTAGTAGTAGTAGTAGTAGTAGTAGTAGTAGTAGTAGTAGTAGTAGCTGTTGTTGTTTTTGTTGTTGTTGTGTGTCAAGTCAAGCCAAGTCAAAATGATCTTTATAGACAGTAAAGGAATAAGTTTACGTAACATTTTTTCATCCTGCCCATACAAAAACCCATATTTAAGTTGACTTATAAAAGTATTCAAAAGACAATGTTAATGTATGTTGAAAAGAGAAAAGTTATAATAGGATTGTATGTGTGTGTGTGTGTGTGCGTGTGTGTGTGTGTGTGTGTGTGTGTGTGTGTGCGCGCGCGCGCGGAGCGTGGTGTGTGTGTGCGCAGCGAGCGTGTGTGTGTGTGTGTGTGTGTGTGTGTGTGTTTGTATGTGTAAAGTGAGTGAGTAAAAGGGAGGACCAAGACACACCGACAGACAGACGGGCACAGAGAGAGAGAGACAGGGACAGAGACAGACAGACAGACATACAGACAGATATTCAGACAGACAGACAGAGACAGACATACAGAGACAGATATATAGATACGGGGATTCAGAGACACAGACATAAAGATAGATATGTAGATACGAATATCTTTGTGTCCGGCTATCTTCGTGTGCTTCGTCATAGCATCAGCCATACTCCGACTACAACGCATCTTTTTATCGGTCGTTTGATGGAGAATGCCAGATGTTATGCTAAGAAATTATCATAAAAGAAAACAATAACCACAACAACCACCAACAGATTCAACATGCCATCCAACCTACGCCATTCCCATGTGCGCCTTAAAAAGGTAAAGGCAAAGGTGTCTCATAACCTTTGTGGTCGTAGGGGAGCGAGGCATCAGAGACCTCACTTCTCCAGGGGCCAGGATATTAAGGGCGGCTTCCATCTCCTCTCCCTCGCTGCTTTACCTTCCTTGACCCTAAATAGGCAGGTGCCATTGCCAGCTGGGTGAACTAGGGGACTGTGCTGAAGCCAAGGCGCGTAAACCGTCACCCATCCAAGTGATAACCACGCTCGACGCTGCTTAACATTGGCTGGGGGAAAGCGAGTGCTCTGACCACTGAACTATCGCGTCCCCATGTCGACCTTGGGTTATGATTATTAGGTATTAAGCTGACAAAACCATTGGCCCTGGCCATGTCAATCACCTGTTAAATAGCCCCCTGTGCAGTAGCGTAGAGTGTGTGCCATAGTTTGCAGGCATTAACACCTAATTGACAAAATGAATGATTCATCTAATGACGTTGAGTTTCACCGTAGCAAGCTTGTACGGTCGAGTATTGTATTGTAGTGTAGTGTGGTGTGGTATGGTATGGTGTGATGTGGTGTGGTGTGGTGTTGTGCAGTGTAGAGTCGTGTGGTGTAGTTTGGTGTTGATGTGGTGTAGCGTGGTTTGGTGTGGTGCGGTGTAGGTGAGGTGTGGTGTAGTGCGGTGTAGTGTAGTGTAGTGTAATGTAGTGTAATGCAGTGCAGTGCAGTGTAGTCTAATGCAGTGCCGTACAGTGTATTGTAGTGCGTTTTATAAGAACACAATGCATTGTCTTGTGTTGCATTGCATTGTATTACAATGCATTGTAGTGCATTGCATTATTTTTTTTATTGCATTCCAGGGCAGTGCGTTGTATTGCAATACACCAGATCGTATTGTATTGCATTGTGTGGGATTGCGTTGTATCACAAACTACTATTCTGCAGTGTATGGCATTGCAATATGTTACATTGTATTGCATTGCATTGTCTTGCATTGTATTATATTGAAAACTATACTACACCACTTCTAACCATGGTACAACTCTCTAGTTGAAATTCAGGCTGCTCATCTTGTGCAGAGCCTGTCGCCACAAGGGCAGCGCCACCCGATATTGTTTGTGTAATTTCCTGTCTCGGTATGCTTTTGTTTTCCTGGGACAAAAGTATCTAATCTATGCATTTTGCCAGAGACAACTCTCTTCTTGCCGTGGGTTCTTTTACGTGCGCTTAATGCGTGTTGCACATGAAACCTTTTTTTAAAGTCTCATCCAAAGGACTAGCACCCAGACCACTACTCGAAGTGTACTGGATGAGTGGAAGTTTAGGGGGGAAACTGGGATCAAACCCACAATTGTTGCTTAGTGAGCAGGTGCCTTACCTCTAAACCACCAATCCACTTACATTTCATAATATAATCTGACAAGAGTGAAAACTATAAGAAACTTTGTGTTATAATCGAGATGGGATTATCTTGTGCACGCATGTGTACATACACATTCAAGAAGAAAAGGTCATATGTATATAACCCCCCTTGATGACACACGGGGGACGGGATAGCCTAGTGGTCAGAACATTGCGCTCGCAATCTGACGACCCGGGTTCGATTCCCGTTCAAGGGGGATACTTTCCCCTGGAGTTAACATCAGTGCAGACCCCACTCTCCCCAAAAGTCCTTCGGATGAGACTATAAACCGAGGCCCCGTGTGTGAACGCACGCAGAACATCTTGCGCACACGTTAAATCCTGTTCCGCTTTTCGTAAGAGTAGGCCATTGTGTGCCAGTGGGAACTGATGACAGAATTTACAAAATCGCATACACACGGGGGGAATGGATGTAAAAAGCATATAAGTGCTTATTCCATTATCCTCGATATACTACTACTACTAGTACTACTACTACTACTACTACTACTACTACTACTACTACTACTACTACTACTACTACTGTACGGGGCCTGTCAGTATAAATAGCATTCCCACTTTTTGGGAATTATGTACTAGAAATTCCCTCTTTTCAATCCCTCTCTTTGGTTCTGCCTCGTTCCTTTTCTTCACGTCACTTCCATTTTTTCTATTGTCTGCTTTCTTGTGAGTTCTTCTGCCTTTTCTAGACAAATAGTTAATTGATAACAATTCTCTGAAGTGAAATACGCTGGGCCTGACTTGTCAGGCGCTTAACGGCAGCGCAAGGCATTTTCGCTCATATGGCAGGCAACAATATTCATTCATTCATTCATTCATATCACTTTAAGTCACAGCAGATTTCTCTGCGTGAAATTCGGGGTGCTCTCCCCAGGAAGAGCGCGTCGCGTCGCCACAAGAGCAGTGCCGCCCTTTTTAATTTCTGTTTTCCTGTCTGCAACAGTGTTTGTTTCCCTATCAGAGTGACTTTTTTCTACAGAATTTTGCCAGGGACAACTCTCTTGGTGCCGTGGGTTCTTTTACGTGCGCTAAATAATTATGTGCAGCACACGGGACCTCGGTTTATCGTCTCATCCGAAAGACTAGCGCCCAGACCACCACTCATGATCTAATGGATGGGGGACAAGCTTCGGGCCCAAACGGGATTCGAACCACCGCAACTTCCGACCTGGACTTTTCGCT
>CM054147.1:50292505-50305005 GCA_028751875.1 Rapana venosa
ACCAAATCATCAAAACTTTCAAACAAACATACAATCAGCAATATGAGAGTCATAATAATGAGCTATGACGTTGCAATTTCTCTCAGCTTGAAGGCTTTGTGAAAAAAGTGAGACAGGTTCCAAATATCGTTATGTCTTGTAGAGGACATCAACAAAATTAATTTGAAAGTGCTAGGCTGTCGAAAATATGTAGGTAAAATAAACCTATCTCTGAACTCCTTAAGAAACGGACAGCGCAGAACTAAATGTACCTCATCGTATTAATCTTTTTTACACAGGGGACATATCAAATCATTATCATTACAATATCTATATCGAAAGTGATGAGTGACTAAACTTGAAATACCCAACCTAAACCTTGTGGTCACTATTTTCAAATGCCTGTCCATATCTGAAATGAAATACAACTTCATCTCATGTGAACTACAAAATAATCTATAAAAATCCAACCGCGTGCTATTTTGAACATGTTCACTCCACTTCTGCCATCTGCAGTCAACTAAACGTTGCCGGAAAAAAATCTGATAAATGCCTTAACATTTTCCAAACCTTGATTCATCCACAGATCACCAAAGCCATATTCATGCAAAGAAATGCGTACATCAGTTTCCCAATTTTTCTTGCGCTTACTATCTAACTTGAGTAACATTTTATACGCTTTGAAAGATAATCTTGATTTCCCCATTTCCAAAATTTTGAGCCAGTAGCGTATACATTGAACAGCTGAGTTAATGTATATTGGAAATCTATTGGTTTCACCCTATATAAGGTCGTTAGGTGTGCGCATGTCAACTCCCAAAAACTTTTTCAGAGCAAATAAATGTACAGATTCACAGAAGATTGCAGCTTTATTCAACCCCCACAACTCGGAACCGTACTGTGCAACAGGCTGTATTTGAGAGTCAAATACCTTCAGAAACATTTTGAGAACGAAAACTCTGAAATGATTTAATGTACATTGGCCGTGGGCCACACAACACATTCGTTGGCCTTGGGATGGAACAGTGAGAGATAGAGAACTCTGAACTCTAAACTCTGAACACTGAAATGATTGAATGTACATTGGTCTCGGGACAAAACACATTTGTTGTGATTAGAATGGATCATTGAGAGAGAGAGAGAGCAGGGAGAGACTGTGTGTGAATAAGACAGAGGCAGACAGATTGACAGCTAGACAAACAGACAGACGGAATAGGAAAGGATGGTTTAAGATTTAGTGACCTACAGATTGACAGACTGATAGCCGATGAGAAAGATTAGTGAGAGAGAGACAGACAGACAGACAGATAGACATACACAAAGAGAGAGAGCGAGAGAGAGAGCGAGAGAGAGCGAGAGAGAGAGAGAGAGAGAAGGAGAGAGAGAGAGAGAGAGAAGAGAGAGAGAGACAGAGAGAAAGAGAGAGAGAGAACAGAGAGAGAGAGAGAGAGACCTGCACAGGAAATACGGGAGAGAGAGGGAGATTGGGAGAAGGACAGACAGGCAGACGTAGACAAACATAGAATGAGATGGAGCTATCGTGTACTGTAATCATTAATGACAACCGTTTCGTACTTTTGTTTGTTTGTTACAAATGTCTCCACAAAACAGCACCCTCCTACCCCTGTGAATGTCTCCACCTGTACACCCCTTCTCGTTCCCTTCGCTCTGCTGCAGATTCCTTGTGCTTACGAATACCTAGATTCAGCCAGTCAACTGTTGGCCATCGCTCTTTCTCTGTTTCTGGTCCATCGATTTGGAATGACCTCCCTAACTCTCTTCGCCAAAGGCCTTCATGTGACACTTTAAAATCCGGCCTCAAGACATATTTGTTTCAAACCTAAGATTTTCCTCTCCTGTTTCATTTCATAGCTATCCCTGCTTTTCAACAGCCCCAAATTATATCATCCTGCCAAAGTGTATAACCTGTGTGTGTGTGTATGTGTGCGTGCGTGCGTGTGTGTATGTGTGCGTGCGTGCGTGTGTGTGCGTGTGTGTGTGTGTGAGTGTGTGTGTGTGTGCGTGCGTGTGCATTTGGACTTGTTAGAACTATCACTTGCTATTGGTTGCATGACTGTAAGAATGAGTTGAGTGCAAGCGCTTTGATTTGTCTGTGAAAGATACAGCGCTATATAAATTCCATTTATTATTATATTTCTGTCAGTCAGTCAGTCTGTCTGTCTGTCTGTCTGTCTGTCTGTCTCTCTCTCTCCCTCTCTCTCCCTCTCTCCCTTCTTGTCTGCCTGCCTGCCTGCCTGCCTGTCTCTCTCTCTCTCTCTCTCTCTCTCTCTCTCTCTCTCTCTCTCTCCCTCTCTCTCTCTCTCTCTCTCTCTCTCTCTCTCTCTCTCTCTCTCTCCCTGCGAAAGAACGGTTTTAGGGGGAAAAGTGCTGAATGAGTCTATGATCACATGCATCCACAAACCAGTCAGGGAAATACCATGTACCGACACAAATAGCACACAGAAATGGAAATAGAACCCTGTCCTTTTTGAGACCAAACATTTGAACCCGGAAACCTGCAAAAAGGTAAAAAATAACGGATTTCTCATTGTTTACAAAAGAAAGAGGATATTTATTTAAAGCAGATGAAAGGGAAAGATACACAGGCCCATGTTTCCTGTAGGTTTTTTTGCTGTTGTCTTTGATGTCTGTTATTTCCTTTTCATCGCTGGTTGGGCTACAAAGGGAATTAGACACATCAAGTTAAGCTTGTACTTTTAATAAGAACTGAACAAATATTTGCAATATGCCGGTTTATTCTCCTTTTCATCATCCACCTGTTTTTTATTGTTGCTGTTGTTGTTGCTGCCTTTTTGCTGGAGGGCTGGGGGGTCTTTCTTCTTGTCTTCTCACAGAAAAGGAAATGTAGCTTCCTTGTATGGTTGCCAAACAGACACGTTTCCAAAATCTCACCATTGGAAAACCTCAAAGCTCTAAATAAGGAACGAAACAAACATCATCATTATAATATTTTACTTCGTGTTTTTTGTTGTTGTTGGTTTTTGTTTGTTTTATTGAGTGTGTTGTGGGGTTTTTTGGGGGGGTCCATTGCTTTATGCCCCTTTCCCCATCCTTCTTGCTGTTGCCCCTTTTACCTATGTTATTATACACATATATTGCGATGCATATGCTGTCTGGTCACTTTGCATTAATTTTTCTTGTTCGTAGTGGTTTTTCATCTTCTTCTTGTCTACTATGTTTGTTTTACCTTCCAGCGATACATATGTGTCTTTCCATCTGTCTTCGAATTGCTTGCTCTCTCTCTCTCTCTCTCTCTCTCTCTCTCTCTTCTCTCTCTCTCTCTCTCTCTCTCTCTCTCTCTCTCTCTCTCTCTTTCACATTGCGCTCGCACTCTGCTAATCTGGTTCGAATCCCGTTCAAGAGTCCACTCTCCCCAAAAGTCCTTCGGGTGAGACTATAAACCGAGGTCCCGTGTGCGAACGCAAGCAGAACATCTTGCGTACACGTCAAAACCTGTTCCGCTTTTTGGAAGAGTAGGCCATTGTGTACCAGAGGGAACGGATGACAAAGTATATAACAGTGCATACACATGTGGACTGATGTAAAAAAACCCCATATGCGTGCTGATTCCATTATCCTCAAAATAAAAGAATACAAATCTGTCTCTCTCACTCTCTCCACTTGTGACACCACACATAGCACCCTAGTTGCCATTATTTTTCTACCCCATCTACATTCATTGTTCACTTACCCCTGTGGGGATGCCCGGGGCCTGTCAGTATAAGTAGCATCCCCACCCTCTGGAAAAAATGTAATATAAATACCCTCTTTTCTATCACTCTCTCTGTTTCTGACTTGTTTCTTTGTCTTCCTGTCACCTCCTTTTTTACTATGTGGTCCATTCTCCTGCCTTTTCTCCCAGAAAAAAAAACAACTTTAAAATAACAACAATTATATCCCATGCCGAAGTAGGATACGCTAGGCCTGACTTGTCAGGCGCTTAACGGCAGCGCGACGCATTTTCGCTCATACAACAGACAACAATAGCTGCTGTCTGAGCGTTCGACGACGAGGAAGAAGAATTTATCATTTGTCTGTCTGCCATGTTGTGGCACGTGCCCTTTGGCTTTGCACCAGCCACGCAAACTGATTTCTCGTGTTGATGGCAAAGGGCGGCCTAGTGATGCTTTTCATGCTAGGATTAGCTGTTGCTTGTAGGCTGAAGAAAATCTGAACATGGCAGCGTTGATTGTGAGGGGCTGTTCTATTGTCTGTACTCTGCCTGCGTGACTGGGTTTTTGGCAAGTGAGGAGGAGGAGGGGCCTTGGGTTAACGTAGTGTGTGTGTGTGGGGGGGGAGTGTTTGTGTGTGTGTGTGGAGGGGGGGTGTTTGTGTGTGTGTGGGCATGGGTGAGTGTTTGTGTGAGTCTGCGTGTGTGTGTGTGTGTGTGCGTGTGTGTATGTGTGTTTGTGTGTGAGGGGTTTGTGTTGATGTTTGTGTGTGTGTTTGTGTATGTGAGTATGTGTGTGCATATGTGTGCGTGTGAGTGAGTGGGTGTATTTATGTGTGCGAGCGAAAGACATTATTTATCATTTATTTATTATGTATTATTCATTGATATTGAAGATAAATGAATACAGAGAGAGACAGAAACTTTTGTTTGACTCTGTTTATATCTGATACCACGTATAGCTTAAGATTATAAGTTGGTGGCTAATGATGTTTGTTAATGTATGTATTCGTTCATCTGTTTAGGTATATATTTATTTACCTATTCATTCATTTGTTTATTCATTCATATATTAATTCATTGCTTGCTTCCGAGGGTAATAGATTCAGTACTCATATGTTTTGTTGTTTTCTTTTATTTTGCAACCAGTCATGCGTGCCTGCGGTTTTGTAAAGCTTGTTATTCATTCCCATTGACACAAATGGCCTACTCTTAGGAAAGGCGGAACAGATTTTGACGTGTGAGCAGGATAATCTGTTTACTAACATACGAACATCAGTTTTAGGAGCCTGATCTATCTATATATATATATATATATATATATATATATATATATATATATATATATATATATATATATATATATTAACTGTTACTCGCTGCTGTATTCCTTTGCATTTCTCTGAGATAAATTCATCATTCTGATTTTGATTGTATGCTTATCTATATCCTGACTGTTTGCCTGTCTGTCTGTGTGCTTGTTTGTTTGCTTGTCTGTATTGTTACGTGTGGAGTTTGTTCAGAAGGAAAAGTATTTACTTCTGTTCCTTTTTGCTTAAAAAAAAAGTCATGTTAGTAGTGTGTATGTGTGTGCTTGTGTGTGTGCTTGTGTGTGTGCATGTGTTTGTGTGTGCGTGTGTGCGTGTGTGTGTTTGTGTGTGTTTATGCGTCCATGCATGCGTGCACACATGCGTGCGTGCATGTGCGCATGTGTGTGCGTCCATGCATGCGTATGCGAGCGTGCGTGTGTGTACATGCGTGCGTGCGTGCATACGTGCGTGTGTGTGTGTGTGCACGCTCTTCTTGCTTACACTCTCTCATAAACGTCATTAAGCCGATTGACTGTCAAACATACACACTGTACACTCACCACAGAATACAATACCCACACTGGGAGCTGCAGTCTTGGCCCACTCTCACTGATACAGGGGGACATGATACCGAAGGACGGCTTAGTCAACACAGAATGCTCTGTTCCTCTGAGCCTCTGATATTACAGCAGTCATAGTGCCAGACAACTGGCTGCTGTCTGGATGATTATTGGTTTTCACTGAGTGGCATTGCCAGCATGCTAACTGTGCTGTCATTCTGTGCTGTGTTACTTGCTATACAGCAACCAGCAGAAGATTAAGCAAATGTTGAGGGAAAGTGAGCATGTGTACACATGCAATCAATGATAGATGGACAGAGATAGACGCAGGTATGCAGATATGAACACAGACACACAGCCGACACAGATACACACACAGATGCACAAGCGTACACACACACACATATAACATTATCCTCGATATAAAATAACACACAAAAAATCAATAAAAACACACACACGATCATCAACACACACATACACCCCCCTCTCTCTTTCTCTGTCTCTCTCTCCCACTCCCTTTCTCTCCTGTCTCTCTCTCTCTGTGTCTCTCTGTGTGTACACTCACCACAGAATACAATACCCACACTGGGAGCTGCAGCCTCTGCCCACTCTCACTGATACAGGGGGACATGATACCGAAGGACGGCTTAGTCACCACAGAATGCTCTGTTCCTCTGAGCCTCTGATATTACAGCAGTCATAGTGCCAGACAACTGGCTGCTGTCTGGATGATTATTGGTTTTCACTGAGTGGCATTGCCAGCATACTAATTGTGCTGTCATTCTGTGCTGTGTTACTTGCTATACAGCAACCAGCAGAAGATTAAGCAAATGTTGAGGGAAAGTGAGCATGTGTACACATGCAATCAATGATAGATGGACAGGGAAAGGTGCAGGTATGCAGATATGAACACAGACACACAGCCGACACAGACACACACACAGATGCACACACTCATTTAACATTATCCTCGATATAAAAAAAAATATATATAAATAAAAACGCACACACGAACATCACACACACATACACACCCCTCTCTCTTTCTCTACCTCTCTCTCTCACTCCCTTTCTCCCCCCCCCCCCCCTCTCTCTCTCTCTCTCTCTCACGACAGAATACAATATCTACACTGGGAGCTGCAGTCTTTGCGCTCTCTCACTGATACAGGGGGCAATGATACCGAAGGACGGCTTAGTCAACACAGAATGCTCTGTTCCTCTGAGCCTCTGATATTACAGCAGTCATAGTGCCAGACAACTGGCTGCTGTCTGAGAGAGGGAGAGAGAGGAGAGAGAGAGAGAGAGGAGAGAGAGAGAGAGAGAGAGAGAGAGAGAGAGAGAGAGAGAGAGAGAGAGAGAGAGAGAGAGAGAGAGAGAGAGCGAGAGAGAGAAATCAAGACAGAGAGAGAGAGAGAGAGCAAGAGAGAAAGCAAGAGAGAGAGAGAGAGAAAGCGAGAGAGAGAGAGAGAGAGAGAGTGAGAGAGAGAGAGAGAAAGAGTGCATGTGTGTGTGTGTTTATGTGTATTTGTGTTTGTGTATGTTTGTGTGTGTATGTTTTTGGGTGTGCATGCATGCATGCTCGCGTAAGCACATGTGCGTGCATGTGTGTGTGAGTGTGTGTGTGCATGTGTGTGCATGTGTGTGTGTCTGTGGGTGTGTCTGTGTGCATTTGCGCACATGTGTGTGTTTGCGTGCAAGCATGCGTGCATGTGTGTGTACGTGTTTGTGCGTGTGTGCGTGTGTGTGCGTGCGCACGCCTATGTGTGTGTCTCCTTCCTGCTTACACTCTCACATCAACATCATTAAGCCGATTGACTGTCAAACATGCACACTGGACACTCACCACAGAATACAGTACCCACACTGTAGCTGCAGTCTTTGCCCACTCTCACTGATACAGGGGGACATGATACCGAAGGACGGCTTAGTCAACACAGAATGCTCTGTTCCTCTGAGCATCTGATATTACAGCAGTCCTAGTGCCAGACAACTGGCTGCTGTCTGGATGATTATTGGTTTTCATTCAGTGGCATTGCCAGCGTGTTAATTGCGCTGTCATTCTGTGCTGTGTTACTGGCTATAAAGCGGCCAAACAGAAGATTAAGCAAATGTTGAGGGAAAGTGAGCATGTGTACACATGCAATCAATGATAGGTGGACAGAGACAGGCACAGGTATGCAGATATGAACACAGACACACAGCCGACACAGACACACACAGAGATGCACGAGCACACACACACACACACACACACACACACACACACACACACTCATTTAACATTATCCTCGATATAAAAAAAATAATAAAAACGCACACACGAACATCAACACACATACACCCCCTTCTCTCTTTCTTTACCTCTCTCTCTCACCCCCTTTCTCCCACCTCTCTCTCTCTCTCACGACAGAATACAATACCCACACTGGGAGCTGCAGTCTTTGTCCACTCTCACTGATACAGGGGGACATGATACCGAAGGACGGCTTAGTCAACACAGAATGCTCTGTTCCTCTGAGCCTCTGATATTACAGCAGTCATAGTGCCAGACAACTGGCTGCTGTCTGGTTGATTATTGGCTTTCACTGAGTGGCATTGCCAGCGTGTTAATTGCGCTGTCATTCTGTGCTGTGTTGCTGGATATAAAGCCACCAAACAGAAGATTAAGCAAATGTGGATGAAAAGTGAGCATGTGTCCACACACAGACAAGGGTAGACAAAGAGAGAGAGAGAGAGAGAGAGAGAGAGAGAGAGAGAGAGAGAGAGAGAGAGACAGACAGACAGACAGACAGACAGACAGACAGACAGACAGATAGACATATACTCATATATAAACACAGACACACTCAGAAAATGGACACAGAGACACACACAGACACAGACACAAACAGACACACACACACACACATGCAAGCATGCACGCACACATATATCAACACACACATTCACAATTGGGTAACACACGTTAGATTTTATGCAACCACGGATTTGGTTATGTTTAGACAATGCAAAATTGTGGTAATTCTTCATCCTTCATGAAAGAATTCCAAATACGAATACAAGATGTGTACCAACAAATATGGCATGACTCTCTATCAGCATACCCTGACTACTTAGATTATCACCCGATTATTTGTAGAGCAAATTATGTATGTGAAGTAGAATCTTTAGAATACCGTAGAGCTATATGTTTACTGAGGTCAAACAGATTACCTTTAAATGGAATTTCACGTTCTGGCAAACCGATTACTGATCCATTCTGCTCTCAGTGTGATGGCCAACAAACTGAAGATGTTTGTCACTTTTTACTTGTATGCCCAAAATATGCTGTATTGCGAAGAAAATGTATTCCTCTGTATTATTACAGATTTCCATCGAATCTGAAAGTGCAGCTTCTTTGTATGAACACTAAACCTAGTTTGATGTTTAAAGTTGGATTATTCCTTACTAAATGTTTAGATATCAGAAGTAAGGATGTTCACCTTACATGAAAGTATATGATTAACTGTTGTTCCTATGGGCCATATGGCCTGCAAAAACTGAATTAAAATTATTGTTGTTGTTATTGTTATTGTTATTGTTACATACTCTCACTCTCTCTCTCTCCCTCTCTCCCTCTCTCTCTGTATGTGAGTGCATGCGTGTGTGTGAGTGTTCGTGCGCGCGCGCGCGCGTGTTGTGTGTGTGTGTGTGTGTGTGTGTGTGTGTGTGTGTGCGTGTGTGTATGTTCGTGCGTGCGTACGGTGTGTGTGTGTGTGTGTATTAACAACTAGTGCGCAGCGCATGGTGCAGTTTCACCACAATACATAAAGCGCTGCTTTAAACATAATTTATTCCCCTCATCTCCTGTCCAATCCTAGTCATGCATGTAGGGATTGAACAGACTGTTAGCGAAAAGACAATAAATCTTCAACTTTAACAATTTCTGATGAAAACGTCTTCAGAGCATTGCAAGGGATTCCCTTGTAATACCTACTGTACACGACAATTTGAGTAGATTGTCCCTGCTTAGAAGAAAATCGTCAATGTCCCACAATGCTAATGTAAACCGCGATTTATAGTTTTGCTTCCTTCTCCTTTGGCAATAGTTTCAAATGATAAGCAGACTTGAAAAAGGTATTGAAAGTCTGAGGACACAATTGGCGAAAACAGAAGAAATTACCGCAAAATGAGTTTCAGCTCAAAGTGGTATTATCTTAGATGCTGTCTGAAAAAAATGGTTAACAGGAATGGAACAAAGTATGAAGGAAAATGAAATGGTATCCATGCACATTAATGACGCATCACTGGTAAGTGCAGATAGTGGAGGTACTGCTTTTTAGTGGGGTTATCTATTTACTGTTTTCGTTATGCGTTTGCTTTTTGTTGCTTTTTTATTTAATTAATAATATCACATAATAAGCACACACACACGCTATTTGAAAAGTATGAGCGCATAAAAAGCACACGTTTGCTGGGTGGAGGAGGAGAGGAGGGAGGTCATTGAAGGTAATATTGTCAGTAATGACGAATGCCTAGTATTTCTAACGTTTTATTCCTGTACCTTTTTATTATCTAAAGTATAAACGTGAAAGAATGGATGAAACAGTAGGTGAAGTAATTTGTTTGTCCTGACGTTTTATGATTTTCTTTTTTTAATTCTTAAAACATTTTTATTTAAATGTGTGTGTGGACGTGAACGCGCACGCGCTCAGGTGTGCATGAGTATGTGTGTGCGTGTATATGTATATGTGGTAATTTGTATTTTCAATGTATTTCCTTATCGATTCTTTCCTCTTTTTTTACTGGTTTAATTTAATGGTAAATGATGCAATAATGTAGTGTCTTAGTATAATTATTACGAAATTTGTTCTTAGATAGATGGCTTGATGAAAAAAGGCAAATGCATTGCTTATTCAATGTACCATCTGGAAATAAAATTTTGACTTGACTTGACTTGACTTGACGCACGCACACACACACACACACACACACACACACACACACACACACACACACACACACACACACACACACACACACACACACACACACACACACACACACACACACTCACTCCACACACACACACACACACAGAGGCCTGTCACGTTAAATGAAAGATATAGTCAGAACCAAATGTCATCTCCGAAGGCGTAATGTGGCTACAGTGGGTGGGTAAAAATGGTTCTTCACACAATAGTCTTACCACTGGGGTGAAACGCGAAACACTAGCTGCAGAACAACAAAAAATCCGTTTATATACAACCACATGAAGAATACTGTTTGACAAGATGTTGTACCTATAGTAAAGGAAAGGTAAAGGAGTCCCATAACCTATAAGGTCGTAGGGGAGCGAGGCGTCAGAGACCTCACTTCTCTAGGGCCAGCATATTGAGGGCGGCGCCCATCTCCTCTCCCTCGCTGCTTTACCTTCCCTGACCCTAAAGAGGGCAGGTACCCATTTACAGCTGGGTGAACTGGGGGAACTGTACTGAAGCCAAGGCGCGCAAACGGTCACCCATCCAACTGGTAACCACGCTCGACGCTGCTTAACTTGGCTGGGGGAAAGCGAGTGCTCCGACCACTGAGCTATCCCGTACCTGTAGTAGTGTGTAAAAATTGGAATTAATTTACGACAGTTGGCAGGCGAAAACCGGGCACCTCTATTTAGAGGTTTAGTTTTGGAAAATGGATATGCTACTTTTTGGGGACGGGATAGCTCCGTCGTCAGAGCAATCGCTTTCCCCCAGCTAAGGGTAAGCAGCATCGGGCGTGGCTACCACTTGGATAGGTGACCGTTTCTGCGCTTTGCCTTCAGTACAGTCCCCCAGTTCACCCAGCTGCAAATGGGTACCTGCCTCTTTAGAGTCAGGGAAGATAAAACTGTGAAGGAGAGGAGATGGGCGCCGCCCTCAACATGCTGGCTCCTAGAGAAGCTGAGGTCTTAGAGGTTATGGGACACCGTTACTTTGCCCTTTTCTGTAACAATCTTCAAAAAGGTGTGTATGGCATGCAGTTGTCAGAGTTAACAATAGAAACTGGGAGAAATCAGATAGTGGACTGGCCTTGAGTGGAACGATTTACTAAGCAGTAGATCGCGGGGAGTGGAGGAAGCCGGCTTCAAAATCTTCAGTGGTGCCCCCACGGTCTACAAAACTACGGGATAGGTGAAAGCGAATGAAAACTGGCGGATGGCTAAAGATCGGTAGCCTACAGTATGCAGCTATCAACAAACATACTGCATTGCCTTTCAACGAACTATCAGAGTACTCTACGAATAGAAATAATATGGGCTAGAGCAATGGCAAGAACAATAACAAGGGCTACCAAATCAACAGAAAAGAAGGAGAAATGCAACAGTTATTTTGCAGCATTTTACAAAGTCAGATTCGCAACTTGCAATTTGTGACAGGGCTAGAGTACCATCCATGCATACATACATGCACACTTATAGACACACACACACACACACACACACACACACACACACACACACACGCCACACACACACACACACACACACATATATATATATATATATATATATATATATATATATATATATATATATATATATATATATATATATATATACACATATACATATATCTATGAGAAAATAAAGTGATGAAAAACAAGTGCAGGTAACCAGTTACAACTTCATTCCCATCATAAAAAAGGGTTTTGTCATATATATATATATATATATATAGAGAGAGAGAGAGAGAGAGAATATAAATATATATATATATATATATATATATATATATATATATATATA
Organism: Rapana venosa; assembly: GCA_028751875.1. Taxonomy (NCBI): domain Eukaryota; kingdom Metazoa; phylum Mollusca; class Gastropoda; order Neogastropoda; family Muricidae; genus Rapana; species Rapana venosa. The sequence continues at coordinate 50,304,812 of CM054147.1, forward strand.
TATAGAGAGAGAGAGAGAGAGAGAGAGAGAAATACATATAATATATATATATATATATATATATATATATATATATATATATATATATATATATATATATATATAATTCACTTAAAGCTACTATTTCCCCCCACTCAATAACCAACTACCTACCCTACCGAATACTTCTCTGTGAAATGATAGCAGCTCCCTTT
>CM054147.1:50310005-50315005 GCA_028751875.1 Rapana venosa
GGTGGCGAAAGATGCTTGTGTTTGTGTGAATATTAGTCCGAGGTATGACTGTACCTGTGTTAAGCAGTGTGACATTTGATCTGCTTTTGACCTCTTTCAACTGACAGACAGACAGACAGAAAGACAAACAGGCGGGGAGGCAGGCAGACAGACAGACATGCGAACATGCAGACAGACAGACAGACGCACGCACGCACGCGCGTGCGAACGAGCGAGAGAGAGAGACAGAGACAGAGAAAGAAACAGAGAGAAAGAGACAGAGACAGACAGACAGGAACAGAAAACAGAGAGAAATACACAGACAGAGAGAAATAGACAGAGACAGAAATAGACGACATAGACAAACAGACAGACATGCATTAGAGAGATAGACAAAGAGGGACAGAGAGAGAGAAAGAGAGGAACGGAGGGAGGGACAGACATACATTCAGACCGAGACAGATACAGCGAGTTCCGAACTCTGAATGATTTGAGGCTCAGGCCTATGGCCTGTATCACTGGAATATACATAAACAGCAAATTAAAAATGTCTCTCTCTCACACAAACACACACACACATAACACACACACACGCACGCACGCACGCACAGCACACACACACACTCGCACGCACGTACCCACGTGCGCGCGCGCACGGATAGATAGAGAGAGACAGACAGACAGAGACAGAGACAGAGACAGGCAGATGACAGACAGGCGGACAGAAAGACAGACAGACAGACAGACAACCAGAATGAGACAGGCAGACATACAGACAGACACAAGACAGAGACAGGGAGACAGAGATAGAGGGAGAGAGAGAGAGAGAGAGAGAGAGAGAGAGAGAGAGAGAGAGAGAGAGAGAGAGAAGAGAGAGAGAGAGAGAATCGGATTCGGGATTCGGAATATTTATTCATGTTTAGGCCACCGCCCTTCATGAAGGGGTAAGAGAGAGAGAGAGAGAGAGAGATGAGAGAGGAGAGGAGAGAGAGAGAGAGAGAGAGAGAGAGAGAGAGAGAGAGAAGAGAGAGAGAGAGAGAGAGAAGAGAGAGAGAGAGAGAGAGAGAGAGAGAGAGAGAGAGAGAGAGAGAGAGAGAGAGAGAGAGAGAGAAGATGGTGTGTATTCAAAGTGTACGGTTAAGTAGCATGCATATACTTTAATTTTCGTGCAAACACTTTTCCTTGTGGATATAAAGAAAAAAGTCTGCAGGGTTTATACATCAGACTACTTAACTGACTTTGCTTTTAGACCCACAGAAGGAAAAGCTATAGTTTGATTCGGAGCCAAATCTTTCTGATGGTGGGCTATGCTTTGTTTAGTTTTTTTTTCAGAAACTGGTCAAAGGACTATGGCATTTGGTGATAACCTTGAATAGTTAATACTTTGTGAAGGAGGAATGTATCTATGTCACATCGTGCTAGATTTTAAGAAAAAAATAGATAACTACACATTTGTTGTTAAAAATTCTCTGACTACATGCCGTCATTAAATTACAAATTTCGTTTTTGGAATGATTCTGTTTTGGTTTAGAAATTAAAACAAATAATGTTTTCTATGGAACTTGCACTCGGGAAAAGTGTACGGTGCTCCTGATGTACATACGCAAGGCGTATACATTTGTACAATGGTTTCTTTAAGACTTAACAACACTAAAAGTTCGCATTGCACTCCTATTAGTCTAACGCCTATTATTTTATTGCAGGACACAAAGTCTAGTAAAATCTGACTGCAAAATTTAAAGACTCAAGCTTAGACAAATAAGGAACATATTGTAAAAAGCAGACCATAACTTCGCGTTTTCGGAGAAAATCCGCATGCAGAAAATATAAAGTCAGCCTACCTTACAGTCTGATGGCCGCCAGCTTGGTAGGGAAATCCCTCTTGTTCAGCCTGCTCCTCGTCTCTGCCAAGCCTCCTGAGTCTTCACTTCTTCCTGTACTCCTTGGATTTAGCAGGGCCTGTCTTTGTCCTGTCAATATGCGTAAAGCATCTTTGTCAGCGAAGAATTAAGCCCAGGATTGCCCGTCACTTCTGTTCATAATGCATATAATATCACCCATTCTGGAATAGCAATCGTTGAAGAAAACAACTGCTATACCCACTGCAGATTCAACCACAATATTGCCATAGTGTTGTTTTTTTCTTTAAAGCAAAGTTTCCAGATAAGGTTGTTGATGCTCTGATTCGTATTCTGGGTATATAACCTCAGGCATTTACATGTAAGTTCAGTTCTTGCCAAGTCTTCGAAAATTGGCTTGATCTCCTCAATCAATACTTCAGGTAAAATGCTGGTATGTTTATAGGCCCTGACAGTTCCTGCTTCCTCTTTCTTTTTCTGGTAGCACACCAGTCCACACTGATTCAGTTCTGCATTGTCTCCTCAAAAACACTTCATCGCAAAAGTGAAGCGTCTAGTCTGTTGACTGAGTAGATACTCACATGCCCATACAAGATTACTGAACGTGCAGGGAACAACTCTTGCTTATTACATTTTTGTTTGTGCACATGAAAGCAAACTTGCTACCTAAACCTTTTCTTTCAACTTCATAAAGTTTCACACCGCTGTAGCAAAACTCACAAGACAACTGCGACATAATGTTGCGGTTGAGAATATCAACATCATTTTACCTGAAGACTTTTACACTTGTGACTAAAAACATCATCCTCATTTGGTTCAGAGTAAGTCTTACTGCCGTAATCATCACTAGATGCTTACTCTACTTGACTGCTTTAAAACATTATCAGATACAGTATAAAGATTCAACAGTTTTCTTTCACGTGTGGATGTAGCACACACATTTATCAGATTTAACCTCACCTGAACATTCAGTATTTTCATTGTCAAATTCCTCATTTTTCGCAAAACTTTATCCGTCGAATCATGGTCGTTGTGTGTACTTGTTGCTATGGAAATGTATTCTTCACGCTCGTTAACCTCTTCTCTTCTTATCTTGTGGCACGGTTGTGTGCATCACGGATCACAGTCTTCATAAATGTATTTATTTGAATGAAAACTAGCACAGAAAGAAACACAACATGGGCGCAGCCATTTGCAAAAGGGAAACAATTCAAGCAAGCCTCGCTTTAGGTACGGACTTGAAGGTTGCTGTTCTTTCTTTTTCTACACAACTGTAAGCAGCCAAAATAATCGAAGTTAGAGTATAAATCCATGTTCTGAGAGTTAGCACCCACCGACTTTGAACCCTAATATTTCCAAGCGTTGAAATTGAACTTTCATTCAAACTTCAGATAAAAATAGACATAATTATGTATGCAGTGATATGCAACAAAATCGTCAGAAATCTTTTTTTTTAACTTCAGGTAGGTCTGGGCCATTTCAAAACGCAGGGATTTATGTAAAGGAAAAGTGATTTTTTTCATTCCTCAGCTAGAGGTCCGAGATTCCCCAATGGAGAGATTTTTTGTATCTACAACCGATTTTTACCCTCACTATTTAGGTAGCTGCATTCTGACTTCGGGGATGATGGTGTCTAAACACGACACCGGTGCTCCTACCAACACACACTGGCCTACTTTTCCGAAAGGCAGAACGGGTTTTTAACGTAAGCGCAAGATGTTCTGCCTAAGTTTGCACACCGAGGCTCGGTTTTGTAGCCACATCCGAAGGACTTTGACATTTATTTCGATTATATCGTCAAACCGGGGGGAAAGGGTGAGGCTGGGAATTGAACCTAGAACCTCAAGGTTTAATAATAATAATAATAATAATAATAATAATAATAATAATAAATGGAACTTATATAGCGCTATATCTTGCAAAGACAAATTTACTGCTTGGCAAGTGAACGTCTTAACCATCCCGCCACACTTTTTCTTGTATGAATCTGTACGGGGAAAATGAGTGGATCCAATGTGCACACACACACAATCGTGGGCTCTAGTGTAAGCAGCTCACAATATTTTATTTATTTTTATTTTATTTTATTCTTTTATACCGAGGATAATGGAATAAGCACTTATCTGCTTTTTTACATCCAGTCCCCGTGTGTATGCGGTTTTGAAAATTCTGTCATCTGCACCCACCGGCACACAATGGTCTACTCTTCCGAAAAGCGGAGCAGGATTTAACGTGGGCACAAGCTGTTCTGCGTGCGTTCGCACATGGGGCTTCGGTTTATAGTAGGCACATGGCTAATGGATATTTTGCGTTGTAGGAATTCTGCTTCTGTCGTCTTAGGACTCTGGGGATGTGATATGGAAATAAAAGTAAAGGTAGAGGTGTCCCATAACTTATGTGGTTGAAGGGGAGCAAGGCATCGGAGACCTCAGTTTCTCTAGGGGCCATCATATTGAGGGCGTCGTCCATCTCCTCTCCCTCGCTGCTTTACCTTCCCTGACCCTTAAGAGGCACGTACCCATTTACAGCTGGGTGAACTAGGGGACTAAGTGATATGGAAATTGTCATTTGGGGATCGTAGGTTTGTAAGGCTATTCTGTCAGTATAAAACGACCACAGACAAACAAAACAAAAAAAATATAAACCAGAGTGTGTTTTTGTATATTTAAAGTTAGTGTTTGATCTATTTAAACCACAAAAAAATTCAAATACTTGACCATGACTTTCTTCTCAAATTGAATCAAATTAAACTCTATCCTACAACTAATGAACCTATGATAGTAGTTGCAGAAAAAAATCAGTACGAATAAAACAAACTGATCATTAACTGTAACACACACACACACACACACACACACACACGATGGCTCGATGAAAAAAACATTGCTTATTCAATGTGTCATCTGAAAATAAAAAATTGACATGACTTCACACACACACACTTACACACAAACTTACACACACACACACACCACACACACACACACACCACACACACACACACACACACACACACACACACACACACACACACACACACACACACACACACACACACACGCACACACACAAATTTACAAAACTGCATACACAGGGGGACTGGATGTAAAAAAGCACATTAGTGCTTATTCCATTATCCTCGTTATGAACTAATAAATTAAA
>CM054147.1:50320005-50332505 GCA_028751875.1 Rapana venosa
TTGCACTTTTTTCTCCTTAGTCTTTGTCCGTCCATTCTACTGCCTTCTTTCTCTCTTCGTCTTCTTTGCTTGGGTCTTGTTCTTTGCACTGTTACATTAACTTTTGTATTTGTTCCTTGTTTTTTTCCCCTTTGCTTTCTACTTTCTTCTTTTTTGTACTTTTCTTCTTTGTTGCTTTCTTCGTATCATTTTCATCTTCCTCTCCATTTTTTCTCACTCCCTGACGGCATTGTGCCAAAGACAGCGCTGTTCCCTACCGCATTACAGAGACATTAATCAGGCCACAGAAACAAGCTGCCAACAGGACTACTGGCAGCATTTTCATTTTTTGTCAGCAGCATTCTTAGATTGCCTTATAACTACTTAAGTAATCAACCCCATAATCCACACAACATTCACCCTCGGGAATGCCCGGGGTATGTCAGTAAAAATAGATTCCCACTCTCCGAAAATTGTGTTATAGCTATTCTCTTTTCTATCCCCTCTTTGTTTCTGCCTTGTTCCTTTTCTTCTTGTCACCTCCTTCTTGTCTGGTTTCTGCCTTCTTGGTCCATTCTACTGTCGTTCTCTCAGAAGACTTAAAAGATAACAGTTCTCTCCCATGCTAACTTCGGATGCGCTGGGCCTGACTTGTCAGGCGCCTAACGGCAGTGCATCGCATTTTTGCTCATATGACAGGCAAGAATAGCTGTTGTCTGAGCAATCAAAGGAGAAGGAGAAGATATAGCAAGTATTAAAAACATGCTCATAGTTTTTTTACATACTAAAAACAATCACAATATATTCGAGTCGTATGGGTTGTTGTCTTGTTGCTGTTATCGTTTTCGTCGTAGTTGTAGTTGTGACTGTTGTTGTTGGTGATGTTGGTGTTGTTGTTGTTGATGTTGGGGGTGCTGGTGGTGTTGGTGGTGTTGCTATATCTTGTTTTGTGTTTGTGGTGGCGGTGATGATGATGATGGTGATGATGATGATGATGATGATGATGATGATGATGATGATAATGACGACGATGATGTATGTGTGTGCATGTGTGCTGGATATATATATATATATATATATCTTTACAAATGTAGCTATGCCTGTTATCATTCACCTCTTTCTCAGCCTGCCTGATATCTTTCCCCCTTCTCTTTTGTTTCTTTTTTCTTTCTCTTTTTTTTTGGTTACCATCGTTTTTGCCTCTCACCGTGTTTGTTCATTCGTCTTCCATCATTCATCTCTGGCACCAGTAACACAGATATCTGGTTCCTTCCTTGTACTCTGAAGACTTCTCTGTCTCAGTTCTTTTTCCTTCTCCTTTGAGTATTATGTCTGTAGCAGTGTCCTTGATAAGTTTGCCTCTCTCTCTATATCTATATCTATCTATCCATCTATATCTATCTATCTATCTATCTATTTATCTATTTATCTATTTATCTATCTATCTATCTATCTATTTATCTATTTATCTATCTATCTATCTATCTATCTATCTATATATCCCTCTCTCCATCTCTCTCTCCCTCTCCCCATCCCTCTCTCTCTCTCTCCCTCTCCTATCTCTCTCTCCCTCTCCCATCTCTCTCTATCTATGTCTGTCTCTGTATGTCTCTGTCTCTCCCCCTCTCTCTCCTTCTCTCGCTCTTTCTCTTTCTCTGTCTTTAGAAATGTAGCTATGCCTGTTAGCATTCTCACTAACTTTGGTTGTCCCATTTTTTGTGTTTCTTTTCTTCTCTTTTTTTACTAGCAACGTTTTTTGTCTCTCACCGTGTTTGTTCATACTTCTTCCATCATTCATTTCTGACACCAGAAACACAGATATCTGCTTCCTTCCGTGCACTCTGGTGACTTCTCTGTCTTATTCCTTTGTTGTTGTTGTTGGGTTTTTTTTGACTGTACTGTATGTCAAGGACAGAGCCGTTGATATGTTTGTGTCTCTCTCTCTATTTCTAATTGCGTTGTGCTGCAACGCTTCGCTGCTGTATGAGCTTATTAGCTTAACGGCAATACAATTTTGTTATCTTTATATCTATCTCTCTCTCCTTCTCTCTCTCTCTCTCTCTCTCTCTCTCTCTCTCTCTCTCTCTCTCTCTTCTCTCTCTCTCTCTCTCTCTCTCTCTCTCTCTTATACCCCAAGCCAAGCAACTATATTGTCGCCAAAGGCCAATACACGTTAAATCATTTCAGAGTTCAGAGTTCAGACTTCAGGGTTCAGAGTTCAGAACTCTCTCTCTGTGTCTCTGTGTCTGTGTCGCTGTCTGTCTGTCTTTCTTTCTTCCTCCCTCCCTCCCTCCCTTACCCTCTCTCCTCTCTCTCTATCTGTCTGCCTGTCTGCTTGTCTGTATGTCTATCCGTCTGTCTGTCTGTCCCTCTCTCTCCCTATATCTCTCTGTGTCTGTGTCTGTCTGTCTGTCTATTTGTCGCTCTCTCTCTTAGTCTCTCTCTATGTATCTCTCTATCTATCTGTCTGTCTGTCTGTCTGTCTGTCTCTCTCTCTCTCTCTCTCTCTCTCTCTATATATATATATATATATATAATATATTATTTATTATTTATTCTGGTGTCACTTCCCCGTCTATTTTATTTCTTACGTTGTTTCTCATTTTGTTAGCAACGTTTTTGTCTCTCACCGTGTTTGTTTATTCTTCTTTCATCATTCATCTCTGACACCGGTAACACAGATATCTGCTTCCTTCCTTGTACTCTGGTGACTTCTCTGTCTTAGTTCTTTGTTTTTCTCCTTTCAGTATTATGTCTGTTGCAGAGCCATTGATAAGTTTGCCTCTCTCTCTATATTTATATCTATATCTATCTATCCATCTATATCTATCTATCTATTTATCTATTTATCTATCTATCTATATATATATATATCCCTCTCTCCATCTATCTCTCCCTCTCCCCATCTCTCTCTCTCTCCCTCTCCCTATCTCTCTCTCCCTCTCCCATCTCTCTCTATCTATGTCTGTCTCTGTATGTCTCTGTCTCTCCCCCTCTCTCTCTCCCTCTCTCGCTCTTTCTCTTTCTCTGTCTTTAGAAATGTAGCTAAGCTTGTTATCATTCCCACTTTCTGTAGGTGTCCTTTTTTTGTTTCTTTCTTTTTTTAAATGTAAGCAATGTTTTTGTCTCTCACCGTGTTTGTTCATTCTTCTTTCATCATTCATCTCTGACACCGGTAACACAGATATCTGCTTCCTTCCTTGTACTCTGGTGACTTTTCTTAGTTCTTTGTTTTTTTGCTTTCAGTATTATGTCTGTTGCAGAGCCATTGATATGCACTCTTTCTCTCTTTCTCTCTTTCTCTCTCTCTCTCTCTCTCTCTCTCTCTCCTCTCTCTCTCTCTCTCTCTCTCTCTCTCTCTCTCTCTTTCTCTCTCTTTCCCTCTGAAAGTAATTTATTGCCATTACATCTCAGTCGTTTGGGCATGTATTTATTGGAGATTCCTTTTCCTCTTTCGGTTTTCATTATTTCTTTGTTGCAAAGAATTATTGCTTAAATTGTGTTCATACTGTGCTCCTTGCCAAAAAGAGTGTATTGTTAATGGCAATAAATTACTTTCAGTGTTCAGTGTTCTCTCTCTTTCTCTCTCTCTCTCTCCCTCTCTCTCTCTCACACATACACACACGCACACACGCTCTGACGCACACAAACAGAGACACACCTATACATACGCTTACACATCCACACACAAAACACATAACTTACACATACACACCCCAAACACACACACACACGCACAAACACACACACATCACAACCACAACACATACGCACACGTCCCCACCACACCCCCAACACACATTCCCAATATACACGCACACACAGACTCCCAACCCCCTACACACATTCACATACACACACACTCACGCATACACATACACACTCACACGCAAGCACGCACGCACACACAATATTTAATATTTGTCCATGAGTCTCATCTAATATTGAATCAAATTAAATTCAATCCTACAATTATCTAATGGACAAATAGTCATAGTAGCAAACAAAATCAGTACGAATAAAACAACTTGATCATTAATCGTAACAGATAGAAAGACAGACAGACAGACAGACTGACAGACAGACAGACAGAGACACACGCACACACACACACACACACACACACTATATATATATATATATATATATATATATATATATATATATATATATATATAATATATATATATGCCATACATCAATAACATCTTTTGCTCTGAAAGCTGTCAATGATTATTTGCTCACATTGCAGTACACAAGAATGGCACATAACACAATCACAATGGATTGCTTCTGTCATCCTAAGTAGAACGCTCCGGAAATATCCAGGAACATTTGATTGATGTATGTTCTGTGAATGAGGGCATTGCCTGGTACTGCATTCGTCATCTTGTTATACAGGCAATGATCGTGCCTTATAAACGGAGACACAACCTTTGATTCATGTGAAAGGCAGAACTGCATTGTTCTGGATGCGTCTACGTCTTTAAGAGAAGAGGTTTGTTTATATTTGTAAACATTGCCTTCAAAGAAACAGTATGGAAGAAGCAGAGAAGCGCTGAGAGAAAAAGGAGAGACAGAAAGAGACAGACGCTGAGACAAAAACACAATGCGACGACAATAACAACAACCATATAGGAACATGAATAAATGTTTTAAAAATCAGATTTTTATTTCTGTGTCTATTTTTTGGCTTCCGCTATTCTTTACCATGATTTCACCAGAAAGAAAAAAAGTCCCACCATACAAACTAAAACTAACATACATCCCAGAATTGAAATGCGGCTACCTTCATAGTGTGCAAAATGTGGTCGCGTAGGCTAAATCTCATCATTGGTGAACAGTGGAGCTCTAGCTGAGGAATGAAATAACAAGCAAATGAAAAATAATCTAGCACATGGAAATGAACTCTTCGGTCTTTTTTTTTGTCAACAGATCTACATCACAAACATTAGCGTGCAAATTTATGCCAGACCCTCATCCCGCAAAGATAAACAGTTTTCAAATCAGTTATTGCTTACGAATAATATTACTTTTTCCCATGAAGTGAATACAAGGTTCTCAACATCGCTTATTATTTTCTTATATATTTGTACAACTATCATTTCTTCTTCTTCACTGCAGCATCTGGCGTAAGTTCTCTTCCCTCAAATAGATTCAAAATAATCCTATTTAAACTCCACCGTCCTAGTCTAAGCCTGGTTTCTTCTTCTTTGTTGAATGCTCAGACAGCAACTAATGTTATCTGTCATATGAGCGAAAGTTCGTTACGCTGCCGTTAGGCGCCTGACAAGTCAGGCCAGCACATCTGACTTCAGCAAGTTAGAGAAAATGTGTTGTCTTTCTGAAATAAAAGGCAAGAGAATAGACCAAGAAGGCAGAAAACAGACGATGGGGAGATGACAAGAGGAAAAAAGGAACATGGCAGAAAAAATAGATAGATAGAGAAGAGGGAATTACTAGCGCTTAATTTCCAGAAGGTGGGGATGCTATTTATACTTATTGTTTGTTATTTATTTATCTATTTATTCTTTTATATTGAGGATAATGGAATAAGCACTCATGTGCTTTTTTACATCGAGTCCCCGTGTGTATGCGGTTTTGTAAATCATGTCATCTGTTCTGCACACAATGGCCTACTCTTACGAAAAGCAGAACAGGTCCTTGACATCCCGGGGGGGGGGGGGGGGGGGGGGGGGAATAAGCCTAGTACTATAAGAGTAAATTCTAACGATATGACATTTCATAGGAAGCTATGGTCATTCCCCTATAGTAGTGGATAATGAGCGAAATAAGTGCATGCACAAATCAAAGATGCAGATGATGAAAGCTAGCACTCAAGTCTGAAGAGTAATTGGAGCTCAAGGCAGACAGAACAAGGTCACTTGGGGGTAATAGAAGCCAGCAGAGATGGGATGGGGAAGATGTATGGTTACAGGCTGAGCAATCCCGAATGAAGCTACACACTTCCCTTATGGCTACTGGCTTTAGTTCTGGTTGACTGAATTTGCTTGAGAGAAAGAGAGACAGAGACAGAGACAGACAAACACACATACACACGCAGAGACAGATTGTTTATGTTATTTAGGTTTTTTTAAAAATTCCGAGGATGATGGAATAAGCACTCGTGTGCTTTTTTATATTCAGTTCCCGTGTGTGTGCAGTTTTGTCAAGTTTTTCATCCGTTCCCACCATTAAACAATGGTCTACTCTTCCGAAAAGCGGAACGGGTTTTAACGTGTGCGCAACACACACATAAACAGGAACACACACACACACACACACACGCGCCGCGCGTGCGCGCGCGCGCGACAGAGACAGAAACAGAGACAGAGAAACAGAGATAGAGAGACAGAGAGAGTCTTTGAGATTTTCAACAATTCATTGTCATTTACCAAGAAGCTCAATTGACATGAGGGGTAACACATGACTCTGTGTGAATACAAATAAATATAAAAGAATCTACATGATGCCATGATATATTCACGTACTTTGTCTTGTGTGTGTGTGAGTATGCGTGCGTGTGTGTGGGTGTGTGTGCGTGTGTGTGCGTGCGTGCGTGCGTGCGAGCGCTGTGTGTGTGCGCACGTGCGTATATCTGCGCACGTGCGTGTATCTGTGTCTGTGTGCGTGCGTACGTGCGTGTGTCTGTGTGTTTGTGTGCGCGCGCGTGCGTGTGTCTGTGTCTGTGTGCGTGCGTGCGTGCGTGAGTGCGTGCGTGCATTCGCGTGTGTACGTGCGTGCGTTCAGGTGGGGGGTGGGGGTCTGTATGTGTGCGTGCGTGCGTGCATTCGAGTGAGAGAGAGAGAGAGAGAGAGAGAGAGAGAGAGAGAGAGAGAGAGAGAGAGAGAGAGAGAGAGAGAGACAGAGACAGAGACAGAGACAGAGACAGAGACAAATAGACAGACAGACTGACAGTCATACAGACAGACAGAAAGGGAGAAACAGATACAGGGACACACAAAAAAACGTTTGCCTCTAATTAAGCTGACAGGATGAGAAATTGCATGCAACAAGGTGTGTCAATTCCTCATAGATCACTGTGCTTGTGTGTGTCTTTGGGCTGCTTCATTTCTTCAGGATGAATTACTAAAAAGCTGTATTTTTGCCATTTCAGTAATTTTAATTCAATAGTGAAAGGTTCGTTCGTTAATACTGATTTACTGTCAGATATGACAAATGGATGTCATCTATCATAGTTAATTTGCAAATGTTGCATTGATTTTCATTGTATACATGCTCTTGTGAAATGCTACCTACACATTGATGTCTCGTGATAATGTAGCAATGATGTTGAAAGAATGAAAATCATAATATGATGATTGATATCTTCTCTCTAGAAAAGGGAATGCAATCTAGTTTTTAATAGCACTATTGAAGTTGACATAATAACAAGCTTCTCATCCTTATGGCTTTGACATTACTGGTTGTGATATTTTTATGACGTGCATACTTGCACACACTATACATTTTAACATGCACGCTTATGCGTGCAGACACACATACACACCCACATTCCTGATAACAATGACCAGCTACATTTTCACTGTTACAGTAATGACAGATAAAAGCACAATTTGTATGAGATAATGTTTCCATAACTGAATATTAACATGCATATGCCGTCATTGTCATAAAGTATTATTTTGTTTAGTAAACGATGTAATGTTAAGTTTAAAGCCAGCGATGATGGTAGTTTATACAAGGCAGCAATTTCATGTGTTGCTGTGTAATGTTTTGCTTAGTTTTTTTCCCCTTAGTCGAAGAGACAAGTCTATATCATCTGTAGAAAACAACAACACAGGAACAAAACCTTACACTATTTATTTTGATTTGTGTTGCTAGAGAGGCGAAAGAGAGAGAGGACAGAGAGAGAGAGAGAGAGAGAGAGAGGGGGAAGAGAGAGAGAGAGAGAGAGAGGAGAGACAGACAGACAGACAGACAGACAGAAAGACAGACAGACAAACAAACACACACCCCAACACACACAGAAACACACAGATACACACATATACAGACGGAAACACAGATAAACACACTTCACACAGACACAGAAAGACACACAGACAGAGACATAACTAGACAGACAGACTGACACAGATAGACATACTGACACAGACCAGCAGACAGACAAACAAACTCACCTACAGACACATACACACGAACGAAAACACAGGTAGAGACGATCTTTGCTACCACTTTGATCCAAATTCTGGCAGTCTATCAAAAAAGCTATAGCAAAATACCATTGACAAGTAACAATCACGGCTAAGACTTCTTTCGAATTCAGACCTTTCTTTTCATCCTTGACTTCTTTCACCCTGTACGATCGTGAGCTCAAAAACAGATGTAATCCCATTCAATATGTGTAAGGTATGATCAAAAGATCAATCATTTGATCCTGTTTTGTCAATGAGCGTGTATTACTGACACAAGTATGCAAATGCATGCCAGATCATTCTACTTGCAAAGATATAGAGAGTTCAAGTTTAGGTACTGCTTACAAAAAACCTCAATGTTTCCAATGAAGTGTAAAGAGTGATCGGTGGTCTAGAGGTAACGCGCCTGTCTAGAAAGCGAAAAGTCCGGGTTCGTATCCCGTCTGGGCCCGAAACTTTTCCCCCATCCATTAGACCATGAGTGGTGGTTTGGGCGCTAGTCTTTCGGATGAGACGATAAACCGAGGTCCCGTGTGTTACAGAAAATTATGCAGCGCACGAAAAAGAACCCACGGCAACAAGAGAGTTGTCCCTGGCAACATTCTTAGAAAAAAGCCACTCTGATAGGGAAAGAAATACAGTTGCAGACAAAAAAAAAAAAAAAAAAGACAAAAAAAAAAAGGGTGGCGCTGCTCTTGTGGCGACGTGCTCTCCCCGGGGAGAGCAGCCCGAATTTCACGCAGAGAAATCTCGTGACTTAAAGTGGTATAAATAAATAAATAAATAAATAAATAAATAGCTTGCCATTGTTTTCGTCTTGTGTGTATTTTAACCCTCCTTCTGCTTTGCATTCTTTTTCTTTGCATTTCTTTTTCGTTGCAATCTTCTTCTTTGCATTCCTCTTTTTTGAACTCATCTTCTTTGCAAATTTGTTCTGCAAATTTTCCGGTTATGTATTATTTTTCTTTGTAGTATTTTTGTCTTCTTCCTTCTTCTTTAGAGACCAAGCCAGACAAACAGACAGTTCGACACAAACAGACAGACAAACTGGCACAAGCAAACAGAAGGACTGACACAGACAAAGTGACAAATAAGCTCATAGACAGACACATACAAACTGACACAAAGAGAGACACACTGTCCTGCATTCTTGATCCAGATTCTGGCTGAATTCTATAAAAGCTACAACAACAGCATTGACAAGTAACAAACACAGCATTGGGTGCTTTTATTGTCAGATTTTCGTTGTCATCCTCCGCTTCTTTCCCGTGTAGGATTGTAAACTCAACAACATATATCCCCTACCCAATACATGTAAAGTATGATAACAAGATCAACCATTTGATCATGTTTTATAAATTAAAGTGTAGTACCAACACAAGCATGCAAGTGTACGCCAGATCATTCTGCTAGTGAAGGTATTGAGATCTGAGTTTTAAGCAGTGCTTGCAAATAAGGACAATGTTTCTAATGAAGTGGAAAGAGGGCTCTTAAATGTCTAGTTTGCTCTTTTCCTCTTGTGTGTTGTTGTCTTCAATGTAATGTATGACTGCACTGTGTGATAATTTTACTGTATCATCTACAAAATCGATATGATTCAGCATATCACACTAATAAACCAAAACCTAACTAAAGGGAACAAAATTACTGTGTAAATGCATACTTGTTATCAGTCACAATAGCAGTAGTGTTAACACAAACATGACATCTTATCATTAACTTCCTGGCCATATCCCACTGCAAACCACAGCTCGCATCCCACCTACATGGGGGATGGAATGCTTAGTGGTCAGAACATTGCGCTCGCAATCTGACGACCCGGGTCGATTCCCTGTCAAGGGGATATTTTCCCCTGGAGTTAACATCAGTGCAGACTCCACTCTCCCCAAAAGTCCTTCAGATGAAACTATAAACCGAGGCCCCGTGTGTGAATGCATGCAGAACATCTTGCGAACACGTTAAATCCTGTTCTGCTTTTCGTAAGAGTAGGCCATTGTGTGCTGGTGGGAACAGATGACAGAATTTACAAAACTGCATACACACGGGGACTGGATTTAAAAAAAGCACATGAGTGCTTATTCCATTAACCTCGATATAAAAGAATAAACAAATAAAATAAATAAATACAGGTACATAACACCAAACGTGCTACTACACCTCTTGATATCCACACCTTATAGTGAATTATGGATGGAATAAATGCATGCAAAAATCAGAGATGCAGATGATGAAAGCGAGCACTCAAGTCTGAAGAGTAATTGGAGCTCAAGGCAGACAGAACAAGGTCACTTGGGGGTAATGGAAGCCAGCAGAGATGGGATGGGGAAGATGTATGGTTACAGGCTGAGTAATTGGGAATGAAGCTACACACTTCCCTTATGGCTACTGGCTTTAGTTCTGGTTGACTGAATTTGCTTGAGAGAAAGAGAGAGCGCGAGATCGAGAGAGAGAGCTGTGAGAGAGAGGGGGGGGGGGGGGCGTCAAATAAACATACAGACATAGAGGTGGCAAGAGGGGAAGAAGAGTCAGAGATAGAGAGAAAGGGAGACAACCAGGAGAGAGAGAGAGAGAGAGAGTGAGGAGAGAGAGGAGGAGAGGAGAGAGGAGAGGGAGAGAGAGAGAGGAGAGAGAGAGAAGAGAGAGAGAGAGAGAGAGGGAGAGGAGAGAGAAAAACAGAGGAGAGAGACAGGAGAAAGAAAAGGTGAAAGAGCAGTGATACAGAAAAGACAAACCAGAGGAGAGTGAGAGAGGATGGGGAAAATGAGAGAGAGAGACATAGAGGACAGAGATACAGATGAGACAGAGAGACAGAGGAAAAAAGTTTCAGAGAGAAGAGAGAAGGAGAGGACAGACAGACACAGACAGAGTGGACAGAAAAGACACAAGAACCCGAGGGGAGAGAACAGGAGAAGAGAGAGACAGAGGGGAGAGAGAGAGAGTGAGAGAGAGACAGAGAGAGACGAGTGAGAAGAGACGACACAGAGAGACGAGAGAGAAGAGAGAGATGAATTAGCTGAGTGAAGAAGCTGATTGGAGAGGAAAATGAGATGAGGGGGAGATAGTTACGACGATCATGCAGTAGGTGCTGTGGGGCTTATTTCAGGACATAAGTTCTATTTAGAGAATTAGTTTTTCTCTTTAATAGAACTATTTGGACAGAAATTGCATTGCAAAGGCTTATTTCCCGTAAGTCATATGTTTCCCTTTAGTGTGTAGAGTAGGGTGTATTTAGTTTATATATGTTTACATTAACGTTACTAATTTAGTAGCATTCAGTTTTTGCATTTGAAGTAGAATATGACTATTCAATCTACACCCTTTCGTTCAAGCGCTTTGATTTCTTTTTGCAAGATATAGTGCTATATGAATTCCATTTAGTAGTAGTAGTAGTAGTAGTAGTAGTAGTAGTAGTAGTAGTATATAGTAGTAGTAGTTGTTGTTGTTATTATTATTATCATCACTATTATTATTATTATGATGATGATTATTATTATTATTATTATTTGTATTGCTTTGTTCTTAACTGTTATACATATCCAGAAACCTTTAAACATTGTTGTTGAAAAACTATGTTATATAATCTATGAATGTTTTCATCTTTTTTTTTCTTATAGGTGTACACATGTTTAATTCAACCACCCTTTAAATGTATGTGCTAATCTTGTTTAAAGAAGTATAATATCGAACATTGAAAATTCTAATAACTGTGAAAAAATATGTTATTTTTTGTATAAAGAAAAATAAACGGGAAAAACACTCCCCGTAGGATAGTTAAATCTGAATACGTGATTTGGTCTCCATCCTATTAATTGTGAAAATATGGAAGCATTTGTTTATTTCGTGCACCTACAAAAATACGAACGTTTTTATGCACGTGTGCACACATAAACATTTATTCATTCTTTTATTTCGAGGATAATGGAATAAGCATCCCTGTGCTTTTTTTACATCCGGTGCCCGTGTGTATGCAGTTTTGACAATGTTCTCATCCATTCCCACCGGCAGACCATGTCCTACTCTTCTGAAAAGCGAAACGGGTTTTAACGTGTGCGCAAAATGTTCTGCGTGCTTTCGCACACGGAAACTCGGTTTATAGTCTCATCCGAAGGACACAGACAGGTAGACAGATAAACAGACGGACAGATACAGACACAAATAGACAGACAGACAGACAGAAGTGCGCGCGCACATACACACATACACATACATACACACATACACATACATTCTGAATCTGAATATGAATCTGAATGACACACGAGACCTGAATGAACAACCTTTGCCTTGTGCATTATAAATACATAATTGACTGCCAATTTTCAGTTAGAAGAATACTATATAAAAATAACGTTATATCCAGAA
>CM054147.1:50342505-50352505 GCA_028751875.1 Rapana venosa
AGGAATCATTCATTTGAGTTTGACTTTCTAGATTAAGACACGTTCTACGTTCATGTATTTCTGTCAAGCCATCAGTATGTCTATGTATGTAAGTATATCGTGGTAGAATACTCTCTCTGTCTCTGTCTTTGTCTGTCTGTCTGCTTCTCTCTCTCTCTCTCTCTCTCTCTCTCTCTCTCTCTCTCTCTCTCTCTCGCTCTGTGTTATTGTCTCATCTGAAGGACTTTTGGGGATAGAGGAGACAGCACTGATGTTAACTCTAGGGGTAAAATATCCTTGAACGGGATTCGAACCCAGGTAAGCAGATCCTGAGTGCAGTGCGCTAAGCTCTAACCAACCAACCACACTATCCCGTTCCCCTTCCCCTCAGAGGGAGAGAGAGAGAGAGTGAGAGAGAGGGAGAGGGAGGGAGAGAGAGAGAGAGAGAGAGAGAGAGAGAGAGAGAGAGAGAGAGAGAGAGAGAGAGAGAGAGAGAGAGAGAGAGAGAGAGGAGAGAGGAGAGAGAAGAGAGAGAGATTTGATTTTATTTTATTTTATTTTATCCTTTTCTATCGAGGATAATTGAATAAGCACTTATTTGCTTTTTTATATTCAGCCCCCGTGCGTATGCGGTTTTGTAATTTCTGTCATATGTTCCCACTGGCACACAATGGCCTACTCTTACGAAAAGCGGAACATGATTTAACGTGTGCGCAAGATGCTTTGCGTGCGTTCGCACATGGGGCCTCGGTTTATAGTCTCATCCGAAGGACTTTTGGTTAGAGTGAAGTCTGCACTAATGTTAACTCAAGGGGAAAATATCCCCTTGTACGGGAATCGAACCCGGGTCGTCAGATTGAGAGCGCAATGTTCTAACCACTAGGCTATCCCGTCTTCAAAAGAGAGAGAGAGAGAGAGAGAGAGAGAGAGAGAGGAGAGAGAGAGAGAGAGAGAGAGAGAGAGAGAGAGAGAGAGAGAGAGAGAGAGAGAGAGAGAGAGAGATCGGGCCCTAAAATAAGTTGACAGGTCGATAACGTGGACGCAGTGAGGCAGACATTTCCCTCCAAAATCAATAATTTTAAACATGTCCTGGGGTCGTTTGTGAAAGCGTTCGATCAAGCTGATATCTGTCTCTCAGCAGCAGCAGTTCTAAAGCCTGAAAATGGTAGCATTTAGACGATTATATTTGCTTGCTGAAATATTTCTTTCTTGACATATTTTATCTATGTTTTTATGACGAAGTTCGTATCACAAGACACTATGACAGTTTGCTTAGAATAATTGTTATGAGGTGATTTGTTCAAATACATGCACTTGATAGATACATACCTCCCTAGATTTAAAGTGGCACTAATATTTGGAAGTCACTTAGCGGCTTTTGAAAGACTTGATATTTGCATCACTGCTGTCAGATATGAACGTAAAAACAGACAAACAAGACAGAGTGGGGGAAAACAAAGAATAAAGAAGATTTAAGGAGAAATCACTGCAAAATATTCAAATTTATCATCGTTGTTGCTGTTGCTCTTATTGTTGTTGTTCCCGTTGTTGTTGTTGCTGCTGCTGCTGCTGGTGTGTTTGTTGTCGTTGTTGTTCTTGTTCTCGTCCTTGAAGTTGCACGTTCCCTAGCTTAACACAGTGGAGCACACCCACAATACGGTTTCTGACTCACTCATCCCATCTTGGAATAACTGCAAGACAAGTACACACTGGCCGAAGATGTTTACTGTATGACTCTTTACACATACCTTGACATATTATAAACACCAATTTTCCGCCTTTATACTTTTTGTGCTATTCGTTCCAAGGAGGATGAAGATTGTTCTGTTAAGAACTTGTCACGGTTTAAGACAATGTACGTTCACTGCATCTCAGTATAACAACTTTGTTATGTAAGCCTTGGCACCAAGCTTATCTAAACAACTGAAACAGGCCTGAGAGAGAGAGAAAGAGAGAAAGATAGATAGATAGATAGAGAGAGAGAGAGAGAGAGAGAGAGAGAGAGAGAGAGAGAGAGAGAGAGAGAGAGAGAGAGAGAGAGAGGGGAGGAGAGAGAGAGAGAGAGAGAGAGAGAGAGAGAGAGAGATAATTTTTATGTATTTATTCTATTTCATTCTTTTACATCGAGGATAATGGAATAAACACTTATGAGCTTTTTTTACACCAGTCCCCGTGTGTATGCGGTTTTGTAAATTCGGTCATCTGTTCCCACCGGCACACAATGGCCTACACTTACGAAAAGCGGAACATGATTTAATTAATATGTGTGCAAGATGTTCTGCGTGTGTTCGCACACGGGGCCTTGGCTTATAGTCTCATCCGAAGGACTTTTGGAGAGAGTGGAGTCTGCACTGATGTTAACTCCAGGGGAAAATATCCCCTTGAACGGGAATCGAACCCGGGTCGTCAGATTGCCAGCGCAATGTTCTAACCACTAGGCTTTCCCGTCCCCCTGCTTAAGAAAGAGAGAAAGAGACTGAATGACTGAATGACTGACTGATTGATAAACATACGGACAGACAGGCACGCAGGCAGATAGACCTGCAGGCAGATAAGCAGACATGTAAAGATATACAGGGGCAGGAAAAAAAGAGGAGAGACAGAACAACAAGAAAACACCTAACATAGCAACAAAGCAGACGAGCAGAGGTATAAACAGACAAACAGACAGACATAGAGGCAGACAGATAGAAAGAAAGGCAGGCAGTCAGCCAGACAGACAATCAGACAGACAGACAGACAGACAGACAGAAAGACTCAGTGAATAACTGGTTGGCTGACTGACTGACCGACTGACTGACTAACGGATTGGTACTCACAAGGACATAGATATACACAATAAGACTCAAATGGGTGCAAAACACAAGAACAAATAGTTTTGTCTGATTCACATGTTTGTGTCTACCTTTTCTTTGCTTGTCTGTCTGCCTGCTTGTCTGCGTACAGGCTTACCTATCCATCTGCAGCCCTGTGTGTGTATGCCAACCTGTCAGTTTGTCTGGCTGGCTGTTTGTCTACCTCATGATATGATCTGACTGTTAAAACATACACCCAGGCAACACATACAGACATACAGGCAGGCAGACAGCAGACAGACAAACAAACACATGGATGGGATTCCTACTCATAGGGGATGATATGGCCTGGTGGTTAGAGTGTTGCGATTAGCGCGCACGATCTGATTGCCCGGGTTCGAGCCACCACCGAGATACCAGTTCAAGGGGGACGGGGGACGGGATAGCCTAGTGGTTAGAACATTGAGCTGGCAATATGACGACCCGGGTTCCATTCCCGTTTAAGGGGGGTAGTTTCCCCTGGAGTTAACATCAGTACAAACTCCACTCGCCCCCAAAGTCCTTCCGATGAGACTATAAACCGAGGTCCCGTGTACGAACGCACGCAGAACATCTTGCGCACACATCATGTCCCGATTTTCGTAAGAGTAGTCCATTGTGTGCCGGTGGGAACAGATGACAGAATTTACAAAACCGCATACACACGGGGACAGGATGTAAAAAAGCACATAAGTGCTTATTCCATTATCCACGATATAAAAGAATAAAAGAAAGAAAAAAAAAAAAAGGGGATTTTTTTTCCTCTGAAGTTAACACGAGTGCCGACTCCACTCCCCCGAAAGTCCTTTGGATAAGACTATAAGCCGGGGTCCCGTGTGGGAACGCACACAGAACATCTTGCGCACACGTCAAAACCTGTTCCATCTTTGCAAAGTGTAGGCAAGTGTGGGAATACATGATAAAATTTACTAAACATTTCATAGGTAAAAGGCAAAGGTGTCCCACAACCTATAAGGTTGTAGGGGAGCAAGGCGTCAGAGACCTCACTTCTCTATTGAGGGCGGCGCCCATCTCCTCTACCTCGCTGCTTTACCTTCCCTGACACAAAGAAGGCAGGTACCCGTTTACAGCAGGGTGAACTGGGGGAACTGTACTGAAGCCAAGGCGCACAATCGGTCACCCATCCAAGCGGTAACCACGCTCGACGCTGCTTAACTTGGCTGGGGGAAAGCGAGTGCTGTGACCACTGAGCTATCCCGTTCCCATTTCATAGATACTGGATGTAAAAAAAGAATCACAAAAATGCTTATTCCATTATAGTCGAAATAAAACGAAATAAAATAAAACAGATTTTGTAAACGAAACGGTACAAACACGCAGACATCCCTGCTAAAGCCCGGTTGTCAAGATGGAGAGATACCCAAGTCATCTCGTTCTTATGAAAGAATCCAAGATGTGTGTCAGTGGTGTCAGTGAGGACTGACTGGGGGAATGTGTGCACACAAGATAGGAAGAGGCAAGTCTGGAAAACATAACACTGAACAACAAAAATTAAAACAAGATAAAAGACAATGGGCAAGAAATAGAAATAGGAATGCCTACAGCCCATTTATCCAAACCTAGAAAAAGAGAGAGAGAGAGAGAGATGAGAGAGAGAGAGAGAGAGAGAGAGGAGAGAGAGAGAGAGAGAGAGAGAGAGAGAAGAGAGAGAGGATACAGAGACAGAGAGAGAGAGAGATACAGAGACAGAGAGAGAGAGAGATACAGAGAGACAGAGACAAAAAAAAGAGAAAGAGACAGAGACAAAGAGCGAGACAGGAGAGAGAGAGAGAGAGAGAGAGAGAGAGAGAGAGAGAGAGAGAGGAGAGAGAGAGAGAGAGAGAGAGAGAGGAGAGAAGACAGACAGACAGAGACAGGACAGAGACAAAGACAGAGAAAGAGACAGAGACAAAGAGCGAGACAGGGAGAGAGAGGATAGGGAAGGAGAGAGAGAGAGAGAGAGAAGAGAGAGAGAAGAGAGAGAGAAGGAGAGAGAGAGAGAGAGAGAGAGAGAGAGAGAGAGAGAGAGAGAGAGAGAAACGCTGAACGCTGAATGCTGAACGCTGAACGCTGAACGTGTTTAATATGTACAATGGCTTTAGGCCACAATACACGGAGTTTGGGGGAAGGAGGGGAATCAACATACTGGTATATACAGTACCATAGTATATGGAACAAAAGAAAACAAACAAACCAACAACCGATTAAAGTGAATCATGACTACAGTGATCAAGTCTTGGACTATGAACTAGATAAACAATGCTATTTGACTGCGTAAATATTTATAACACAATATATATCAAAATCGGTATAAATCAAAATGTAATATTTAAGTTAAGGTTGATAAAAACGATATTTGTAGAGACATAGAGAGAGAGTTGCAGACAGGCAGAGACAGAAAAATACAGAGGCACGGGCAGAGAAAGACTGAGACACACACACACACACAAACACACACACGCACATACACACACGCACACACATACACACACACGCACACACACACTCACACACACTCACACACACTCACACACACACACATACACACACGCACACCTCATGTACAAATGTGTTGCCATATGCTGTTTGTGACAGTTTTCGTTATTTTTTTGGGGGGTGAGGGCAGGATGAAGAAAGTTGTGTAAACAATCCTTTTTTCCCTCAAGAAACATCATTTTGACTTGACTTGGCTTGATTTTACACAAACACATACACACACACGCGCGCGCACGCACGCACACACTAGCACAGAGATAAGAGGCATCACATCCCACTGACCCACAAAATACAATCAAAGAACAAATGAATGGGTTCATACAAACATCCCAACAGACCTGTTAAAAGCTGAATGGCAAGATGGAAAGATGCACAAGACAGCAGAGTGCAAGAGGTAAACTAGAGATGCGTGTCACCGCTGTCAGTGATGATTTTCAAGACAGAGACGGAGAGAGAAAGATAGAGGGAGAGAGAGACAGAGAGAGAGAGAGGGGGAGGGAAAGAGTGGGATAAAGAGAGAAAGGGAGAAGGAGAGAGAGGGAGGAGAGAGAGAGAGAGAGAGAGAGAGAGAGAGAGAGAGAGAGACAGAGCGGGAGGGGTGGGGGGAGTGGGAGAGGGAGAGAGAGAGAGAGAGAGAGGAGAGAGAGAGAGAGAGAGAGTGTGTGTGTGTGTGTGTGTATGAGGGAGAGAAAGAGAGAAAAGGAGAGGGAGAGAGAGATAGAGAGAGAGAAAGAGATAAAGGGAGAGAGAGAGAGGGAGAGAGAGAGGGGGGAGAGAGAGAAAGAGATAGAGACAGATAGATAGACAGACAGACAGAGACAAACAGACAGAAAGACAGATAAACAGAGAGACAGAGAGACAGAAAGGCTGGGAGACAGAGATAGACAATATACAGACAGACACACGGAATATATTACGGATTACGAAGAAACAAAATCTGAAGACGGAAAATAAGAGGGACATACTAAAAGAGAGATAAACACAAAAGAACGAGGAAGGGACAGAGCAAGCCAGCCAACCAGCCAGCCAGTCAGCCAGTCAGCCAGTCATCCAACCAGCCAGCCAGTCAGCCAGTCATCCAACCAGCCAGGCAGTCATCCAACCACCCAACCACCAAGTCAACCACTCAAAACCTAGCCACCCAACCATCCACCAAGCCACCCACCCAGCCACCCACCCAGCTATCCACCCAGCCATTCAACCAGCCACCCAGCCACCCAGCTAGCCACCCAGCCAATCAGCCAGCCACCCAGCCAGCCATCCACCCACCCAGCCAGCCACCCACCACCCACCTACCTAGCCATCCAACTAATTAGTCATCCACCCAGCCACCCACCTAGCCATCCAACTAACCAGTCAGGCACCCACCCATCCAGTCACCCAGCCACCAACCCACCCAGCCACCCAACCACCCAGCCACCAACCCACCCAGCCACCCAGCCACCCAGCCACCCAACCACCCAGCCACCCAACCACCCAGCCAGGCAAACATAAATAATAATGAGAATAAGAAAGCAAAGACTAGGCAGAGGAGAGACCAAAGAACCACCGACTGACCAAAATTCGGAAGGCAGTCTGAAAAAACAAAACAACCCATCAACGTCATGCTGGCAGCAGTTAGTATCCCTTCATCACTGTCCCACCACACCTGAATTAATACATAAACAGTCACACAGACAGATAAACAGATGAGGTGGGGCAAGCCAGCAGACAATAAACACAAGGTAAATTGATAGACAGACAGACAGAAAGATAAGCAGGCAGACTGACAGACAGTCAGTAAACTGTCAAAGCGGGCAGAGAGGTAAACAAACAGCAAGACAGACAGACAAGCAAATGAGTGGCGAATACAGAAACGCACAGGCAAAGTCACAACTGAATATCAGTGATACCCTCAACACTTAAGAAACAAGGAAGTACAACAAACATATAGATTGTCCTGCTATAAAAATTAATTACCACGACTAACAACACGAACAACAAGAAAGACAGAATAGCTCGTGAACAGCAAACACAAAAACGTATCGGCAAAGTCACAACTGAATGATGATGATGATAAATAATAATAATAATAATAATAATAATAATAATAATAATAATATTAATAACAATATCAATGACAATGATAATAATATATAATAATAATAATCATCATCATCATTATCATCAATGGAATTTGTATAGCGCTTTATCTTGCAAAAACAAATCAAAGCGCTTGCATTTAACACATCCATACATACAACCAATAACAATTAACACAGTTAACAAATTCAAATGAACATACACGCATGCACACGCACATGCACACACACACACACGCACGCACACGCACACACACACATTCACACACACACACACACAAGATTATACACTTTGGCTGAATACCACTTGGAACACACAGAAACAAGACAAACATATAGATGCTGCTGCTATACAAATCGATTACCACGAAATAACAACACGAACAACAAGAAAGTCAGAATAGCTCGTGAACAGCAATCACAAAAACGTACTGCCAAAGTCACAACTGCATAACAATGTAACCTCCGACACTTAGGAAACAAGGAGGCAACACAAACGTATAGATGATCCTGCTATAAACAAAACAAATCATCACAACAACCCTCTGTCCACCAATCTCCAAATTCCTTCGGACGAGATTATAAACTGAGTTCCCGTGTGCTAACGCAAGCAGAACATCTTGCGCACACGTTAAATACTGGTACGCTTTTCGTAAGAGTAGGCCATTGCGTGCCGGTGGAAACAGATGACAACATTTACAAAACCGCATACACACGGGGACAGGATGTCAAAAAAGAACATGAGTGCTTATTCCATTATCCTCGATATAAGAGAGTACAATAAATTCAATAAAATAGAAAATGAAATCCTCCGATGGCGCGCGATGCCAGCGGGGGCACAGTTTGTATATATATATATATATATATATATATATATATATATATATATATATATATATTATATATATATATATATATAATGTATGGAATTTATATAGCGCTAAATCTTGTAAAGCAACAAATCAAAGCGCTAAGATGAAATTTTTTAAAAGATTTTTTTATATGCGTGTGTATGCAGTTTTTTTTAATTTTGTCATCTGTTCCTACCGGCACACAATGGCCTACTCTTTCGAACAGCGGAACAGGATTTAACGTGTGCGCAAGATGGTCTGCATGCATTCGCACACGGGGCCTCGGTTTATAGTCTCATCCGAAGGACTTTGACATTCAGTTCGATTTGTTTGTCAAACTGGGAAGAAAGGGCGAGGCTGGGAATCGAACCCCGAACCTTACAGTTTACTTGTTGGCAGGCAAGCGTCTTAACCATCCTGCAACCTTCCTTCACAATATATCATTCGATTCTTCTGGAAACTCTAACAAGGGCTTGTACAGCATGCCCACGCTTGCGTAGCAGTGTTGCGATGAACAGTGCCATTTTTAGGGTAGCACTCAACACCAAAGTGGGATAACCTGCCGTTACCACCGTCCCTAAATCGGATATCTCCACTGGGACTATAATATAATCTTAACAACATCAACTGGAAATCCTGTGATAGATATTCCATCTGTAGAGTCCTTCGGGTGAGACTATAAACCGAGGCCCCGTGTTCTAACGCATGCAGAACATCTTGCGCACACGTTAAATCATGTTCCGCTTTTCGTAAGAGTAGGCCATTGTGTGCCGCTGGGAACAGATGACAGAATTTACAAAACCGCATACACACGGGGATTAGAAGTAAAAAAGAACGTAAGTGCTTATTCCATTATCCTCGATATAAAAGAATAACATTTGAAAAAATTAAACATATTTTCTATCCCTCAGATTAGCATTAGAGAAATGAAGACACAAAACATGTTGTGGAAAAAGAAAAGTTAAAATTCAGTCAGTATACATTCAGGATATTTTTGTCTTTGGCATGATTCATGGTCTTGTAGTGCTGAAGGGTACAAACACCATGTTTGGTACAGTGTGGAAGCGAAATACAGGATAGAGAAATGATAACGGGAAGAATAGAGAAAGAGAGAGAGAGAGGGGGAAGGAGGAGAGAGAGAGGGGGAGAAAGAGAGAGGGGAGAAGAGAGAGGGGAGAGAGGAGGGAGGGAGAGAGAGAGAGAGAGAGAGGAGAGAGAGAGAGAGAGAGAGAGAGAGACAGAGAGAGGGGAGAAAGAGAGAGGGGAGGGAGGGAGGGAGAGAGAGAGAGAGAGAGAGGAGAGAGAGAGAGAGAGGAGAGAGAGACGAGAGAGAGAGAGAGAAGAGAGAGAGAGAGAGAGAGAGAGAGAGAGAAACAGCAAACAGATAAAACAGATATATAGAGAAGAGTGCTGTAGAGTTAACGAATAAAGAAACAAATCACTTGTAATGAGAATTGTCAAGTGCCAGAGCTGTAACAAAGGTTACACTAAAACATTGTGTCACTGAAACGAGAGAGAGGGGAGGAGAGAGGGGGAAATGAGAGTGAGGGGAGAGAGGAGACGAGAGGAGAGAAGAGAGAGAGAGAAGAGAGAGAGAGGGGGGGAGAGAGAGAGAGAGCGGGAGAGAGAGGAATGAGAGAGAGAGAGAGAGTGAGAGAGAGAGATATAGGGGCGGGCCCGACAGACAGCCAAACGCCAGAAACAGACTCAGACAGACAGACAGACGACAGACAGACAGACAGACAGCACACACAACCAC
>CM054147.1:50357505-50358855 GCA_028751875.1 Rapana venosa
TTAAACAAAAACCAAAAAAACCCCAGATCTCACCCCACCTCCCCCATCCATCAAATAGATGAACAGGCTTATTCATGCCCTATGCACATACATTTTCTGTAGGTAAGAAGTATGTGTGTGTGTGTGTGTGTGTGTGTGTGTGTGTGTGTGTGTGTGTGTGTGTGTGTGGTGTGGTGTGTAAGTGAGAGAGAGAGGGTTTTATTTATTTATTTATTATTTTATATCGAGGATAATGGAATAAGCACTCGTGTGCTTTTTACATCCAGTCCCCGTGTGTATGCGGTTTTGTAAATTTTGTCATCTGTTCCCACCGGCACACAATGGCCTACTCTTTCGAAAAGCGGAACAGGATTTAACGTGCGCGCAAGATGTTCTGCGAGTGAGAAGGAGAGAGAGAATGTGTGTGTGTGAGTTGTGCGTTTGCTTGCTTAAAAAACATCAACTGTGTGTGCGTTTGGTTGTGTGATTGTGTGTGTGTGTGTGTGTGAGTGTGTGTGTGTAGTGTGTGTGTGTGTGTGTGTGGGTGTGTGTGATGCATGTGTATGTTTGCGCGCGCGCGTTGCATATGTGCTTGTGTGTAAGTATGGGTGCATGCATGTTTGTGTGTGTGTTTGTATGCGTGTATGTTTATATGTGTGTGTGCGTGTTTTTGTAAGCTTGTACGCACGCAGTGTTTATGTTTGCAACTTATGTGTTCGTCTGTGCAGATATGTGCCTGTATGTGCATCTGTGTGGTTGTGTATGTGTGTGTGTGAGAGAGAGAGAGAGAGAAGAGAGAAGAGAGAGAGATGAGAGTAAGGAGAGAGAGAGAGAAGACGAGAGAGAGAGTTAGAAGAGAGAGAGAGACGAGAAAGATGAGTAGAGAAAGAGTTAGAGAGAAAGAGAGAGAGACAGACAGAGAGAGAGAGAGAAAGACAGAGAGAGACAGAGAGAGACAGAGACGCTTTGACGTTTTGACCAATTTATTGTCAATGCCCAATGTGGCCTATTGACAAGGGGGGTTATACATGACTTTCTTTTGTAAATACAAATAAATACAAGAAAAATCACACGATGCATTTAACGTAATGAAAACAAACAACCCCAAAAGAGCTCTCTATCAACGGATACGACCTTAAGCTCTCACATAAACTCAGTTTCAAACTTAACACAAAGTAATAACAAGGATGAACAGGAACCAATAAGCAATAACTAAAATAATACAAAAAGAACCTTCTAGAGAGAGAACAGACAACAATGATATGTAAGTTGAACTTTTCTCATTTGTTGGGAGGTTACCCAATTTAAGACCCCATTACAGGGCTGGAAGCAAAGGCATAAAGACTTTTGTGTTACGTTGTGCGTGTGTGT
>CM054147.1:50359355-50374987 GCA_028751875.1 Rapana venosa
CGTGACACTAAAGAGGACACATACTCATGTAAAGCTGGATGAACAGGAGGACTTACTGAGGCCAAGGGGCGCAAACGGTCACCCATCCACTTAGTAACCATGTTCAATGCTGCTTAACCATAGCTTGCTGAAAGCGAGTACTCTGATGACTAAGCTATCCTACCTTGACAAAGTACATGGAAAATAATTATTCCATGAACCCAAAATATGATACAAACTAAAAATAAACATCAACAAATAAACAAACCACAAAGTACCACAAAGACGTCTTTGACATTGAAGGGAAAACTCTAAAATCGCCAGCTAGAAACGCCGTTATATTGACAGCCAAGGAGGTGTGAGTAAACAGTTGCTGTGTTTAGTAAAATGTCTTTCCCCTTCTCTTTAGCTCGTGCAAACACTGCAGGTTTCATTTGGTGGAGGCAGGAGGAGGTCAGTGTTTGCTGATATCTCCTGGCAGCCAGAGGAACTGTTTGAAGAGATGGAATGGTATGCGCAATAACGAATATATTTTATTGGATAGGAACATGAATTTTATGTTGGCAAAGATTCAAGTAAACAAATTAAGAAAAGAAAGAAAGAAAGGAGGAAGGAAAGAAAGAAACTAAGAAAGAAAGAAAAAAATCAAACAAATAAAGGAAGACGAAAGATGAAGAAAGAAAGAAAGAAAGAAAAAGTGGAAGAGGAAGATGGAGAAAAAAAGTATGGAAAAAGGAAAAAATTACAGACCAAATGACATTTTAAAAAAAAGAAAGAAAGGAAGAAAAGTAAAACGGAAAAAGAGGACAAAAAAGAAATTAAGAAAAGGGAAAGAAAGAAAGAAGAAATAAGTAAGAAAATGGCATCTGGTGCTTTGATTTTTTGCTTTACAAGATTCAGCGCTATATAAATTTCCCTACATTATTATTATTATTATTATTATTATTAAATTTTTATTATCATTATTATTATTATTATTATTATTATTAAATTATTATTATTATTATTATTATTATTATTAATTTCTATAAAGGAAAGAAAGAAAAAAAGAAAGAAACCAATAAAGAAACAAAGAATGAAAGAAAAAAAGAAAACGAAAAAGGATATAACTCAGAGACAGAAAAAAAACCCACAGAACGAAGTTAAAAAAGTTAGTAATAATATAAAAATAAATTGAGAATAAAACGAGAGTTAACAAAAGAAACACTGGGGAAATATATAGATAAAGCAGTGAGCTTGGGGAAAATAGATAGAAGAAATATAGTGATAATGTTTGAACTGATAATTGACAGACAGAAAAAGATCTAATGATAATAGAACAAAAAATAAATAAATGTCAAAAAAAAAAAGGGAGTGAATGAACAAAAAATTTAAATGTCTTTTTCCCCAAATTTTTTACGATGTTTTGAAACTGAACTACCGCGAAACAAGCGTAAACTCAATTAACCAACGATCCATTCCGCTGTGGACGACGGAAAAGGAGCCCCACTACTCCACTAAGACCCACCACATCTGCATCTGTCTCTGCTGATTCATGGCCTCCTGAGCCCCCCACCCCACTAAACTCAGTGTGTTGGCAATGTGGGATGTTAGGGGTCTGCCTTTTTTCCCTTTTTTTCCCACCCAATTTTTGGTTAGAGCCTCGTTTTCCCCCGCACCCAAAGGGTTTTGCTTCAAGCGGGGTTCCGTTGGTGGGGGGCCCGTTTGTAGCCTTGGTTTCTCAGCCCCCTAGGTCCCCCGGCTGTAAATGGGTACCTGCCCATTTAGGTCAGGGAGGTAAAGCGGGAGGGAGAGAGATGGGCACACCCTAATACGCGGGCCCCCAAAAGAATGTGTTTCTGCCCCTTTACCCCCCTAAGACCTTAAGGGTTTATGGGAACCTTTACCTTTATTTCCCAAAGTTACCTTGGGAACTGCCTTATTAAGTTTTTGCTTGGTGTTTCGTTTGCATAACAAACAATCTCAGCTGGGCTTATAAATTTCACCCAATTTTTGATTTGCCTGTGAGTTCATCAAGAATATTTTTTTTGTTCTGCATGGCCAATGTAATACGAAAGCAAAGATAATTTCTACAAAATCGAGCGGGGGGACATCACTGTTACCCTTTTAATCCAGCGTTTAATAAAGGGTACTGAAAATAGGGTGAAACCTGTTTTGGGGCATGAACGTTTCGGAACCTCCTCTACACTATTAGGGGAAAACCCCGTAGGCTGCTTTTTCCCAATTTTAACTTGGTGTTGAATATAGCCCCACATTTTACGATGTTTTTTTATAAATTTTTTTCTTTTATGAGAGGATAAGGAATAGCATGGTACTTTTTTACATCCATGACAATTTTTAACCACCTCCTAAACAAACCCCCCCCCACCTTTTCCTATTCATCAGTTCACCCTTTTTCCCCCCAATCTTTCTCCCACTCTGTCCCCTTCCCCCTTAATTTTCACTTCTTTCCCCCCTCCTTACTACCCCCTTTTAAAAGCTAGAAATGTTTTTGTTTTTTTATCCCTTTTTTTTTTATTCCAAGAAGACTCAAGGCTGCCCAATGTTTGTTCTCTTTCTGTTTTTTTTTGTTTTTCCCGGGCAATGTTCCTGCTTTTTTCAGCAAAACTCAAAGATATTTTTTTGGGGATTATCATACCCAAAATTTTCTCATAAACTGCCCAAAAAAAAGAATGTTTTGTGAGGCAGTTGGAAGATCTTTGCGGTTACAAAAGGAAAAATGCATTCCAGCCCAAAAAGGGAAAGAAGGAAGAAAGAAGAAGATGATGATGATATGATGAAGCGGAGGAGGTGAGAAGGGGAGGTGGAGAAGGGGGTGAGAAAGGGGAAAAATTTTCAAAGAAGAATTCAAAAAGAAGAAAAAACTAAGAAGGATAAAAAAAATTTGAAAAGAACTATAGAAGAATTCCCCAAAAAAACTCAAGTAAAAATGACAAAAAAGAATTCCAAATGGAAATAATACTGAAGAAGACGAAAATTCTGAAGAAGAATTTTAGAGGGAAAAAGAAATTTCAAAAAAGAAATTGAATAAAAATGCCAAAGAATTATTTCAAAAAAGAAGAAATCCTAAAGAATAAATAAAAACAAGAAGGAAAAAACAATACAATTAAATGTGTGACAACATACTACTTTACATTGGAATACAATAGTACCTTTTTTTCCCTTAGTTTTGTATTTTTTGTTTCTTTCTTCCTTGCTTCCTTCTTCCTTTCTTTCTTTCTTTTAATTCTTCCTTCTTTCTTTCTTCCTTCCTTCCTTCCTTTCTTTCTTCTCTTTCTTCCTTCTTCTTCTCCCTTCTTCCTTTCTTTCTTCCTGTCCTTCTTTTTGCGTTTGCTTGAATATTTGCTTAAAGCAATCTAATCATGTTCCCATTCTATTTTCCCCACAGCCACCAGCCACTTATGTAATCTTTATTGCGCAGACTATTCCATCCCCTCAAACAGTTCCTCTGGCTGCCAGGAGATATCAGCAAACACTGACCTCCTCCTGCCTCCACCAAATGAAACATGCAGTGTTTGCACGAGCTAAAGAGAAGGAAAGGTAGTTTGCTAAACTCAACAACTGTTTACCCACACCACCTTAGCTGCCAATATAACATCGTTTCTGACAGGTTTGGATTTTTGTCTTTCAATGTTAAATATGTTTTTTGTGGTCCATTGTAGTCTGTTTGCTTGTTTTGGGTTTGGTTTGGTTTGTGTTTTTCGCTTAAATTTGTAGAAAGATAATTGTTTTTACATTTTGTGTGGATGATGTTTACAAAAATCTCAGATCAAAGTGTGTAGCAAGCGTCCATGATGGTCAGGTATGATTGCTTGCATGCATGGCAAGTGTCATAGGTGGGAACTGTTTATCTTCTACATACAGCAAGACCCAGTGATCTCAGATGTGACATGTGAGGCAAGCTGCTTGCTCTGGGAGATCTTCAGGGAGTTGAGCTGCAAAATGTGTACCTCCACCCCTAACACCTTCAACAACACATTTGCAAGCAAAATCGATTTTTCTGAGGAACAAGAAAATAAGCAAGAGTCATGAAATGTTCTTTGTGTCAGTTAATGATAAACAACAGTGATTACGCTGTTAACGCCACGCGTTTTATCCTTGTCAAATCATCTTGTGTGTCTTATAACCCCCTTTCTCTGATTTTGTTTTCATGTATTCATCTAACTGCATCT
This sequence comes from Rapana venosa, assembly GCA_028751875.1. NCBI lineage: Eukaryota > Metazoa > Mollusca > Gastropoda > Neogastropoda > Muricidae > Rapana > Rapana venosa. The sequence continues at coordinate 50,363,507 of CM054147.1, forward strand.
TTTTTCTTTCAACTTTGTTTCCTTTTTGTTCTTTCTTCCCTTAATTCTGTCCTTCTTGTTCTTGTTTTCTCCTTTTTTTTTTTTTTTCTTTCTTTCCTTCTTTTTTTGTTGTCGTTGTCTTTCTTTTTTTTTGTCTTCCTTCCTTTCTTTCTTTTTTTTTCTTTCTTTCTTTCTTCCTTTCTTTCCCTTTTTTTTTTCTTCCTTTTTCCTTCCTATCTTTTTGTTCGTTGGTTGGTTCTTTTTTTCTTTTGTCTTTCTGTCTCTGTCTCTCTCCCTTTTTCTTTCTTTCATTTCCCCTGTCTGTCTGTCGTCTGTCTGTTGTTGTCTGTCTGTCTTTTTTTTCTTCTTTTTCTCCTGTTGTTCTTTTTTGATTCAAATTTTTATCGGGTCATCCAACTGTTCTACTTGGCCCAAATTTTTCATGCTAAAAAAAAAACTCATATAATTTACGCCCTTTATGCAACCCTTTCAAACATTTCCCTCTGGCCCCAGCAATATCAGAAAACAGCCCTCCTCCCTCCCAAAGAAACGTGCAGTGTTTGGACAAACTAAAGAAAAGGGAAAGGGTTTTGCTAAACCAAAAACTGTTTCTCACACAGCATTGGTGCTCATAAAAAGGCTTTTTTAAACAGTTTTGGGTTTTTGTAATGCTGTAGATCTCCCCCTTCTTTTCCCCTCTCTCTCTTCTCTCTCTCCCCTTCTCTCTTCTCTCTCTCTCTTCTCTCTCTTCTCTCCCCTTTTTTTCTCTCTTCTCCCTCTCTCCCCTTTCTCTCTTCTTTTTCCTCGGTGCTCTCTCTCACGGGGGATGGGAGCCTAGTGGTTAACTTGCGTCGCAATCTGGCGACCCGGGTTCGTTCCCGTTAAGGGGTTTTTTCCCCCCTGGATTAAAAGGTGCGACCCCACTTTCCCAAAAGCCCTTTCGCACCGTTAACCCCTTTTCCCGCTTTTGAAAAGAGTAGGCCATTGTGTGCCGGTAGGAAGGGATGACGAATTCACAAAACCGCATACGCAAAAGGGATTAGTGTAAAAAAAAGCACACAAAAGCTTTTTCCCATATCCTTGATATAAAAGAATAAAAATCAGTTTAAAAATTTTGAATCTCTCTCTTCTCTTCTCTCTCTCTCTCCTCTCTCTCTCTCTCCTCTCTCCTCTCTTCGCTCTTTCTCTCTCTTCCTCTCTCTCTCTCTCTCTCTTCCTCTCTCTTCTCTCTCTCTCTCTCTCTCTCTCTGTTTTTCGCCTCTATTCTCTGCCTCTCTGTATCTCGTCTATGCTTCTGTCTCTCTGTCTCTGTCTGTCTCTGTTGTCTATCTGTCTCTGTTCTGCTTCTATTGTGTTTTTTCTCTCTCCTTTTTTTTGATTTGTGCAAGAAAGCAAAAACTTTTTTGACAAACAATGTATTTTTCATCCTTGAATTTAAAAGTGTCCATGCTCATGGCCCAAAAACAGACAAAAAGAATAAAAGAAAGAAAAAAAGAAAGACAAACGACACCCACACACACAAACACACACACACACACAACACGCACATACGCACGCACCCCGACGCAAAACACATATTACACACAAAAATTTAAAAAATTATGTGCCCGTTCTTTTTTTCCATGTGTGCTGTCAGTCTTTCTCTGTCTCCGTCGGGGGGTCTTTTTGGTGTCTGTATGTGTGTCTGTTTTTGGGCTGTGTTTTTCTCTCCCCTTTTCTTCTCTCTCTCTCTTTTCTCTCTCTCTCTCTCTCTCTCCTTTCTCTTCTCTCTTCTCTTGTGTTTTATTTATGAGTTATGGGATCTGACTTATTTTTTATTTTAAAGGGGGGGAAAAAGGTATTAAAAAAAAAATAATGGTGCTTATTTATTATCCCGAAATAAAAGAATTTGTAAACCCCTCTCTCTCTCTCTCTCTCTCCTCTCTCTCTCTCTCTCTCTCCTCTCTTCTTCCCCTCTCTCTCTTCCTCTTTCTCTCCCCCTCTCTCTCCCTCTCTCTCTGTGTCTCTGTTGCCCTCTCTGTCTGTCTGTCTCCGTCAGCCTGCCTGCTCTAAATAGTTGCCCGTCGTTTTGCTGTGTGTGGTGTCTTTCTGTTAAATGTCTGCTGTCTGTCTGTCCCTCTCTCTTCTCTCTTTCTCTCTCCCTCTAAAATCCCCTTTTGGGAAAGGACTTAAAGCAGATCTTTAAGTTTTTTGTCAGTCTTTTGCCTGCTGTCTTCTATCTTGTCTATCTCTTTTTTGTCTTTCTGTCATTGCTGTTGGTCTGTCTGTCTTTTTGTCTGTCTTCTGTTGTTTGCTGTTTTCTCTTCTTTCTCTCTTCTTTTCTCTCTCTCTCTCTCTCTTTTCTCTCTCTCTCCCTCTCTCTTCTCCTCTTCTCCTTTTCTGGGGCACGGAGAATGGGCGGGCCTGAAAAACTCCCGTAAAAGCTGTGATTTTTTCATTCCTTTCTGGTTTTTCTCTTGCAGCCCAGGATATCTCTTCTCTGTGCTCAGTGTGTGTTGAGGACACAGGCAAAGCAAGCGTGATGCTGTTTGCTGCAGACGATGGCTTAAATACCTGCTGCAACTGCAGCATCCACAGCAGTATAATGTCTTTCCATGTCTCTGTCTTACTCTAAAAAAACATCTATTTTTTGTTTTTTCCTTGTTTGTGTGTGTGTGTGTGTGTGTGTGTGCGTGTGTGTCTGTCTGTCTGGTCGTCTCTCTGTCTGTTTGTCTGTCTCAATTTCAGTCTTTCGGTCTCTGTGTCGGTGACTGGTGTCTGTCTCTTTCGCCTATCTCTCTATCTGTCTGTCGTGTCTCTGCCTCTGTCTCTCTGTTCACTGTTTCTCCGTCTCACCGTCTCTCTCCCTTTCTGTCTCTGTGTGTGTGTGTGTCTCTCTCCCGTCGGGACTGTCTCTGTCTGTCTGTCTCTGTCTGGCTCTGCCTGTCTGTAACTCCGTCTGTCTCTGTCGTTTCTGTCTATTTCGTGTGTCTGTCTGTCTGTCTGTCTGTCTGTCTGTCTGTCTGTCTGTCTCTCTCTCTCTCTCTCTCTCTCTCTCTCTTTTCTCTCTCTCTCTCTCTCTCTCTCTCCCCCTCTCTCTCTCTCTTTTCACTCTCCCCTCTAAAATTCCTTGTGAATAGACTTAAAAGCTTAGATGCTTAAGTTTTGTCTGTCAGTCTGTCTGCCTGCCGTCTGTCTACCTGTGTCTATTTCATTTCTGTCATTTCTGTCAGTCTGTCTCTCTCTCTCTCTCAGGGTGCACGGAGAATAGGACGGGCCTGAAAAGCTCCTGTAACGCTGTGATTATTCCTTTCCTTGCTGTGTCTTTCTCTTGCAGCCCACGATACCTGTTCTCTGTGCTCAGTGTGTGTTGAGGACACAGACAAAGAAGGCCTGGTGCTGTTTGCTGCAGACAATGACTTTAATACCTGCTGCAACTGCAGCTTCCACTGCAGTGCAATGTCTTTCCATGTCTCTGTCCTAGTCTCAAGTATCTCTGACTCTGTGTTCTGTTTATCTCTTAGAATCTAATAGCCAGTGTATGCATTTCCGTGTTGGTCTCTATGTCAGTTCGTTTGTCTCACTCTTAAAAATCTCTGTCTCTTTGTATCGTGTGATCTGTGTGTGCCTCTGTATGTATGCTTGTCTGTCTCTGTCGATTGTTATGTGTCTGCCCACCTGTTTGTCTGGATGTCTGTCTCTCTCTGTTTCTGTCTGTCTTCCTATCTATGTTTCTCTCTGTCTGTCCTTGTCTCTGTCTCTCTCTCTGTCTTTATGTCTGTCGGTCAGTCGGTCTGTATGTCTGTCTGTCTCTCTCTCTGTGTCTTCTGTCTGTCTCTCTCACGTACACGTATTTTCTAAGATGAAGGCGACATCTACAAAATAACTACAGAAATGTCAGTGACTGCAATATCACTGTTCGCTTTGTACTATAAATCCTTGTACGTTGGCTTTGAAGGCACTCTTTCGCTCCTTTAACTTCCAGAGGAGTCATTCAGAGACTGAACTGACATTGTCAGACCATTTGACTTAAGTAGGGTGATTCTGGTAGAGCCCATTTATCTCCGGCCAAATGGTGCATGCTAGGTATGCTTATGTTTCCATAATCCGTCAAAGGTAGGCTTGAATCACAGATATTTTATTGTGTACGTTTGATGTTTTGTATGCATTATACAAAAAAGTAAATAAAGACATATGCATGTTTGTGCTTCGAATCAATACAAGAGTCTGATCATGTCTTCAACGTTAATGCACCAGACGCCTCTGTAAAGAAGCAAACCCAAGACTTTGTAGACACACGCGATGAAAGTGAAACGCTAGTATCCGCTTAACTGAAGCGCTTGTCGAGGGAATTAAGTAAGGATGCTTAATTAGCCAAGGTACCACCGACTGCTCTTTTGACAGACAGCGCAGCTATCCCTGTCAGTTTCATATCCCAGAGTTTTTCCTGTTAAAGCCATCTGCCGCTACCATTATTTTCTAGAGGCAGCAGCATCACTAGTGCAAGCTTTCTGTGTCAAAGTTGTTCTTTTTATTTGAATGTTCTATGTGTCTTAGATAGGACACATTTTGCCAGGTATTATGCCTATAGGGGTGTTTTGTTTATTTGTTTGAGCCCATAGTTATGCTTTGTTCTCTTTTATTGCTTTATTTCACGTAGTCATGTACAGTTCTTCCCCCAAAGGAATACTGAGGACCTGTCAGTATAAAAAGCATCCCCGCATTCTGAAAAATCTGTGCAAGGAATTCCCTCTTTATTATCCCTCTCTTTGTTTCTGGCTGGTTCTTTGTCTTCTGGTCACGTCCTTCTCATTAATTTTCTGCCTTCTTAGTCCTTCTAAAATATGTCTGACCATCTTTTTGTTCCTGCCTTGTTTATTTTCTTCCTGTTACCTTCTTCTTGTCTATGCTCTGCCTTGTTGGTACATAATTCTGCCTTTCTTTTTCACAAAACTCTGAAAAGATGACATTTTTCTCCTGTGCCTAAGTCGGACGTGCTGGGTCTAACTTGCAGGCGCTAAACGGCAGCGCAACATATTTTACAAGGAGGGTAATTAAAAGCACTATGCCTTTTAGATAGAACACCCTTTGCCAAGTACCTTTCCTATAACTATGGAAAGGAAGGGGGTGGAGTGGCTCCGTTTTATCACCCTCTATGGTTCTTTTTTAAAGTTTTATCTTACACAGCTATCTTTAATCCTCAGAAGCAGCTCTTACCACAGGAAAAAAAATGTGTTGTAAAGCAAAATTTCCAAATATAATTATCCTGTAACTCCTATTGGGACATAGCGCAGGATATCCGTTTCTTATAACTACACAATTACACCACAAAAATGCACTAATGGTGCCTTTCACTGCAAGAGGGTGTGTCTACTGCAGTGATGTTGAAGTTTAAAGAGATGGTTATGTGTTTTTAATAAGCCAACTAGTCACCTGTGTGTGCTCCTTTGGCACCTCCTGGCTGCAGTCTGGCGCCTTCCTTATTATAAACAAATTTGTGCCGTGTTTGCCCATGCTTTCAACAGTCGTGAAGTTTTCCATCTGCTTTTGATTTAACAGTGTGCCTGTCAGTCTGTTCTTGCTGGTTTTGGATTAGAAGAGACAAGAGAAGTATCAATACAAAAAGAAAAATGCGTTTCTCTGTCTGTCTGCTTGTCTGAACCTCTCTGTTTCTGTCTCTGTATGCTAGGGTCTGAGTCTGCCTGTCTGTGTGTTTGTCTCCTTGTCTCTTTTTCTTTCTCCCTCTCTTTCCGTCATGGATCACAACACACATGGGGGAGTCAGAATGGCCTGGTGGTCAGAGTGTGGAGCTCGTGATCTGATGGATAGGGTTAGAGCCACTACCAATGCTCCCGTTTCAGGGGACTTTTCTGCTGGAGTTAACATGCATACTTCCCACGTGGGGATTCCCCAGGTTTGTCAGTATACATGATTATTATCTCAGCCATCTGGAAAACTGTGTCCTAGGATTTCTCTTGCTCCTATCCCTCTCTTTGTTTCTGCTTTGTTCCGTTTCTTCTTGTCATTTCCATCTTGTCTGTTATCTTCCTTCTTGGTGTACTTTACTGTTTTTTCCCTCCCAAAAAGACATACCAACTAACAGTTCTCTCCCAGGCCTAAGTCTTATGTGCTAGGCCTGACTTTTCAGGTGTTTAAGGGCAGTGCAACGTAGTTCCCCTCATATGACAGACAGCAATAGTTGCTGTTTGTATGTTCAACAATGACCCTTATAGACACCACAGCCTTCACTAGGTATGTTTAAGAGGGTTGGGGGAGCTTCACATTTTCTTTAAATTTCAGGACATATAAAGTTTTATTTCACATGGGTATCTGCATTTATCAAGAAAAGATATCAAACCAATATGCATGTATCAAATCTCGTGTAAACCCAACATTTCAGGTTTCATTATCCCGTAATTCTTATTGTGACATGGAACAGGATATCCATGTTTTATAACTACATGCTTACACCACAAAAATGCACTAATGGTGCCTTTCACCACAGGAGGGTGTGTCTACTGCAATGATGCTGAAATTGAAAGAGCTGGTTATGTGTTTTTAATAAGCCAACTAGTCACCTGTGTGTGCTCCTTTGGCACCTCCTGGCTGCAGTCTGGTGCCATCCTTATTATAAACAGATCTGTGCCATGTTTGCCAATGCTTTCAACAGTCGTGAAGTTTTCCATCTGCTTTCAATTTAACAGTGTGCCTGTCTGTCTGTTTTTACAGCTTTTGATTAGAGGAGACAAGAGAAGTATCAATACAAAGAGGAAAATGTGTTTCTCTGTCTGTCTGCTCATCTGAACCTCTCTGTTTCTGACTCTGTATGCCTGGGTCTGAGTCTCCCTGTCTGTGTGTTTGTCTCCTTGTCTCTCTTTCTTTCTCACTCTCTTTCCCTTGCACATCAAAATGCACATGGGGGAGTCAGAATGGTCTGGTGGTTAGAGTGTGGAGCTCATAGTTATATATACATAATTATTATCTCAGCCATGTGGAAAATTTTGTTTTAGGAACTCCCTTGCTCTTATCCCTCTCTTTGTTTCTGCCTTGTTCTGTTTCTTCTTTTCATCTCCGTCTTGTCTGTTTCTGCCTTCTTGATCCACTACTGCTTTAAAAAAAGACATGCAAACTAACAATTCTTTCCCATGCCTAAGTGTGAGGTGCTAGGCCTGACTTTCCAGGTGTTTAAGGGCAGTGCAACCATGTTCCCTCCTATGACAGACAACAATACTTGCTGTTTGTGTGTTCAACAGTTACCCTTTTGGGCACTACACCCTTCACTAGGTATGTTTAAGAGGGGTGGGGGGGGGGGCTTCACATTTTTTTTTTAAATTTCAGGACATATAAAGTTTCATTTCAAATGGATATCTGCATTTACCAAGAAAAGATATCAAACCAATATGCATGTATCCAATCTCGTGTAAACCCAACATTCCAGGTTTAATTATCCCGTAATTTTTATTGTTACATGGAACAGGATATCCGTGTCTTATAACTACACAATTACACCACAAAAATGCACTAATGGTGCCTTTCACTGCAGGAGGGTGTGTCTACTGCAGTGATGCTGAAATTGAAAGAGCTGGTTATGTGTTTTTAATGAGCCAACTAGTCACCTGTGTGTGCTCCTTTGGCACCTCCTGGCTGAAGTCTGGCGCCTTCCTTATTATGAACAAATCTGTGCCCTGTTTGCCAATGATTTCAGCAGTCGTGAAGTTTTCCATCTGCTTTCGATTTCACAGTGTGCCTGTCTGTCTGTTTTTACAGCTTTTGATTAGAGGAGACAAGAGAAGTATCAATACAAAGAGGAAAATGTGTTTCTCTGTCTGTCTGCTCGTCTGAACCTCTCTGTTTCTGTCTCTGTATGCCTGGGTCTGAGTCTGCCTGTCTATCTGTTCGTCTATTTGTCTCTTTTTCTTTCTCCCTCTCTTTCCCTCACAGATCAAAATACACATGGGGGAGACAGAATAGCCTGGTGGTTAGAATGTTGACCTCGTGATATGATGGATAGGGTTTGAACCACTGCCAATGCTCCCGTTTCAGGGGACATTTCTGCTGGAGTTAACATGCATACTTCCCCCGTGGGGATTCCCAGGGTCTGTCAGCATACATGATTATTATCCTCACCATGTGGAAAATTCTGTCCTAGGAATTCCCTTGCTCCTATCCCTCTCTTTTTTTCTCCCTTGTTCCGTTTCTTCTTGCCATCCTCCCTTGTCTGTTATCTTCCTTCACGTCCACTTTACTGGTGTGTTTCTCCCAAAAACACACAAACTAACAATTCTCTCCCATGCCTAAGTAAGATGTGCTAGGCCTGACCTTTCGGGAGCTTAAGGTCAGTGCAACCATGTTCCCCTCATATGACAGACAACATTAGTTGCTGTTTGTGTGTTCAACAATGACCCTTTTAGACACCACACCCTTTACCAGGTATGTTTAAGAGAGAGAGAGAGGGGGGGGGGGTCACATTTTTTTCCATTTTAGGACATTGTATGTTTCATTTTTTAAAGTTTTATTTCACATGGTTATCTGTTTTTATAAAAAAAAATAATCAAACCACTTAGGAAATATCAAATCTCGTGTAAACCCAAAATTTCAGGTTTAATTAGCCTCTAACTCTTATTGGGGCATAGAACAGGATATCTGTCTCTTATAACTGCACATTGCACAACAAAAATACACTAATGGTGCCTTTTAATTGCAGGAGGATGTGTCTACTGCAGTAATGTTGAAATTTAAAGAAATGGTTATGTGTTTTTAATAAGCCAACTAGTCACCTGTGTGTGCTCCTTTGGCACCTCCTGGCTACAGTCTGGCGCCTTCCATATTATGAACAAATCTGTGCCATGTTTGCCAATGCTTTCAGCAGTTGTGAAGTTTTTCGTCTGCTTTCGATTTTAACAATGTGCCTGTCTGTCTGTTCTCCCTGGTTTTGGAATAGAGGAGACAAGAGAAGTATCAATGCAAAAAGAAAAATATGTTTCTCTGTCTGCCTGCTCATCTGAACCTCTCTGTTTCTGTCTCTGTATGCCTGGGACTGAGTCTCCCTGTCTGTCTGTTTGTCTCCTTGTCTCTTTTTCTTTCTCCCTCTCTTTCCCTCACAGATCACAATACACATGTGGGAGTCAGAATAGCCTGGTGGTTAGAGTGTGGAGCTCATGATCTGATGGATAGAGTTTGAGCCACCTTCAATGCTCCTGTTTCAGGGGACTTTTCTGCTGGAGTTAACATGCATACTTCCCCTGTGGCGATTCCCGGGGTCTGTCAGCATACACGATTGTTATCCCCAACATGTGGAAAATTCTTTCCCAGGAATTCCCTTGCTCCTATCCCTCTCTTTTTTCTGCCTTGTTCCGTTTCTTCTTGCCATCCTCCCTTGTCTGTTATCTGCCTTCTTTGTCCACATTACTGCTTTCCCCTCCCCCCCCCCCCCCCAAAAAATGACACCAATGACCAATTCTCTCCCTGGCCTAAATCGGATGTGCTAGGCCTGACTTTTCAGGTGTTTAAGGGCAGTGCGACCATATTCCCCTCATATGACAGACCACAATAGTTGCTGTTTGTGTGATCAACAATGACCCTTTTAGGCACCCCACCCTTCACCAGGTATGTTTAAGAGAGGTAGGGGGGAGCTTCATGGTTTTTTTTTCATTTTAGAACATTGTATGGCTCATCTTATTAAGTTTTTGTTGCATATGATTATCTGCATTTATTGAAAAAAATCAAACCACTAAGCAAGTAGCAAATCTCGTGTAAACCCAAAATTTCAGGTTTTATTAGCTTGTAACTTTTATTGGGGCATAGAACAGGATATCCGTCTCTTATAACTATACAATTACACCCCAAAAATGCACTAGTGGTGCCTTTCACTGCAGGAGGGTGTGTCTACTGCAGTGATGCTGAAATTGAAAGAGATGGTTATGTGTTTTTAATAAGCCAGCTAGTCACCTGTGTGTGCTCCTTTGGCACCTCCTGGCTGCAGTCTGGCGCATTCTTTATTATAAACAAAGCTGTGCCGTGTTTGCCAAAGCTTTCAACAGTCGTGAAGTTTTCCATCTGCTTTCGATTTAACAGTGTGCCTGTCTGTCTGTTCTTTCGGGTTTTGGATTAGAGGAGACAAGAAACGTATCAATACAAAAAGGAAAATGCGTTTCTCTGTCTGTCTGCTTGTCTGAACCTCTCTGATTCTGTCTTTGTATGCCTGGATCTGAGTCTGCCTGTCTATCTGTTTGTCTCCTTGTCTTTTTCTTTCTCCCTCTCTTTCCTTCATAGATCAAAATACACATGGGGGAGTCAGAATAGCCTGGTGGTTAGAATGTGGAGCTCGTGATCTGATGGAAAGGGTTTGAACCACAGCCAATGCTCCTTTTCAGGGGACTTTTCTGCTGGAGTTAACATGTGTACTTCTCCCGTTAACATGTGTACTTCTCCCGTGGAGATTTCAGGGATCTGTCAGCATACATAACTATTATTTCAGCCATCTGGAAAATTATGTTTTAGGATTTCCCTTGCTCTTATCCCTCTCTTTGTTTCTGCCTTGTTTTGTTTCTTCTTGTCATCTCCCTCTTGTCTGTTCAACAATTCTCTCCCAGGCCTAACTTGGATGTGCTAGGTCTGACTTTTCAGGTGCTTAAGGGTAGTGCAAGGCATTTCCCCTCATATGACAGACAGCAATAGTTGTTTGTGTGTTCAACAATGACCCTTTTAGATACCACACCCTTCACCGGGTATGTTTAAGGGGTGGGAAGTGTCATGTATTTGTTTCATTTAAAAACATTGTATGGTTCATCTTGTTAAGTTTTATTTCACATGGTTATCTGCATTTATTGGAAAACAAATCAAACCAAGTATCAAATCTCGTGTAAACCCAAAGTTTCAGGTTTAATTATCCTGTAACTCTTATTGGGACATAGAGCAGGATATCCGTGTCCTATAACTACACAATTACACCACAAAATGCACTTATGGTGCCTTTCACTGCAGGAGGGTGTGTCTACTGCAGTGATGTTGAAATTGAAAGAGATGGTTATGTGTTTTTAATAAGCCAACTAGTCACCTGTGTGTGCTCCTTTGGCACCTCCTGGCTGCAGTCTGGCGCCTTCCTTATTATAAACAAATCTGTGCCGTGTTTGCCAATGCTTTCAACAGTCATGCAGTTTTCCATCTGCTTTTGATTTAACAGTGTGCCTGTCAGTCTGTTCTTGCTGGTTTTGGATTAGAGGAGACAAGAGAAGCATCAATGCTAAAAGAAAAAAAGTGCGTTTCTCTGTTTGTCTGCTCGTCTGCACCTCTGTTTCTGTCTCTGTACGCCTGGGTCTGAGTTTCCCTGTCTGTGTGTTCATCTCCGTGTCTCATTTTCTTTCTCCCTCTCTTTCCCTCACGGATCAAAATACACATGGGGGAGTCAGAATGGCCTGGTGGTTAGAATGTGGAGCTCGTGATCTGATGGATAGGGTTTGAATCTCCGCCAATGCTCCTGTTTCAGGGGACTTTTCTTGGAGTAACTGCATATTCCAAGTGGGG
>CM054147.1:50375487-50382987 GCA_028751875.1 Rapana venosa
GACAAAAATGGGAAGTGTCCCACTGATGACCAGAATATTCTGAACAGATGGACAGAATACTGCTCCGACCTGTATAACTATAGAACCGCAGGAGATCCAGAAGTCCTTCATGTACCCGCAAGCAAAGACACAGACAGTCACCCTATCCTCCGAGAAGAAGTGGAAACAGCAGTCAGATCGCTGAAAAAGGGAAAGTCAGCAGGGGCTGACAACATTCCAGCTGAGTTGGTTCAAGCTGGAGGGGAAGCCATGATCAGCGCCCTACTAAGAATCTGCAACAAGATCTGGCAGACAGGAAAATGGCCAACACCATGGACACAGTCACTCATCATCACCCTCCCCAAGAAAGGAAATCTACAACAATGCCATAATTACCGCACAATCAGCCTCATATGCCACCCAAGCAAGGTCATGCTGCAGATAATATTGAATAGACTGAAGCCACAAGCAGAGACCATCATTGCTGAGGAACAAGCAGGTTTCAGAGCAGGGCGCAGCACAACAGAACAGATATTCAACCTCAGAATACAATGTGAGCGGTACCTTCAACATCAACAAGACCTTTACCACGTATTTATCGATTTTAAGAAGGCATTTGACAGGGTGTGGCATGCAGCTTTGTGGGCAACCATGAATTTGTACAGCATCAATGCAAACCTGATCAGAATCATCAAACAGCTGTAAAGCGAGGCCACCAGTGCAGTGTACTACAACAACAACATTGGAGAATGGTTTCGAACAACAGTTGGAGTAAGGCAGGGCTGTCTACTCTCACCCACTCTTTTCAACATCTTCCTTGAGAGAATCATGGCTGATGCACTGGAACATCATGAAGGATCAGTCAGCATTGGTGGCAGAACGATCACAAACCTCCGCTTCGCAGATGACAATGATGGAATAGCAGGATCAGAAAAAGAGCTTGCCAGCCTAACAGAACACTTGAATAAGGCCTCCAAAACATACGGCATGGAAATCAGTGCAGAGAAGACCAAACTGATGACTAATAACACCAACGGCGTTAGCACTGATATCAGGGTTAATGACCAGAAGCTGGAAACAGTTCAAAGCTTCAAGTACCTGGGAGCCATTGTATTAGACCAGGGATCCAAGCCAGAAGTAGTATGCAGGACTGCACATACAATAACAGCTATGTCAAAACTAAACACCATCTGGAGAGATAAGAATATCTCACTTATCTCCAAGATCAGACTAATGCGCTCCCTTCTCATATCCATATTTCTGTATGCCTGTGAATCATGGACCCTGACTGCAGATTTGGAGAGAAGAGTACAGGCGGTGGAGATGAGATGCTTTCGGAGACTCCTTGGCATCTCCTACAAAGACCACATAAGCAACGAAAGCGTGCATAACAGAATCCAGCAAACCATTGGACCCTATGAGAACCTTCTAACGATCGTGAAAAAACGTAAACTTAAATGGTATGGGCATGTCACAAGATCCAAAGGACTTGCAAAGACAGTTTTACAAGGCACTGTCCAAGGAGGAAAAAGAAGAGGCAGACCAAGGAAGAGCTGGGAGGATAACATCAGCGAATGGACAGGCCTAGAACTCAACAAAACCCTGAGAAAGGCAGAACAGAGAGAGGAATGGAGGGAACTGGTTGTTGAGTCTTTGAGGGTGCCCCCACGGTCGTCAGACTACGGGACAGATAGATAGATAGAGACATATGCCTTTTTTTGTTCTCTTGTTTTCTTTCATACTTTGTTTCTTTATTGGTTTCTTTCTTTTTCTTTCTTTCCTTTCTTACTTATTTCTTTCTTTCTTTCCTTTCCTTTTTCTTGCTTTCTTTCTTTTGTCTCTTTCTCCGTTTTACTTTTCTTCCTTCCTTCCTATATTTTTTCTCTTTCTTTCTTTCTTTTTTATGTCATTTGGTCTGTAAGCTTTCCTTTTTTCCATTCTTTCATTCCCCATCTTCCTCTTTCCACTTTTTCTTTCTTTCTTTCTTCGTTCATCTTTCTGTCTTCCTTTATTTGTTTATTTTTTTTCTTTCGTTCTTTCTTTCTTTCTTGTTTTCTTCCTTCCTTCCTTCCTATCTTATTTCTTTCTTTCTTTCCTTCTTTCCTTCCTCCTTTCTTTCTTTGTTTTCTTAAGTTGTTTACTTGAATCTTTGCCAACGTAAAAATCATGTTCCTATCCCATAAAATATATTCGTTATTGCGCAGACCATTCAATCTCTTCAAACAGTTCCTCTGGCTGCCAGCAGATATCAGCAAACACTGACCTCCTCCTGCCTCCACCAAATGAAACCTGCAGTGTTTGCACGAGCTAAAGAGGAGGGAAAAGACAGTTCGCTAAACACAGCAACTGTTTACTCACACCTCCTTGGCTGTCAATATAATGGCGTTTCTAGCTAGCTATTTGGGAGTTTTCTTTCAATGTTAAAGACGTCTTTATGGTGCGTTGTGGGTTGCTTATTTGTTGATGCTTATTTTTAGTTTGTATCGTATTTTGGGTTCATGGAATAATTATTTTCCACGTGCTTTGTGGAGACAGAATAGCTCAGTCATCAGAGTACTCGCTTTCCCCAAGCTATCGTTAAGCAGCATTGGACATGGTTACCAAGTGGATGGGTGACCGTTTGCGCCCCTTGGCTTCAGTAAGTACCCCTATTCACCCAGCTATACATGAGTATGCGTCCTCTTTAGTGTTATATCAGGAAAGGTACAGAAGTGAGGGAGAGGAGCTGACTGCTGTCCTCAATATGCTTGCCCCTAGAGAAGCTAGGATCTCTGACATTTCACCACCCAATTGTTATAGCACACTTTTACTTGTTACCTTTTTATGGAGAACAAAATCAGTACTCGGAACACTTCTTCTTCTTCTTCGAATGCTCAGACAGCAGCTAGTGTTGTTTGTCATATGAGCGAAAACTCGTTGCTCTTCCGCTAAGCGACTGACAAGTCAGGCCCATCACATCCAACTTTGGCAAGGGAGAGAATTGTTATCGTTTAAGTCTTTCTGGAAAAAAAACACCGCAGGAGAATGGACCAAGAAGGCAGAAAATAGACAAGAAGGTGGTGATAAGAAGAAAAAGGACAAGGCAGAAATAAAGAGGGATAGAAAAAAAGGAATTCCTGGCAAAGAATTTCCAGAAGTTGGGGATGCTGTTTATACTGACAGGCCCTTGGCACCCCCATGAGGAACTCAGGACAATAATGTGGAGGAATGGTTCAGAGCATGTTGTCTAATGAAATTTAAAACGTCTGAAACACACAAGTTCTCACCCAGAGTGGCTAAGCCAAATGCGAAAATGTTATCACTTTTTTTTATATCAATGACACTTCGAGCAAACTGATCAAAGTTCAGAGCAAAAGAATCTAACAATTTGCAATTTGAAAACACGCATACACACATGCACACACACACACACACACACACACACACACACACGCACACACACACACACACACACACACACACACACACACACACACACACACACACACACTCACACACACATGGACAGACAAACTGATGTAGTATCAAAACCAAAAACAATAAGGATGAGGCAAAAGGAAAGACCATTATCTGTTTTACTCGTGTCATTGAACTGTAAGAAACAGAATTAAATAAGTAAATAAACAATGTTATAAAGAGACCGATATGCTTGTTAAAACACAGCACTATGAGAAAAAAATATCAATTCTGTCACAAAATCAACTGACAGAATGTTGACAGGAAATTGAAGTTTTAAAAAAAAGAAATGGTTGTCATTTACACTTTGAAATATTTCTCTTTTTATCTGACCAACATGTTCTTGCTTTTTTGGCAATAATACCTTAAGAAGTTGACTGCAAAATGTAAAATGGATATTCAAAATCATCTTTGTCTCAGATGATAATTTAACATTTGTATTTGGAATTGTATTTCTAAAACTCTTTAAGTCATAGTAGATTTATCTGCATGGTGGTGGTGGTGGTGGTGGAAGTAGCAGTAGTAGTAGTAGTAGTAGTAGTAGTAGTAGTAGTAGTAGTAGTAGTAGTAGTAGTAGTCATTTATCGAGGTTTTTAGCTGTTATGGGATAGCTCAGTGGTCAGAGCACTCGCTTTCCCCCAGCCAAGTTAAGCAGCATCGAGCGTGGTTACCAGTTGGATGGGTGACCGTTTGCGCGCCTTGGCTTCAGTGCAGTTCCCCCAGTTCACCCAGCTGTAAATGGGTACCTGCCCTCTTTAGGGTCAGGGAAGGTAAAGCAGCGAGGGAGAGGAGATGGGCGACGCCCTCAATATGCTGGCCCTAGAGAAGTGAGGTCTCTGACGCCTCGCTCCCCCTACGACTTTATAGGTTATGGGACACCTTTACCTTTAGCTGTTATAATACACGTGTGTGTGGATCGGTGGTCTGGAGGCAACGCACCTGCCTAGAAAGCAAACAGTTCGGGTTGGGAGGGTGCGTTGGTTTGAACCCCGTTTGGGCCCCGAAACTTTTCCACCATCCATCAGACCATGTGTGGTGGTCTGGGTGCTAGTCTTTCGGATGAGACAATAAACCAAGGTGCCGTGTATCACATAAAATTATTTACCGCAGGTAAAAGAACCCATGGCGACAAGGTTTTTCTCTGGCAAAATTATGTAGTATAGGGAAACAAATACAGTTGCAGAAAGGAAAGTATAATGGATGGCACTGATCTTGTGGCGATGCAATTTCACTGAGGAGAGCAGCCCGAATTTTACCCACAGAAATGTGTCATGATTTAAAGTGGCATGAAATGAAATGTTCTTCAGTGTCAGAGGAGGTCAAATACACAACTTGATCTGAATCATTCCTTCACCTCCTTGTCTAATTCATTCACCCAGTAAAGAATGAGCTAAAGTACATGTTTTACCAACCCCAAACAAAAAATACAAAACAGCACCCACAAAAATCAATGCAAAAAAGCAAACAAAACCACAACCGACCACAAAAAACCTATCTAACATACCCCCCAAAATCAAAATTGCTAGACACGCTATTTTATTCATAGCCGAGGCGGTGTGAGTAAATAGCTGTTGAGTTTAGCAAACTGTCTTTCCCCTCCTCTTTAGCTCGTGCAAACACTGCAGGTTTCATTTGGTGGAGGCAGGAGGAGGTCAGTGTTTGCTGATATCTGCTGGCAGCCAGAGGAACTGTTTGCGGAGATTGCATTAGCTGGTCGATGAGTTACACAGTTTGTTGACAGTGAAACAAGAATAACCAGGGTGGCAACATTATTGGGGTGATGACAAGAACGAAGGAAAGAAAGACAGAAAGAAGAAAAGAAAGAAAGAAGGAAAGACAGAAAGACAGAACGAACGAACGAACAAAAGATGGACGGAGGTACGGATGGACAGACAGACAGACAGACAGAAAGAAAGAAAGAAAGAAAGAGACAGAAAGAAAGAAAGAAAGAAAGAACGAATCGACAAAAGCACGAACAAAAGACAGACAGACAGGCAGGCAGGCAGGCAGAAAGGCTGGCAGGTGGGCAGGGAGGTAGGAAGGAAGGAAGAAAGGAAGAAAGAAACAAACAAACAAACAAAGAAAAAAAGGAAGAAAGAAAAGTAAACAAATAAACAAAAAAACAATAAGGAAAGGAGAACATTGAAATAAGAACAACGAAGAAAGAATAAAAACTGCAGTTAAATTAAAGGACAGATAGACAAAGTGACAAACAACCTGTCACACATAAGAAAAATAAAACAGAGAGGTGTAGATTGATGTTTGCCGAGTAAATAAACAGATAGACAGACAGACAGACTGACACACAGACAGGCAGGCAGACAGAAAGATAGACAGATATACAGATAAACAGACTAAGAGACAGACAGATAGATAGATAGATAGGCAGGCAGGCAGATAGCAGATAAGTGAATAGATAGGAAGGGAGATAGATAGATAGATAGATAGATAGGTAAATAGGTAGGTAGGTTGATAGATAGATAGATAGAGAGAGAGAGAGAGAGAGAGAGAGAGAGAGAGAGAGAGAGAGAGAGAGAGAGAGAGAGAGAGAGAGAGAGAGAGAGAGAGAGAGAGAGCAATTGGCAAGACATTAACAGCTAATTCATTTCTGTTATTGAATTAGACAAAGACTTTAAGTTATTCACGCACCCTATTTCATAAAAAAGTCTATTTCGTCGGACCGCTCCCCCCCCCCCTCTCTCTCCGACGAACAACGGACAACATGATGATAGGGAATAAGGATGGCATAGGAAGTTAATGGCTGGTTGTCATTACCACAACCAGTTTGTCTTTGACTAATCTAATACAGACATCTCCTTGCTGTTGGCAACACTATCTTAACTTGCGAGTGACAGGCTTTAAACAGTGCAAAAAAATGTTTGTGATCTCAGACAAGATAGTGCGGTGTTCCCCATCCCACAAATGTAAATGGTATTGCTTGCTTAAAAAC
Source organism: Rapana venosa (assembly GCA_028751875.1). Lineage (NCBI taxonomy): Eukaryota > Metazoa > Mollusca > Gastropoda > Neogastropoda > Muricidae > Rapana > Rapana venosa. The sequence continues at coordinate 50,381,873 of CM054147.1, forward strand.
TTGAGAGGGATAGAGAGAGACAGACAGAGAGGGATACAGAGAGACAGAGAGAGACAGAGAGACAGCAAGGCAAAAACAGAGCTAGAGGCAGAGAAATAGACAGACAGGCAGGCAGAAAGACAGGCAGGCAAACCGTCAGAGATAGAGACAGAGACAGAAACAGACAAACATACAGTCAGCCAGTAAGATAGACTGTCATAAAGCCCTAGGGAAAAGCAAAAGACACAGAGAAAAAGGTAAAGACATGACCATTTCATTAACAGCTCATTTATTCCTGTTATCACCTTGAAAACAAATTGCCATCATTCATTTTCGGCAATTCGTGAGAAAAGTTTATTTCATCTCCCTTAAAAAACAGCTGATGGGATCAAAACAGGAGTGGGAGTGGACAAAAAAGTTAATAACCGGTCATCATTTCCACTTTCAGATTGCCATTTGCTAATCTAATGTAGATATCTTTATCTTTTTCCAGCTACTTTTTTCCCAGTATTAACCTAACACACGAATTACAAGCTGTAAACGTTGCATTAAATTGTTCGTAATCTCAGACAAAGCTGAGTATAGTTAGGTATTGTACTAGACACACAAACTTGAATGGAAACGGAATCTTTACAATTCAGAGAGAAAGAGAGACAGACATAGAGAGAGAGAGAGAGAGAGATAGAGAGAGACTGCAGACAGATAGACAGAGACAAGGACAGAAACAGACAGACAGACAGACAGACAGACAGGCAGCCAGTCATCCAGTAAGACTGACAGAATGTCCTAGGCAAAATAAAAAAGAGCAAATGGAATTTAAAAAAAACGTCATTTCATTAACAGCTCATTTATTCCTGTTATTGCCTAAAAACAAATCTCCATCATTCATGTTCGCTTGTTCGTGTGAAAATTCGATTTCAACCCCTCTTAAAAAACCAACAACAGCAACAAACAACTGATGGAATCAAGTCAGGAATAGAAATGAACAAAAAAGTTAAAATCCGGTCATCATTTCCACTTTACCACTGTCATTTGCTCATGTAATATATATATATATATATATATATATAAAATATATATATATATATATATATATATATATATATATATATATATATTCCAGTAGTGTTAACCTA
>CM054147.1:50385487-50405487 GCA_028751875.1 Rapana venosa
AATATCATAAAATGCCACATTGAGATGATGTATTGCAATTTAATATATTACAATAAAAACAGAGTGGCTTTTAATAAAATAAAAAATAATAGAATGATGTATACTACTGTACATTAGAATACAATGGTAAAGAATATGAAATAATAGAAAATAATACAATATCATACGATATGATATTGAATATAAAAAAATATATGATATAGTATTGCAATGTTTTAATATGATACAATGTTTTGAAATGCGTTGTCATATGATATATGGAATCATATCTGGTCATGAATACATATCTGATCAGATCGGATCGGACAGGATAGGATAGGATATCTGAGGTGATACCATAATAATTATGATATGATAAAATGTGATATGATATGACAAATGATACGGCATCATATGATGTGATATGTAGCACCATGCCATATCAGAAATACCTTTCGCATTACATCCTAGAGTATGTACTGTATCAACCATATAATAGCACATCATATCATGTAATACAATATAAAACTATTTTTTAAACATATATGTGGTAAGATACTCACAAACGCACTTGCTGCTGCCTTATAATCACAATGAAAACAATCTCGTAAAACCATGCAGGCCAAATAACTACTATAACATAGATATACGCTTAGATCACTGAAAGTGGGCTAAAAAGTGATTGTGTAAATGATTGTCGATTCCAGAAGATTGCTTTCTATCCCCTTTCTCTGTCCCTGAAAACATCCCCAAGACTCTGACTCCATACAGAAAGGAGGCTAGCATTTGCTTAGTTTTAGAGCTTTAGCTTTATTGTATTCACTTAGCTTTAGAGGTGAATGATTTGAAGAGTCTACCTGTCTTCATCGATTTATCATTCTGTGTTGGTGATGTAGGGAAACGTACGGAGCTTAGATTAGTTAGCTGGGAGACTTTATGTCAGAGAAATGATATAAAGAAGTAAAATGAATGTTGGAATAAGCAAACAAATTACTGAAAATAAAACAGATAGATATATAAATGAATAAAGAAATCGATCTATAAATGAAGGACTAACAAGCATACAAATAAAGAGATAAATAAAAGATGAATTAATAGTGAGATATGAATCATCATCATCATCAGATATGAATCATTGAGATATGAATAAATAGATACATAAAGTTATGATAAAAACGTATCCATTAATATTTTTTTTTAAAAAGGGTGAAAGGGTGGCGCAGCGCTAAGTGGCGACGCGTTCTCCCGCTCTCCCCGGGGAGAGCAGCCCGAATTTCACGGAGAGAAATCTGCCGTGACTTAAAGTGGTATGAAATAAAATCTGAGCGCTTTGATTTGTTGCTTTACAAGATTCAGCGCTATATAAATTCCATACATTATTATTATTATTATTATTATTATTATTATTATTATTTATTATTATTATTATTATTATTATTAATACAAACTAAGTAAATGAATACATGAATGAATGAATAATAGATTAAATGAAGAGATAAATAGCTCACTGATCAGCTAAGTAACCAAACGGCATATTAACTAGCTAGCCAAGTAAGTATAGTGGCTCAGTAGCTAACTGATTGACTAACTGATTGACTGACTGACAGGACAATTAGATTACTAAATAACTGACTGACGAAACCGCCAAAACCTCAAATAATGAACACGTCAACTAGCTGACTTATTGACTGACTGAAAATGCCTTACGTACCATCTAAGTAGCTAGGTAAGTAACTAAGCAACTAACTAGCTAACTAGCTAACCAGCTAACTATCTAACCAACTAACCAACCAACCAATCAGCCAGCTAACTAAATAACTAATTAACTAACTAATCATCTCAGAAGAAACCACACAAACAAACAACTAACCAAATAACTAACTACTTCACTCACTCGCTTGACTATCTATTTAATTAACTATCTAAACTAAATAACTAACCACCTCACTCAAACACACTTACTCACTTGACTAACAAAGCAATTAACTGCTTACTTACTTACTAACAAGCCAAGAAACTAGCTTACTAATAACTTGACTAAGTGACTTATTGACTAAGCAACATTAAAATGAATTTAGTATTGTTTCAGATACGCACAGTCTGCTGTTACTACAGACATAAGTTAAACACACGTTTGAGATAGGTAGAGACAGACAGATATACAGACAGATATACAGGGACACAGACAGACAGACAGAGAAAGAATGTGTGAGGTACAGACAGACAGATAGACAGACAGACAGACAGACAGACAGAGTCTGACAGACAAGCAAGAAACATACAGACACACCCCCAAAAACAGAAAGAGACCTGATCTTTTGTACAAGACATCCAATAAGCCATGGTTGATCACTTTTCCATACACAACATATCCTGGTTTAGCTACCCTCTGGCGCAAACTGAAATACACCCTGTCTGCCCTATTCCTCCACATGACCTACTTTGAGGGAAGATCTCAATCCAGCGTGTACGCAATCTTACACATCATAAAATGGCTCGGAGAGAAAGACAATATAACTTTTAAAAGTGGCTCTAACTTTTTGTGTCAAACTCTTTCCCAACACAATCCTGAGGCACATTATTTTTTGGCGTGGTAGTTTTACAGTAAATGTTTAACACAGTGGACATTTTTTTTTATAACAACTTCCACCCACCCACTGCAAGAGAAAATGGAAAAAGGAAAAAAGAACATATTTGACAACGGAACAGCTGTACTCAAAGCTATCATTATAATTTTGCTTCAGCGCGCAGACGATCAAGAAAAAGACTCTTATTATCCTAAAGTAACTTACGCTACATAATACAGAGGTTTGAGGAGAAAAGAAAGATAGATAGAGAGGAAGAAAGAAAGACAGAAAGAAAACGAAGGCAGAAAGAACAAAAATAACAGAAAAAATAAGAAAGAAAGAAAAAAGTCAAAAAGAAAGAATGAAAGAAAGAAAATACAAAAGAAAGAAAGAGTATAAGTACGGAAGAAAGAAAGAAAGAAACATAGAAACAAAAGAAAAGAAAAGAGAGCATGAAATAAAGAAAGAACGAACGAAAGAAAGAAAGAAAGAAAAGAAAAGAAAAGGAAGAACGTAAAAAAGAAAGAAAGAAAGTAAGACAAAAAGAAAAGAAAGAGAGAAAGAAAGAAAGAGAAAAAGAAAACACACAGACAGCCACACAGACAGAAAGAACGAAAGCAAGCAAGAAAAAAAGAAACAAACGGACAAAGAGAGAAAAAAATAGAGAAAAGAGAGAGAGGGGGAGAAAGAGTGGTAGATAGATAGATAGATGATAGATAGATAGATAGATAGATAGATAGATAGATAGATAGTTAGATAGATGGATAGATGGATAGATAGAAAAAAGAAAGAAAGAAAGAAAGAAAGAGAGAAAGAAAGAAAGACAGACAGACAGACAGACAGAAAGAAAGAAAAATGCAAAACACAAAGCAAAACAATATATCAAATAAATGATTAAATCAAATTCTAAGAAATGAAAGAACAGATGAAAATGAATGAATGAATGAATTAATGAATGAATGGATGGATGAATGAATGAATGAATGAGCTAAAGAGTGACAGACAGACAGAGAGACAGAAACACTAACAGACAGAGAGAGCCAGAGACGGAGAGAGAGAGAGAGAGGAGAGAGAGAGAGAGAGAGAGAGAGAGAGAGAGAGAGAGAGAGAGAGAGAGAGAGAGAGACAAAGGCAGAGACAGACAGACACAGACAGACAGACAGACAGACAGAGACAGAGAGAGACAGATACACAAAGACAACGACATAGAGCCATACATACATAGAGACGCGGGCAGACAGAGACAGGCAGGCAGAGGCAGAGAGATATCAATGTGGACGTCACTGAATAGTTCTGAGTACCCTCTACCACCAAATACTGACTGCAGATAACCTTTCGTTTCAGAGTCTAAATGATTTTAGTCGCATTACTAACGTCGCTGTGAATAGTTCTCAGTAATTTACAGCCACAAAATCCCCACCATTCGCGAGATACAAGCCTGACACAAAAACTCAAACCCCAGCAGAGTTGAAACTTTAAAACGGCTTTGGCGGCCAAAGAAGACTCGCACGCCCTTGTCAAGGACATATTTTGGAATCGTTGCAGTAAAATCTATTCGATGGCATGCATGGAATATCCTTTGGTCCCAGAGGGGGTAGGTGTAGAGATGTGGAGGAGAGTATAATGGAAGTAGGGGGAGGGAGGGATGGAGAGGGAGAACACTGAACACTGAAAGTAATTTATTGTCATTGACAGCACAGTCTTTCTGACAAGTGTTCAGAGAGAGAGAGAGAGACAGAGAGAGAGAGGGAGGGGAGAGAGAGAGAGAGAGAGAGAGAGAGAGAGAGAGAGAGAGAGAGAGACAGACAGACAGACAGACAGACAGACAGAGACAGAGGCAGGCAGACACACAGACAGAGAGAGACAGAGACAGATACATGGACAGAAACAGAAACAGACATACAGAGAGAAACAGTGACAGACAGACAGAGACAGAGACAGAGGCAGAGATACAGAAAACTTTTGACAGAGAGAGAGACAGACAACAACAAAGAAAAAGTCCAGCAAACAAAGAAGCTAAAAGAAAGCCAGGCAAACAGAGACAGACAATGAGAGACAAACAGAGAGTACAGACACTTGCATCACACAGGGAGATACAGGCAAGGAACGAAAGGATGCTTAAAAGCAGCATCTGCAACACCAGCAGTTTAAATAACTATGTAGGTGTTAGAAACAGTATTGCATTGTTACCAATGACATCTGTAATATCATCAAAAAACTACATTTACAGCCAAAGAAGAATTTCAATTTACTGCAAGAGCCTGCAACAACAACAGTAAGACAAGAACAACAAAGCAACCATTACAACAACTACAATAACATCTCAATTACTTTAACAATTTGTTTTGTTCCCCAATTTCGGCAAAATTTTCCCCATCAAAAGGTCCTTTTCACCACCACCGCGGCCAACCACATCATCGCCACAAAAACGTCTTAAACATCAAATAAACATCAAAAACCCCAAATAAACCAAAAAATTATAATTAAAATTATCATCATAAAACCCCCCTAATAACCAAATTAAAAAAAACAAAAGAATATGATGTCGGCACCCAAACCTCACAACAATTGCAAAAAACCACCAATACGATAGTATGCACTATGCAGCAGCAACAGCCCCCCCCCACATTTTAAAAAACCCAAAATAAACCATCGACAGCGCTAACCCAACATTATTATAAATTAGCCTCACAATTTTGGACTTTCAAAACTATTAAAAACGGCAAATTACGTGGGGTTTTTTGTAAAACCAAAAGAACGTGTACATGACCCCGCTTTCCATAGGGGTTTTCCCCTTGTCGTGTTTTGTCTTTAACCATCAGCAGGGCACTAGCAATGGGGTATTTATGGCACTGTTGGTAAAAAGTAAAGAAAAAGGGAACCAACCTGTCCTTTTTTCCCCACGCTGTAAAAAAAATGGTACGTTTCTGTCATTTAAAAGGGAAAACTTCAAAAAAGGGGGAAAAAAACAGTGATATCGATTTTTTCAAAAAAGAGGGACAAAAGGGAAAAGTAAAGGTGTCCCATCACTTGATTCAGATTTTAGGGTTCAGAATAGTTTATTTCCATTTTAAATCATGTAGACTTATTGACCAACAAAAAAATCCCTTTTCAAAACAATTTAATATACCCTATGTGGTTTTTCAGATGACTTTAGACCTCAACTTTCAAGGGCCACAAATTGGGGGGGTAGCCGCCCCTCTCCTTTTCCCCTTTACGCTTCCACCCCCCTGACCCAAAAGAGGGGAGGTACCCCCTTTAACCCCTGGGGGAAAAATGGGACGGGTTTTTGAAGCCAAGGCGGCCAAAAAGGTTTACCCATCCAAGGGGGTAACCACGTTTAGGAAAAGTAGCCCAGCTGCAAACACACAGAATTGGGAAAAAAAAACGAAAGGGGGAAAAAATGTGGCTCTTTCTTTTTGTGGCGACGCCCCCCTCCCCCGGGGGGAAACAGTCCCATTTTCACAGGAAAGGGAAAACCCCGTGACCCTTAAAAATGGAAAAAAAATAAAAATAAAAAATAAAAAAATAAAATGCTGCTTAACCCTAGCTGGGGAAAGCGAGTGCTGGACCACGAGCATTCCGTCCCCTTAAGGGGGAACTGTAAACAGCAATATCTATGTCAATAAGGGGGGGACATAACTACGAAACTTTTTTTCCGGTTATCCCCTCCTCCCGGGAGACTGTTCTGTCAGCAGTTACGATACAAGCGTTAAGATTTATTTGGGATGAGCAGAAAAAACGAACCAATGAGAGTTATGCTGAGGTGGGTGGTAACACCTTAAAATGTGTTCTTGTGTAATAGGCAAACTTGAAGATGCTGCTTATTCCCGGTGCTAGAGAAATGAATCTTGTTAAAGACGAGACAATATTAAGTAAAATCAAAGAGAAGAAAACAGCCCCATGATGTATAATAAGACCTTTTAGGGCCAATCTTATACATGGTACTTTCCTATGGGTACTTCTCTTCCTCTGCCACAGCTTTATGGACTTCTTTTACCATTCTACAAGGCATCCTCTACGTTTAAAAAAACAGTAATTGCTGCCTGTATAACCATGTGCTTTAAACATCCATACACGCACGTTTCCCAATCAGAATGTATTCATGATCCCCCATTGACTTTTCACGTCTGAAGAGTGAGGCACAGTATAGATGACCCCCATCATGTTAAGCTGACCAACAGACAACAACCCCACACTTTTACTAACCATATGCCATTGAAAGTAGCAGACCTTAATGACTATATCAAAACAATTTGTTCAGCAGAGATAGAGGGAGAGACAGAGACAGATACAGATACAGACAGACAGACAGACAGACAGACAGAGACAGAGAGGCAGACACACACACACACAGACACAGAGACAGAGAGAGAGATACAGAGAGGCAGAGAGAGACACACAGAGACAAACAGACACAGAGAGGTTGACAAACACACAGACAGACAGAAAGACACAGAGACAGACAGAGGAAGGCAAAGACAGAGAGCAGTTTTCTCCAGGCTATAGTTATGAATAATTTATTAACAATTTGATACTTAATGTCATTTGAACATTTTGAAACACACAGACAGCACACACTCACACATCACACACACTCTCTCTCTCTCTCTCTCTCTCTCTCTCTCTCTCTCTCTCTCTCTCTCTCTCTCCCTTTTTTCTCTCTCTCACATACACACACACACATACACACACACACACACTCTACGCAGGCCTACTGCATTTTTCTCTAAGAATCATCCATTCTCTTCATTTACGCTTATCGCCTCCAAGACACACACACAACCTTACCCTACCCTTCACCCGCCCCTCTCCTCTCTCCATCCATCACCCATCCTTATCCTCACCCCATTTTTTCCCTTTAAGAAAAAAAACTATGGTCCCTAAAGTCTTCATTTTTTCCCCTGGTGGAAATGTAAATAGCATCCCCTAATTGTGGAAACTATGTACTAGAAATGTCCCCTTTTCTATCGCTCTCTTTGTTTCTGCCTTGTTCCTTTCCTTCATGTCAGCACCTCCTTGTCTATTTTCTACCTTCTTGGTCAATTCTCATGCCTTTTTTTCCCGGAAAGACTTGAAAAAAAATTTTTTTTGCCAAAGTCGGATGCGCTGGGCCTGACTTGTCAGGCACCTAACGGCAGCGAGACGCATTGTCGCTCATATAACAGGCAACGATAGCTGCTGTCTGAGCTGTGAAAGAAGAAGTCTTTATTTTTGTTTATTCAAATAATCTCAATCACCATCTCGATCAAGAGGGTTTTTCCTCTGGAGTTAAAATCATCGCTGACTCCACTCCCACAAAAGTCTTTCGGATAAGACTATACACTGAGGTCTCGTCTGTGAACGCACACAGAACATCTTGCGCACATGTTAAAACCCGTTCGCTTTTCGGAAAAGTAGGCCATTATGTGCCAGTGGGAACTGATGACAAAATTTACCAACTGCATACACACAGGTACTGAATGTAAAGAGTAAAAAGTGCTTTTTCCATATTATCCTCAAAATAAAAGAATGAATGAATAAATGAACAAATAAATGAAGAAATAGATAAATAAATAAATACATAAATAAATAGATCTATGATTCTAGAGTCTACCAAGAGTCTAGAATGACTTACAAAACATTACAACAAGGACGTTCACTTTTTGTCTCTGATTTTCAGCTGACTTTGAGCACCCTGATGGACTGTCATGAGAATTGCACATTATTCCACTTCATTACCCACACAATTACTGCAACCTCCCCACTGTGCTTTAGGGTTATCAGAGGTCATCAGACATCAAAGTCTGTCGCGACTGACTGTGGCCGATTGGAGAGATACTTTAAGAGAGGGAGGGAGGGAGAGAGAGAGACAGAGACAGAGACCTAGAGAGAGACACAGAGAGAGATGGGGGAAGGAATGAGATAGAGAGAGATGAGGAATTGGGGGTGAGAGAGACAGGGACAGAGAGTCAGCAATAGGGAAAGAGAAGTGGAGAGAGAGACAGAGACAGAGAGACAGAGAAAAAAGATAGGGATGGAGGGGGGGGGAGGAAAGAGAGGGACAGGAAGAGATAGAGAGAAGAGGAGAGAGAAAGAGACAGAGATAGAAAGCTAGATAGACAGACAGACAGACATACAGACAAACAGACAGAGAGCGAGTGAGAGAAGAGCGAGAGATGATGATGGCAATGATGATGATAAGGGTGATGGTGATGATAAATGTTATCACAGTTTCAGATTTTATGTTACTCCATAACATTTGCTAATATTACAGGATACAATCGCACCAATTCATGTTCTCCTCTTCATTGTAACTGTATGATTGTATTTAGGGAAGACAGTATCATGTTTCTTTCTTTCTTTCTCATGCATGTTTTTCCCCATTAAGACTTAACAATTAAAAATTGTCTCTTTTGCTGAAGTCCGATGTGCTGGGCCTGACTTGTCAGGATCTTAACGGTAGAGGGATGTAGTTTTGCTCATATATAAAAGGCAACAATTGTTGCAGTCTGAGTTTTCAAAAGAATAAGAAGTTTTTATTTTTGTTTGTTCAAATAATCTCAGTCACCATCTTGTTCAAGAGGATTTTTCCTCTGGAGTTAACATTAGTGCTGTCTACACTCCTCCCCCCCAGAGTCCTTCGAATGAGACTATAAACCGAGGTCCCATCTGTGAACATCTTGTGCACACATTAAAACCTGTTCCGCTTTTTGGAAGAGTAGGGACGGGATAGCTCAGTGGTCGGAGCACTCGCTTTCCCCCAGCCAAGTTAAGCAGCGTCGAGCGTGGTTACCAGTTGGATGGGTGACCGTTTGCGCGCCTTGGCTAGAGTACAGCTCCCCCAGTTCACCCAGCTGTAAATGGGTACCTGCCCTCTTTAGGGTCAGGGAAGGTAAAGCAGCGAGGGAGAGGAGATGGGCGCCGCCCACAATATGCTGGCCCTAGAGAAGTGAGGTCTCTGACGCCTCGCTCCCCTACGACCTTATAGGTTATGGGACACCTTTACCTTTACCTTTAGGCCATTGTGTGCCGGTTGGAATGGATAACAACATTTACAAACTGCACACACATGGGAACTGGATGTAAAAAAAACACCTGCATAAGTGTCCTTCAAATGAAAGAATAAATAAACTAAATGAAATAAACAAATAAATCTATGATTATCAGCAAGAGTCTAGAATGACTTACAAAACATTGCAACAAGGACGTTCACTTTTTTGTCTCTGATCTTTAGCTGAGTTTTAGCACCCTGATGGACTGACATGAAAATTGCACATTATTCCACTTCATTACTCACAATTACTGCAACCTCCCCACTGTGCTTTGGGGTTATCAGAGGTCATCAGACATCAAAGTCTGTCGCGACTGACTGTAGCCGATTGGAGAGATACTTTAAGAGAGGGAGGCGGGGAGGGAGGGAGAGAGAGGGTGAGAGAGAGAGAGAGAGGCAGACTGACAGACAGACAGACAGACAAACAGAAATAGACAGAGACAGAGAGAGAGGTGGGGAAGGATGGTGATAGAGTAGGGATTAGAGAGTGAGAGAGCGAGAGGGAAAGAGAAGTGGATAGATAGAGAGACAGAGAAAAAGAGAGAGAGGGAGAGAGACATAGATAGATAGATAGATAGATAGATAGATAGAAGGACAGAGAGAGACAGAGAGAGAGAGAAAGAGAGAGAGAGAGAGAGAGAGAGAGAGAGAGAGAGAGAGAGAGAGAGAGAGAGAGAGAGAGAGAGAGAGAGAGAGAAAGAGTGAGAGAGCAAGAAATGGTGATGGTGGTGATGATGACGATGATGGTGATGGTGATGATGATTGTTATCATAGTTTCAGCTTTTATGTTACATCCCAACATTTGCTAATGTTACAGGCTACATTCACACCAATTCATGTTCTCTTTTTTGTAACTGTGTTCAAAAACCACTTTCCAATACTATCCCATTTGTCGTAGTCCAAAACTGCAGATTACTCCATCAAGATCAGCCCAACATCCATTTTCGGTTCTGTTATAGTAATGGGGTCTTTCTTTCAACCAAGAAATCAAATCAGACAAAAATAAAATCGGACCGGAATTGTAGCAAATCAGCCAGGATTGCAGCCATAGTTCCGTTTTCGCATAGCGATGGGAAGAGAGATTGCATTTGCATCTCAGAGGACAGTTGGTTTCTGTCAGCTTCACCCTTCTGACCCTGCCTTTCCAGTTCCGCCTGATAGGCTCACTGCCAACATCGTTTCTCTTTTTTTAAAATTTGTTTTGCTTGTGATGTATGATTGCATTTATGGAAGATAGTATGATATTTTCGTCTTTCTGTGTCTTTGTCTGTCTGTCTGTCTGTTTGTGTCTCTCTGTCTCTGCTTCTCTTTCTGGCAGTCTCTCCTTCTTGACATCTGTCTCTGTCCCCCTGTATCTATGTATGTTTTCTCTGTCTGTATGTTTATTTGTTTATATGTCCTTTATTTCGAGGATAATGGAACAAGAATGTGTGCTTTTTACATCTAAACTCCATGCATATACAGCCTTGTAGATTTTGTCATCCGTTCGTACAGGCACACAATGGCCTACTCTTCCAAAAAGTGGAACGGGTTTTAACGCATGCGCAAGATGTTCTGTGTGCGTTCGCACACGGGACCTGGGTTCATAGTCTCACCCAAAGGACTTTCGGGGAGAGTGGAGTTAGCACTGTCCTTTACTCCAGAGGAAAAATGCTCTTGAACAAGACTAGAACCCAGGTCAGCAGATCATGAGCAGTACACAAGGTGCTTCACTCTAATCACCAGGCTATCTCGTCCTCCCTGCCTGTCTGTATGTACGTATGTATATATGCATGTATCTCTCTCTTTGTCTCTGTCTGTCTGTCTCTTTCTGTCTCTCTGTCTTCATCTCTGTCTCTGTCTCTTTCTGTCTCTCTGTCTCCATCTCTGTCTCTCTCTGTGTGTGCAAAAGAATGTTCTTCTTCACCTGAAAACACGCAGGCACACACACACACACACACACACACACACACACACACACACACACACACACACACACACACACACACACACACACACACACACATACACACACATACACGAACGCATGCGCGCCACGCAGGCCTACTCCATTTTTCTCTTAGAATTATCCATTCTCTTCATCTAAGCTTATCACCTCCAAGATGCACAACCTTACCCCCCCCCCCCTTCCCCACTCTCCATCCACCCTTAGTAGATTCATCCATCCTTACCCTCACCCTTTTTTTTCCCTTTAAGAAAAAAATGGTCCTTGAAATCTTCATTTCCCCCCTTGGAAAATATAAATAGCAACCCCTCATTGTGGAAACTCTGTGCTACAAACATTCCCTTTAATATTACTCTCTTTGTTTCTGCCTTGTTTTTTTTTTCTTCCTGTCACCTCCTTCTTGTCTATTTTCTGCCTTCTTGGTCCATTCTCCTGCCTTTTTCCCCAGAAAAATCTAACAATTAAAAACTCTCTTATGCCAAAATTGGCTATGCTGGGCCTGACTTGTCAGGCGCTATATGGCAGTGTGACGTACTTTTGCTCATATAACAGGCAACAATAGTTGCTGTCTGAGCTTTAAAAGAAGTAGTCTTTAGTTTTGTTCGTTCAAATAATCTCAATCAGAATCTCATTCAAGAGGAATTTTCCTCTGGAGTTAACATCAGTGCTGACTCCACTCTGCCCAAAACTTCTTCGGATGGGTCTATAAAAAAGGTCCTGTCTGTGAGCGCACACAGAACATCTTGTACACATGTTAAAACCGATTTGCTTTTCAGAAGAGTAGGCCATTATGTGCCAGTGGGAACTGATGACAAAATTTACCAACCGCATGCACGCGGGTACTGAATGTAAAAAAGCACATAAGTGCTGGTTCCATTATCCTGAAATAATAGATTAAAAGAATAAACAGATAAAGAAATGAAAGAAAGAAAGAAGGAAATCTATGATTATCAGAAAGAGTCTAGAATGACTTACAAAACATTACAACAAAGACGTTCACTTTTTTGTCTCTGATCTTCAGCTGACTTTTAGCACCCTGATGGACTGACATGAAAATTGCACATTATTCCGCTTCATTACCCACACAATTACTGCAAGCTCCCCACTGTGCTTTGGGGTTATCAGAGGTCATCAGATATCAAAGTCTGTCGCGACTGACTGTGTCCGATTGGAGAGATAAGAGAGGGAGGCGAGGAGGGAGAGACACAGAGAGAGACAGAGACAGAGAGAGAAAGAGAGAGAGAGGTGGGAGAAGGAGGGAGATAGAGAGAGGAGGGATTAGAGGATGAGAGAGACAGCGAGAGAGACAGAGAAGTGGATAGAGAGAGAGACAGAGAAAAAGACAGGGAGGGAGGGAGACATAGATAGATAGATAGATAGACAGATAGAAAGAAAGAAAGATAGATAGATAGATAGATAAATAGATAGATGGGTGGATGGATAGATAGATAGATAGATAGATAGATAGATAGATAGATAGATAGATAGATAGAAGGACAGAGAGAGACACAGAGAGAGAGCGAGAGAGAGAGAGAGAGAGAGAGAGAGAGAGAGAGAGAGAGAGAGAGAGAGAGAGAGAGAGAGAGAGAGAGAGAGAGAGAGAGAGAGGAGAGAGAGAGAGAGAGAGAGAGAGAGAGAGAGAGAGAGAGAGAGAGAGAGAGAGAGAGAGAACGAGAGAACGAGTGAGCGAGAGATGATGATGGTGATGATCATGATCATGATGATGGTGATGGTGATGGTAATAGTTATTATAGTTTCAGCTTTTATATTACACCCCAAAATTTGGTAATGTTACAAGATACATTCACACCAATTCATGTTCTCCTCTTTGTTGTAGCAGTGTTCAAAAACCACTTTACAATACAATCCCATTTGTCATAGTCTGAAGCTACAGATAGCTCCATCAAGAGTAGCCCAACATTCATTTTTGGTTCTGTTATAGTAATGGGGTCTTTCTTTTAAACTAGTAATCAAATCAGACAAAAACGAAATCAGACCGGAATTGTAGCAAATCGGTCAGGATTGCAGCCATTATACCGGTTTTTACATGGCTACAGATGGGGACTGGATTTGCATCTCAGACGGACATTTGGTATCTGTCAGCTTCACCCTTCTGACCCTGCCTTTCCAGTTCCGCCTGATAGGCTCACTGCCAGATTCTTTCTTTTTCTTGTTATATTTGTTTTGCTAGTGATGTATGATTGTATTTATTGAAGACCGTGTAATGTTTCTTTCTTTCTTTCTCTGTCTGTGTCTGTCTGTATGACTGTCTGGCTGTATGTCTGTCTGTCTCTGTCTCTTTGTCTCTTTTTCTGTGTCTCTCTTTCTGGCAGTCTCTTTTTCTTGACATCTGTCTATGTCTCCCTGTATCTATGTCTGTTTTCTCTATATGTTTACTTGGGGTTTTTTCTTTTATTTTGAGGATAATGGAATAAGAACTTGGGTGTTGTTTTTACATCTATATTTAATGCGTATGCAGCTTTGTAGATTTTGTCAGCGGTTCACACAATGTCCTATCTTCTGAAAAGCAGAACGGGTTTTAACGTATGCGCAATATGTTCACTGTGTGTTCGCACACGGGACCTCGGTTTATAGTCTCATCCAAAGGACTTTCGTGGAGAGTGGAGTTGGCACTGTCCTCTACTTCAAAGTAAAAATGCTCTTGAACAAAATTATAACCCCAGTCAGCAGATCATAAGCAGTAGGCAAGGTGCTTCACTCTAATCACCAGGCTATCTTGTCCTCCATACCTGTCTGTATGTATGTATGTACATATGCATGTATCTCTCTCTCTCTGTCTCCATCTCTGCCTCTCTCTGTCTCCATCTCTGTCTCTGTATCTCTCTGTCTCTATGCCTCCATCTCTGTCTCTGTATCTTTTGTCTCTCTGTCTCCATCTCTGTCTCTGTCTCTCTCTCTCTGTCTCTGCAAAAGAATGTTCTTCTTCACTTGAAATATACGCGCGCACACACAACACACACACACACACACACACACAACACACACACACCACACACACACACATACACACACGCATGTGCACCACGCATGCCTACTCCATTTTTCTCTTAGAATCATCTGTTCTCTTCATCTATCCATATCGCCTCCAAGACACACACAACCTTACACCCCATCTCCACTCCCCATCCATCCTTAGTAGACACACCCATCCTTACTCTCACACTTACTCTTTCCCTTTAAGAAAAAAATCTCAAGGGTCCTTGAAGTGTTCTCCCACCCCTCCCCCGTAGGAAATACAAATAGCATCCCCACATTGTGAAAATACTGTGCTATAAATGTCCTTTTTCCCATCACGCACTTTGTTTCTGCCTTGCTCCTTTTACCGCGGTCACCTTCTTCTTGTCTATTTTCTGCCTTCTTGGTCCATTCTCATGTCTTTTTATCTAGAAAGACTTTAAAATAACAAATCTCTCTTATGGTGAAGTCAGATGCGCTGGGCCTGACTTGTCAGGCACTTAACGGGAGAGTGATACATTTTCATTCACATAACAGACAACAATAGTTGCTGTCAGAGCTTTCAAAGAAGAAACCTTCATTTTCGTTTGTTCAAATAATGTCAATGGCCATCTCGTTCAAGAGGATTTTACCTCTGAAGTTAACATCAGTGCCGACTCCACTGCCACCCCCCCCCCCTCTCAAAATACTTCGGATGAGACTATGAGACTATAATTCGAGGTTTTTCTGTGAACACATGCAGAACATCTTGCACACATGTTAAAACCCGTTCGGCTTTTCGGAATAATATGCCATTGTGTGCCAGTGGGAACGGATGACAACATTTACAAACTGTACATGCATGGGAACTGGATGTTAAAACCCCCCCCACATAATTGCTTATTCCATTATCCTCGAAATAAAAGAATGAATAAATAAATAAACAAACAAGTAAATAAATAAATAAATGACTATCAGCAAGTCTAGAATGACTTACAAAACATTGCAACAAGGACGTTCACTTTTTTTGGTCTCTGATCTTCAGCTGACTTTTAGCACCCTGATGGACTGGCATGAGAATTGCACATTATTCCACTTCATTACTCACACAATTACTGCAACCTCCCCACTGTGCTTTGGTGTTATCAGAGGTCATCAGACATCAAAGTCTGTCTCGACTGACTGTGGCCGATTGGAGAGATACTTTAAGACAGGGAGGCGGGGAGGGAGGGAGAGAGAGAGAGAGAGAGAGACAGAGACAGAGACAGAGACACAGAGAGAGGTGGGGAAGGAGGAGATAGAGAGAAAGGAGGGATTGGAGGGTGAGAGAGAGAGGACAGAGAGTCAGCGATAGGGACAGAGAGGTGGAGAGAGAGAGACTGAGAGAGAGAGACAGAGAGACAGAGAAAAAAGATAGGGATGGAGGGGGGAGGAGGGAAGGAGAGGAAGAGAGAGAGAGAGAGAGAGAGAGAGAGAGAGAGAGAGAGAGAGAGAGAGAGAGAGAGAGAGAGAGAGAGAGAGAGAGAGAAACACAGAGATAGAAAGATAGAAAGACAGACAGACAGACAGATAGACAAACAGACAGAGAGCGAGTGAGAAAAAAGCGAGAGATTATGATGGCGATGATGATGATAATGGTGATGGTGATAATAATTGTTATCACAGTTTCAGATTTTATGTTACACCCTAACATTTGCTAATGTTACAGGATGCATTCACACCAATTAATGTTCTCTTCATTGTAACTGTGTTCAAAAATTACTTGGCAATACAATCCCATTTGTCGTAGTCTAAAGCTGCAGATAACTCCATCAACATAAGCGAAACATTCATTTACGGTTATGTTTGTAATGGGGCCTTTTTTCAACCAAGAAATCAAATAAGACAAAAACAAAATCAGATCGGAATTGTAGCAAATCAGTCAGGATTGCAGCCATTGTCCAGTTTTCGCATGGCTACAGATGGGGGCTGGAGATGGGAAGAGAGATTGCATTTGCATCTCAGACGGACAGTTGGTATCTGTCAGCTTCACCCTTCTGACCCTGCCTTTCCAGTTCCGCCTGATAGGCTCACTGCCAGACTCGTTTCTCTTTTTTAAAATTTGTTTTGCTGGTGATATATGATTTTATTTATTGAAGACAGTATAATGTTTCTTTCTTTCTTTCTCTGTTGTCTGTTGGTGTGTTTTTCTCTCTGTCTCTGTCTCTCTTCCTTTATCTCTGTCTCTCTTTCTGGTACTCTCTCTCTCTCTCTCTCTCTCTCTCTTTACATCTGCCTCTGTCTCCCTTTATCTATGTCTGTTTTCTCTGTTTGTATGTTTATTCGTTTATTTATTCTTTTATTTCGTGGATAATGGAATGAGAATTTATGTGCTTTTTTATATCCTGACTCCATATATATGCAACTTTGTAGATTTTGTCAGTGGTTCCCTCCGGCACACAATGGCCTACTTTTCCGAAAAGTGGAATAGGTTTTAACATATGCGCAGGATGTTCTGTGTGCGTTCGCACACAGGACCTCGGTTTATAGTGTCATCCAAAGGACTTTCAGAGAGAGTGGAGTTGGCACTGTCCTCTACTTCAGAGTAAAAATGCTCTTGAACAAGATTAGAACCCGGGTCAGCAGATGATAAGCAGTAGGCAAGGTGCTTCACTCTAATCACCAGGCTATCTCGTCCTCCCTGCCTGCCTGCCTGTATGTATGTTGTTCTTCAATTTAACGTCTATTCACATTAAGTGATATTAGACACAAGTATATTAGACACTGTATGTATGTATGTGTGTATGTATGTATGTATGTATGTATGTATGTATGTATGTATGTATGTATGTATGTATGTATGTATGCATGCATGCATGCATGTATGTATGCATGTATGTATGTATGTATGTATGTATGCATGTATGTATGTTTGCATGTATGTATGTTTGCATGTATCTCTGTCCCTGTCTCTGTCAGTCTGTCTCTTTCTGTATGTCTGTCTCAATCTCTGTCTCTATCTCTCTCTTTGTGCAAAAGAATGTTCTTCTTCACGTGAAAACATGCGCACACACACACACACACATACACGCTAGCATGCACGCCATGCAGGCCTACTCCATTTTTCTCTTAGAATCATCTGTTCTCTTCATCTATCCTTATCGCCTCCAAGACACTCACAACCTTACACCCACATCTCCACTCCCCATCCATCCTTAGTAGATACACCCATCCTTACTCTCACACCTACTCTTTCCCTTTAAGAAAAACAAATCAAGGGTCCTTGAAGTGTTCATCCCCCGCCCCCCCCCCCCCCCCCCCCCCCCCCCCCCCCCCCCCCATCCATGTAGAAAATATAAATAGCATCCCCACATTGTGAAAATATTGTGCTATAAATTTCCTCTTTCCCATCACTCACTTTGTTTCTGCCTTGCTCCTTTTCCCCGGGTCGCCTTCTTCTTGTCTATTTTCTTCCTTCTTGGTCCATTCTCCCGCCTTTCCCTCAAGAAAGATTTCAAAATAACAAATATCTCTTATGGTGAAGTCAGATGCGCTGGGCCTGACTTGTCAGGCACTTAACGGCAGAGTGGTACATTTTCATTCAGATAAGAGACAACGATTGTTGCTGTCTGAGCTTTCAAAGAAGAAACCTTCATTTTCGTTTGTTCAGATAATGTCAATGACCATCTCGTTCAAGAGGATTTTACCTCTGGAGTTAACATCAGTGCTGAATCCACTGCCCCCCCTCAAAATACTTCAGATGAGACTATGAGATTATTATTCAAGGTTTGTCTGCGAACGCATGCAGAACATCTTGCACACACGTTAAAACCCGTTCGGCTTTTCGGAATAATATGCCATTGTGTGCCAGTGGGAACGGATGACATTTACAAACTGTACACGCATGGGAACTGGATGTTTAAAAAACCCCCACATAATTGCTTATTCCATTATCCTTGAAAAAAAAATAAATAAATAAACAAACAAATAAATAAATGACTATCAGCAAGAGTCTAGAATGATTTACAAAACATTGCAACAAGGACATTCACTTTTTTTGTCTCTGATCTTCAGCTGACTTTTAGCACCCTGATGGACTGGCATGAGAATTGCACATTATTCCACTTCATTACTCACACAATTACTGCAGCCTCCCCACTGTGCTTTGGGGTTATCAGAGGTCATCAGACATCAAAGTCTGTCGGGACTGACTGTGGCCGATTGGAGAGATACTTTAAAAGAGGGAGGCGGGGAGGGAGGGAGAGAGAGAGAGGGAGAGATAGAGAGAGAGAGGGGGGGGGAGATAGAGAGAGGAGGGATTGGAGGATTAGAGAGACAGCGAGAGGGACAGAGAAGTGGAGAGAGAGAGGGACAAAGAAAATAAAAGGGAGAGAGGACAGAGAAACAGAGAGACAGAGTGAGATAGATAGATAGATAGGTAGATAGATAGATGATAGATAGATAGATAGATAGATAGATAGATAGATAGATAGATAGATAGATAGATAGACAGACAGACAGACAGAGACAGACAGAGACAGAGTGAGAGAGAGCGAGAGAATGAGAGAACGAGAGAGCAAAAGATGATGATGATGATGGTGATGATAATTGTTATCACAGTTTCAGATTTTGTTACACCCTAACATATGCCATTAGCATTACAGGATACATACACACCAAATCACATTCTTCTCTTTGTTGTAGCTGTGAAAAACTACTTTGCAATACAATCCCATTTGTCCTAGTCTAAAACTACAGATTATTCCATCAAGATCAGCCCAACATTCATTGTTGGTTCTGTTATAGTAATGGGGTCTTTCTCTAAACCAAGAAATAAAATCAGACCAAAAAAATCAGACCGAAATTGTAGCAAATCAGTCAGGATTGCAGCCATTGTGTCGTTTTCGCATGGCTATAGATGGGGACAGGAGATGGGAAGAGAGATTGCATTTGCATCTCAGAGGGACAGTTGGTATCTGTCAGCTTCACCCTTCTGACCCTGCCTTGCCAGTTTCGCCTGATAGACTCACTGCCAGACTCGTTTCTGTTTTGTTTTGTTTTGCTTATGATGCATGATAATTTTCATTGAAGACAGTAAGATATTTCTGTCTTTCTGTGTCTTTGTCTGTCTGTCTGTCTGTTTGTGTCTGTCTGTCTCTTGAAATGCTCTTGAACAGGATTAGAACCAGGGTCAGCAGATCATGAGTGGTAGGCTTCACTCTTCACTCTAATCACCAGGCTATCTCGTCCTCCCTGTCTGCCTGTATGTATGTATGTATGTATGTATGCATGCATGTATGTCTCTCTCTCTCAATCTATCTCACTGTGTCTGTCTGTCTTTCTCTCATTCTCTCTGTCTCCGTCTCTGTCTCCATCTCTGTCTCCGTCTCTCTCTCTCTCTGTGCAAAAGAATGTTCTTCTCGTGAAAACACACACACACACACACACACACACACACACACACACGCACACACATATATACACACACGCACAGACACTCCAAATAGGTCTACTCTATTTTTCTCTTAGAATTATCCATTCT
>CM054147.1:50410487-50420487 GCA_028751875.1 Rapana venosa
ATAGATAGATAGATAGAGAGCCTTCTTGGTCCGTTCTTCTGCCTTTTTGCCCAGGAAGATCTAACAATTAAAAATTATCTTATGCTGAAGTTGACTATGCAGGGCCTGACTTGTCAAATGCTATATGGCAGAGCGAGGTACTTTTGCTCATGTAACAGCAACAATAGCTGCTGTCTGAGCTTTAAAAGAAGAAGAAGTCTTTAGTTTTGTTTGTTCAAATAATCTCAATCAGCAACTTGTTCAAGAGGATTTTTCCTCTGGAGTTAACATCAGTGCTGACTATACTCCCCCCTCCCCCCCAAAAAAAGTCATTTGAATGAGACTAGAAACTGATGGTTCCGTCTGTAAACATCTTGCCCAACACGTTAACGTACACTTTTCTGTAGAGTAGGCCATTGTGTGCCAGTGGGAATAGATAACAAAATGTACAAGGTGTGCACACATGGGAACTGGATGTAAAAAAACCCACCCGCACAAGTGCTTATTCAATTATCCTCAAAATGAACAAATTGAATTTAATGAATAAATCTATGATTATCAGCAAGAGTCTAGAATGACTTACAAAACATTGCAACAAGGACGTTCACTTTTTTGTCTCTGATCTTCAGCTGACTTTTAGCACCCTGATGGACTGGCATGAGAATTGCACATTATTCCACTTTGTTACCCGCACAATTACTGCAACCTACCCACTGTGCTTTGGGGTTATCAGAGGTCATCAGACATCAAAGTCTGTCCCGACTGACTGTGGCCGATTGGAGAGATACTTTAAGAGAGGGAGGCGGGGAGGGAGGGAGAGAGAGATAAAAGAGAAAGAATCAGAGATAGAGACACAGAGAGAGGTGGGGGAAGGAGGGAGATAGAGAGAGAGGAGGGATTGGAGGGTGAGAGAGACAGGGACAGAGAGACAGCGATAGGGACAGAGAAGTTGAAAGAGAGATAATGACAGAGAAAAAGGATAGGGAAGGAGGGAGGGAAGGAGAGGGAGAGAGAGATAGAGAGAAGAGGAGAGAGAAAGAGATAGAGATAGAAAGATAGACAGACAGACAGACAGACAGACAGAGAGCGAGCGAGAGAAGAGCAAGAGATGATGATGATGATGATGATGATGATGATGATGATGATGATGATGACGATGATAATTGTTATTATAGTTTCAGCTTTTATATTACATCCCAACATTTGCTAATGTTACAGATACATTCACACCAATTCATGTTCTCCTCTTCATTGTAAATGTGTTTAGAAACCACTTTGCAATACAATCCCATTTGTCCTAGTCTAAAAATACAGATAACTCCATCAAGATTAGCCCAACATCCGTTTTAGGTTCTGTTATATAATGGGGTCTTTCTTTTAACGAAGAAATCAAATCAGACAAAAACAAAATCAGACCGGAATTGTAGCAAATCGGTCAGGATTGCAGCCATTGTCCAGTTTTCGCATGGCTACAGATGGGGACTGGAGATGGGAAGAGAGATTGCATTTGCATCTCAGACGGACAGTTGGTATCTGTCAGCTTCACCCTTCTGACCCTGCCTTTCCAGTTCCGCCTGATAGGCTCACTGCCAGATTCGTTTCTCTTTTGTTTTGTTTTGCTTATGAAGCATGATAATTTTCATTGAAGACAGTAAGATATTTCTGTCTTTCTGTGTCTTTGTCTGTCTGTCTGTCTGTTTGTGTCTGTCTCTTGAAATCCTCTTGAACAAGATTAGAACCAGGGTCAGCAGATCATGGGTGGTAGGCTTCACTCTTCACTCTAATCACCAGGCTATGTCGTCCTCCCTGTCTGCCTGTATGCACGTATGTATGTATGCATGTATGTCTCTCTCTCTCTCTCTCTCTCTCTCTCTCTCTCTCTCTCTCTCTTCTCTCTCTCTCTGTGTCTATCTCACTGTGTCTGTATGTCTCTCTCTCTGTCTCTGTCTCCGTCTCTGTCTCCATCTCTGTCTCCGTCTCTCTCTCTCTCTCTCTCTCTCTCTCTCTCTCTGCAAAAGAATGTTATTCTCGTGAAAACACACACACACACACAACATACACACACGCGCACACACACTCCAAATAGGCCTACTCTATTTTTCTCTTAGAATTATCCATTCTCTTCATCTATGCTTATCGCCTCCATGACACACAACCTTATCCCCCCTTCCTTTCACTCCCCATGCATCCTTAATAGATACACCCATCCTTACCCCCACCTCACTTTTTCCCTTTAAGAAAAAAATTAAGGGTCCTTGAAGTATTCACCCCCCTCCCACTCCCATGGAAAATATAAATAGCATCCCCACATTGTGAAAATACTGTGCTATAAATTTCTTCTTTCCCATCACTCACTTTGATTCTGCCTTGCTCCTTTTTTTCCCTGGTCACCTTCTTCTTGTCTATTTTCTGTCTTCTTGGTCCATTCTCCCGCCTTTCCTTCAAGAAAGATTTCAAAATGACAAATCTCTCTTATGGTGCAGTCAGATGCGCTGGGCCTGACTTGTCAGGTGCTTAACAGGAGAGTAATACATTTTCATTCACATAAGAGAGAACAATTGTTGCTGTCTGAGCTTTCAAAGAAGAAATCTTCATTTTCGTTTGTTCAAATAATGTCAATGGCCATCCCGTTCAAGAGGATTTTACCTCTGAAGTTAACATCAGTGCCGACTCCACTGCCCCCTCCCCCCCGCCTCAAAATATTTCGGATAAGACTATGAGACTATAATCCGAGGTTTTTCTGTAAACGCACGCAGAACATCTTGCACACACAAAAAACCTGTTTGCTTTTCGGAATAATATGCCATTGTGTGCCAGTGGGAACGGATGACAACATTTACAAACTACACACATATGGGAACTGGATGTAAAAAAGAACCCCACATAAGTGCTTATTCCATTATCCTCGAAATATATTTTTTTAATGAATATATAAATGAATAAATGATTCTCAGCAAGAGTCTAGAATGACTTACAAAATATTGCAACAAGGACGTTAACTTTTTTGTCTCTGATCTTCAGCTGACTTTTAGCACCCTGATGGACTGGCATGAGAATTGCACATTATTCCACTTCATTACTCACACAATTACTGCAATCCCCCGGCTGTGCTTTAGGGTTATCACCTGTCATCAGACATCACAGTCTGTCGCGACTGACTGTGGTGATTAATTAAGAGGGAGGGAGGGAGGGAGAGAGAGAGGGAGACAATGACAATGACAATGACAATGACAATAATTTATTCAAAAAAAGGCCTTGGCCCCATTTGAAGGGTTATACATCATTGGTCATGGTTTGTACATCCACACCTAAGTCCTGTACCACCAACACATACATAACATTTTTGCAATCTAAAGGTAATCATGACATCATCGTTTCTCTTCTTTTGAAAGACTTATGCAAGTACATAGCAAAATTTCGTATAGTGTTTACATTGGTGGAGGACAAAAGTAAGACTAATCTAAATAGTGCAGGTCTCTTATAAAACTTAGAAGGAATGTATTTTGTTCTTAAATCTTCCAGTGCTGGGCAACAGAAAACAAAGTGTACCTCATCTTCCTATTCAGTTTACACATGGGGCACGTCATATTTCTGTCATATATTTTTATATCTTAAATGATGTACCATCATATTGGTGACCCCAAAACGAAACTTGGTCAATACACACCTTACAAACTTATTCATATTCATGGTTAGGTATGTTTCAACAAGGTGATTTGCTTTGAATAATTTATATAAAGAAAATCTGTCGCTGCTTTGAATGTGGCTCTCCCAATGCTGCCATCTACAATCTATGATACGTTGTTTAAAGGAGGCCAGAAAACTCTTGACACACCCAACACCCTGATTAAGCCACACAAATGCAAAACCATTTTCACACAAACACTTACGCACGCTAGTCACCCATGTTATCTTCCCTCTCTCATCGAGGTTATACAAAAGCTTATATGCTTGGGAAGGGAGTCTGTTTCCACACATCTGCGATACTTTTAACCAATACCCAATGCATTTCACATAAGAATTTAAATACAATGGATGTCTTCCAAGCTCACCATAAACTAGATCGTTTGGTGTTCGCCTGTTAACAAGTAGGAATCGTTTCGTTGCGAATAAATGTAATTTTTCAATTTCACACCCTGCAAAGAAAGCCCATATTTCTGCACCATACTGAACAATTGGCTGCACCTGTGCATCAAATAACTTAAAAAATAATTCTGCTGAGGTGCTGTCAAATTTGTTCAAAAACATTAAGATATTCATGACTGCTCGTTTACCTCTGCTCACAAGATCTTGACAGGCAAAAGTAAAACTAAGCTTAGTAGAAAAATATATACCTAGATACTTATAAGCATTTACAACTTTAATTTGAGATTTTCCATAAAACCATCTTTCACGAGAAGCCAGATATCCACCCTTACGAAATACTATGATATTACTTTTTTCCATGTTTACTTTAAGCTGAAGTCTTTGAGCTGCAGCGTCCAAACTGTTCAACTGCGTTTGCAAACCAATAACAGTATCAGATAACAAAACAATATCGTCTGCAAACAACATAACAAATAATTCTACTAAATCGAAAGTAACACCATGTCTCCCATTTTTTATTATGTCAAGAGCTACTTCATTAATAAACAATGAAAACAGAACTGGGCTGCATACGTCTCCTTGTTTAACCCCTTGCGTACATTTAATATAGTCACTAAACTTAGCCCCATTTTTTATTTTAGCCTTTACATCATTGTACATACTTTTTATACAGTTGTAAAACTTTCCCTTAATGCCATTTTTGCTTAGAATTGGCCATAAAAGTTGTCTGGAAATAGAATCAAAGGCCTTTTCGAAATCAATGAAGGCTACATAGAGTTTACGATTGTTTACAAATTGTTTTTGAATGGCAGCCAATAAAGTAAATATATGATCAATTGTACTATAGCCTTTCTTGAAGCCTGCCTGATATTCACCTGTGATATTATTTGCTTCAATCCACCTAGATAATCTTTGATTTACTATTGAGCTGTATAGTTTACTTGCTATATTACATAAAGAAATCCCTCTATAGTTATTTGGATCATTTGTGTTACCTTTTTTGAACAGTGGAATTATAACTGATTCTGTCCAGCTCTCTGGATAGATACCCTTATCAAATAGAACATTAAACAACTCTACGAGAAAATCTATAGCACTATCTCCTAAATGTTTGAAAAACTCACCTAGCAATCCATCTGGCCCTGCTGCTTTACCATTCTTCAACTTTCTTATCGCAAAAATTACTTCCTGTTTAGTAATATCTTGATGATAGAGAACAAGTTACAACTAAATGCAGATAAAACCGAAGCCATGCTTATAGCGACCAAACACAAACTCTCTTCCATAACAACAGCTTCAATAGAATTCGGCAATACGTCTGTCCCTCTATCCACTGTAGTGAAATATCTAGGGGTAGCTATCGATAACACGCTCTCCATGCAAAAATTCATCACCCAAACCTGCCAGTCGTGCTACTATCAATTACGGCGCATTAGTGCAGTTCGAAAGTATCTGTCCACTGATGCAACATCCAAACTAGTCACATCTCTCATTCTCTCACGTCTGGACTATTGCAATTCCCTTCTGGCTGGTCTGCCAGCATCATCTATCCACCCTCTTCAACGTATACAAAACTCTGCAGCTCGACTAGTCCTCAGAAAGAAAAAATCTGAGCACATTACTCCTCTCTTGCGATCTCTCCACTGGCTGCCTGTGCCACAGAGGATAAACTATAAGATCTGTACCCTCTGTTACAAAAGTCTCCACAAAACGGCACCTTCCTACCTCTGTGAATGTCTTCATTTGTACACTCCTTCTCGTTCCCTCCGCTCTGCTGCAGATACCTTGTGCTTAAGAATACCTAGATTCAACCAGTCCACTGTTGGCCGTCGCTCTTTCTCTGTTTCTGGTCCAGTGATCTGGAACGACCTCCCTCTCTCCCTTCGTCAAAAGCCTACTTATGATGCTTTTAAATCCAGCCTAAAGACGCATTTATTTCAAACCTAAGATTCTCTCCTCTTGTTTCATCTCATCTCTGTCCCTGCCCTCAATAACCAACTCCCCCCCCCCCCCCCCATTAGCCTGCCCGAGTGTACAACTTTTGTGTGTGTGTGTGTGTGTGTGTGTGTGTGTGTGTGTGTGTGTGTGTGTGTGTGTGTGGGCGCGCGCGCGCGTGTGTGTTTACATTTGTATTTGTAAAAAACTGTTAATTGTGCGCGTGTGTGTGTTTACATTTGAATTTGTAAAAATCTATTAATCGTAACTGGCTGCATGCGAAAGAATAGGATGAATGAGAGCGCTTTGATTTGTTTTTGTTTTTTTTGCAAGATTTAGCGCTGTATAAATTCCATGTATTATTATTATTATTATTATTATTATTATTATTATTATCTGGACAAGACAGAGTTTCATTGTCTTGTGACAATCCATTTGCTTCAACTTCAACTTCTACATTTGATTCTTTATCTAATACTTGCTTGAAATGTTTATGCCACTGATCTAATGTGATGCTGTTCTGAATATATGTTCTTTTCTTTAATACTAATCTTACATTCCTCCAGAACTCTTCTTGATTTTTGAATGAATCAATTACTTGCTTAAATAATGAGTCATGAAAAGACCTTTTCTTTCGATGCAACATATTTTTATATTCTCGTCTCTCTAAGCAATATACGTGACGATCACCATTATCCAAAGTTTTCCTATATTTCCTCAATACCTTTCTCACGTTTTGCCTGGCAGCTCTACATTCTAAGTCAAACCATTTATTTTGTGACTTGTTCTTTTTAACAGAAAATTGCCGATTCATGCAATCAGCCGCATCTTTTACAACATCATTAAACATTTCTATCGCTCTATTTACATTGACACTAACTATATCTGTAGCTTTCAATAACTGTAGGTGTGCACTGTCTGAATTTATCAAGTTAACAAAAGCAGATGCAAATTCTGTGTTCCATACAAATTTTTCTATATGTTCGCAGCTGTTCTGATGCTTTCTATTGTACATATTTATATCTTTTACATTCATATGAAATTCCAAGGGCATGTGATCAGACTCTATTCTATCTCTCACAATAATTGTACACATTGAATATATATAGTCAAACAAACCATAAGATGCAACAAAATAATCGTTGACACTGTTTCCAGAATCACTTATGTACGTGAAATGTCCTTCAGTGTGACCATAACAAACACCATTCAAAAGAAATAGTTTTAAAGCAACACACATGTTTAACAAACTTTTCCCATACAAATTTAAAACTTGATCTTGAGAGCATCTTTTAACTTTCACTTCGTCACATCTATTTAACACTGAGAACTGTTGAAAATCCTCATTGACACAAGGAGAAATATCGGCTGTTCTTCCATTGAAGTCACCACACATCAGAATTGAAACGTCACCTAATGAACTGACAAGTTCTACTAAACAATCCTCAATTTGGTTAATACCATTATCTATATCGTACACTTATCTCCAAGATCAGACTAATGCGCTCCCTTGTCATATCCATATTTCTGTATGCCTGTGAATCATGGACCCTGACTGCAGATTTGGAGAGAAGAGTACAGGCAATGGAGATGAGATGCTTTCGGAGACTCCTTGGCATCTCCTACAAAGACCACATAAGCAACGAAAGCGTGCATAACAGAATCCAGCAAACCATTGGACCCTATGAGAACCTTCTAACGATCGTGAAAAAGCGTAAACTTAAGTGGTATGGGCATGTCACAAGATCCCAAGGAATTACAAAGACAGTTTTGCAAGGCACTGTCCAAGGAGGAAGAAGAAGAGGCAGACCAAGGAAGAGCTGGGAGGATAACATCAGTGAATGGACAGGCCTAGAACTCAACAAAACCCTGAGAAAGGCAGAACAGAGAGAAGAATGGAGGGAACTGGTTGCTGAGTCTTTGAGGGTGCCCCCACGGTCGTCAGACTACGGGACAGATAGATAGATATCGTACACAGTATAGTATGGTGAACTGTTGGGAGGAACATAGGCACATACATATAACACATTATTTTCCAAGTGAAACAAATCTTTGTCTATAAGGAATACCAACACATTATCATAATTCACATCAATCACTCTGATATATTTCACAAGAGTCTTTCTTATCAGACAGATCACTCCTCCAGATCGTCTACCACGCTCAGTAAACTTCAGCGCAGGTTTAACATAAACAGCATGGTCATGAAACAACATCGAATGAAATTCCTCAACGAACGTCTCTACGAGACAAACAAAATCAAAAGAAGAAACATATTCAACAAAGTCAGGATCAGGCAATTTAGAAAGTACACCGCTAACATTCCAATGAAGGAAAGAGCTGTGTCTTTTAGAGTTAGAACCATTCTCTGTATTAGTTTGGGAATCAACATCATCATTGCGGGCATTTGGAACATCACAACAGCCACGCCCATCTTTATTACCACAATCACTCTCAGACACATTCTCTTCACCACACAAGAGTGCACTTGCACCCAAACATATTTCTTCACAACAAGCCGGCACACCTGTGCGCTCTGAACAGAAATTCGTGCGTGTTTTTCGCACTTGATTTGCACGTGGGGTATTTGGGGTATTGGGGCTGCTTGACACACTCTCTCTACCCGGTGTCGCACTCACACTGTCTATCCCTGTATTTTTACCCACCCGTCCCTCCGGAGAAAAACAATGCCTCTGTTTCTTGCTAGGCCGGCCGTATCCCTATGGTCTCTCCACTACTGAGTTCTCATCGTCACTCAGAAAGAACTTTTTGCCATCGATTAGTAGATGGTCATAGACCATTGTGGCCTTTTTCTTTTGGTCTTTGGCGGCTTTCAGATGAGGAACTAATTTCTTTCTTAGGGTTCGAATCCTCTGGGAAAAGTCTTCCCCAATGAAAGTGTTGGTGCCCTTCAACTTCCACTTAGCTTTCAGGATCTTCACCTTTTGCTTATAGAAGGTGCACCTCGCAATTATAGGCGAACTGTCCTTTGCACTCAGGCGATGAACCCTGTCGAAAGAAACATCATCAGTCAAGTCAAGTTGATCAATAAACATGTCTTTTAACATATGTTCACACATTTCTGGCGTTTCATTTCTGTCTCTGGGAATTCCATGAATGATTATGTTATTTCGCTTGGAGCGACTTTCCAAATCATCCACTTTTGCTTCCAGATTTGTTACTTTCTCGTTAAGTTCATTATTTGACACTGCCAGTTCATGATTTGACCGTCTAAGGTATTCCAATTCTTCTTTTAAACCCTGAAAGTCATTTTCAAGTTTCGTGAAAGAGTTATTCAACTGTCTGATGTCACGCTGCATTTCATCGAATTTACGATTCATGTCCTGTAGCATTGTCATGACGTCAGTTGAATCGGATCCACACTCACCGCCTGTGTCTGCCACACCCCTGCCTGCACTCACCCTCCTGGAGTCACTGCTGCTCGTCAGACGCGTCTGCTTGGTGGGAACCTGCTTGGGAGGGCCGGGGTTGGACTCTACATCTCCACACTGCATCAGAAGATTACTGAAAAAAATTACAGTGAGGGCCAATCCCACCACGACACCGTCCAGCCGAGTTTTTGGCTTCAATGTCGGAAACCGTAGTTCAGCCATTCTTCTAGCTCTACGCGACATAAAGAAGATGAAAGTGGCCACAAAGCAGCCACAGCGGGCACGGAAGTCCAGTGGTACAGCTGGCATGGTACTTAGGCTACCTGGTGCCTAACTTTCAAGATGACTGCTTGCTTCTGGTACATGCACTAGTGCAAAACATTAGAGAAGTAGATAACACGTCTTACTCTCTTGAATGCACGTGAGCTCCCCCCCGAGAGAGATGGAGAGAGAGAGAGAGAGAGAGAGAGAGAGAGAGAGAGAGAGAGAGAGACAGAGAGAGACACAGAGAGAGACACGGAGAGAGATGCACAGAGAGGTGAGGGAAGAAAGGAGATAGAGAGAGGAGGGATTTGGGGTGAGAGGGACAGCGAGAGGGACAGAGAAGT
>CM054147.1:50425487-50437987 GCA_028751875.1 Rapana venosa
TTCAAAGAAGAAATCTTCATTTTCGTTTGTTAAATAATGTCAATGACCATCTCGTTCAAGAGGATTTTACCTCTGGAGTTAACATGAGTGCCGACTCCACTCCCCCCCCCCTCTTTAAAATACTTCGGATGAGTCTATGAGACTATAATTCGAGGATTTTCTGCAAACGCATGCACAACATCTTGCACACATGTTAAAACCCGTTTGTCTTTTCGGAATAATATGCCATTGTGTGTCAATGGGGACGGATGACAACATTTACAAACTGTACACACATGGGAACTAGATGTTTAAAAAAGCCACACATAATTGCTTATTCCATTATCCTCGAAATAAAAGAATGAATAAATAAATAAACAAATAAATAAATAAATAAATGACTATCAGCAAGAGTCTAGAATGACTTACAAAACATTGCAACAAGGACGTTCACTTTTTTGTCTCTGATCTTCAGCTGACTTTTAGCACCCTGACGGACTGGCATGAGAATTGCACATTATTCCACTTCATTACTCACACAATTACTTCAACCTCCCCACTGTGCTTTGGGGTTATCAGAGGTCATCAGACATCAAAGTCTGTCCCGACTGACTGTGGCCGATTGTAGAGATACTTTAAGAGAGGGAGGCGGGGAGGGAGAGACAGAGACAGAGACAGAGAAAAAAGATAGGGATGGGGCAAGAAAGGGAGGGAAGGAGAGGGAGGGAGGGAGGGAGAGAGAGAGGGAGGGAGGGAGGGAGAGAGAGAGAGAGAGAGAGAGAGAGAGAGAGAGAGAGAGAGAGAGAGAGAGAGACAGAGAGACAGAGAGACAGAGAGAAGAGGAGAGAGAAAAACACAGAGATAGAAAGATACAAAGACAGATGTACAGACAAACAGCCAGCCAGACAGACAGACAGAGAGAGCGAGAGGAGAGCGAGAGATGGTGATGGTGATGATGATGATGATGATGATGATGATGATAATGATAATTGTTATTATAGTTTCAGCTTTTATGTTGCATCCCACATTTGCTGATTTTGCAGGATACATTCACACCAATTCATGTTCTCCTCTTCATTGTAACTGTGTTTAAAAACCACTTTGCAATACAATCCCATTTGTCCTAGTCTAAAACTACAGATTACTCCATCAAGATCAGCATAACAATCATTTTTGGTTCTGTTATATAATTGGGTCTTTCTCTAGACCAAGAAATAAAATCAGACCGGAATTGTAGCAAATCGGTCAGGATTGTAGCCATTGTCCCGTTTTTGCATGGCTACAGATGGGGGCTGGAGATGGGAAGCCTTTCCAGTTCCGCCTGATAGGCTCACTGCCAGGTTCGTTTCTCTTTTTTTTGTTTTTCTCGTGATGTATGATTTTATTTATGGAAGATAGTATGATGTTTTGTCTGTCACTGTATGCGTGTGTGTGTGTGTCTGTCTGTCTTCTATGTCTGGTCTGTCTGTCTGTCTGACTGTATGGTGGCAGGAAGGTGGCAGGATGGTTAAGATGTTCGCCTGCCAACTAGTACTTAATCGTGAGGTTCTGGGTTCGATTCCCAGCCTCGCCCTTTCTTCCCAGTTTGATCAAAAAAATCAAACTGAATATCAAAATCCTTCGGATGAGACTATAAACCGAGGCCCCGTGTTCGAACGCATGCAGAACATCTTGCACACATGTTAAATCCTGTTCCGCTTTTCGAAAGAGTAGGCCATTGTGTGCCGGTGGAAACAGATGACAAAACTTACAAAACCGCATACACACGGAAACTGGATGTAAAAAAGCACACAAGAGCTTATTCCATTATCCTCGATATCAAAGAATAAAATAAAATGAAATAGCATACACGCTCTCTCTCTGTATCTGTCTCTCTGTCTCTCCGTCTCTGTCTCTCTCTGTTATTTGCATGTGTTCGTTCCGTATTTACTGAGCTAAAAGAGCGCCTAATACCCCAAAGTTCTGACATTAATCATATACTGACAGGTCCAATCTGCTCACCATGTCAAAAATTAATGCACAATTAAATAGCTGCTTTTCTGTATGAAACGTTTTATACTTTGGTAACCTTTTATCAGTTCTGGATCTAAACCTGTTTCGTTTGCAAGTCTGATCTATACATTAGATGTTGATGTCAATCGCTCACACAATTATTTGTTCACTCATTCACCCATTCACATGCTCACTATCTCACTCACTTACTCACCCACTCTTGTTCAAGAGGATTTTTTCCTCTAGAATTAATATAAATGCCGACTCCACTCCCCCTAAATGTCCTTCGGATAACACTTTAAACCTAGGTTCACACCATAAGCTACAAGCTTGTTGTTGCTATGATTCAAACATGCTGTTTGTTTTCAATGCTTATACTCATTTCTGAATAAAAACTGTTTAAACCAAACCGAGGTCCCGTGTGCGAACGCACGCATAAGATCTTGCGCACATATTAAAACCCGTTCCGCTTTTCGCAAGAAGTGGCCATTGTGTGCCGATGGGAACGGATGACAACGAGAACTGCATGTAAAAAAAAATCACATTAGTGCTTGTTCCATTCTCCTCGAAATAGAAGAATAAAACAAACTCACTCACTGTCTCACTCACTCACTCACTCACTCAACCAACCAACCAACCAACCAATTGATCAATCAATCCTTTATTCAATCAATTAATCTTTCTATCAATCGAAATGCACCTACTGCGACGTGATTCCTGGCTCTGTTCTATAAAAAAGAGAACTCCATTGTCAATCAATACAAGGGAGATCAGATAACGATAACACTTCTTTCCCCTCAGAAAAAAACCACAATTTTAACAAAGAAGACTTCTTCTTCAGTAATGGTGCTTTTCTCTCGCTTTTTCGGCAACACTTGGTACGCAAACGCTTATTTTAGAATGTGGTGGCTTTTTCTTCTTTGCTTTTTTTTGTATTTTGGTGTGTAGGGGTGGTTTTTTGAGTGTTCTTTTTGTGTTGTTTGTTGGAATTTATTGTTGTTTGTTGTTGTTTAGTTGGCTTTCTTGGGAGGGAGTGGTCTGTTGGCAATTAACCAGAACACAAAGTGTTTCGCATTGTACTGATTGTTCAATTATGCATTCTCATCCCTCTTTCCCCTTCTTATTCATTTTCTTTCCATTGTTATTGTTGCTGTTGTTGTTCTTCTTCTTCTTATGATTATGATTATGATTCTTCTTCCCTTTCTTCTTCTTCTCAGTAGTAGTAGTAGTAGTAGTAGTAGTAGTAGTAGTAGTAGTAGTAGTAGTAGTAGTAGCAACAGTAGCAGCAGAAGCAGCAGCAGTAGCAGCAGCAGCAGCAGCAGCAGCAGCAGCAGCAGCAGCAGCAGCAGTAGTAGTAGTAGTAGTAGTAGTAGTAGTAGTAGCAGTAGCAGCAGCAGCAGCAGCAGCAGCAGCAGCAGCATAGACTGCTGGTATTCATCACAGACCACTGCTGTCTATCAAAGACTACTGGGGCACACCAACTTTCAGAACATCAGCTGCACGTGCTGGAAAAAAACCCCGAAAGGCAAACACTAAGATATGAATTTCGTAGATGTAGACAATGACTACTATAGTCTATTGATTACTGAAATCTGGCTTACCGTTTTTCTTTCAGCTTCTTCTTTTCCAGCTGTCTGTTTACATCCTTTAAAAATAAAAGTTTCGGTTTTCATTTTCGATTAGTGTACGACAGTAGAATGCCCCAGTAGGGAGCACAGAGCAAGAAGTGCAATTTCTCAGCAAAACCCAAACATGCTTGTATGTGATACGTGTGTCTTGCTGCGCTTGAAATTGCACAGTTGCAAAACTCAGCATGGTTATTTGCATTCTTTAAAGGTGTGGAGGGGAAAAGAATGGATTGTTTAACAGTAGGAAACCGTAAACTTGCGTCTTATCTTTCAAAATAAACATGATGCAATAGGTTCTGAAGCATAGCAGCTTATGTTGTTGAAGATATGGGTTTACAAAGAATACAGTTGTGTTAATTATAGGAAAAAAGAGAAGTGTCTGTAGAGATGATGCATTCATTTACACTCTAGATCATTAAAGCGTTGCAGAAAAGTGAAGAAATAATTATCTTTCATACACATTTCCATTCTTCCGTAAAACTTACGAATAGCATTTCCCTATCAACGTTTAAATGCACACGTCTCATGCAGCCATCCAGCATAAGTATTGTTTCCAGACAAAGAGAGAGTCTGTGATAAAAATAATATAGCGGAAGCAGTTTCACAGTTGTGTTTCATGTTGTTTCAGTGCAGTTTGCAGTGCATTTACTAATAGTGGTAGCTTAGCAGTTATGGAGTGTTCCATACAAATGACATTTTCGGGGATAGCATTTAAACAAAAAAAAAGTGAATTGTAATAGATACACTTTTAACTTTAGATGTCATTAGTTTAGCGCTCAAAGGAAACAAACAGAAGAAAACAAGAATGACATAAAAGCATTGGAAAAACTTCAAACTCAACATTTAGCACACTCAATGTTCCATATAGGCATAAGAACAACGGTATTGTCACTGTCAACGTTGAGGTCTGTTGTGAGCAGTCAGCTGGAAACACCAGTGGCAAGAACTGCCAGAGAGGTTTGGTTGGTTGCTGGTCTTCTGAAAGCATCCCTCCCCTTCCCTTCATGTCCATTCATTTTCCCTCCTGAAGAGGAATTGGATTGTAAAGAATATGCCCAAATAATAGACTATATGTATATATAATATAAACAATTAATAAGAAAAATGCGCGTGAAGCTTTGGTCTAAAAATGAAACAGACATGCAGACAGAGACAATGACAAATTCTTTATTACGAGGATAATGCATAAGCATTCATGTGCATTTTTACATCCAGTCCCCGCCCGTAGGGATACATCTCAATAATAAACCCAAGACTCATACTCTTACACAATAGAAACGAAGGAAAAGTACTTAAACAAACAACAAACAAATAAAAGATAAACCCCATAACAACCCCCCCAAAAAACAAAAACAAACAAGAAACATAAAAACAAAAATCAACAAAAGACCCACCAAAAACAAAAACAAGGACAAAAAAGCCAAAAACAAAGAAGAGAGAGAGAGAGAGAGAGAGAGAGAGAGAGAGAGAGAGAGAGAGAGAGAGAGAGAGAGAGAGAGAGAGAGAGAGAGAGAGAGAGAGAGAGAAAGGCACAAAACTGCTGAAGGAAGCATACTTGCAGCCAGACAAGATGACTGACAGACTCCATGATCAATACACACATTCAGCATCATGACAGCATCACTGTCAAAAGCGGTCCTAGTTCCACACAGTCAGCTGGAGGGAGGCTGGTGTCTGAGTGTTCTGTCAAACAGCTCTTCTCACTTGATGCTCTGCCCACAATGTGCCCTCCTCTTCCTCGTCACTTTGTCTGGGAAGGACAGACAGCAGTGAGATGTCTGCTTGTCAAGGGAAATCCATTCTAACAAGAAATGGGTTCCCTGCAGTCTGAACTAGCGCCCTGCTCTGCCCCTGTGTCTGGTGACTATGACGTGATTGCCAGTACCTTTGCTGTGCAGTGCATAGAAATCAATAGCTTTCAAGATATTAAAGCTGAAGATAGTTGAACACACTACCGCAGCAGTAGTGCTAGGAAATAAAGTGCCAGACTGTGCATCTTAGATATTTGTAGTTTCAAGTTGCAGGTTTAATTGCCTTACTCAATGATCTAAGGGTGATGGTTTGTTTTTTCTCATTACAGTCTCCTAAGGACGGGATAGCTCAGTGGTCGGAGCACTCGCTTTCCCCCAGCCAAGTTAAGCAACGTCGAGCGTGGTTACCACTTGGATGGGAGACCGTTTGCACGCCTTGGCTTCAGTACAGTCCCCCAGTTCATCCAGTTGTAAATGGATACCTGCCTCTTTAGGGTCATGGAAGGGTAAGCAGCAAGGGCATGGAGATGGGCGCCGCCCTCAATATGCTGGCCCCTAGAGAAGTGAGGTCTCTGACGCCTCGCTCTCCTACGACCTTATAGGTTATGAGACACCTTTACCTTTACAATCTCCAAGATGAGCATTTTGCAGACCAGCTTGTCTCAATTGAAAACACAAAGCGTAAACTGCTGGCCTTTCTTTTCTGTTAAATCACTTTTGGCTCTTGGTTAGTTATGAGGCAGTTGAGCACATTTGTTAATAGAAGTAACTTAACAGCTATAATATTCTGCACAAATGACGCATCTTTTGGGAGGCAATGTTTAAAAAAATAACTAAATTGCTATAGGAGTACTTTTAACTGCAGATGCCACGAATTCAGCAATGAAAAGAAACAAACAGAAAGAAACCAAGAATTACATAGAAGCGTTAGGGAAACTTCCCACTCCCTACTGAACTCACAGAGTGTTCGCTAGAGGCATAAGTACACTGGTATCATCACTGTCAGAGGGTAGAACCTGCTGTGACCAGTCAGCCGGAAGAACCAATGTTCTGGCCAGACAGGTTTTCTGGGTTGATGGTCTCCTGCAAGTCGTCCCCCTCCCCTTCCCTTCTTTTCCATTCAACTTTGCCTTCCTGCAGAGAAACATGGATGGAGTTGTCGGCCTGTCAAGGGAGTACCTTCAATGAGTGATAAGGTCATTGAGGTTTAACGTTCCCTTCCTCTCTCTCTTTCAGGTCAGATAATACGTCTTGTGGAAAAAAAATATTGTAATACTGAAGTGTGTAGCCATGTCCTATATTTTCGTTCCTTGAATAGAGCTCCGAGGTTCACCAAAGTTGAGATTTCGTGTATGTGACCGTTTTTACCCAGCGTGAAGGTAGCCGCATTCCAACTTCAAGGATATTTCCTTTGCAAGAGCACAATCACGAGTGGCATTTCTCAAGTATTTCAAGCAGCGGACAATTTCAGCAAGGGTATAGGTCCTTGCATCGAAAATCTTTGCAGTGGCATGCATGTCATCAAAGACATTGTTGTTATTTATGTTGCTTTTTTAGGGGGAGCAGGAGTGACTGGCTGTAAAGAAGGAGTCTGTGCTTGCTGATTATCCTCTGCAGATAAAATGTGTTCAGCTTCTGATGCTTTTTGATGTTCCCCTACCTCTTTTCGCTCCTACCCTCTATTCCTTCTTCTCTTAATCAAACAACTACACACACACACACACACACACACACACATACACACACACACACACACACACATACACACAGTCACTCCCTACTTCCTCCTGAATGATGAAACGAAGTTCAGTGAGGCAGAATCCATTCTAGCTGCCTGCAGAAAGTCTGTGTGGAGGAGGTCTATGTTTCCAGACTGCGACCCTTCATAAATCTGCCATCTGAAGCAGACGCCAATGATGTTCAGTTGACCCTCTTGCCTCGCACCCTCTGTCTGTCTGTCTGTCTGTCTGTCTGTCTATCCTCCATATTTTTCTATTTCTGTCTTTGCCTGTCTGTCTGTTTGTCTATCTCTTTCCCTCTCTGTCTCTCAGTCTGTCTGTCTGTCTGTCTGTCTGTCTCTCTCTCTCTCTCTCTCTCTCTCTCTCTCTCTCTCTCTGACACTGTGCATATGTCTGTCTTTGTATTTCTCTCTGCCGCTGTGCATACATCTCTTTCTCTGTTTCTCGCTCTCTTTGTGCCAATGAGCCTCTGTCTCTCAATTCTCTCTCTCTCTCAGTTCTCTCTCTCTCTCTCTCTCTCTCTCTCTCTCTCTCTCTCTCTCTCTCTCTCTCCTTCTTCCTACATGATGTAATGAAGTTCAGTGAGGCAGAATCCTTTCTTGCTGTCTGCAGAAAGTCTGTGTGGAGGAGGTCTATGTTTCCAGACTGCGACCCTTCATAAATCTGCCATCTGAAGCAGACGCCAATGATGTTCAGTTGACCCTCTCGCCTCACACCCCTCTGTCTGTCTGTCTGTCTGTCTGTCTGTCTGTCTATCTGTATGTATGTCTGTCTCTGTATGTCTGTCTGTCTCTGTCTGTCTGTCCATAAGCATGTATGTACATACGTATGTATATATATATATATATATATATATATATATATATATATATATATATATATATATATATATATATATATATATATGTATGTATGTATGTATGTATGTATGTATGTATGTATGTATGTAAATATGAATGTACGTATGTACGTATGTATGTATGTCCCTCTGTCTGCCTGCCTTTATGCATGTTTGTCTCTCTGTCTGTCTGCCTCTCCATCTCTGTCTGTCTCTATCTCTGTGTCACTGTCTCTATCTCTGTGTCACTGTCTCTATCTCTCGGTCTCTGTGTGTGTCTCTCTGTTTCTCTCTCTCTCTCTCTCTCTCTCTCTCTCTCTCTGTCTCTCTCTCTCTGTTTCTAGACTGTGACCCTTCTTAAATCTGTCCTCTGAAGCACACTTCAATGATGTTCAGTTGACCTTCTTGTATCTCTATGTCTCTCTGTCTCTGTCTCTCTCTCTGTGTCTGTCAGTTCATCCCTCTCTCTCTCACCCCTCTCTGTCTCTGACTGTCTGTCTGTCTGTCTGTCTGTCTGTCTGTCTCTCTGTCTCTCTCTCATCCACCTCTCTGTCTCTGACTGTCTGTCTGTCTGTCTGTCGGTCGGTATGTCTGTCTGTCTGTCTGTCTGTCTCTCTCTCTCTCTCTCTCTCTCTCTCTCTCTCTCTCTCTCTCCTTCCTCCTACATGATGTAACGAAGTTCAGTGAGGCAGAATCCATTCTAGCTGCCTGCAGAAAGTCTGTGTGGAGGAGGTCTATGTTTCCAGACTGCGACCCTTCATAAATCTGCCGTCTGAAGCAGACGCCAATGATGTTCAGTTGACCCTCCTGCCTCCACCCTCTGTCTGTCTGTATGTCTCTGTCTCCGTCTCTGTCTGTCTCTGTCTGTCTGTAAGCATGTATGTATGCATGCATGTATGTATGTATGTATTATTGTGTGTATGTATGTATGCATGTATGTACGTATGTATGTTTGTCTCTGTCTGTCTGCCTCTCCATCTCTGTCTGTCTCTGACTATGTCTCTGTCTCTGTATCTATGTCTCTATCTGTCGGTCTCTTTGTCTCTGTCTCTCTGTCTCTGTCTCTGTCTCTCTATGTTTCTAGGCTGTGACCCCTCATAAATCTGTCATCTGAAGCAGATGTCAATGATATTCAGTTGACCTTTTGTATCTCTGTCTATGTCTCTCTGTTTCTGTCTCTCTCTCTCTGTCTCAGTCAGTTCGTATCTCTGTATCTCTCTTTCTGTGTTTGTATGTCTGTCTCTCTCTCTGTCTCTCTCTCTCACCCCTCTCTGTCTCTGACTGTCTGTCTGTCTGTCCCTGTCTCTCTGTCTCTGTCTCTCTATGTTTCTAGGCTGTGACCCTTCATAAATCTGCCATCTTAAGCAGACGTCAATGATGTTCAGGTGACCCTCTTGCCTAACCCTCTCTGTCTGTTTGTCTGTATGTATCTCTGTCTGTTTTCTTTTTATTTATTTATTTTTTTTATATCGAGGATACTGGAATAAGCACTTGTGTGCTTTTTTCACAACCAGTCCCTGGTATATGCGGTTTTGTAAATTCTTTCATCTGTTCCCACCGGCACACAATGTCCTACTCTTACGAAACGCGGAACAAGATTTAACGGGTGTGCAAGATGTTCTGAGTGCGTTCGCACACGGGGCCTCGGTTTATAGTCTCATCCGAAGGATTTTAGGGGAGAGTGGATTCTGCACTGACGTTAACTCCAGGGAAAATATCCACTTGAACGGGAACTGTCTGTATGTCTGTCTCTGTCTGTGTGTCTGTGTGTGTCTTTCTGTGTCTCTCTCACATTCTCTCTCCAGACTGTGAACCCTCATAAATCTGTCCTCTGAAGCAGACGTCAATGATGTTCAGTTGACCCTCTTGTATCTCTGTCTATGTATTCCTGTCTCTGTCTGTCTCTGTCTATCTCTATATCTCTGTCTCTTTCTGTCTCTCTGTGTATATGTCTCTCTGTCTCTCTATATATCTCTGTATCTATGTCTGTCTGTCTGTCTGTATGTCTGTCTGTCTGTCTCTCTCTCTCACTCTCTCTCTCTCCCCATCTGTACCACTGGACATCTGTCTCTGTCTATCATTATGTATGTCTGTGTCTGCCTAGTTGTCATGTCTGTCATTCTGTCTTTCTGTCTCTGTCTGTGCCTATCTATCTGTCTAGGTGGTGTGTGTGTGTGTGTGTGTGTGTGTGTGTGTGTGTGCGCGCGTGTGAGTGTGTGTGTGTCTGTCTGTCTCTATCTCTCTTTGTATCTCTCTCATTCTCGCTCTCTCTGTTTATGTCTCTCTCTTTCTATCAGTCTATGTCTGTCTATCTCTGTCTGTCTCCCTGTCTCTGTCTCTCTCTTTGTATCTCTTTTTATGTCTTTGTGTGCCACTGTTCATCTGTCTCTGCCCCTCTCTCCCTCTGTCCATCTGTCTGTTCGTCCATCTGTCTGTCTCTGTCTCTATCTCTGTCTGTCTCTGTGTCTCTCTCGCCTACCACATTTTTAAGGTACATTCACCATTTCCTTCACTTGTGCTGCGGTCTACCAGATGGTGGGGGAAACACTGAAGATGTTGCAATCAGCTTCCTCCATGTAGTTATGTAGTTGTCGAAGGCTCTATGGTGAAAAAAGAGATATATGTCATTCCTTTTGTATACTTTGAGAAAGCAATTTATTCAGTCAGATATAATAAACTACTCGAATATACTATCACTACCTAAGGCATAAATCGTAATTAATATGTTACTACATTATACGCTGGAAATGCTACGTAGCTTTCATGTACTAAAGTTAATGATAAGTTAGTAGAGTTTTCTGAATGCCCAATATGTATTCCATCCTGAATTGAAGTATTGATTGTTGACTTACACTGTTTTTGTGTCTACCAATAAAATGTCTAGTCATTATGGCATTGTTGTTTATCCATTTCCATCCATGTTCAAAGTATGGCCATTGTAATCATCACCTACAAAGAATCCATGGCTGGTATTTTATGCTCCGGTATATTTTGCATGACAACAGTATGTAGGTTCCCCCCTCCCCCCCCCCCACAACTTCCTGTTTTATGGCCTAAGGTCAATGTACACAGAAGCCTATTCAGAGTTCATCTCTCTCTCTCTCTCTCTCGCTCTCTCTCTCTCGCTCCTCCTCTCTCTCTCTCTCTCTCTCCTCTCTCTCTCTCTCTCTCTCTCCCCTCTCTTCTCTCTCTCGCTGTGTCTATCTGTCTGTTTGTCTGGATGGATTGCTCTGCCTCTACATCTGCTTCTGTCTCTGTCTGTCTGTCTGTCTGTCTGTCTCTCTCTCTCTCTCTCTCTCTCTCTCTCTCTCTCTTTCTCTCTCTCTCTCTGCTTCTCTCTCTCTGTCTCTTTCTATCTGGCCATCTGTATGTCTGCCTGTCTGTCTGTCTGTCTCTGCCTCTCTCTCTCTCTCTCACTCTCTTCAGCAACGAATCACGCATAAGATCTGGACCATAACCTTTTCTTTTTCTATGCACAGCAGTAAAACCCAGTGATGCAGAAGCGGTTGATGTTAGCTGAAGGGCTTCGCAGTTCCGGACCTGTGACCGTAAACCTGCCCAGTGAAAGCTCGGGTCATTAATGTTCTTTTTACTGTTGAGCGTTCCTCAGCTTAACACTCAGTATACGCTCGGAGTCCTTCGCTGCACTTAAGAATCAATGTGAGCCAGAGGGAGTACACATGTCAAACAGCAAACACTGCTGTAAATACCCAAAATTAATAATCTGA
The DNA here is from genome assembly GCA_028751875.1 of Rapana venosa. Taxonomy (NCBI): domain Eukaryota; kingdom Metazoa; phylum Mollusca; class Gastropoda; order Neogastropoda; family Muricidae; genus Rapana; species Rapana venosa. Next base: position 50,437,143 of record CM054147.1, read on the forward strand.
ATATGTGTCAATCTCAACAGGTTAAATTAAAAGATAAAGGTTTTCCATCACCTATGTGGTCGTAGTGGAGTGAGACATCAGAGACCTCAATTTCTCAAAGAGCTAGCATATTGAGGGCGGCGCCCATCTCCTCTCCCTCGCTGCTTTACCTTCTCTGACCCTAAAGAGGGCAGGTACTCATTGACAGCTGGGTGAACTGGGGGACTGTACTCAAGCCAAGGCACGCAAACGGTCACCCATCGAAGCGGTAACCACGTTCGTTGCTGCTTAAACTTAGCCGAGGGAAAGCGAGTGCTCGGACGGTTGAGCTATCCCGCTCCCATTAAATATATAGGCCTATGTATATATGCAGAATAACGTCCGTACCTGATGAGATTGTTGTTGTTGTTGTGCATTTCCAAGCTTAACACTTTGGTGGGTTATCCAGAATGTGTTCTCTGACTCACTCATTCCACCTAGTAATCACTGTAAGATTAACATTGCACACTGAATGAAAAGTGCCAGCGATATTGCATATTCCTGGCAGGGCCTGCTTTAGTTTACATTTGGACATGCAGAGCTATGTCTGACTGTTCGGCCAACCTCATCTGAAAGCATATTGTCTGTGGAGTTGCTACAGATTGTTGGATCGTTTGCCCTTTTCTTTCCTATTCCTTTAAGCCTGTATTTTGATGGTGCTGCGTTTCTAGGTACACACAGCTTCTGTTAACATTTAGACGTGCGGAGCTTTGGCTGTCTGCTTATTTCGCTAACCTTTGGTGAAAGCAAACTGTCTTTTGAGCTGCTACAGAAAAGCGGTCGTTTCCTTTTTTTTCCTGTAAGCCTTTATGTTTAGGATAAACGCA
>CM054147.1:50442987-50452987 GCA_028751875.1 Rapana venosa
CAACAACCATTCAACCAACAAACAAACAACAAACAAAACCCAAGCCTATAAAGTCTATTGGAATCGAACTTGCCACCTTCCATCCAAAAAGCCTATACATACAAACCACTGCACCACGGCAGCTGATGTAGGTGATAAAACTAATTTATTATAGGCGTCTGTAATAAACTGTTAACATCTATGCTTAATACTATTTATATGAAAAGTTCTAATGAACAGTAAGATATCACACGTTTACTCATTTATTGACAACATCCAAGAGAAAGTTTACATCAGAAACACACACACACACACACACACACACACACACACACAGATGATAAAATTTACAAAACCGCATACACACGTGGTCTGGATGTTTTAAAAAAAGCACATGGCTGCTTATCCCATTATCCTCGATATCACAGAATAAAAACACACACACACACACACACACACGCGCGCGCACACACACACACACACACACACAAACACACACACACACGCACACACACACACTCACACACACACTCACACACACACACACACTCACTCACACACATACACTCACACACACACACTCACACACACACGCACACGCGCACGCACATACACACACACACACTCATACACAAAATGAGTATGAGGCAGGTATGCTTGGCTGCCCTCTTTACTCACTGGGATCACTACATGGTTGAGCAGGAATAGAACAGAGAACTGCAGGGAGTGTTTTGTAAGAAAATACACCTCCCCCTCGTTTCCCTACCTTGTGTTGGATCTACCAGGCAAGCACAAGCGCGGTACTGTTACATGGCATATGTCAGGGAGAAATATCACAGACTTCCTGACCCAAAGACCCTGGTGAGGTGTTAATATGACTCTCTGCAACAAAGACAGTGTGATCCCTACTAGGCCACACCAGGTGTGGGCATGTGCTGAAAGGGGGCCAACAAGGAATAGTTTTTGACAGCTGCTTTTGCAACAACACCCACCTACCACCCCGTCACAGTTACTGTTTATCTCCTCAGCTTTACTGAGCTTAACAAAAATTTATTAATGAGTTCAAAGTAGGAGTTGAGAATTTCCAACATTCAGTTAGAGCAATTGTGGCTAGAGGTTTATTCTGTAGTTCTGAAGTCACGGGGTTCTTTTTGTCCTAAGAATATGTTTCTTACTAAGAATGTAGGCACCACAAGGTGATGCGAGAATAAGAATGAAAAAATGCTAGAACGTTTTAGCTACGTCATATAGATGAATGAATACCATAGTTACAAACTAACTCTACCTATCATCATGTTCAGGAATTTAAAATGATGTAGGTAGTCATTTCATACACACAGCACAAGCAGACAATCTTAAAGTAGGGTCTTCACCTCCACCTTAACCTATCCTGTAGCCTTGTAGGCCATGGGGGCACTACTAGAGATTTAGCAACCAGCTTCCTCCACTCCCTACAGTCTTCAGCTTTCCATAGCAAATTGTTCCACTCATTAAGAAAGTCCACTCTCTGATGTTGTCTTCCCATCGTTTTCTCTGTCTGCCTCTTCGTCTCCCTCCTTGTACTGTTTCCTATACGAGTCTTGGCCAGTCCAGATGTGTATGTGATGTGCCCGTACCAGTTCAGTTTACGTTGTCTTTCACCTAGATCACTTAAGTCAGAAGATCTGGTGAGACAAAATCTAGATTCTAGCTATCTTAGAAACAGTGCATTCAAAAGCAGCAAGAAGAAAGAGATCCATGGGCCATATTTTGCAAGAAAATGATTATACGCTCTCTCCATTGCTCACATTTTATGTTGGATGTACTCTGCAACCACAGCGTGGTACCTGTTATACAGCATATGTCGGAAGAAATGTCACAGACTTCCTGACCCAAAGACCCTGGTGAGGTGTTAATATGACTCTCTGCAACAAAGACAGCGTGATCATACTGGGCCACACCAGGCGTGCACACGTGCTGAAAGGGGGCAACAAGGAAGAGCTCTTAGCAGCTGCTTCATTGCATTAGATACTTGCCATTCAGTCAAGAGTAGTGTTTATCTCCTCAGCTGCACAGAGGTACCACAAAGTCATGAATTTGATTTTGTCCTAAGATCAAGTTTAGTCCTGAATATGCTAGCATTAAAAGATGACGTGAGAACAGAACAGAATTTTGATTTTGAAAAAAGGCTAGGCTGCAGTTACAGGAAAGAAATTCAATGATAACAACTTAGTTATCAGTGTAGGTTTGGGAAACTGAAAGGATATAGTTTAAGGCAACAGTTTCAAGATTTGCTTTTAAAAGCTCTGCATTACAGAAGTTTATTGTTTGGTTTTTAATCAAAGTTAGGAGGTCCTGTTGCTCTGAATCGATGCTGCTATTTTATATTTTTCTTCTGATGAGAGAGACATATAGATATACAGACACAGTGACAGAGGTGAAATCTGAACACAGACCACTTTTACTGACGACCATTGACGATACATTTTCGTTTGGGTTAAATGTAGCTGGAGACGGGATAGCTCAAGGGTCAGAGCACTCACTTACCCCCAGCTAAGGTTAAGCAGCATTGAGCTTGGTTACCACTTGGATGGGTGACCTTTAAGCATGCCTAGGCTTCAGTACAGTCCCCCAAACCACCCAGTTGTAAATGGGTACCTGCCTCTTTAGGGTCAGGGCAGGTAAAGCAGCGAGGGAGAAGAGATGGATGCCACCCACAATATGCTGGCTCCTTGAGAAGTTGGGGTCTCTGATGCCTCACTCCCCTACGACCACAGATTATGGGACACCTTTACCCAGATGAAGATGTAAAGAAACAGTGTGCCTAGGTGGTCTTCAACTAATCAGCTCATCTAGAAAGCAAGAAGTTGTAGATTCAATACCAATGGCGTCAAACACTTTTCCTAAGTTTGGGTTGAGACAATAAAATTAGATCCGGGCTTCAGCACAATAATAGTAATAATAATAATGATAATAATAATAATAATAATAATAATAATAATAATAACAACAACAACAACAGTAATAATAATAGAAATTTATATAGCGCTGAATCTTGTAAAGTCAACAAATCAAAGCGCTTAAATAACAAAAACCCAATAGCATCAAGATATGTTTATCTGGCAAATTATGTAGAAAAAAGATGCACTTAGATATAAAAATTAACAGAAATATACTCAGGGTCCTTTTTCCGTTTTAGAATGGGAGTTTGGGGTGTACTTCTTGTGGTGACATTCTCTCTCCACGTAGAGAAACTTAAAATGTATTAATGCCACGATTGAATGTGATATACAGCGCATAACAAAACAATAGGGGACGGGATAGCATAGTGGTCAGAACTTTACGCTCGCAATGTGACGACCCGGGTTCGATTCCCGTTCAAGGGGATATGTTCCCCTGGAGTTAACATCAGTGCAGACTCCACTCTCCCCAAAATTCCTTCGGATGAGATTACAAACCGAGGCCCCGTGTGAAAACGCACACAGAACATCTTGCACACACGTTAAAACCCGTTTCGCTTTTCGGAAGTGTAGGCCATTATGTGCCGGTGGGAACGGATGACATAACTTACAAAACTGCATACATACGGGGACCGGATGCAAAAAAGCACACAAGTGCTTATTCCATTATCCTTGATATAAAAGAATAAAATGAAAAAAATATATATAATAGCACAATATACTGATACGAGGTGCAACACAACATGATGCAAAATGACATTTAGAACATGTTAGCTATACCAGCAGAGCCTTAAGAAGCGGTTTCCTATAGCCATGTGCAGGTGTTGGGTGTTGTGAAGACCTGGTTTTACCAAAGACAACACGGCTGTCGGTTCTCTCCCTCTGCTTCTTCAAGAATGTTTGCATGACCTTCTTTAGGAATTGTGTTACACTTCCTGGCAGTGTCTGCATAGTGCCGAGGCTTTTGTGTGTGGTGTGGTGTGTGTGTGTGTGTGTGTGTGTGTTGTGTGTGTGTGTGTGTGTGTGTGTGTGTGTTACGTGTGTGCGTAAGTGTGTGGGTATGTGTTCGTGTTTGTGTGTAAGTGCGTGTGTGGAAAGGAGGATCCACGTGTTCAAATTGCTATGGCACGTTACATAACTATGTGTTAGTAACGGTTAAAACAAGCAAACACATTCAACAATACAAAACCACTTAAACAACAAAAACCCCAAGAAAGACCATTTTTTGTATTGATACTAATACGAAAACACACACACACACACACCCCGCACACACACACACATACACACACACACTACACACTTGTGTTTAACTCTTCATGTCAACGTAAATATGAACAATACAGACAAATTAAGCAAAAAGAATAGCAAAAGGTAATCGCCAATCCGAAATAATTAATTGTGTTTGTTGCTCTTTTGAAAAAAAAAAGAACAGAACAATTAAGATCATAAAGAATGCAGCATGGTGTCTTCTTGCACATCATTTCACACCGCTGATCAGTAAATGATAGTTATTTTGTACTGGATTACGAAGAGTTTGTTTCGGTGTTTGAAAGAAGATCATGTGACTGTTATACCAATCAATAGGTTTTTTTTTTAAATTCTGATTCTGATTAACACACACAAACACAATCACACACACACAAACACACACACACACATACACACACACTATCACCTATCTATTCATATCTCTATTTATCTATATCTCTCTTGCTATCTCTATATCTTTCTCCTCACCCCCCCCTCCCTACTCCTTCTTGCTTGCTCTCTCTCCTCTCCTCTCTCTCTCTCTCTCTCTCTTCTCTCTCTCTCTCTCACAAACACATACACAGACACACACGCTCTCTTTTTCTTTTTCTCTCTCTTCCCCCCCCCCCCCCCACTCCTCTCTCTCTCTCTCTCTCTCTCATCTCTCTCTCTCTCTCTCTCTCTCCTCTCTCTCTCTCTCTCACCTCTCTACACACACACACTATCTCTCTCTGACACACTCTCTCTATCTCTCTCAACCCCCCACCACACACACACGTGCAACACCCCACCTCACCCCATCTTCACCCACACACATTCTTCTCCATCCTCACACCATTTGAAGTCATGCTAAACTATCCTAAGAATATTTGACTGAACAGAAAGACACACTGGCGCTATCCATGCCTCTTTCTCCCAATGCTCAGTGCATGCAAAGATGGCTCTCTGCTGAGGTAGATTCTTGTGTGTTTCGTGAGAGAAGGCAGTTGCTGACCAATGGCAAAGCCATTACATAATTAGCTGTGCGTTCTTGTCTTTGATCAGAGAGGAAAGAAGACTACTGAGTATATGTTTGGTCTTTGATTCACCCAAGGAAAATGTGTGATCCAATTTCTGTTTCCTATTCAGACAATATGAGTCAATAGCATTGTTTTTGTAGAATAGTGAGTAAATCTATTTCTTTGAACAAGAGGTTTGTTTTTTGTGCATGCACACAAACTAACATATTCAGATAAACGCATGCATACAAACATAAACACATGCATGCAAATGACACAACCACGACCACGACCACCACCCCACTCTCTCTCTCTCTCTCTCTCTCTCTCTTACAAACACACAAACACACACATACTTTCTTGGCTGAAAAATATACACACTTCTGCTCTCAATGAAAGTATCTTAAAATGCTATGAACCTACAAAGCTGACTTCTTCCCAAGGCAATTTTTTTTCTGTTGCGTGAGAAAAGATAGTATCTGGACAATGGCTAAACCATTACATAATTGTCTGCGTGCTCCTGTCTTTCATTGGAGAGAGAGAAGAAGATTACTGTGTCCTTTGTTTCGTGTTTGCCTTTCTGTTGGAAAAGAGGCGATTCAGGTTCCATTTGCCCTTGAGACACTTTGAGTCAATACCATTTTTAGTATACAGTACTTGGTAAATCTCTTGTGTTTTGAACATGCTGTTTCTCTTGTACACATTAAGATGCGTATACAAATGTACTTATACAAGCAGGAACAAATGCATGTATGTTGCATACACACACACTAACTCACTCACTCACACACACGCACACTTTCTCATATGCTTTGGAATTACATTGCACACACGCACACGTACACACATACACACACTTTTAAAAAAGTTGAAAGGAGAGAAATAGATTTTCATAAAAATACGCCACTGTTTAAGAAGTTTTATATCACTCTCAGCAGTTCATAACATCAGTTCCTGTTGTTATATATTCTTCCACAATAAGACCTCTACTGTAGTTAGTTGTGAGTATATAAATATACATACATATAAGAGAGAGCGAGAGAGTGAGAGAGAGAGAGCGAGAGAGAGAGATGTTGGTTTGAATATGGGTATGTCCTTATTATCATGTAATGAATGGCCATTAAACAAAAACAAAACAAACACTTCTCCATCTGCTTTGGAATTACGTTACATTTTCTCAAAGATATGTAGCAGAAAACTATACATACTCCTGCTATTCATGACACTACCTTGAAATACCCTGAGCCTACAACGCTGATTCTCCCCTAAAGCAGCTAGCTATGTGTGTGTTGCGTGAGTAAAGCAGAACCTGGCCAATGGCAATCCCATTATACAATTGGCTGTGAGCCCTTGTCTCTGATCAGAGAAAGAAGAAAATTACTTGATCACATGCTTGATCTTTCAGATTTCTGTGGGAAAAGTGTGACCCAGATTGTGTTTTCCATTGAGACATTTTCTTCTGTTTCCATGCTAACAGTGTTATAGTTTACTTGATAAATCTGTTGTTTGGAATAAAGTTTCCTTTTATGCGCATGCACTATACATGCAAGTAGGCATAAACACATGCATGCATGCATGCACCCATACACGCTTGCACATGCACGCGAACGCACGCACACACGCGCGCGCACACACACACACACTCACACACAAACATACACACATGTACAAACAAACCAATCACATACACTCTCCATGTTCCTCTCTCTCCTCCTCTCCCAATTTAGAAAATGTTCTCTCCTTCTTCATTTCTCATCTAGATCTATTTAAGTATTTATTCATTTTGTTTTGGATTGTTTTCATAACAACCCTACCCATATTGCGTCCTTCATTCTTTCAGTCAGTTTATCAAGACCATTGCATCCTGAGCTTGGATTTCTTTAAGGCAAACATTAAGACGGGTTTCTATCTACATGACATTGCATTGCATTACAGTTCTTAGAAATGTTAGGCATACCAAAGCATTCTTGATTGTATTTAAACAGAGACTAGTGACATTAAACTTCCACAGTTAGAGAGATAGTATATTGTTAGGAAAATTACAGATCCTTTACATGATGGTTGCAATGGTGATGATGATGATGTTGATGGTAGTGATGGTGATGATGGTAGTGTTGATGGTGATGATGGTGACAATGATGTTGACGTTGAAGATGATGATGGTGACGATGATCACTGGACAACGATTGAAAATCATTCTGTGTACTTGAAAGTTTGAATATGTGAAATGGGTACACATCATTTGTGCTATGATTTTGACCTTCACACCATCCTTAATGTTTTTGTGTACAGTGGCACAAAGTTAAAGTACAGTAACATTAATTCAGTGTTTAGAGTTCAGCGTTTTTTCTGTAAAACTATGTCTCTGTCTGAATGTGGGTCCATCTCTCTCTCTCTTCTCTCTCTCTCTCTCTCTCTCTCTCTCTCTCTCTCTCTCTCTCTCTCTCTCTCTATCTCTCTCTCTCTCTCTCTCTCTCTCTCTCTCCTCTTTTCTCTCTCTCTAGCTCTCTCTCCCACTCTTTGAAAGACTAGTAACAACACATACATATAAGAAAACAGGTAATAACCAAAACGAAGACAAGATAAGTATTCATTATTAAGACAAAAAACTTCAGCAGAAACATCCAGACATCCATATACATGAAGATGAAGGACTCCCATGTTTTCAGAAATCAGAACCATCGCAGACGTCCTGGTTTCCATGCCTGTCCCAGCACTGTTGTCTTTGCATCTCAGAGGTGGACCAGAGTCAGGCCATCAACAGTCATGGCTGATTCCGCTGCTGCCTGAGTCAGACATCACTGCCCTGATAGGAGACACGATACACCGTCGGGAATTAAGGTGACAGACTAATATTTTGTCTGCCGTCACTGGGGTCTTAAGCATGCAGGGGAATGGTTCTTGTTCCTTGGAAACCACAGTAAGACTGCCTGTATGGTTGGGTATTTGTAAACAGATATGCACGCACACTACTCATCCAGTGTATGTTTATCGTTTCATTGTTATTCCTAAGGGTTTTGATGGAGACACAGTTTAGTTTCTGCGTGGGTCCCTGATGCTAAGCTGCAGAACACTCATTAAGGATAGTTATCCTCTTATTTCTGTATAATATGATATTTGAAAAGTATCACATTGTCTGTTTAAGCACTCATTCTAGAGTGACTGTAAGCACTACTTTTTCCAATTCTGCTGACAGGACTGGGAGAAACAGACATTACAGGATGAAGCAGGAAAGGTAAGACCAAAAGTAGCCATGGTGTGTTGTATAAGAAAACAGGTCCAACCTCTCATACCCTGTGAGGTACCCTATCTACAACTGTGGTGTGTTATTGTTAATCTTGGGTGGAAGACGTGTCATTTGGAAGTCTTCCCAGCCCAAAGAAACTGATGGAATGTCAACACTGCTCTGTGTACTAACAAAGACAGGGCCGGTCTGAGTGTTGACCCAGTGTTCAGAAGTACTGGCTTGCAACCACAAGGGAAGACAGGACTGCTGCCGATAAACCAAAGATGCAACCATGTCCAAAGCATGAGTAGTGTACTCCTTTCTCAATGTTAAGAAAGGAAATAAATAATGGAATTGCATAAAGTTTTTAAAACATTTATCTGCAGAGTCGTCAAAACATGGCTACATTAACTGCAGGAAAAAAATTGTTGATTTAAAATATAATGCTGATGATTGAACCTTTATAAAATAGCTTTGATGCTGGTGACAAGCTGTGGTAGAAATACCTGTACAGACACTATCGTAACGCCTCCACATTGTGTTATTGGAGAAGTATCGGTTAAAAAATACCATAAAGATAAAACACACAGAGTCCTCTTTTCTATATAGACCTAGCAAATGGTAAAAGAGACAACAGAAATGCAGACCGTGTTTAGCAGGAAAATAAGCCTCAGATGCCCACATTATGTTTTGCATCACCTTTGCAACCCCAGACATGGTCTATGCTATGGGGAATTTGTTGGGAGAAATCTACTGACCCCAAAACACTGGTGTGGTGTTACTATGACTCTCCAGAACGAAGACAGCATGATCACACTGGGGCACACCAGGTGTGCAGCCTTACTGGCAGGGGCTTATGAGGAAGAGATCTGAACAGCTGCATTGCAATGACAGACAGTTGCCTTTCACTCATGGGAAGTGTTTGTCCCCTCAGTTTGACAGAGCAAAACAAATGGATACAGTGTTCCTGAATGATGGATTGGCCACCTTTGGCCTGGGAGTTCAGGGCCAATGATTTATTCAAGAAATTGAAGTTGTTCATTTCTTTTATGTCTTTAGGTCTTGTATCAGTCTTCCAGTGTTGCCATCAAAAGGTGGTTTGAAAATATGAGAGAAATATGGTTGAGATGCTAATTGCAAAAAAATCAATAACTTTTCTATCTTCAAAAAAAAGAGAGAGAGTTATTTTAAGAATCAATGTTAAATGCGGTCATTATATTTGCAAATTACAGCTAGTCAATCTCAGCACCTGTAAGGTAGTTACATTTAAAACATTTAAAAATTCACAGGCAAAAGAAAACAAAAGGTTGGCTTTACTTTGCTAATGGGAAATCCCCCCTCTTTCTCCATTTTAAATAATGATTATAATGAAGATACAGAATTGGAAAAACCAAGTTTAGCTGACCAAGTACAACCCTTTTAACTATTAGCTATATTTGCTTCAATGATTTAGAAACAAGATTCAGTTGCATCCTCATGGGAAAATGTACAGCTAATTTGTAATTTTGTTTTAGGAAGCTGTCATAAACTGCTAAAACTGTAAACTGTCTCATTTGATTATGACATTGCTAAGGAATAAAGCTAGAATGATGCACAGGGTGTCATGC
>CM054147.1:50457987-50462987 GCA_028751875.1 Rapana venosa
TACTGACATGCCCTCAGCATCCCCAAGGGCGAGTTTGAATAAAATCTTCAGCCATCCCAAAGGCAAAAGATTGTTATTTTCTCACTGCAGGCTGACTTCAAATGGGAGAGGGACACTATGAAGCCTACCCTATACTGGATAGTAGCTATGGTTAAATGAATATATTGTCACTAAAATAACTTAATCGACAGCTTGTTTGTTTTTTTTCTCCAAACTGAAAATCCATTTCTATACATTTGACCTGGCAAAGTTGTCTCAGGCTAAAAGCTGTGTCAGTTATTGAAGTAAGATCTACATCATACATGTTGTTATGCTTCAAAATAGTATACATTGAATGTCTTCACGCATGCCAAGCTTTAGGCAAGCTGTCCTTTCCTTTAAAAAGATTCTCTGTCTGAAGAAGTCGGTATATGGCTGCCTATATGGCTTGGTACCTAAAATCAGCCCTACACATTGATACAGAATCCATTTCAAACTAGTGTTACAGTGATTCCAATGCATTTGATTAAAACAGATCGCATAATTATTCTTGACGCCTTACAGGGTTCTAAGCTGCCGAACATGCAATAATATCAACATCAGCATCAATAACAACAGCGACAACTTGTCAAAGTTCAGCATCACATCCTGTTAAGGAATTGACAACTCTGAAAACTCTTCACAAAACTAAGCCTCAGAATGACAGACCATTTTCCCTCAGCCGTAAGTTAATTGTCTTGACCGTGATGAAATTTGTTAAAATTAACAAACAAACAAGATTGCTCTAATGAGTCTCACATCAAAACGTCAATTTCAGTTTAACAAAGCGGACACAACAAACACGCACACATGCTGCTTAGGTGAGCAGGAAGTTTGAATAATACGGGAAAAAAGTTCATAATTGTCATGATCTTTGTTCTTGTTTTTCTATTACGTTGAAATATATCACTGCTCTGTGATAACTGATTTGATTTTCAAAATGTGCCAGATCTGTCAGAATTTGAGACTCCTATGGGTCTGTCGTTTTTGGGGTGATGTCAATCAGCTATCATACAGAAATCACAATCATGGATGTTCGTGCTTGTCTGTGTCTTTCTTTCTTTGCGCGTCTGATTTTCTGCTGGTCACCCCCCCCCTCCCACACACACTTCCTCCCCCTTTACCGTCATTTTGTATCTTCATTATGTTATCTGTTTCAATTCCTTTTGCTGTTTTGTCTTCTTTTTTGTTTTAATTGTTCATGGTTTATCGTCTTCATATCATCATCATCAACGTCATCGTCGTCCTCATCGTCGTCCTAGTCGTCGTTGTCATCATCATCATCATCAGCAGCAGCAGCAGCAGCAGCAGCAGCAGCAGCATCGTCATCATCATCATCGTCGTCGTCGTCATCGTCAAAATCAACATCATCATCGCCAGCAGCACCAGCAGCATTATCATCACCACCACCACCACTGTCACCACCACCATCATCATCATCATCATCATCATCATCATCATCATCATCATCATCGTCGTCGTCGTCGTCATCATCATTGTCATCATCATCATTATTGTTATCACCAGTACCTTGATCTAGATAGCTGTTAGGGTGACACAGGAATACGCTGGTCGATAGTTTTCAGGCGCATGCCCATTTTTAATGTCTGTCTGTCTGTCTGTCTGTCTGTCTGTCTGTCTCCTCTCTCTCTCTCTCTCTCTCTCTCCCCTCTCTCTCTCCTCCCCTCACGCATAACACACGTGGACTGGATGTAAAAAAGCACATGCGTGCTTATTCCATTATCCTTGATATTAAAGAATAAATCTCTCTACTCTCCTCTCTCACTCTCTCATCTCTCATCTCTCTCTCTCTCTCTCATCTCTCATCTCTCTCTCTCTCTCTTTCTCTCTCTGGTTGAATATAGTTATTGGAGATGCCTTTTCCTCTTTCGGTTTTCATTATTTCCTTGTTGTAAAAAGCATATCGTTTAAATTGTGTTCATAATGTGCTCCTTGCCAACAAGACTGTATTGTTAATGGCAATAAATTACTTTCAGTTCAGTGTTCAGTTCTCTCAGTATAACCAAGCATTTTGCGAGTATCCAGCTTGAATGGAAGGGAGACAACCACCAGGCCAGAACTCTCCCTCTTCTTCCCCTCCCAATGCCAGACCTGATAACTGGGTCAGAGTCTTATCCCCATCTTCTACACCAGTGTCGTGGAAGCCAGGTCTGCTTTTCTCTGTGCTGTGGAATTGTCAGCCACTGTCTATAACAGTATTAGAATGATAGGTACAGCCCAAGTGGTGTTCACAGATGGCAGCAACAAATTGGGAAATACAAAAAAACTTACTCAAAAACGATATTGTATCAAGACAAATGTATGTATGTTAAGCTAGAATGGCTCAGTTGAGGTGGCTGAATTATTGACTCGAGATTTAGATTGAAATCAGCATAGAATTTATCTCGTGTTGGGGACAGGATATCTCAGTGGTCAAAGCACTTGCTTTCCCTAACCTAAGGTTAAGCAGCATTGAGCGTGACTACCAAGTGGATGGGTGACCGTTTGCATGCCTTGGCTTCAGTACAGTTCACCCAGCTGTAAATGGGTACCTGCCCTCTTTAGGGTCAGGGAAAGTAAAGCAGCGACGGAGAAGAGATGGGCACTGCCCTCAATATGCCGGTCCCTGGAGAAGCTGAGGTCTCTGACATCTCACTCCTCAACGACTGTACAGGTCATGAGACACCTTTACCTGTTCCCTTTCTTTAGAATTAACTGGTAAAGATGAGTTATGCTAGGATGAATTATATTATTTCAATCAAGTTTACCTACTATTCAGTGACAAAAAGTCACTGGTTACATCATCAAGGGAAAATATAACAGGAAGAATAACAGTAGGGCTTGACCACATAGCTCCAGGCTGGAACTGTCTATTGGAGGATGTGTTCCATGCATGAGTGAATAAACGCACTCAAGTGGAACTCTCTTTCCCTTCCAGATAAATTGGATATGTGAACTTGATACATGGTTGAAGGCCCTTATTTTGACTTGTCTTCAAACTTGTCTTTCTGTGCTCGTCTTTTTCAATTTTGAAAATATGCATGCCTGAAAAGCGGAATGAAAGAATGAAAAAAAAGATCAAGAAAAAAAGTAACCAAAATATTGAAAAAAAAATTATACAAAGAGAGAAAAAGAAAGTGAAGAAAACGAAATACAGACAGAAAGAAGTGAAAGAAGGCAAAACAATAACATAGGGTGGGAAAACTATGCTGACATGTGTTTCCACATGCAACACAGTCCACACAACTGGGGCGACACATTTTGTAGCTGAAGACATACACAGAAAGAACGAATGAATGAACAAACGAATATATTAGTAAACTCTAATAGTAGGCTTCCGTCAGTCTCGTAAGAGTATAGACTTGCACTCTAGGTGTTTATGCTCCAGAGCGCAAAGCCTGGGTAAGTCAGTATGGAGGGCAAGCTATTACCCATGCAGCAGTTTGTCCCTCATCAGCAAGTCACTAGGCCTGATATTGGGTTTAAGATTTTGGCGTGAGATGTTTGATCTTTTGTTTTCAGATTTGGGATTTAATTCAACACTGGGTTGATTGATCAGTATGAGTTGGTTGTTTGTTTATTTGTTTGTTTGTTTGTTTTCTAGAACTTGCCATTGCATGTGACTTCAATACGTCTTTGGGTGGGGGGTTTTTAAGCTGAGATCTCTACTGTTTATGTATGGGTACTTTCTTCTTCTTTTCCTCTTCCTCCTTCTCATAATGGTTATCCTTTTACGTTTCATCGTCATCGTCATCATCAACATCATCATCATTAACATCATCATCACCATCATCATAGTCGTTGTCATTGTTGTCGTCGACGTCGTCATCACCATCAGCAGCAGTAGTAGCATCACCACCATCATCGTAATCGGCGTTATCATCATCATCATCATTACCATTGCCACCACCACCCACCACCACCACCACCACCACCATCATCATCATCATCATCATCATCATCATCATCATCATCATCATCATCAAGAAAAAAAGACAATTTTGAAGATGAAAAGGAAAGTGTAATAATGAAAACCATCTGTCTGCAACAAGCAAGAAAATAAATTTCAATATAGAAATATATTGTACAGTAGTTATGGCATTATAATCATTTACTTGCTCTTGCTCCTGTTATCACTTTAGGACGGTTTTCTGCATTTAATTACAACGTGATCATTTCAGCCTGAAAGCTAACAGGCTGAACAGCGGCATGGCTTGACCATATCGCTTTAGGCTTTAAACTTCCTATTGGAAGATGTGTTCCACGCATGAGTGAACACACCCATTCAAGGGGAAATCTCTTTCCCTTCTAGGAAAATTTGAGATGTGAACTTGATATATGGGCACAAGCACATATTTTGACTGGTTTCCAAACTTTGTCTTTCTTTCTTCATAACTTCCGATTTCGAACTGTGCATGCTTGAAAGGCGCAAGCAAAAAAAAAGAAAGAAAAAGCAAATGAAAAGAAGGAAGAACTAGTAAGAAAGGAACAAACGAAAACTAAAACATCAGAAAAGAAAGGAAAAAAGAGCAGAAAGAAAGGAAAAGGACAAGGAAGGAACGTATTGTGAGTAGTTAAAACTAGGCCAGCTGACTTTTCCGCCAGCAAGACATCAAAAAATGATACATCATGGCAATTGCTTCTCTGACGGGAAATTATAGAACAAGGAAAAAGACAGAGATAGGGGATAAATATCACACACACATACACACACATACACACACACGCACTCTCTCTCTCACACACACGCAAACACACACACACATACACACACGCACACACACACACACACATACACACACACGCCACACACACACACACACACACACACACACACACTCTCTCTCTCTCTCTCACTCACTCACTCACTCACTCACTAACACAATCTCTCTCTCTCTCTCCCTATCCTTCCCTCTTTCTCTCAGAATACTTTGAAAACAAAGTGATGTCCATTCTACAAATCAATGGATAGTTACACTCTT
>CM054147.1:50467987-50487987 GCA_028751875.1 Rapana venosa
TTTATTTATTTATTCATCTATGTGGATCGGTGATCTAGAGGTAACGCGCCTGTCTAGAAAGCGAAAAGTCCGGGTCGGAAGTGTGTGATGGTTCGAATCCCCTTTGGCTCAGAAACTTTTCCCCCATCTATTAAACCATGAGTGGTTGTCTGGGCGCTAGTCTTTCGGATGAGACGACAAACCGAGGTCCCGTGTGTTGCACATAGTTATTCAGCGCACGTAAAAGAAACCACGGCAACAAGAGTGTTGTCCCTGGCAAAATTCTGCAGAAAAAAGCCACTCTGAAAGGGAAACAAATACAGTTGCAGACAAAAAAAAGGGGTGGCGCTGCTCTTGTGGCGACGCGCTCTCCCCAAGGAGAGCAGCCTGAATTTCACGCAGAGTAATCTCGTGACTTAAAGGGTTATAAATAAATAAAACAAATAAATAAATTTATCTCTTTTTTAATGTATTTTTTTACCTATTGATTGATTGACTGACTGGTTGAATGGTTGATTGATTGGTTGGCTGATTTGTTTATTTTATTTATCTATTCATTGTATTACTTGTATATTCATTGATTTGGGGGTTTTCGTTTCTTTATTCTAGTGGCATTTAGCCAAGCATATCTATGAATCTATTTATTTATCATTTATCATATTCATTTACTTATCTGTTTACTTACTTATTACTATTTACCGTATATTTATATTTTCCCCCGATGTCTGACACTAGCTATCATAACAGGAAAGGTTGCATACGCATAAATATCAATATTTGCTCAACCTTGGAGCTCTAGCCGTAGAAGTATACAATAATGACTTATTTACAAAAGTGGATGAAGAAATGGATAGATAAGTAAAGAAAGAATACACATTATCACACATTAGTACTATTTTTAGCGATGATATTGAAACATAAGATGACAAAAACAGAGGCTATCATTTGTTATGTATGCTGTTGTTGAAAAGTACGTTTTCTCCAGAAATAAACACAGCCCACCTGCAAGCCAGTTACACCAGATCTCTCTCTCTCTCTCTCTCTCTCTCTCTCTCTCTCTCTCCTCTCTTCTTCTCTCTCCTCTCTCTCTCTCTCTCCTCCTCTCTCTCTCTTTCTCAATTCCGTGTATTGTGGCCTAAGTTCAATGTGCATAATATCAAAGATGTTCAGAATTCATAGTTCAGAGTTCAGAGCTCGAACTCTCTCTTGTTGTTCTTGTTGCTGTTGTTTTCTTCTTCTCTTTTCTTCCTCTCCTCCTTCTCCTTTTTCTCCTCTTTCTCTTCTTCCTTATTCTTCTCCCTCCTCCTCCTCCTTCATCTTCTCCTCCTCCTCCTCCCTCTTCTTCTTTTCTCTTTATTCTCCTCCTCCTCCTCACTCCTCCTCCTCCTCCTCCTCATTCTTCTTCTTCATGTTCTTCTTCTTCTTCTTCTCCATTATCCTCCTCCTCCACTTCTTCTTCTTCCCTCATCCTCCTTCTTATTCTCCTCCCACTCCTCTTTTTCTTCTTCTCCTTCTTCTCCTCCCCTCCTCCTCCTCCTTCTTCTCCCTAGCCTTCTTTCTTTTCTTCTGCTTCCTCCTCCTCCTCTCTTCCTCTTCCTCTCTTCCTCTTCCTCCTCTTCTTCTCCTTTTCCTCCTCATTCTCTTCCTCCTTTTCGTCTTCTCCTCCTCCCCCTTCTTCTTCTTTTTCTTCCTCCTCTTCCTCCTTCTTCTTCTACTTCTTCTTCTTCTTCCTCTCTTCTCCTCCTCCTCCTTCTTCTTCGTTTTTCCTCCTTTTTCATCTTCCTCCTTCTCCTCCTCCTTCGTCTTCTCCCCCCCCCCCCCCACTCCTTCTTCTTCTCCTCCTCTTTCTTCTTCTCCTAGGCCTTCTTCTTCGCAATTCTTCTTCCTCCTTCTTCTCCTCCTCCTTCTCCTTCTCCTCCTCCACCTCCTCCTCCTTCTTTTTCCTCCTCCTCCTCCTTCTTTTCCGTTCTTCTTCTTCTTCTTCTTCTTCTTCTTCTTCTTCTCCTCCTCCTCCTCTCTTCCTCATTCTCCTCCTCCTCCTCCTCATTGTCCTCCGCCTCCTCATTCTTCTCCTCATTCTTCTCCTCCTTCTCCTCCTCCTTCTCCTCCTCCTCCTCCTCTTCTTCTCCTCCACTCGTCCCTCCTTCTTCTCCTCCTTCTTCTTCTTCCTCTCCTTCTCCTCCTCCTTCTTTTTCTTCTTTTTCCTCCTCCTCCTCTTCCTCCTCCTCCTCCTCCTTCTTCTTCTTCTTCCTTACACACACCAACACTGTGCCGTAAGACCAGACCCTAATATTGACTTAAGGGAGACATACAAGGTTTTTGGTGCCAGAAACAACAGAGTTCCAGCATCTTCTAATCAGGCAGATACAGCGGCAGATTAACGGTACCACGGTTCACCTGTTGCAATAAATAGACTCTCCACATGTCTGCTAGTATCCTCATTTTTTTCTGGCATAGCTCAGTTCGTTTCCTTTCTTCCTTCCTGTCTTTAGGAAGGATTATGCAAGCCTAGAAAAAGTGTGTTTGTTGGAATGTAATGTCTGTGTATGTGTTGTGATTTTGAGTGTACGGGAGTAAAAGTGCATAAGGTAGAGTGTGTGTTTGGGTGGGTGGGGGGGGGGGGGGGCGGGGGCATGGGGGGAGGTGGTATGTGTGTGTATCTTTTTTTTTTTTAAATTTCGAGGATAATGGAATAAGCACTCATGTGCGTGTGTGTGTGTGTGTGTGTGTCTGTGTGTGTGTCTGTGTGTGTGTCTGTTGGGGGGGGGGGGGGTATGTGTGTGTGTGTGGGGGGGGGGGGATGTGTGTGAGTATGTATGTGTGTATGTAAGGAGCATATGTGTGTGAGTGTGTGTGTGTGTGCAGGGGACATGTGTGTGTGAGAGAGAGAGAGAGAGACAGAGGGGAAAATAAATAAATAAATAAATAAAAAAGAAAGATACAAACAAAGAAACAAAAAGAAACAAATAAATAAACAAAGAGAAATAGAGAGAGAGCGTGCAGACAGAGAAACAGACAAACAGACAGATAGACAGACGGATAGACTTTCCACACATATAATATGCTAGTATCCTCATTTTTTTCTGGCAAAAGTTCAGTCTGTTTTCTTCCTTCCTGTCTTTAGGAGGGATTATGCAAGCCTAGAAAAAGTGTGTTTGTTTGAATGTGAAGTCTGCGTATGTGTTGTGATTTTCAGCGTACGGGAGGAAAAGTGCATAAGATAGTGTTGTGTGTTTATTTTATTTTATTTATTGATTCTTTTATATCGAGGAAAATAGAATAAGCACTCATGTGCTTTTTTTACATTTCAGTCCCCGTGTGTATGCGTTTTTTTTTAAAAATTTGTCATCTGTGTTTAGAGGGTGTGTGGAGGGTGTTTGTGTGCGCGTGAGTATGTGTTTGTGTGTAGATGGATAGAAATATATAAGATAGACAGACAGACAGACAGACAGACAGACGGACGGACGGACGGACGGTTGGACGGACGGACGGAAGGATGGATACATACATACATAAACACATACATACACACATATATGCATACATACATACATACATAATCCATACACACATACATACAAACATACATACATACATACATACGTACATACATACACACGTGCATGCATACACACGTTCATGCATACACCCGTGCATACATACGTCCGTACATGCATACACACATACATACATACATACATACATACATACATCATATAATATACATACATACACTCATACACACACATACATACATACATCATACATACATACATACATGCACGCATGCATACATGCATGCATACATACATACATGCACACACACACACACACACACACACACACACACACACACACACACACACACACACACACACACACACACACACATAGACTAAACCATTAAACAGGACAAAGTAAGGACAAACAAAGAGACAGGCATAACTTTTTTTAACGAAGTTACAAATTGGACACCTCGTTTTCTAACTGCTGAAATCAACACCTGCGCCGAATAAAGTGCCCAATATCTGCAGTCTTGCTATGGCAACGATTCTGTGGTATTCAGTAATAAGCCATTTCTCTGCGTGATATGGCAGGCCATGCTAACTACTGTCCATAAATTTCGATGGAGTCTGTGTCGTGTCTAATGATGTGAACGCATGATTGGCAAGATAGTACAAGCAGCAAAATGCAACAGCTAGTTTGCCTTGAATGTTTGTTGATTTGTTTTTATTCAATTGGTTGGTTGGTTTCTTGGTTGAGTAGCTGGTTGGATGATTGGTTGGTTGGTTGGTTGGTAGGTTTGTTGGTTGGTTTCTTGGGTTGAGTGGTTGGTTGGTTGGTTAGTTGGTAGGTTGTTTAATTAATTGATTGGTTAGTTGGTTGGTAGTTAGCTGGGTGTGTGTGTTGTGTGTGTGTGTGTGTGTGTGTGTAGGTTTGGTGATTGGTTCATTGGTTTATATTTGTTGAGTTTTTTTGTTTTATATTATATCAAAATGCTTGGGGTAAAGCAAACACGTCGGACAGATGTCACAATCATTAGCTAAGGAAGAGCTCAGTATTTCAGATTTTCTAAGTTTGTTTCTTTAGAATTATAATTATGAACTTTAAGCCTTTAAACTGGTTACACACACTAGGGGCACCCACACAACAACACACACACACACACACACACACACACACACACACACACACACACACACACACACACACGGGGACTTGATGCTAAATAGAACATGAGCGCTTATTCCATTATCCTCGAAATAAAAAGAGAAAGGAAGAAAAGAAGAGAAAACAGAAATACAAACACACGCACACCTGTGGAAAAACAAAACATCACAGCCACATCTTCCGAGCAGGTGTGCGTTACCCATCTCAGCTAGTACTGACAGGTGAAACTTCCGTCCGGACAAAAATGCCAGACACCTTGATAAATGAAGATGCAGGATGTGACCAGTGCCGTTCACCTCTGCTTCTTTACCATGATTCAGCCTTTTGTCTATATGTTGACTATATTGGGCAAATACTCACACACACGTGTAAAAATAAAAAGAACACCCAAATGTGCATGATCAATAAGGAATGTCAACATGTGTGCAAATCATGAGCACAGGTGGTTGCATGTACACACGCTCACTTGCACATCGTTTGGGTATTAAACGTTTTTATGAACAATTTTACTGTGAAATGGAAAGACTGATTGCAATTTTGAAATTTTACAAACAAACAAAGACGCATAGACAACACACACACACACACACACACACACACCACACCTGCACGCACGCGCGCGCACACACACACGCTCGCGCACACACACACATGTGTGCACGCACTACACGTGCATGAGTGTAGTCACCCCCCCCCACCCCCCCCCCCCCCCCACACACACACCTGTTAAAAGCAAAACATCACAGCCACATCTTCTGAGCAGGTGTGTGTTGTGTGTGTGTGTGTGTGCGTGCGTGTGTGTGCGTGCGTGCGTGCGTGTGTGTGTTGTGTGTGCGTGCGTGCGTGGTGTGTGTGTGTGTGTGTGTGTGCGTGTGTGTGTGTACGTGCTCACCACCTGAGCTAGCAGTGTCAGGCGAAACTTCCTTCTGGAAGAAAATGCCAGACACCTTGATAAATGATGATGAAGGATATGAGAAGAGTCGTTCACCTCTGCTTCCTTACTGTGAATAGCTTATGTGGTTTATGTGTAGATGTTATTGTGCTTTTGCCAATAGATATGTGTAAATGAAGAGGTTTGTGTGATCAATCAAAATGTATAGATATGTGTGTGATTATGAGCACATAGGATTGAATGCACACACGCGCTTGTGCACATTGTCTCTTTATCAATCTTTTACTTGGACGGCTTATATAATGAGAAATGTACTGTATGGGTTTGATTTTGACAGACACATGTGCACAGGCATGAACGTGTGCGCGCAAACACAAACACTCACACACACACTCACACAAACACACACTCACACACACACACAGTCACACACACACTCACACAAGCAGGGACACGTACATACACACACACGCTCTCTCTCTCCCTCTCATTCTCTCTCTCTCTCTCTTGCGCGCGCGCACGCAGACACCACACACACACACACACACACAAGCACGCACACACACACAGACACACATACACACACACATAAGCACAAGCATACGCATTCACACACACACACACACACACACACACGACAACACAAGACAAGACACACGTATTGATCGAAATCAACACAACACAGCACACACTAACACAAACACACACGCGCGCGCGCGCGCGCGCACGCATATTGAAGAAGCTCACAGTCACAGCAGGTTTATGAATACCAAGTGAGTTAGCAATACCAGGTGACAGTTCCTTCCGGAAGAATGTGCCAAACAACTTGATGAAAAATTGCACAAAGGGGGGGGGGGGGGGGCTATAGGTTGTTCTACTTTTCTCCTATTTTCTTAATATTCCGTTTGCTATAATGGTTTAAATATGGTTTATTAAAATAGAAGAAACCTTCTGTGATTTCTCCAAACACACATACGCGCACACACAGGAAGGTTGCAGGAAGGCTAAGATGTTCGCCTGCCAGCAAGTAAACCGTGAAGTTCTGGGTTCGATTCCCAGCCTCGCCCTTTCTTCCCAGTTTGACCAAAAAAATCGAACTGAATGTCAAAGTCCTTCGGATGAGACTATAAACCGAGGCCCCGTTGTTCGAACACATGCAGAACATCTTGCGCACACGTTTAATCTTGTTCCGCTTTTCGAAAGAGTAGGCCATTGTGTGCCGGTAGAAACAGATGACTCAATTTACAAAACCGCATACACACGGGGACTAGATGTAAAAAAAGCACATGAGTGCTTATTCCATTATCCTCGATATTAAAAAAATAAATAAATAAACACACACATACACACACTCACACACACACATACGTACACACAGACACTTTGCTGTGCACATTCCTTGGTCCCTCCTCACACACAAAACACATACACGCATACACACACACTTACACTTACACAAACACCACACTCACACACACACACACACACACACACACACACACACACACACACACACACATAAGTGCTTATTCCATTATCCTCACATAAAAGAATACAATGAAAAAGCAAAAAATAAAACACACTCCACACACACACACACACTCACACACACCACAACACACTACACATTCACACACACACACACACGCACACACACACACATCACTCCTCACACACACTCACACACACACACACTGCACACTCACACACCTCACACACACACACTCACACACAACAACACACACACACACACACACACACACACACACACACACACACACACGTGCATGGATGCGGGACAGAGACAGACACAAAGAGGCAGGCAGACAGACAGAAAGAAACAAACAGAAAGATAATATTGTTTTAAGACAAAGAAACAAATACATGCCACACAGAATGGATGACCACAGGTGCTAAGAAACCTCCAGAAGCTAAGATTTGTCTACAGAGACCGTTTGAAGTTTTTGCTTCCCATATAAGGTCATGCACAACAAATCAGAAAGTTGGGAGACGTATTTGCACTTTAGTGTTCTTTATCATGTCTTACTTTTTCTTGCAGTTTTGTTTTCTAGAAAAAAGGTGTTGTTTTCTTAGAAAAAAAAGAACAGCGTACATTAAAAATACATCTTCTCTATCTTTACTTAGTTTTATTCTGATATTGTCACAGATTTTGTCGCTAGTATTGACGTATTTATTTGCCACAGATTTCCTTGTTTTCTAAATTTTACTGGCTTGAGGGTTAGATAATTTTTTTAATAAGGTTAAAAAAAAAAGAACTTACTGCCCCTTTTCAAAAAGAGGACGAGTTGACAGCCCTGATATGGCCTCTGTGGTCGGCGGGGCTATAAACAGGATAGGATTGGATTGGATTTGCCCTGTTCAAATGCCGTATAAACAGGATAGGATTGGATTGGATTTGTCCTGTTCAAATGCCGTATAAACAGGATATGGATTGGATTGGATTTGTCCTGTTCAAATGCCGTATAAACAGGATATGGATTGGATTGGATTTGCCCTGTTCAAATGCCGTATAAACAGGATAGGATTGGACTGGATTTGTCCTGTTCAAATGCGCATAAACAGGATAGGATTCGATTTAACTGTTGAAATGCCGTATAAACAGGATAGGATTGGATTGGATTTGCCCTGTTGAAATGCTGTATAATCAGGATAGGATTAAATCTGCCCTGTTCAAATGCCGTATAAACAGGATAGGATTAAATTTTCCCTGTTCATATGCCGTATAAACAGGATAGGATTGGATTGGAGTTGCCCTGTTCAAATGCCGTATAAACAGGATAGGATTGGACTGGATTTGTCTTGTTCAAATGCCACATAAACAGGATGGGATTGGACTGGATTTCTCCTGTTCAAATGCCGTATAAACAGGATGGGATTAGACTGGATTTGTCCTGTTCAAATGCCGTGTGTTTATAATGTGTTACACTTGTTTCTTAAAACGTGACTTCCCCCGTAGGAATGTCGAGCCTCTGTAGGTATAAAATAGCATCCCCACCTTCTGGAAATTCTGTGCCAGGAATTCCCTCATTTATATCCCTCTCTTTGTTTCTGTCTTGTTCCTTTTCTTCCTGTCAGCTCTTTCTTGTCTAGTTTCTACATACTTGGTCCATTCTACTGCCTCTCTTTCCAGAAAGACATAAAAGAAAACACTTTTCTCCATGCCGAAGTCGGATGCGCTAGGCCTGACTTGTCAGGCGATTAACGGCAGCGTAACGCATCTTTGCTCATAGACAACAATAGTTGCTGTCTCAGCACTCGACGAGGAAGAAGGAGTAGAAACATGATGATCTTTTTATTTACCAGGCTTGGTTAAATGTTCCTAGACTATCATACGTTTCATGTTGAAAAAGACAATGCAGAGATAAATGTTAGCAGTGAACGTTTCATCTTACAAAGATTATAGATGTCCACGCAAATTATAAACAACAGGCGCCTACACACACACACACACACACACACACACACACACACACACACACACACACACACACACACACACACACACACACACACACGCAGAGTCAGAGAGACAGAGAGAGAAAGACACAAAGAGACAGAGATAGAGACAGAGACAGACAACAGAGACAGACAGAGACAAAGACGAGACAGACAGACACACAGAGACAGATACAGACACACAAAAGATACACACAAACAGAGACATATAGAAACAGGGAGACAGACATATACACAGAGACAAAGACAGAGCGACAGAGACCAAAACAGACACAGAGAGACACAGAGAAACAGACAGAGACAGAGATAGACGCACAGAGACGGGAGCGTGCGCACAAGTAAAGGTGTCTATTTAGAAAGCTTTGCTTGCATTAGATTCACACAAATCGTTTACTGTTATATTTCGATCTCTGTACTGTATGCTGGGTGCAGAAATGTCGCATAGGGTTGATACTGGTCCTGTTTTCTGTCTGTCTGTCTGTTTATGTCTCGTATCTCTGCAATTAATACAAGACATACGTGTCACACTTTCTGACAGTTTTTCTTGACATTTGCAAACCAGTAAACTAGTTGCCTGACATTATCCTTTTCATCGTGATGCCAAAAGTACAACCGAATAATCTGTTTCCAAGTTTGTTTGGGTTTTTTGTGCTTATTTGTTTGTCTGTTGTTGTTGTTTTTGATGCTACTGTTTCTTTTTTGTTGCTATTGTTGTTGTTGTTTGCGGGGTGTCTTCTTCTTTTCACTCACAACAAAGACAAAAATGTCATGTAGACAGAAACATTCAAAGTACAATCTTTGAAATTATTTTTCGACAATGTCTTCACTTCCTTTTTACATGACAGCAAAAACTGAAACTCTTTTTCATCGAAATATCAATTTAAAGTTTGCGATAAATGGCCCACATTTTCCATGGCCCTCTTACAAGCCTACCCCCCTTAATCACCAACTTCGCAGTTATTTTCTCACACTTTTGAGAGCATACCACACTTCACATAAAGAAATCGGCCATGACAGAGAACGATTTACACTGCAGTACAGTGGCAGACGGGATAGCTCAGTGGTCAGAGCACTCGCTTTCCTCCAGCCAAGGTTAAGCAGCATCGGGCGTGGTTACCACTTGGACGGGTGACAATTTGCGCGCCTCGGCTTCAGTACAATCCCCCAGTTCCCTCACCTGAAAAGGGTGCCTGCCTCTTTAGGGTCAGGGAAGGTAAAGCAGCGAGGGAGAGGAGATGGGCGCCGCCCTCAATATGCTGGCCCCTAGAGAAGCTGAGGTTTCTGACGCCTCGCTCCCCTACGACCTTATGGGTTATGGGACACCTTTATCTTTACCTTTTTTACAGTGACAAAGGGACAGACTAGCAGGCACGGATTTTTATTTTCCCAGAATGCAGTTGACGTGTCCTGTTATGTCACAGTTTCTCTGTCTTCAAGCTGTTTTAAAATATACACTGTTCCTCCTTCCTTTGATGCATTGCTTAAAGTTTTCTTGTGAGTGTGGATTGTGTGTGCAGTTCTTAGACAAAGGAATCACGATACATGCACGCGAACACGCACGCATACACCTACATCACATCACATCACATCTCATAAAAAGTATAGAAAATAGTTGTTTTTCTTGGGGTTTTTTTGCGGCTGCTTGCTATAGAGGAGGAGGAGGAGGATGGTGATGATGATGGTGATGATGATGGTGATGATGGTGACGACGACGACGATGATGATGATGATGATGATGACGGCGACAACAACGACGACGACGACGACGGTGATGACGATGACGGTGATGATGACGACGATGACGATTATGATGATGATGACGATGATGATGGCTGAAGAGGGAGGGGGATATTGTTTTTGCTGCTCTTCTGTTATTGTTATTAAACCTTCCCCAGCTTAAAGCCCTAGGAGTTACCAAGAACACGCACTCTGTCTCCCTCCCCACACCTGGGAATCATAGTGAGACTGACAACTACATGTTTCATGTTAGGTTTGACGTCATGGTGTTTTCGAATACCTCACCATACACACAGCTACATCCCGACTTCAGAAGTATTGTTTCTCTTTAATGGAGCGAACACTTTGGTATGCTAAGAACTCATCATGGATAAAGACAGTAATGTCAGCATAACTTCCAAAGCATAACGACACATGAATGTAGGTTCTGTCACTCCGTAGCATTCATATTAACTGACAAAGCTTTGGCATGGATTAAGCACAGAAAGTAGTGTATCTCCCAATTACAACACTCAATCTTATAATATTGCCTTGCTCTTACTATTCAACCTAAATCGACAAGTCTAAGCAATAATTTCTTCAATAAATTACACACACACTAGCAACTACCAAGTCTGTCTGTATGAATGTTTAGGGGAGATAGACATTCTTAGCAATTATTGACGATACAGCAATCCATTGCGACACAGCACTGACAGTGACGCTAATGACACGGTCTGTGTTCGCACAGTGATACAAATGGTAGCAATAAACTAAAGTAGGTTCTTCACAAAGGTCTAACGCAGTTGGCTCCCAATTTTATCTCTGTCTACACGAAACAAATGCCTTCATTGTCTGCAGAGTCGGTGACATTAATAGAAACCATTTGTTTGGTGGAATTTGCTTGTGAGTGCTAATAGAAGTGGCTAGGGCTAAGATTTATATCTTTACGTTTTACTGACTTAGCAACACTCTGGGCTGCAATTTCGTGGTGATTGTGTACCTACCAACCAGCCAACCAGGCACTGAGCCAGATTCTCAACCAGTTAGTCACTCAACCACTGAATCAAGCAAGCAACCAACCGATCAGCCAGCCCACCAAGAGAGAGAGAGAGAGAGAGAGAGGAGAGAGAGAGAGAGAGAGAGAGAGAGAGAGAAGAGAGAGAGAGAGAGAGAAAGAGATACAAAAAGACAGAAAGAAAGAAAGGAAGACAGAAAGACAGACAGACAGACAGACAGAAAAAACAGAAACGAAAAAAGAAAGAAAGAAAGAAAGAAAGAAAGAAAGAAAAAAGAAAGAAAGAAAGAAAGAAAGAGAAATGTTACCTCCATCAAGGTTGAGGAATGGATCTAGAAAGACATATCAGTGCTTTTTCGTTATATTGTAAAAAAAGTTATGATAGCAATAATGATGATGATAATAATATTAATAATAATAATAATAATAATAATAATAATAATAATAATAATAATAATAATAATAATAATAATGATGATAATAATGATCATGATGATGATGATGATGATGATGATGATGATGATGATGATGATAATAATAACAACAATAAAGATTTGCCTTGTCTTTCCTCGGCTTCCCTTGCCTTGACTTGGCTTGACTTGTATGTGTCTGATTGTATGCTTCTGTCTATCTCTGTATGTCTGTCTCTGTCTCTGTGTCCGTCTTTTTCTGACTCTGTCTCTGACTGTCTCTCTGTCAACGTCTGTTTCTATG
Source organism: Rapana venosa (assembly GCA_028751875.1). Taxonomy (NCBI): domain Eukaryota; kingdom Metazoa; phylum Mollusca; class Gastropoda; order Neogastropoda; family Muricidae; genus Rapana; species Rapana venosa. The sequence goes on from CM054147.1 coordinate 50,480,455, forward strand.
TCTCTGTCTGTCTCTTTCTCTGTCTCTTACTTCAACTTCTTCCTCATCCTCTAACCCTCATACTCAATAGTCTTTTATTTCTATTGTTAACATTAGAAACTCCCCCATGTAATGCAATATTATGAACAAATATATCTCTACGCATCGTCCATATATGGCTAAAACGAATAATTCTACTCAGAAATCCATTTTTATAACGAAAGCTAGACACTCAAATCACCAATGGCTGACTGGTTAAAAATCTGGCTCAATGATTGGCTGATTCCGTCTCTAAACAAAATGGACGGCATGAATTGTACAACACATGGGGACTGTTTATTGCGAAAACACAGCATGTATTTTTCCACTGCACTCATAAACAAAAAAGGAAACCCTTGTCTATCATCGAAAATAGAATAGACTAGATTGCAGTTGTGAATATTCGTTTTTGCGGAAACAAAAACACTGGATTTTGTTTATTGATCTCTTTTTGTCTGAGATGCATTTTTTTCTAAGATGGCGTCGCTTTGATTTGAAGTTCCAACGGATGCTTGCATTTTGCAGCTTCTGAGTTTAACAAAACATTATATAAGAATCAGGAAACATCTACCAAAAATCCCAAACTTCAATGCTTTGATGTCTGTTGGAGCATCGAGGTCAGCAAGTACAAAGATTAGAAAGTTCAAACATATGTGTGTGTTTGCGTGTGTGTTTGTGTGCGAGTGTGAGTGTGTGTGTGAGTGTGAGTGTGTGTGTGTTTGTGTGTGTTTGTGTGTGTGAGTGTAAGTGTGAGTGTGTGTGGAGTGTGTGTGAGTGTGTGTGTGTGTGTCTGTGTGTGTTTATGTGTGTGTGCGCACGCGCACATGTCCACGAAGAGAGAGAGGAGAGAGAGAGAGAGAGAGAGAGAGAGAGAGAGAGAGAGAGAGAGAGAGAGAGAGAGAGAGAGAGAGGAGAGAGACGGAGACAGAGACCGAGACAGACAGAGAGACAGACAGACAGAGAGAGTGAGGTAGAGTGTGTGCGTATGTGTGTGTGTTTATTATAGTTATTCTTTCTTTTATATCGAGGATACTGGAATAAGCGCTTATGTGTTTTACGTTAAGTCCCCTTGTGTGTGCGTTTTCGTTAATTCTGTCATTTGTTCCCACCGGTACACAATGTCCTACTCTTACAAAAAGCGGTACACGATTTAACGTGTGCACAAGACGTTCTGCGTGTGTGTGTGAATGCGTGCGTGCGTGCGTGCGAGCACGCGTGTGTGTGTGTGTGTTGACAGGAAGCACAGGCACACAGACAAGAGAGAGAAGTTAGTTGTGACAGAGGGTAAACAGATACACCCTGGAGATTGCAGTCAGGTATCACCAACAGATCCATCACACGTCTGTGCATCAACTAGTCACGGAACATCTTCACACACTCACTATACTTTCTTTTTTATGAGCATCATTACTGAATGGTCGCATTCATTTTTCGCATTGCTGAAAAATTGTGAAGGAATCAGCTTTTGTTTCTTCAATAATCATCGTTACTGAATGTTCACAATGTGACCATTCTAGTCATTATTTTCACATACACCCCTCATATACCCACCCTCCTACACACAAACTCACTCACTCACACACATACATACACAAAAACACAAAGACAGACACACACACAGATGCACAAACACAACACACACACACCACTCGCGCATGTGTGCGTACACATACGGCTATGCATCTCCCCCTCCCCCCTCCACATACAACCAACACACACACACACACACACACACACACACACACACACACACACACACACACACACACACACACACATTGTGAAGGAATCGGGTTTTTTTGTTGAGTCATTTTACACACACAGAGACACGCACACATACACACACACCCGCACGCTCATACACATACACGCACACACAGACCATTATTGATTGTTTGCATTCATTGTGATGAGCCAAAGAAGAAGCCAAAGCCAATTTGAGCCAAAGAGATGATTATAACTGCTGTTTGCACATACACACATACACACTTAGCACAGAACTTTTTGCCAACATACAACGAAACTGCAGTGTCCACGAAGCCAAAGAACTTGACCTTAGTTGACCAGCACATGGCCGCAAGTTGTCCTTGGGCTGCAGCTGAAAGAGTAGCGCTGACCCTACACTGACCTGTGTGTGGACAAAGACTTGACCACCATCCCAGAGTGACCATCACTTGTCCACAAACTGTCTGTTGTCTGACGGGTCGACAGTGACCGTACACTGACCTGTGTGTAGTCCAGGAAATGGTCACTGTCCCTGAGTGACAGGCACGTCAATCATTCATGCCCCTACTGTGTAGTTCAATGTTTCTCCACGGAGTCCAATACTGGGTTTTTTGTTACATGTGATGATGTCTTTGTTAATATGAACTGAGCTAAAAGGGAAAAAACTGTCAATCTTTTGTGGAGGATATGTCTGCCTCCGGTTGCTATGTGTAGTATGGCTACCGTACACTTCACATATCTGTTTTTTTCTCTATGTCTTTATTTCTGCATTCATTTGATTTTATTATTTAAGGATAATAGAATCAACACTCAGGTCCTTTTTTTACATTCAGTCACAGTGTGCATGCAGTTTTGTAAATTTTGCCATCTGTACCCTCCGGCACACAATGGCGCACTCTTCAAAAAAAGCGGAGCAACTTTTAACGTGTGCGTAAGATGTCCGTTCGTGTAAGTATTTGATGATGATGTTGTACATAGCGATTTATTTTATTTGTATGTCTGCACGTAGAGTATTGAGCATATCTTTTGTCTTTGCTATTTTTTCTGTAAATTATGTGGGAGACCCTGGCTGCATGTAGGAGAACTATTAGCGTCACTTTAAATGCAAACCTCAGAGAGAGATAGAAAGAGAGGAGAGAGAGAGAGAGAGAGAGAGAGAGAGAAGAGAGAGAAGAAGAGAGAGAGAGAGAGAGGAGAGAGAGAGAGAGAGAAAGAAGAGAGAGAGAGAAGAGAGAGGAGAGAGAGAGAGAGAGAGAGAGGAGAGAGAGAGAGAGAGAGAGAGAGAAGGAGAGAGAGAAAGTGGAGAATGGAGTGGAGGGAGAGACAGACAGACAGACAAACCGCCAAACAGACAGAGACAGATCGACAGAAAGAGGGACAGACAGAGAGGGAGAGAGAGAGAGACAGAGAGAGGGGGGTGTTTAACACCTAACTATAGAAAACTTGACTTACTTGACTTATGCCTCTTGGTTCCTTGGGGAACATAGGGCTGCAACAGCACCCCTCCAACGAACTCGGTTTTGGGAGATCCTCTTCAGCTCGGCCCATGTCATTCCGGCTGCCTTCGTTTCTTCGTCAACACTTCTGCGCCAGGTCTGTTTTGATCGACCAACTTTCCGCTTCCCTTGTGGATTCCAGTCAAGGGCCTGTCTAGTGACACTTGACGCAGGCTTGCGGAGTGTATGGCTGATCCATCCCCACTTCCTTTGTTTAATAATGGACTCGACTGGGATTTGTCTGGTCCTGTCCCACAGTTGTTTGTTGGATATGACTTCCGGCCACCTGATGTTGAGGATGTTCCTGAGGCATTTGCTGGTAAAAGACTGGAGTTTGTGGGTATTGGATTTTGCTACCCGCCAGGTTTCTGAGCCGTTAAGTAGGACCGATGTGACATTGGGGTTGTAGATCCGAATCTTCTTTTGAAATGAGAGGGCTGTTGACCTCCAAATTGACCGAAGAGTGTTGAAGGCATGACGGGCTTTGTTGATTTGGCACTTGATGTCTTCATCTGTTCCCCCATCTTTACTGACGACACTGCCCAGGTAAATAAACTTGGTGACTTCCTTGATGGTTTCTTGCTGCAGTCGCACTGGGTCATGTGTTTTGTTGTTCACCCTCATGACCTCCGTCTTCCCGATGTTGATTTGGAGGCCAGTCTTTTCAGCTTCTTCAGCAACACGACAGAGCTTCTCTTGTGCGTCTTGTTGCCTGTGGGAGAGAAGGCTGATGTCGTCTGCGAAGTCCAGGTCTTCCAGCTGCTTCATGAGGGTCCACTGTATGCCGGTTCTCCTGCCTGCTGTGGCTTGCCGCATTATCCAGTCAACCACCAACAGCAAGATGGTTGGCGACAACAGACAGCCCTGACAAACACCGCGCGGTCTGTACAGAGAAGGGTTCCGTCAGTTTCCCTTCATGGATGACTATAGAAAACAATGAGGACAAAATTAACGTTAAAGGAATGTGCATTAAAGAAAATGTGTGTGTGTGCGTGCGTGTGTGTGTGTGTATGTGTGTGGTGTGGTGTGGAGTGGTGGTGGTAGTTGTGGTGCGTGCGTGTATGTGTGTGGTGTGGTGTGGTGGTGGTGGTGGTGGTGGTAAGTGTGTGTGTGTGTGTGTGTGTGTGCGCGTGCGTATGTGTGCGGGCGTGTGTGTGTGTTTTCATGTGTGTGTGTATACGCGCGTACATGCATGTATATATAATATATATATATATAAAGTGTATGGTATAAACATGTATAGAGCCGCTCAAACCACATGCTTGCATATGAATATCAACATCTTGTATGTTACAAACAACATACCCATACATCACACGCACTCTCTCCTTGTTCTTCTTCTGCAACCTAGTCTTACGATTCTTCTGCAGACTACGTGCTCCTACCCTCATTACACGGCATGCAACAAGGCTGACAATTACAACAGCAGAATGAGCGAAGACCCACCTCCTGACACTGAGTGCAGACAAGTGGATAACACATTACCATGTCTGAAGAATGGATGGCAGGAAGGAGGGGAGAGACTTGGGGAGAGGATGGAGAGGGAGAAAGTTCAGGTTTTCACCTTTGCTCCTTACAGTTCCCCGCGTTGCTCTCAACCTCTGTGCTATGTGGGGTTGAGCGTACTATGTAAATGTGTGTGGGTCAGTGTACTTGTTAACTGTGTGTAGTGCTTTTGAGAAATAGCAACAGGTAGTGTTTATATTATTGTATCTTACTTCCCTTTAAATACTTGGGCTTCACAATAACTCCAGACGCCAGATGCGACACAGAAATAAAGAAGAGAATCGCTTTGTCTAAAGACACATTCACCAAGATGAAGCCCATCTTTACCAACAGAAATATAAGACTCAGCACCAAAATCAACACTCTGAAAGCCTAGATATGGTCCATCCTTCTGTACGGATGTGAATGCTGGACGCTGACAAAAGACCTCGAAAGAAGACTTGAAGCAGCAGAAATGTGGTATATCAGAATTATGAGAATAACATGGACTGAAAAGAAGTCAAACAAAGAAGTAATGGAAATGGCCGGGTACAAAAGATCCCTACTCAAAACCATCAGAAAAAGACAACTACAATTTTTGGGCACATAAACAGAGCTGATGGAATAGAAAAGCCAATATTGTGTGGAAAGATTTGTGGTACCAAAGACAGAGGAAGACAACGCACAAAATACACAAACAGTCTGAATAGCTACGCAACGAAGAAAGAATCCCCCAACAATGAACTCATCAGGAGAACTGACAACAGAGAGGAATGGGAGGCCATGATCGCCGATGTCTGCAACAGACCTGGCACATGAAGAAGATCTTACTTCCTTGTGCATAAGATAAATTCAGTTACCTGTGAGTGTGTTTGTCAAGTCAAGTCAAGTCAAATGTTTATTTCCAGATGGTACATTGAATAAGCAATGCATTTGCTTTCTTTTTCATCAAGCCATGTGCGTGTGCGTGTGTTTGTGTGTGTTTGTGTGTTTTTTGTGTGCGTGTGTGTGTCTTCTTTATGCTGACTTAAGAAGCGTATCTATCGAAGTATTAAGAATATTTCCTTGTGTAAGTCTTCATTATGTCATCAGTTATCAACTCAACTTCCACAGACGTGGAGATAAACTTCCTTTTAGCACCTCTTACAAAATTAATGGTCTAAAATCTAACAGTACGGGGCCATAGCCTACACTGAATAAACCATTTCGAGTCTCTCGCGCTCTCTCTCTCTCTCTCTCTCTCTCTCTCTCTCTCTCTCTCTCTCTCTCTCTCTCTCTCTCTCTCTCTCTCTCTCTCTCTCTCTCCTCCGCGGTTACCTGCTGTTGTGTGCTAATCCACTAAGTATAGCATGCTGTTACTCTAGGCTCATGCTCTCAATGTGCTCCTCTGTTATCACAGATTTTGCAGGTGGAAGCAGTGTTGTCGGCTCATTATTTGAGTCCCTCACTGTCAATGATGCTGTTTATACTGGCCAGAAAACACCCACAAAGTGTGTGGCAAACATGTGATTACATCGTGTGTCTGTCGCTGGCTGGCTGGTTATCATTCTGTCTGCCTGTCAGTCTGTGTGTATAAATCTTAACATATACTATGTTCTTCGTCGTCGTAGGACGCTCAGACAGCAACTATTGTTATCTGCCATGTGAGCAAAAAAGCGTTTCGCTGCCGTTAAGCGCCTGACAAGTCAGCCCCAGCACATCCGACTTCAGCATGAGAGTGAAAATCTTTCAAGTCTTTCTGGAACAAAGGTAGGAGAATGGACCAAGAAGGCAGAAACTAGACGAGAAGGAGGTAACAAGAAGAAAAGGAAAAAGGCAGAAACAAAGAGAGGGATAGAAAAGAGGAAATTCTTAGCGCAAAATTTCCAGGTGGGGATTTTATTTATACTGGCAGCCCCCCACCCCCACCTCGGTATCTCCATGGCGAATACTCTTTATCTTATTTTGTCAACACTCAGTATATGTATTCTACCTTTCCTACGATCGTTTATTTCTGGATACTATGGCTCTATTTTCGCCACACCTCTGCCCTCTCTTCATCATTTACATGCAATTATGAACAGTGGCTGACAACTTCCCAACACACAGAGAGAAGCAGACTCAGCCTCCCTCCCTGACACTGATGTAGAAGATGCAGATAGCACCCTGACCCTGTCTGCAGGTCTGTCTGGAAGCAGCATGAGAGAAAGAGCCCTACCTCTCACCTTTGCCATCACAGCTCATCTCTGTCCTGCTCTCTCCCTTTTTTCCTTTTTCTTATAGATTCGTGTTTGAACGTTTGATTTTCCTAGGCTAGCCTAAGCTATTCATATGGGCTATGTGCTAGGGCCAACGTAAAGATGCTGCTATGCTGTACAGTGTTCCTTTTTTAGGTTGCCTTCAGCTGTCATCAGGACGCACTTGTATCTCTTTTTACAAGACCTTCGAAGGCAAATGAATGCTGCCTATTATGGTGCGTCATCATTTGATGTTATGTTGAGGTTGTATTCAGCTGTTGCAAGGATACATTTGCATCTTGTTCAGCTGTTACAAGGATACATTTGCATCTCATTCAGCTGTTACAAGGATACACTTGCATCTTATTTAGCTGTTGCAAGGATACACTTGCATCTTATTCAGCTGTTACAAGGATACACTTGCATCTTATCTAGCTGTTACAAGGATACACTTGCATCTTCTTCAGCTGTTACAAGGATACTCTTGCATCGTGTTCAGCTGTTACAAGGATACACTTGCATCTTATTCAGCTGTTACAAGGATACACTTGCATCTTGTTCAGCTGTTACAATGATACAATTGCATCTTTTTC
>CM054147.1:50492987-50529262 GCA_028751875.1 Rapana venosa
TTTGCCCACCAGATGTTTCAATGCCTCATCACCCTCTCCACTCGCTCCAATGCATTTACAGACTTCAACCCAGTCCCCCAAGCATCAAGCGTTCTAGGAGGAAAGATGTCCTTAGATGAAAGATGTCTTTTTTTTGTCATCCTTGCTTTTTTCTGGGTGGGGAGTGGGGGAATGGGTTTTTTTCCCCTGAAAGTTGTATACATTATAGAGTGTCTTATGTTTTGTTTATGTGTTGAGATGTCTAGTTATTGTATGCTTGTTGTTTTTGTTTGCTTTTTTGTGCTTGTTTCTTGTATTTTGTCGTGATTTCTTTCACTGTTTCATCTATTTGGTCTTGAGCTAGGATAGAGCATCATTCACGTTGATATAATAATAATAATAATAATAATGATAATGATAATAATAATAATAATGATGATGATGATGATGATGATGATTATAATAATAATAATAATAATAATAATAATAATAATAATAATAATAATAATGTATGGAATTTACATAGCACTGAATCTTGTAAAGCAACAAATCAAAGCGCTCAGATTACTTCTTTTTTATATTGAGGATAATGGAATAAGCACTCATGTGCCTTTTTACATCCAGTCCCCGTATGAACGCGGTTTTGTAAATTTTGTCATCTGTACCCACCAGCACACAATGGCCTACTCTTTCGAAAAGCGGAACAGGATTTAACGTGTGCGCAAGATGTTCTGCATGCGTTCGCACACATTTGAGTAAGTTCGTTAAACTTCTTTTAAAACCTTACAAAAGTTTAAACCTGGTGTCAATAATTTGGCGCTATTTTATCCACTTATAAACTGTGTCTAGGGAAATTAAGCAACAAAGAAAGCAAATAACCACAAAAAGACACTATCGCAAATGTGCGCAAAACACACACACACATATACATGTTTGTTTTTTAAAAAATATTTTGCCCGCTCAATCTTAGTGGCAGGATGACCCCATATTTTAAAAACATTTAAATCTAACAATAAAAGTGGGTTTCTTTGGGTTTTTTAATTTTTTATAAAAGCTTGAAGGCCTGGTCAGATGTAATGAAGGAAATACCTTCCACTATTTCACACACAAATGATTGATCAACGACAGAAAGTGCTATACTAGGGGCATGCAAGAACAGTTAACAACAGTATGTGTGTGTGTGTGTGTGTGTGTGTGTGTGTGTGTGTGTGTGTGTGTGCGTGCGTGCGTGCGTGCGTGCGTGCGTGCGTGTGTGTGTGTGTGAGTGGGTGCGTGGGTGGGTGGGTGGGTAGGAAATGAGTGTGAATTTAATATGAACAGTCATTTGAATTCATCTCCACACAATAAATAATATGTCGTATCACGTTCCCCAGATTAACACCCTGAGAATACCCATTGTTAGTCACTTATCCCACCTGCGAAAAAAAGGGTTCTTATTAAATAAGTACACATTGGATGACAGATATTCCTGTATTGCTGGCATATACACATACGTAGTAAACAATAAGCACAACCACGTAAAAGACTTGGAGTGAAAACTACTGAGAACTATATAATCAGACAAGATAATCGTTGCCTCTACCGCGTAGTAAAACTACTGAGAACTATATAATCAGACAAGATAATCGTTGCCAAAACTACTGAGAACTAAACATTCAGACACAGTGAAAGTTGTTTATGCTGTGGTGTAAAACTCCTGATAACTTTACATATATTCAGACAAGATAATAGTTGCTTCTACAGTGTAGTAAAGCTACTGAGCACAGTACATTCAGACATGATGGTAGTTGCTTCTACAGTGTAGTAAAGCTACTGAGCACTGTACATTCAGACATGATGGTAGTTAATTCTGCAGTGTAGTAAAACTACTGAGCACTGTACTCACAGACAAGATGATAGTTGTATCTGCAGTGTGGTAAAGCTATCTCTGTATTGGTATAAAGCTACTGAGCATTGTACAATTAGACAAGATGATAGTTGAAACTGCAGTGTAGTAAAGCTATCTCTGTATTGGTATGAAGCTACTGAGCATTGTACAATTAAAAAAGATGATAGTTGTATCTGCAATGTGATAAAGCTATCTCTGTATTGGTATAAAGCTACTGAGCATTGTACAATCAGACAAGATGATAGTTGTATCTTCAGTGTGGTAAAGCTGTCTCTGTATTGGTATAAAGCTACTGAGAACTGTACAATAATTATCAGACAAGATGGTAGTTGTATATGCAGTGTAGTAAGGCTAATGAGAACTGTACATTCAAACAAGATGAGATTTATCTCTGCAGTGCTGTAAAGCTACTGTAATAAGTACATTTAGACAAGATGATAGTTGTTTTCAAGTGTAGTAAAGCTACTGAGAAATATACATTCAGACAAGATGATAGCTGTGTCTGCATTGTAGTAAAGCTACTGAGAGCTGTACATTCAAACAGGATGTTCATTGTCTCTGCAGTGGTGTTAAACTGATGAGAGCTGTATATTCAACATGATGGTAGTTGTCTGCACAGTGGTGTCAAGCTACTGAGAGCTGTACGTTCAGACACGATAATAGTTGTTTTTGCAGTGCTGTAAAACAACTGAACGATACAATCAGTCAGGATGGCAGTTGTTTCTGCAGTGGTGTTACACTACTGAGAATTGTACATTCAGAAAAAAAAAAGGAAAGTTGTCTCTACAGTGTTGTGAAAGTACTGAGAAAGTACATGCACAAAACATTATAGTTGTTTTTGCAATGCTGTAAAATTACTGAGAACAGTACATTCAGACACGGTGAGACTTACTGCAGTGTAGCAAAACTACTGAGAACTGTACATTAAGAAAAGAAGATAGTTGTATCTTTATTGGTGTAAAAAAACACTTCTGAGAACTATACATTTATACAAGATAATAATTGTTTTTGCAGTGTAGTAAAGCTACTGAGAAGTGTATATTCAGAAAGGATAATAGTTGTCTATGCAGTGGAGTTAAACTTCTGAGAACTGTACATTATGACAGGTGTCTGTACAGTGTAGTAAAGCTACGATAACTTGACATGAGGACAGGATGACAGTTGACTCTGCAGTGGCGTGGTCCGAACACAAACAGCCACCTGTTATAGAGCAGCCACTATGCACACCACCTCCACTAACCGCACAAATAAACCACTGCCAGAGGATTTATCAAGCACGCCACTATCAACCAACCCAGCAGCGGTATTTCCCAAATTTCCAGCGTAAGCCGCTAACCGGCACACTGTTGATGTTGGCAGAGACTGCTGTCCAGGAATATGGATGCACACGGCATGAGTGTGTACAGTTCCCCACAGCTGCACAAGCATACACCTGGGTGCAAAGCAGGCGCACCAGGCGTGGTGTGTTTTCTGAGACAGCTGTCAAGAGAAACTTTCCACTTCATGTTGCGATCCACACAAAAAAAGTTATGAGGTGAATAGTATACGAAGATATGGGTCACAGAAAATGGATTTTTGTGGTTGGGTTTACTGTTAAGATGAAGTAGGGATTCTTGTGGATGATCTTTTACTTCTTCTTCTTTGTCGTCATACAGCGCTCATACAACAACTATTTTTGTCTGTTATATGAGCAAAAAGTGCCTCAGTTAGTCGATAAGCGCCTGACAAGTCAGTGCATCCGAATTGGGCAGAGACAATCGTTATCCGTTTAGTTTTTCTGGGACAAAAAGGCAGGAGATTGGACCAAGAAGGTAGAGAAAAGACAAGAAGGGGGTAACACGAAGAAAAGGAACAAGGCAGAAACAAAAAGAGGGATAGAAAAGAGGAGATTTCTAGCACAGAATTTCCAGAAGGTGGGGATGCTGTTTGTACTGGCAGGATCCCGACATCCCCACGGGGGATTATAGACGGTCCACCCGCTTCATTTACATTCAGAGTATCACAACATTCAGAGTAGGTTTTAAATGCTAGGATGACAACATGCATCGCAGTCCAAGTAAGCATTGTGATAAAAAGGTCCTACAAACAATATATTTTTTAACTTGTTTCAAAAGAAAAAAACTAAACCCAAAGATGCACAAAAGCAACATTACCAGTCAGCAGTGTGATGTTTTACATCATCGTCAATAGGTTATAAAAGTAAATCTGTCAGTGGAAAAAAAACGAAAATCTTTAACAGCTTAAAAGGACTTTCCACTTTATTTATTGCTTACCACGGATATAAAACATGTTGGAAATTTATAACAGTATTGTTCTTGGGAGACAAAAAGTAGTGTCACCCCAAACATTAGTGGCCCACACGCCAAAACTTTTAATTTTCACAAACTTAGCAAGTTTTGACAAAGAAATATCATTTCCTTTAAACAGAAAACCATATAACCAACTAAAAGACAAATCTTTGAATGCAGAACAGCAGACAAAGGACCGGGTACAGATTTCAGAGAAACGATAATTCCTGTTTCTTTTTCATCAAACGTTCAGACAAGTACTGTTGTCTGACATAATTATGAGAAAACACGTGTTGCGCTACTGTTAAATGCCTAACACGTCAGGCCTAGTGTATCCGACTTTGGCATGGGAGAGAATTGTCATATTTTAACTCTTTCTGGAAAAAGGGGGTGCAAGTTGTGGTTAGCTAGTTTAGACCGATTTTATTTTCTGCTTTTTATGCAATCAATAAGCGTGAAAATACAGAAAACATATTACAAGAAAACATCGTTAGTAGTCTGGCCTTATCTTTTATCGCAGACAATCGCAAATCTGATGTTAGTTGTCATACTTTCGTGTATAATTACTGTAAATATCTTATATTTTCATTGATGTTACCTTCACTGAAGCAAAACTGGATGGTCATCATGGGGGTGGAAGTGGGGGGGGGTGGGGGGGGGGGGGTGATGGAGGGAACATGAAGGATGCAACGGCCAAAATGTTTTTTTCCCGCCTGACTTCTCTGCAATCTTCTACAGCATCTCTGCCTTGTCAAGATCAACAAGCCAAAAACAAAGAAACAACAACAAAACAAACTAACAAACACAACAACACAACAACAAACTCCAGCCAAACAGAAATCCAATACAAAACAAAAAACACACCCCAAATTAAAAAAGCAAAATAAAACAAAAAACTAAAGAAAAAAGCAAAGAAACGAAACAAGCCCCCTACTCCCCCCCCCCTACCCTTCACACCCCCCCCCTCCCTAAAAGAAATCAAATATCGGTTTCATTCTCAACGCCCCTGGTATTGAAAGGCTGGGTATACAAGCAGTAAAGCCAAAAGACTAAAGTGAAAAATAAGTTGATGAAGCGTTTAAACGAGGGTTGAGCCAAAAATGTCTACTGTTTGATTTGGCTTTTTCTTTTTTTAATCGTGAACTAACCTTGCTCCAGGCACCAAAGTCTCATCAAAGTCAGTTTAAGTGTGCTTGACTAAATGGGATCATGGCATGTTAACCTTTGCTGGGTTTTGTAGTGAAAACTTGTCATTTTGTGTAACCTTAGAGCAAGTTCAAGCGTGTATGCATGTGTGCAAGTGTGCACAGCAATTTTGTGTGTGTGCGTGGGTTGGTGTGTATGTGTATGAGTGTATGATCACTGTCTGTCTATCTGTCTGTCTGTCTGTGTGTGTGTCTGTCTGTGTGTGTGTGTGTCTCTCGCTCTCTCTCTTATATGAGAACAGATGACATAATTTTAAAAAACGCATACACACAGGGACTAGATGTAAAAAAGCACTGGAGTGTTTATTCCATTATCCTCGATATAAAACAATAAAATTTTAAAAATTTAAAATTAAAAAATTTATATCATCACCATCACTAATATCTAATCTCTCTCCATTTCAAGCCAGGGTTCCCTCAATGGCCCCTCATGCCGGGACTAAAGAGAGGGCAATAAAAGAGGGGTGGAAAATGTCAGGGCTAGTTTGGCCCCTAACCCCCTAGGGCACAGTTACTGCCAGCTTGAAACTTGTTCTCCACGAAATTGGTGATTAGATGAAAGTGGCTGTGAGCTTGCTTATATCTGCCTGATTTGATAGTTTGCCTTGGCAGGGGTTGAGTTAGTGTTAATGATCCTCCACAAGGAAATGAGTCACTTGTTGCCATCGGTCATTTTTAGTGTGAAGCAAGACATGCAAGTGTTATGACAGTTTATTTGCAAAATGAATAACATTATGTAAGAATTTAACCCTCACTTCCAGAGAAAAGTTTATTACAGGAATTCTTTTCAGTCTTCATCAGATGCTCAGACAATCTTTATTGTTGTCTGTCATATGAGCAAATGTGTGTTGCACTGCCATTACGCACCTGACGTGCTAGACGCAGTGCATCTGACTTTGACATGGGAAAAAATTGTTATCATTTAAATGTTTATGGGGGGAAAGGCAGGAGAATGGACTAAAAATGCAAAATAGACAAGAAGGAGGTAACAGGAAGAAAAGGAACAAAGCAGAAATAAAGAGAGGGTTAGAAAAGAGGCAGATCATAACACAGAATTTCCAGAAGGTGGAAATATTATTTATACTGACAGGCCCTCAGCTTCTCTACAGAGATTCTCTCTCTCTCTGTCTGTCTCTCTCTTTCTCTCTGTCTCTCTCTTTCTCTCTTTGTCTGTGTGCCCCCCCCTCTCTCTCTCTCTCTCTCTCTCTCTCTCTCTCTCTCTCTCTCTCTCTTGTTCTCTCTCTCACATATCAACTCCATCACTTTAATATCCAAGCTCCCTCCATTTCAAGCCAGGTTCCCTCTATGGCCCCTCATACAGGGACTGAAGAGAGGGACATAAAACAGGGGTGGAACATGTCAGGGCTAGTTTGGCCCCTAACCCCCTAGGGCACAGTTACAGCCAGTTTGAAACTTGTTCTCCACGAAATTGGTGATTAGATGAAAGTGGCTGTGAGCTTGCTGATATCTGCCTGATTTGATACTTTGCCTTGGAAGGGGTTGAGTTAGTATTAATGATCCTCCACAAGGAAATGAGTCACTTGTTGCCATCCGGTCATTTTTAGCATGAAGCAAGACCTGCAAGTGTTATGACAGTTTATTTGCAAAATGAATAACATTATTTAAGAATATAACCCTAACTTTCTCGGAAGAATTCATTAAAGGAAATATCTTACTTATTTGCCAAGTGCTCACTGACCATCTGTTGTTGTCTGTCATATAAGCAAAACTGCGTTGACCTGCCAATGAGTGCTCACCACATCTTGGCATGAGAGAATTGTAATCTTTAAGTATCTCTGAAAAAAGGCAAGAAAATGGATTAAGAATGCCGAAATAATAATAATAATAATATAATTATAATAATAATAATAATAATAATAATAATAATAATAATAATAATAATAATAATAATAATAATAATAATGTTTGGGATTTAAATCAACAAGGAGGAGGTGGCTGAGAGAAAAGGAACAAGGAAGAAATAAAGAAAGTGTAAGAAAAAAAGAAGGAATTTCTAGCACAGATTTTCCTAAAGGTAAGAATACTATTTATACTGATAGGCCTTTGGAATCCCCATGGGTAATCTCTCTCTCATATCATTACCATCACTAATATCTAAACTCCCTCCATTTCAAGCCAGTGGTCCTTTAATGGCTCCACATAAAGGGACTGAAGAGAGGGCAGTAAAAGAGGGGTGGAAAATGTCAGGGCTATTTTGGCCCCTAACCCCCTAGGCCACAGTTACAGCCAGTTTGAAACTTGTTCTCCACAAAATTGGTGATTAGATGAAAGTGGCTGTGAGCTTGCTGATATCTGCCTGATTTGATTTTTTGCTTTGGCAGGGGTCGAGTTAGCTAGTATTTATGATCCTTTTCAAGGAAATGAGTCACCTGTTACTACTTGGTCATTTTTAGCTTGAATATGACTTGAAAGTGTCATGACAGTTTCTATTTTAAATAATTAAAAATGAAACAGACTACAGAAAAAAGAGAAAGAGATAGAGACACTGATGGACAGACGGCAAACAGAGAAAGAGAAAGAAAGCAGGAGACAGACAGAAACAGAGAAAAAGGAGTGTCAGAGACAGACAGAGCCACAGAGAGAGAGAGAGAGAGAGAGAGGAGAGAGAGAGAGAGAGAGAGAGAGAGAGAAGACAGACAGACAGACAGACAGACAGACAGACAGAGATACAGGCAGATAAGCAAACAGACAGGCAAACAGAGAGATAGAGAGGGAGAGGGAGGGAGACAGATGGGTAGACAGACAGACAATGGGGAGAGACAAAGAGAGTGACAGACAGACACAGACAGACAGACAGACCAAGAGTGAGAGAGAGAGCAGGGAAGGGACTGGTTGAGTAGTACAAAAATAGAAATCAAGTAAAGGATGTCTCAGAAACACATGGTAACAATTAAATGTTCCCCACCTTCCATGCACACACACACAAAACTAATTAAAACCATTCACTCTAAATCAATCCTCAAATTCCCAACATAAACCACACGATTAAATGAGGAAGTTCACACCTTCTTCTCATTACTCTCATGTGTACACAGCGTCACTTCCGGTCGTCATTTTGCCGCCATAGTGTAAGGAAATATAGCAGAAGGTGAATGGAGTATCAGCACTTAGGGCTTATTAAGAGAAGGCGCAGGTGCATAAGCAGAGTCACCGGGTTGATGATGGACGTAAGTTGTTTGCGAGTGCAAATCTTGATGGTTATGGATCTCACATACAGTGACACATATAGGGCTTTGGTTGGGAGGGGGGGGGGGTGCCATTCAAGTGGTTTTTTTACCGTGCACAAGGCATTCAGGGTTCTAGATGTATTCCCTTCTTACATATTTTTTGATTAAAGGGAATGTGTGTGTTTTTGTGTACCACATTGTGCAAAACTCAAAAGGTTTTTTTCTCTATAAAAGTGAATAGCTACAGCCTCAAAGTCAAACAAGTTAGGATTATATGTAGTTTGGACATAGAGTAAATAGCAGGAAATCACAACAAGGAGAGTTTTGATAATAGGTATACAGTGCGTTTGGGGGTATTGTTTTCTCTAACAAATGTTTTACCTGGATCACTGAATGCATGCATGAGAAAATCAGAGTATAGAGTAATAGAAGCATTTCACAGCTTGCGACTGTTTCCCTCATCTACAATGTCATTCAACATTGATGTGTTTGGACTACAAACATGACTATAGCAATTTGAATGTCATCTAAAATTGCTTCACATAAGTATGAAATACTTTCATAATGCTATACGAGAATGTTCACAGAACCATGAACTGTGCCAGTCAGTTCTGCCAAAATGAAACCAGACAACATGAGTGTGGCGCGTAAAGGTCAGGAGAATCTTGACTACAGTGTGTCCTTCATTAAACATTCATCATCTCCATCACTGGCCAGCCAAGTGGCGCTTTACCACTAATGCAACATGTAAAGGGAGATAAAAGGCAAAGAGCTGACTCTGAGCTTATCATTCTCTGTGAATTATTGACCCAGTCTTTTTGTAGAGCTGTCTCCTTTAAACAGATGAAAGATAATCATTCCTTGCTTCCAAATTGCTGGGCGTATGCAAGAAACGGAAGAAGCTGATACATCATATATGACACATCAAACACAGGAAAGCATCTCGTTTAATGATGCTCTTCCTTTGTAGCCTGCATCCTGCCCCCTTTTCCATTCCCTCCATCCTGTTGGCCTAAAATCATTTCTCATTCATACGTAGATGGTGAACAGATAGTTAATACAGCGTTAATGCTGAATGAGAAAAGCAGAATAAAATCAGTAAACCATTTGTCATTTCAGGCTGGTAGTCAAGACACATGGTGCATTAAGAGCAGGCTATGTAGCTGTGCAGCTTTTCTCTGGTTGTCAAATGTATTTACAGGCTGAAGAGACAGAACCATTCACAAGTGAATAATATAGGCAAGAAAGAAAATATTATACCACACCTGCATCAAGTTGAAAAATGTACATAATGGTAGCTTTCACTTGGATCTTTGAGAAACGCCTAATGGACAACCAGTTAGAAAAGCTCACATGCAGGGTTTGGTTATTTGTAAAGCAGGGAACAAACATAACGAGAAAAATATAATCAGCATAAGATACAAGTTAGTAGCTTTTTTTGTAACCACTTTCACAAATTTGGTTAGGGGAAACAGTCTCGTTGCATATTATTTGATGATCATGTTAAAGTATTAACTGCTTATCAACATATTTAGGAACCAAAATCTGTGTCGTCATATCAAATGATTTTTCTTTCTGCTCGTTATCTAAGTCTCTTTCCTAATGTACTGTTGTATGCATAGGACAATACATGACCAATTCTAAAAATATACTTCCCATCCCTACTTCATTCCCCAGAAAAGTCACACATTTCGGAAAGCAGAAAATAAAGAAAACAAACAGAAACAAACATTAAACAAAACAAAATAAACAAAACATCAGAAAGATTTAGACGTCGAGAAACTAAGCAGAAAGACAGATGCAGAGATAGCACGTACTGAACATGCATTACACAGTTTTCTATTCAGAAGCAGCACGTCCTTTTCAAGCTCTTCAATTTGCCATTATCGAGCATGGATGATAACTCAGACTGACAAGGCTGGCTCCATAGTGCGCTTCCCTTCATTAGATGTACATTCCCCCTTCCCCCTTGATGTCTCAGATAAGTACATATGGCCAAATGAGACCTGCATGCAGGATAAAAGGCACAGGAATTGACCTGGTGCTAGCTGCTTTCCAACTGTGTATCACTTGATCCAGAGCAATGACTGGCTCTTTTCTACATAGACTCTGTTCTCTTGATGGCAGAATAAATCCTCTTTTTATTCCATGTTCTGATCATTTGCAAGGACATGAATGAAATGATGATGGACAGTGCATAGAAGGTAACGTTAGCATCAAAGAGGTGGTCTTTTTTAATAAAGCTTCAGTGTGTGTGTGTGGTGTGTTTGTGTGCATGTGCATACGTGTGCGCAAGTGCGTGCATGCGTGACTGTGTGTGTGTGTGCATGTGATGTTTGCCTGTTTGTGTATGCGGCGTTGTGTGCACTTGAATAATTTGATTGTTTGTTTGTCTTTTTTCCCAACAAGGAGGCAAAGTACCCTGTGTACTATGTAAGCCTTCAAGACATGAAATCAACAAGCAGTTTAATTGACCAGCAATAGACATATAGACAAGAGAGACAGAGTTAAAACCAGAAAGCGCATTTACTTTTCATCTAACTAGCTATTCCCAATAACCAAGTCGCTGACATACCCCCTCTGGTCTCTCTATATAAAAACTTTCATAACCTTCCGAGCTGGCAGCTGCTTACCTCTTTCTGCTCTGTGTTTGCCATTATCGTGATGATGGACAGTAACAGCAAGTGGAGGTGTTAACACTACGCTCATTACTGGATCCATCCCAGCTTTTCTTTATATAAAGGGTAGAAAGAAAGAAAGAAAGACAGACAGACAGGCAGAAAGACAGACAGAAAGACAGACAGAAAGAAAGAAAGACAGACAGAAAGAAAGAAAGAAAAATAGATAGATAGTTAGATGATTGGTAGTTAGATAGATTGATAGATGGATAGATAGATAGATAGATAGGTAGGTAGGTATTTAGGTAGATAGATAGATAGATAGATAGAAAGAAAGAAGGTATTATATCCCTCCATCCTTTCTTTAAATCAAATAAAGAATTACATCCCTGTCTTTTCTTTATAAAGAGAAAGAATGTTATCCATCTCTTCTTTCTTTATAAAAAGAAAGAATTCTATCACCCTCTCTTTTCTCTACAAAGAAAAACAAGCCTATTCACCAGTCATTTAACAAAATTATATCCCACTGTCCTTTCTTTTAAAAAAGAGAGAATTATGAAATTGGTAATGAGGAGCTGTTTTATCCTATGAACTTATCTCATCTAAATGTGTGCAGTATCATACGTTGATGTAGTTGTTCTTATTGTTGCTACTCTTTTTGATGTAGACAGATGCAGGGGTCAGGAAAGAAAGAGAGGCAGATCAGTCTGAATGGTTGTTATTGTTGTTGGGGTGAAAAAGAGGGGGGAGGGAAGAGAGAGAGAGAGATGGGGAGGGGGTGAGAGAAGGATGTATAACAAGAGAGAGGGAGACAAACAGACAGACAGACAGATAGCAAGATACTGATAGGTAATCAGCAGATAGACAATCAGACAGGCACAAAGAAAAGAAAAGACCAATAATTAAATCGACACACACATGCACATGCGCACATACACACAAACACACACACACACACACACACACAAAAAACACACACACACATACACACACACACAGATACATAGACAGACAGAGTTGAAAACCAGAAAGCCCATTTACTGTACATCTAATTAGTTATTCCCAATAACCAAGTCACTGACATGTCTCATCTGGTCTCTCTATATAAAAACGTTCATAAACTTCTGAGCTGGCAGCTGCTCACCTCTTTCTGCTCTGTGTTTGCCATTATCGTGATGATGGACAGTGACAGGAAGTGGGGGTGTTATCAACACTACGCTCATTACTGGATCCATCTCAACTTTTCTTTATAAAGGGTAGAAAGAAAGAAAAGACAGACAGACAGACAGACAGAAATACAAAAAATCGGAAAGAATGAAAAATAAAAGAAAGAAAGAAAGAAAGAAAGAAAGATAGATAGATAGATAGATATATAGATAGATGATCAGTAGATAGATAGCTAGATAGATAGATAGATAGATAGGTATTTAGATAGGTAGATAGAGATATAGAAATAGAGAGATAGAGATAGAGAGGGATAGCTAGATAGATAGATAGCTAGATAGCTAGATAGATAGGATAGATAGATAGATAGATAGATAGATAGATAGATAGATAGATAGATAGATAGACAGAATGAAAGAAAGAATTATATCCCTTCATCCTTTCTTTAAATCAAATAAAGAATTATATTCCTCTCTTTTCTTTATAAAGAGAAAGAATTGTATCCATCTCTTCTTTCTTTATAAAAAGAAATAATCCTACTCCCCTCTCTTTTCTCTACAAAGAAAAACGAGCCTATTCCAGAGTCATTTTAAACACAATTATATCCTGCTGTCCTTTCCTTCAGAGAGAGAGAGAGAGAGAGAGAGAGAGAGAGAGAGAGAGAGAGAGAGAGAGAGAGAGAGAGAGAGAGAGAATTGTAAACTTGGTGATTAGGAGCTGTTTTACCCTGTGAATTTATCTCATTTAAATGTGTGCAGTATTATACCTTGATGTAGTTGTTGTTATTGTGGCTTCTCTTTTTGATGTAGACAGATGCAGAGGCCAGGAAAGAAAGAGAGGTAGATCAGTCTGGATGGTTGTTATTGTTGTTGGGGTGAAAAAGAGGGGGGAGGGAAGAGATAGAGAGAGGGGGTGGGGGAGAGAAGGATATATAGCAAGAGAGAGATAGAGACAAACAGACAGACAGATAGCAAGATACTTATAGGTAATCAGACAGGTAGACAATCAGACAGGCACAAAGAGAAGAAAATAATCAATAATTCAATCCACACACACACACACATGTGCACATGTGCTCACACACACAAACACACACACACACACACGCACACACACATAGATACATAGACAGAGTTAAAAACCAGAAAGCCCATTTACTTTACAACTCATTAGCTATTCCCAATAACCAAGTCACTGACATGTCTCATCTGGTCTCTCTATATACAAACTTTCATAAACTTCTGAGCTGGCAGCTGCTCACCTCTTTCTGCTCTGTGTTTGCCATTATCGTAATGATGGACAGAGACAGGAAGTGGGGGTGTTATCAACACTACCCTCATTACTGCATCCCTTCAAACTTTCTAAAGAAATAAAGAAAAAAAATATATTCCTGTCCATTCTTTTAAAGAAAGAGATAATTCTTTATCTGGAGATGAGGGGCTGGGATTTTTTCTGTGAATATATGTCATCTGAAAATGTGCAGTGCCATATGTTGATATAGTTGCTGTTGTTGTTGCGGTGGTGGTGGTGGTGGGCATGGTGGTGGTGGTGGTGGGGGTGGTCATGGTGGTGGTGGTGGTGATGGCTGCTATTCTTTCATACAATAGACAGGGGCACAGAGCAGGTAAAAAAGAGAAGGAGAGCAGTCTGTTGGAAAGAACAGACAGACAGACAGACAGAGTGTGTGTGTGTCAAAGTCAAAATCAAACTTCTATTTCCAGATGGTACATTGAATGCTGAGTGGGTTCGTGCAATTGTGCGTTCGTGCGTGTGTGTGTGTGCGTGCGTGTGTGTGTGTGTGTGTGTGTGTGTGTGTGTGTGTTTGTGCGTGCGTGCGTGTGTGTGTGTGTGTGTGTGTGCCTGGAAAATTTAAGTTCAGAAAAACAGTTAGGCCTTTCAACAAGCAGACAACAGAGACCATCTGGTCGGTGTTAAGGTAATAATCACTTCCAAACTGAGTTCCCGCCCTTCCTGTTTCCTTCAATCTGCTTGGTGTTCTCATCATGACTGACAGTGGCAAAGATGACCCAGTATCAGCTCAGTATACTCATTACTGGACTGCCCCGCCACTTTTCCTTCTTGTTGTTTGAACGCTCAGACAGCAACCATTCTTGTGTATCATGTGAGCAAAGATGCATGTAAGTGTATTTAAGCACCTGACAAGTCAGGTTCAGCACATCCGACTTCAGCGTGGGAGAGAATTGTCTTTAAGTCTCTTTTTAAAAAAATGCAGGTGAGTGGACCAAGGAGGCAGAAAAAAAACCCAGCAAAAAGGTAAAAGAGAGAAAGGAACAAGGTAGAAACAAAGACAGGATAGAAAAGAGGATATTTCTAGAACAAAGTTTTCAGAATGTTGGGGATGCTATTATACTGGTCACGGGGAAGGGTCAAATTTTTAAAGTAATATTTTCTACCTGAAAGGTGCAATGCTGATTCTTTCATGAACAGATATCATATGAGTCAGTATAACATCATGTAATGTTTTGCAAACCAAAGGCAATGATAACACTGTGGCGTGTGCAGATTCTGGAAATGTTCCGAAGTAAGGTGGACAAGAGTTGGAGAAATGGCTTAATGTTGAACACACACACAGTTTTTGATACAGTGGATAAGAAATAGTGGAACTAACATGGAGTAGTATTCCTTTTAACACACAAGAAGATAGTATAAGCATAATGCTTACCCGAGTGCATCGAAAGCTGCGTTCCTGTTTCCAGCCAACTGATTTCCTTCCGAGCATCTGCAAAGGTAAAGAACAGCACCATTACTCAAGTGTATATGCCTTCTTTAGATCACAAATATGAAGAAGTAGAAAAATAAGGGCAGATCAAGAACACCATGGCAAAAGTGCCTAACATAATATCATAGTTTGGGAAGATGGGAAAGCTAAGGCCGCCCCCTCCCCCCTTGCATACCATGGGCTGAAAAGAAAGTAGGTGGGGGGGGGGGGGGCGGCATAGAAAGAAGCAATGACATGTCTACACTTTCTAAAGTGTACAAGTAGCTACAGGCTCCGTGGTCACAACACTCGCTTTCCCCAGCTAAAGTTAAGAAGCATTGGGTATGGTTACCACTTGGATGGGTGACCGTTTGCGTGCCTTGGCTTCAGTACAGTCTCCAAGTTCACCCAGCTGTAAATGGGTACCTGGCTCTTTAGGGTCATGGAAGATAAGGTAGCGAGGGAGAGCAGATGGGCGCCATCCACAATATACTGGCCCGTTCAGAAGTTTAAGTATCTCATGCTTTATCCCCCTACGACCACATAAGTCATGAGACACCTTCACCTTTGTCTTTTACAGGATCACCCTCACAAACACTTCACACACTCCACATTTCTCAAGATCCACAACCTGACCTGCTACCAATGGGTTGGTCCATAACAAGATAGGTTCCATGCACGACGCTTCCAGTCAAACCTTAACAAAGCTCAGACAAGAACAATCGCTGGAGATGACATTAACCGTAAGAAGAAGAAGAAGAAGAAGAAGAAGAAGAAGAAATTGAATTTATGTAGCGCTGTATCTTGCACAGGCAAATCAAAACGCTTAATACGATTTAGTGTTGATATGTAGGGACGGGATAGCTCAGTGGTCGGAGCACTCGCTTTCCCCCAGTCAAGTTAAGCAGCGTCGAGCGTGGTTACCAGTTGGATGGGTGACCGTTTGCGCGCCTTGGCTTCAGTACAGTTCCCCCAGTTCACCCAGCTGTAAATGGGTACCTGCCCTCTTTAGGGTCAGGGAAGGTAAAGCAGCGAGGGAGAGGAGATGGGCGCAGCCCTCAATATGCTGGCCCTAGAGAAGTGAGGTCTCTGACGCCTCGCTCCCCTACGACCTTATAGGTTATGGGACTCCTTTACCTTTACGTTAAATATGAAGAAGCCAACATATCAAAAGGTATCCACTGGCCTTTTCAGCGCAGACAAACTGGACATTTGCCTGACCGTGCTTTGGGGAAACAAGCATCAACACTCTTTCTAATGGCCTTAAGCAAGCCGTGCTAAAGGTAAAGGTGTCCCACCGCCTATAAGATCGTAGGGGAGCGAAGTGTCTTAGACCTCACTTCTCCAGGGGCCAGCATATTGAGGGCGGCGCCCATCTCCTCTCCCGCGCTGCTTTACCTTCCCTGACCCTAAAGAGGCAGGTACCCATTTTCAACTGGGTGTACTGGGGGACTCTACTGAAGCCAAGGCGCGCAAACGGTCACCCATCCAAGTGGTAACCACACTCGATGCTGCTTAACCTTAGCTGAGGAAAGCAGTGCTCTGATCACTGAGCTATCCCGCCCCCACCCCTACACCCACCCCCACAAAAAAGGAGATGAAAATAAATCGACCTTGGAACAGCGCAAATCATAAGAGGAAGACATCAACAGAGAAAGCTGTAAGCATGCACACTAAACCCTAAAAGAGATCTCAAACTGAACAGATCACAGTTATCAATCATCAAGGTACATGTGGTGTATTACTCTCTGTGGCAATGGCAGCCTTCAATCTCGGAAAACATTTCTAGTTCATTCTGATACAGCCTTGGTGTGGCTGTAAATATGGCAACAGATGGACGCAACGCTGCCAAGAGTTGAAACTACTAGATAAAGCCAGATATCACCACCCTAGAAGAAGGAACGCCAACGAGAAAACCATACCCCTTTCTACCAAACTGATTTTGTCTCTGTTTTTCTACAATATAACCACTAGAGGTACCTCACAAGATGGCCCAAAAATGCAACATCAAAAACACAGACACAAACAAAGAAAACAAATATAATATACAGAGAAACACACACACATAACATACACACACGTATAGATAGATAGATAGATAGATAGATAGATAGATACATACATACATACATACATACATACATACATACATACATACATACACACATAAAAAGCAGCAAGCAACTAGCATAGCAAGACATATTTCAAAAGTTTTGTAAAAACAAACCAAAAAACAAAAGCAAACAACAACAACAAACCATAGCCTCATTCACACACTCACAAAAAAACACATTTCATTTTCCCTGAACACTCTCTGAACAAGGAGAGTGGAAAAAACGCTTTGTCATAACTCATCACAGAGTTTACATTTCACACAGACAGGGGTGTCGTCAGGAAAACAACTACAAGGGCTATGGACCCGCTTTGCAGTGCTGAGATGATGACGCCAGCAGACTGTGGGGCGGTTGTGGTGATGGCCAAGTGCAATAACCATGACGTGTTTACCTGCGCTCCAAGAGATGTCTTTTCCATGTGCAGAAGACATCCTGACGATGGCGTTGGGGAGTTGTACTGAAGGTGGTCTGAGTCCATAATGTGTGTTAGTTGTTTCGAAGTCCTGCAACCTGATAAGTTTGAGTGAGTAATATTCAGGTTCTAAATTACTGAGTGGGGGTAGGGTTGAAGTTTGATGTGATCTATACAAGGTCAAATTTAAAGTGTTTTAAAGCATGAAATATTTTGTTTGCACGAGAAAGTTAACACACATACACACCCGCGCATACACACGCAGACACACACACATGCACGCACACACACACGCGTGCACGCACTCCGCGCGAACGCACACACACACACTCACATACACACATCCACACACTCATGAGCACACACATACACAAAATTTACAAAACTGCATACACACTGGGACTAGATGTAAAATAGCGCATGAGTGCTGATTCCATTATCCTCGAAATAAAATAATAAATACATGAAATATATAAATAAATAAAAACACAAACACACACACACACGCACACACACGCACGCACACACACACGCACGCACCCACACATAGGCTTATATATACTTACTGAGTCACAAGAATATCAACATGCATCTCTTGCCAACATATGCAATGGTTACAGCAGACGAAAGCAACGGTTGTTTACAAGCCAGAAGTCAGAGGGTGTCATCAAGATGTAAACACCTTTGCCTGCACTGTTATTGCTGTGTGTTGGGTCTTGACTAAATAACTGCCAATGCTTTCATTTCGATGACAAATGGTAGAAAAAGCACAGGCATAAAAGATGTGCAAATAAATGATGTATCATATGATATATATTTTTTTCTAACAAAACTGTATTCAACATGAAGTAAGCCTGCTCTGTCTGTCTGTCTGTCTGTCCGTCCGTCTGTCTGTCTGTCTGTCTGTCTGTCTGTCTGTCTGTCTGTCTCTCTCTCTCTCTCTCTCTCTCTCTCTCTCTCTCTCTCTCTCTCTCTCTCTCTCTCTCTCTCTCTCTCTCTCTCTCTCTCTCCGTGAAACGTGGTTGGAACATTGCACTCACAAACTGACGACCCGGGTTCGAATCCCGTTCAAGGGGATTTCTACCCCTGGGTTTAACATCAGTGCAGACTAAACTCTTTCCAAAAGTCCTTCGAATGAGACTATAAACCGAGGCCCTGTGTGCGAAAACACGCAAAACTTCTTGCGCACACGTTAAATTCTGTTCCGCTTTTTGAAAGGGTAGGTCATTGTGTGCCGGTGGAAATAGATTACAAAATATACAACACTGTATACACACGGGGACTGGATGTAAAAAATATGTAAAGGAATAAAAAAAAATAAATAAATGAAAATAAAAAAATGAAAAAATAAAAATGATAATGTGTTGAGATTGCTTTCATCTAGGACAAGCTCTTAGTGTAACAACCTTTACTCTTCATTCAAGAAAACAAATCTGAAAAATAGGAGATTGGCTGCCCTGCTTATAATGGCAAGGTACTACATGCAAACCTTATGAGCTTAACGTTCATCAGTGGTGAATTAAGTATGGAGAATTTACATCTCCAAGATCAACTTAAAGTTCAAACCTTCCAGTTCTTCAATCTTCTTTGCGTTTAATTACACTGACGCAAAAGGCTATGCCCATTTAAGACACCAGCATTCATGTCATCTTCAGGTGAGCTACTGTCAAATAACACACCTAGCATGCACTCTGTACCTCGAGAGAGATGGGCTCCACCAGATGCCAGCTTCCAAATAGACATGGCCGAACAAATTCAATACTGTGTCCCAACAACTCCTCACAAAGTTAAAGGAGAAAGAAGACAGAAGAGCTGCAGACGACAACTTAAAAGCTTCAAATGCAACCAAACTTGTTTTATCTCCCTTTCTTCCTGCCAAATTTACACCCAAATACATAAGTGGAGGACAAAAAATATTTCCTGTACTGAATTTTGTTGTATTTAGTAATAAAGACTTCACATCACACTCTAAGATGTACACGTGCCTTCTGCTATGAGAGTAATTTTCCTTTCCCAGTCAACTTCCCTCCCCTTAACAAGATCACAAAAAAGCAGACGATCAAGTTGCATAACTCTTGCCAAGAACCAGCTGCGCACTCTTGTCAGTGTTGTTTTAGTGATTCACTTGCATGCCAAAGCAAAGATCCGACACCGTTACTGGAGTGCTGTGTTGCTCGTGACAAAGTTTCTTTTTCTACATTGCAAATTGTGAGAGTTTTACTAGCGACTTATTGTAAGTTATCTTAGCAGGAATTGGGACAGAAAAAAAGCAGATGATTATGACTCAACATTTAACATAATTGATATAAAAAAAGGAATGCCCGAGACACAGACAGAGACAAACATATACAGAAGGTGACTGAAAACAAACACAGACAGAAACACACAGGGGGTGACTAAGACAGACAGAGAAATAGAAACATACAGATGGTGTCTGAGACACAGGCAGAAACATACAGAGGGTGACAGAGACACAGGCAGAACCATACAGAGGGTGACAGAGACACAGGCAGAAACATACAGAGGGTGACTGAGACACAGGCAGAAACATACAGAGGGTGACAGAGACACAGGCAGAAATATACAGAGGGTGACTGAGACACAGGCAGAAACATACAGAGGGTGACTGAGACACAGGCAGAAACATACAGAGGGTGACAGAGACACAGGCAGAAACATACAGAGGGTGACAGAGACACAGGCAGAAACATACAGAGGGTGACTGAGACACAGGCAGAAACATACAGAGGGTGACTGAGATACGAACACAGAAACATACAGATCATTACTGAGACAAAGACACAGGCAGAAACATACAGATGGTGACTGAGACACAGACAGAAACATACAGATGGTGACTGAGACACAGACACAGACACAGGCAGAAACATACAGATGGTGACTAAGACACAGACAGAAACATACCGATGGTGACTAATACACAGACAGAAGCAGAAACATACAGATGGTGACTAAGACACAGACAGAAACATACCGATGGTGACTAATACACAGACAGAAGCAGAAACATACAGATGGTGACTTAGACACAGACAGAGGGAGAAACATACAGATGCTGACTGAGACAGACAGAGACAGAATCATACATATAGAGACCAAGACACAGACAGAAACATACAGATGGTGACTAAGACACAGACAGAAACATACACATAGTGACCAAGACACAGAAACATACAGACGGTGACTAAAACACAGACACAGAAGCATACAGATGGTGACTAAAACACAGACACAGAAGCATACAGATGGTGACTAAAAATCAGACACAGAAACATACAGATGGTGACTGAGACAGACACACAGACAGAAACATAAAGATGGTGACTAAGACACAGACAGAAACATGCATATAGTGACTAAGAAAGAGACACAGAAAGCAGCATACAGATGGTGACTGTGACAGAGACAGGAACAGATGCAAACAGACAATGACTAAGACACATACAGAATCACACAGACAGTTGCATAAGCAAAATCTCACTGCTGACAAGTCTCAGAGCTGTTGCAGAGGAGCTAAAAGTTATAAAGGTAGTGACCAAGACACAGGCATAGACAGAAAGGCAGACAGACATACAGCTAGCTAGACAAAACAGGGACTACAGAAACAAACATTTGTTTATTCCCAAAGTCGGAATGCAGCTACCTTCCTGGTGGGCAAAAACGGTCTCATACACAAAATGTCTGTTTGTGAATCTTGAAGCTCTAGCCAAAGAGCAAAACAAAAACATAAATAATATTTGTTTACTCAAGCAATGTTGGCGTAAAACAGAAAACAAGAGGGAATCCAACAGCTAAAAGAGACAGACACAAACCCAGATAGATAGAGGCACCAAAAAAACGGACAGACAGACACCAACAAACAGACAAATGGTCAAAGCCACAGATAGAAAAAAGTGACTAAAAAAGATAGACGTACTTTTACAACTTCGTAATAAAAACAGAAAACGATAACAAAACAAGCCTGCAAAACGTACACCTCTCTCTTTTTCTGACTTGCACCACACACACAAATACAACTGAAAAAACATGAACACTGTCATAACTCATCACAGAGTTTACATTTCACACAGACAGGGGTGTCGTCAGGAAAACAACTACAAGGGCTATGGACCCGCTTTGCAGTGCTGAGATGATGACGCCAGCAGACTGTGGGGCCGTTGTGGTGATGGCCAAGTGCAATAACCATGACGTGTTTACCTGCGCTCCAAGAGATGTCTTTTCCATATGCAGAAGACATCCTGACGAAGGCAAGGCGGAGTTCTTGCAATGCAAGAACTGAGCATCATTTCTGTACAGATAATTATTGATAGTTAAAGCTAGGTGGGTAGAGCGTCTGTTTCTTCTTCTTCGTCAAACACTCAGACAGCAACGATTGGTGTCTACCATATGAGTAAAAATGCCTTATGCTACTGTTAAGCACCTAACAAGTCAGACTCAGAACATCCAAATTCAGCATGGTAGAGAACTATTATTTCTTAATGTCTTTCTTGATGAAAAGCTTGGAATTGGAACTAGAAAGCAAGAATTGAATAAAACGGATGTGACTGGACCTACAAAAACAATATATACAATATATCAATACTTTGTGTCATAACACATTCAGTTGGGTTTTTTAATTGCGTGATGAGAGACTATCCTACTTCTAGTCTCCCTTCTTGTTACATTTCCAGTATACCTAGAAACTAAAGAATAAAAAATGGCCAACCACCATGTACTGAGTTCTCTTGTATAGGTTGGGGGTGATCCCCCTTACGACCTTGCAGGGGGGTGGGGGTAGTAAGCATTCTCTCCCTTGAGAGGCATTTCCGTTGCCAGCTGC
Organism: Rapana venosa; assembly: GCA_028751875.1. NCBI lineage: Eukaryota > Metazoa > Mollusca > Gastropoda > Neogastropoda > Muricidae > Rapana > Rapana venosa. The sequence continues at coordinate 50,515,406 of CM054147.1, forward strand.
CGCCTCCTTGTTATCCAGTTCACAAAGAAGAGCAGACGATCAGGTTGCATAACTCTTGCCCAGAGCCAGCTGCTCTCCCTTGTCAGTGGCTTTAGTGGCTTACTTGCCAAAGTGAGGCTCAGACACCATAATGGGCTGCTGTTATTACAGTCTGCAAAGTTTACCTTTCACTTTGGCAAATGGCAAAAGTTTCAAAAATAACTGACTGTGGATGCCACTGGTGTGTAGGCGTTACAAAGGAAAAAGTGTGTATGCAATAGTTCACTGCCAACAGTTTCAGTTTAAAAATAAATACCAGCTTTTGCTTTGTTGTACTCCCAGCTGTCAGTTGCCCCCACTTTCAGCTACACTCAGCTGCTGTCCATTCCATCTCAGCCGGTGTTTATTATAGCAGAAACTGACTGCACTTTGACTTTGTAAAAGAAAGGGGCTAATTTTAGCACTGGGCCCTGGACCCTTGACTGAGCTATGCTGGATTTGTGTGCTGCATGTACTATTAGAAATGTAAACATGCAAGATTGTTAACTACAAAACTGAAGGCTTTTGGGAGACGGGATAGCCTAGTGGTCAGAACGTTGCACTCGCAATCTGACGACCCGGGTTCGATTCCCGTTCAAGGGGGATATTTTCCCCTGGAGTTAGCATCAGTGCAGACACTACTCTCCCCAAAAGTCCTTTGGATGAGACTATAAACCAAGGCCCCGTGTGCAAACGCACACAGAACATCTTGTGCACACGTTAAATCCTGTTCCGCTTTTCGTAAAAGTAGACCATTGTGTGCCGGTGGGAACAGATGACACAATCAACACAACTACATACACACAGGGACTGGATGTAAAAAGCACATAAGTGCTTATTCCATTATCCTCAATATATAGAGAATTTTTTAAAAGGCTTATTTTGTGAGTGAGGCAGAGAACACATAAAGCAAGTTAAAAAACGGGGACTAGCCAAGTTGACAATCACCATCTTTTGTCAAAAGAACAAAGATTCTTCACTGAAGTCTAATATATGCACACTTTACTGCACTGAAACTGTTTCTTCTTTTTTTCTGTGTGTGTGTTACTGTGTGTGTGTGTGTGTGTGTGTTGTGTTTCTACTGGATGAATATGTAAGCATGATTCTTACATGTGCAAGTGTTATGCACAGACTCATAGGCACTAAAAAAAGAAATGCATATAGTTTCGCATATGCGTAACCACACACACACACACACACACACACACACACACACACACACACACACACACACACACACACACACACACACACATCACTTTTAGCCAAAACAGATAATAATTATAATTGATTCTTTTGTTGTGCCAAATAAAATATTCTGAATCTGAATCTGAATCTCTCTCTCACACACACACACACACACACACACACACACACACACACACACACACACACACACACACACACACACACACACACAACACACACACACACACAGTAACACACACACTCACGCACACACACACACGTGGTGCACGTACACACGCTCTGCACACACGGATGCACACGCGGGCATCAGTGGCTCCCTCTCTCCCTCTCTCGCTCTCTCTCTCTCTCTCTCTCTCTCCTCTCTCTCTCTCTCTCTCTCTCTCTCTCTCTCTCTCCTCTCTCTCTCTCTCTCTCTCTCTCTCTCTCTCTCTCCCTCTCTCTCTCTCGCTCGCTCGCTCGCTCGCTTGCTTCCTCAGCTTCCGCACATTCCCATTTCGATCTGTGGTAAGATGTAACAAGTCAACACAAACTAAAACAAACTTCACAGCAGATGAGACAGATAAAATATTTTTAAATCAGAAAACAAAACATAAACAACAAGTAAAGCAAGAACATAGCTAAACTTCTTGCAAAATTCCACTAACACTCTTCAGCTGATTTTTTGTTTGTTATGGATGTTTGTGTTTGAGTCCTCAGCTAAAGCTCCCATGTTTACCAAAGATGAGATTTTGCGTATGTGTTGTTTTTCCATCATTAAGGCAGCCGCATTTTGAATGCGGGGATAATACCTAAACACGAACCTGTGTGCATATAGTTTCGCATATGCGTAACCACACACACACACACACACATACACACACACACACACACACACACACACACACACACTTACACACACACACACACACACACACACACACACACACACACTTACACACACGCACACTTACACACACATAGATGCGTTTGTGACTTTTTCTTTTAACCATCCATTCCTACATCACAAAAATATCTTCTTCTTCAAAACGGCAGAATGTGTGTGTGTGTGAGGTATGCGCCCTTTTGCATACATCACTTCGATAATATTTCTGAGCTTATCTTTTTTTCATTCCTCACGTAGAGGTCCAAGGTTCACCAATGGTGAGATTTTGCATGTACAACTATTTTTGCCCACCATTAAGCTAGCTGCATTCCGACATCAGGAATATAGTCTTATCTGGTGTGGATCGGTGGTCTAGAGGTAACGCGCCTGTCTAGAAAGCGAAAAGTCCGGGTCTGAAGTGTGCGGCGGTTCGTACCCCGTTTGGACCGGAAACTTTTCCCCCATCCATTAGACCATGAGTGGTGGTCTGGGCGCTAGTCTTTCGGATGAGACGATAAACCGAGGTCCCGTGTGTTACACGTAATTATTTAGCGCACGTAAAAAAACCCACGGCAACAAGAGAGTTGTCCCTGGCAAAATTCTTAGAAAAAAGCCACTCTGATAGGGAAACAAATACAGTTGCAGACATGGAAAAAAAAAAAAAAAAAAAAAAAAGGGTGGCGCAGCGCTTGTGGCAACGCGCTCTCCCGCTCTCCCCGGATGGAGCAGCCCGAATTTCATGGAGAAATCTGCCGTGACTTAAAGTGGTATGAAATGAAATCTGAGCGCTTTGATTTGTTGCTTTACAAGATTCAGCGCTATATAAATTCCATACATTATTATTATTATTATTAGCTGAAGACCTGTCTAAAGAGTGGAGTCGGTACTGATGTTAACTACTAGAAGAAAAATCCCCTTAAAGGGGCTTTTTGGAAATGGCTTGAAACCAAACCATCAGATACGAGCTGAACACTCTGAGCACAAGGCCTCTCCGCCCTGCTCATTGATATTTCACTTTTATTTCTTGCCTCGACATCTCGGTCTTTCTGTTCATTTTTGCTGCTGTCCAAACTCTAGTGGGTATAAAAAAGACTCCCATGTACCTGGATCAATTTTGAACAAGCTTTCCTACCATCCCAGAGGAGCTCTGTCCACCTCAGAGCGGATTCCAATGTGGTCTGCCCTCTTCCCCGAACAAGGTAGCACCAAAAAACAGGAAACAATCAGATTCCGCTGGTGGTTTTTTGTCAAGTACAAGCCACAAACTTATGTTCTACTTTTTTTCTTAGTTGAAAGGAAGGAAGAATAAGTTTGTGTGAACTGGAGGTTGGTGTCATCAGATACCAGCGGTATATTCTTGTGGGATTCTTGTATTTCTAACTTCAATGTCTTCACTTATATTATGTGGACAATTGTGATATCTTTTTTTATCTGCCTCAGTTACACCTCAAGGTTTACCAATGGTGAGATTTGTTTGTATGTGACTCACTCACTATTTAGGTAGCCACATTCTGACTTCAGAAATAGCAAATATTTCAAAACAACTGACCAAAAAAGAACAAAATGATGGGGTAGCCAGAGAAAGAACACACACACGCATGCACGCATGCACACGCACACGCACGCATGCACGCACCCATCAATCCATGCATGCATGCATGCATATATACATATATACATACGTACATACATACATACATACATACATACATACATACATACATACATACATACATACATACATACATACATACATACATACATACATACATACATACATACATACATACATACATGCATACATACATCAACCTTTCCCTGTGAATTTGTAGTGGCTGTGTACAGAGCTTTCTGGAAATGATGAGATATATGCCCCCCCCCCCCCCCCACCCCTTCAACCACTTTTGAAAACAGTTTTTAAAAAACAACCCTTTCCTATCTGGTTGAAAACAGCACATTAAAAAAGTAAAAGTTGTAGGATTTGGAGTTGTTAATATAGTGAACGATATAACGAAACAAACAAAAATAAACCCCAAAAGCTCATCAAATGCTTCTTGGAGAGATATTCTGTGTTTATTTTTCTTATAAAACAGAACAAACAAAAAAAAGAAACAACAGAATGTCGTAAAAAGCATTTCTTAACAGAATCTTTTTATACAATTGTTATTTCTAAATTTCGCTACATCCTCCGGTTTTTCTGTTCATTTTCACTGTACCCTAGACACTCCAAGGAAAAGCCAAAGGCTCACAGTCATGTACCCAGACCCATTGATTTCAGATGTAGACAAGCTTTGCTACAACCTCAAGGGACCCTGATCTCCTCACAGCTGTTTCTGATGCTAGCTGCATCCCCTCTCTCTTAACAAGCCCGGACAAAAAGAAGAAAATGATCAAGTGTCATAAGTTTTGTCAAAAACAAGTCAGATAGGGTGTACTGTTAGTGTGTGTGTGTGTGTGTGTGTGTGTGTGTGTGTGTATGTGTTTGTGTGTTGTGTGTGTGTGTGTGTGTGTGTGTGTGGTTGTGTATGTGTGTGTGTGTTATTCTTTAATTTAACACCTTGTTACATAACGTGATATTTGACAAGTGTGTTCGCATGCGTGTGTGTGTGTGTGTGTGTGTGTGTGTGTGTGTGTGTGTGTGTGTGTGTGTGTGTGTATGCACGCGTGTGTTTGTGTGTGTGGTATGTGAGTGTGTGTATGTGTGTTTGTGTGTGTATGTGAGAGATAGAGAATGTACATGCATGTAGATCTGTGTGCATATTAGTGTATAGAGTATGTGTGTGTGAGTATGTGTGCATGCGTGCCTACGTGCATGTGTGTGTGCGTGTGTTTGTGGTTACAGTTCCTAAACAAACCTTATGAAAGAAAAAATAAAAGGCGATGCATTATAAAGAATGACTAAAGCAGAAGTCAAGGAATTTGTGTGATGGTATATTGCTTACCAGTTTCTTTGTAGTTGGTATGAGAGAAACTGTCAGTGAGTACAGAAGTAAGGCTGCAGAAAGTAAAACAACCAGTGGCTTATGGTGGTATGAGAGTTCACAGCACTCACATAATTTCTTTGTTGTCTTTGAGGAAAATATAAAGGTGCCAAATACGAAAATAACGTCCAAAAACATGTGAGTTTGAGACAACTGTGAAAAATTGCTGTTCCTAATAATATCTATTTCCTTGACCTGTATCTGACAGTTTGGCTATGTGGCACGCTCTCTCTCTCTCTCTCTCTCTCTCTCTCTCTCTCTCTCTCTCTCTCTCTCTCTCTCTCTCTCTCTCTCTTCTCTCTCTCTCTCTCTCTCTCTCTCTCTCTCTCTCTCTCTCCCTCTCTTTCTGTTCATACATCTTTCAATATCAATCACTGGTCAATTGATTACAAAAAATCAACAACAAACCTTTATACAAAAAAATCTTGTATAAATCTTCAGCTGATTCTTTTTTATTGGATTATTTTTTTAAATCACAGTTCAACAGCTTGAGTTCTATTTTTTGCTTGTTTGCTGCTGGTCAGACAAATAATGGAAAAATAAAAGCTCGCATGCACCCAAACTAGTTCTATAAAGCTTTCCTACAACCCCCAAAGACCCCTGTTTTCCTTATAGCCATTTCAAAAACTGATCGTCTCCTATATTCCTTAACATGATGGCACAAAAAGCAGGACATAGTCCAGCTCTGTAAGATTTGGTCAAGAAGAAGCCACACATTTATGTTAGTCACTTTTGGTTAGGTTGAAGAAATGTTAGGGTTACCTGAAGTGAGGATGGTTGTTCCCAAAGATTACCAAAGTGGGAATGCAGCTACTGAAATTGTGGGGGAAGGGGGGGGGGGCATAGGCAAAAATCTTCCTAGTGGTGAATATCAGAGATCTAGGGTGCTCCTTTTCTTCGTAACATAGAGCAGAGGAAAAGCAACAAACACAGAATATACATAATATGTCTGATGCTTTATGTAAAAATTATATCCTTTGTCAGACAGATGACAGTAAAAAAGCAAAAACAAACAATATTCTCTCATCTCATGCTTTTCACAAAACAAATGTTATGTTTCATTCTCGCTACATTGACCTGGGTTTTTTCCATTCATTTTTACTGTACCCTAGACACTCCAAGGAAAAGCCAAAAGCTCACAGTCATGTACCCAGACCCATTGATTTCAGATGTAGACAAGCTTTGCTACAACCTCAAGGGACCCTGATCTCCTCACAGCTGTTTCTGATGCTAGCTGCCTCCTCTCTCTCAACAAGCTGGCACAAAAAGAAGAAAATGATCAGGTTTCATAAGTTTTGTTAGTGTGTGTGTGTTGTGTGTGTGTGTGTGTGTGTGTGTGTGTGTGTGTGTGTGTGTGTGTGTATGTGCGTGCATTTATTCTGTATTAGTCACCAGCCAGGTAAAAAGAAAACAGAAATAAATTAAGAAAAAAGCATAATGTAATATAATCAGATGACGTATTTCATACATATGTTATAATTTCAATATCTGCCTTACTGTCTTCACTTTTCTGTTCAGTTCGGTTTCTAAGTAGATTCTCTAAGGAAAGCTGAAAAGACACATGTAGCCATAGATATTGATTTGAGATTCCAGCAAACTGTCCTGATATCCCATTGGGGTGTTACCCTCCCCAGAGTGCTTGTTAAGGACAGCCACCTTCACAAAAAAAGTTCAACCAGGTCATACAAAAAAGTGGGACATGATCAGAGTTGCTACATTTTGCCAATAACAAGCCACACACTTGCCTTGTTCTTTTCAAGACCGGAGAAAGATGGGGGAAGGAGGTAAAGATTACAAAAGTTACTGTGGTTGCCTTCTTAAAGAAAGGCCAGCAGTTCTGATCAATTTCTTACATTTAACAGTTTTATATGTACATGTGTTGTTCTGAAAATAGTGATCGTTTTATTGAATATAAAAAACCGACAAAAATATAAGGCAATGTTGAAACAAAGATGCAGCAGAATTCGTTGTGTAATAATTTTCTATGTAGATGTTCTATTCATTTTGTGAAAACAAAGCTTTAAGAATTAAACAATATATATATATATATATATATATATATATATATATATATATATATATATATATATATATATATATATATATATATATATATATATATATATATATATATATTTGAAAATAACTTTACCATCTAACAAACATGAAATAAGGATGACACGATATATATATATTTGAAAATAACTTTACCATCTAACAAACATGAAATAAAGATGACACGAAAAAATATGAGTATAATATAGCTTGTTCAAGAATGTGCTTAAGAATGAGCCAAGATAAGCATACAGGAAGTTATACTGTGCAAGCAAACACACACACACACACACACACACACACAGAGGATAACAACAGCAGATAAAGACAGCATGAAGTGGAGATAAGTGTTGCCAGTGATACACACACGAGCTGATGACTGTGTACAGCAGAGGGAGGCATGCTGTGTTGTTGTGGCAGTGAAATTCTCACTCTAACAAAGGCTTGGTTACTGTTTATGGTTATGCTCTCTGTCTGTCTGTCTGTCTCTCCTTCTCTCTCTCTCTCTCTCTCTCTCTCTCTCTCTCTCTCTCTCTCTCTCTCTCTCTCTTTCTCTCTCTCTCTCACTCTCTCTCTCTCTCTCTCTCTCTTCCCTCTCTCTCTCTCTCCTCTCTCTCTCTCTCTCTCTCTTTCTCTCTCTTTATCTCTCTTTCTCTCCTTCTGTGTGTGTGTGTGTGTGTGTGTGTGTGTGTGTGTGTGTGTGTGTGTGTGTGTGTGTGTGTGTGTGTGTTGGTGCCTTGTGGCTTGGGGTTTTTTGGTGGTTCAAATAATGTTCATTGTTTGGTTTTGTTGGTGCAAATGTATGGCTGTGATATTTTGTTGATTATGACATAAGGCTATTATAATATGTGAAGAAATGTACATATATCTATGGATTTGTATCCAGGATCATTTGTGTGTGTGTGTGTGTCCATGCATGTGCGCACATGCGTGTCTGAGCCTTTGTACGTGCAGTGTGTGTGTATGTGTGTGTGTGGTTGTGCACACCTATGTATGTGTGTGTGAGTGTGTGTGTCTCTGTGTGCACGTATGCGCACGTGTGTGTGTGTGTGTGTTTCTGTGCACATGTGTGTATATGTGTGTGTGTCTTGATTTTGGGGTAGGGTTGTCTGTTTAGGGGAGAGGGTGTCAGGCGGGATGGGGGCAGGGGATGGTTGTCAGTGTATAATTGGTCTTGTTTATTCATTGGTTTGGTTAACTTTTGTGGTCTTTCACTGATTTCTTCATTTATCAATAATTGAATGACAGTTTTAGTACTCATTTCATTCCTATTTGACATTATTTTGTTTGTTGATTCATTGATTTATTCATGTTTGTTTCATTTTTTTCCTGATGAGGGCCTGGTGTAAAGAAGCCTCTGGCTTATCCAATAAGCCTCATTAAAATATTCAGTTCGAGCTCTCTCTCTCTCTCCACAGATAAACATGCTTACATGCGCTCTCCTCCCCCCCCCCCCCACACACACACACATATACAAATTCCGTGTTCTTTACAGTGTCTTTTTATTTTCTGAGAGAGACGTACAACTTATTGTAATAAACAAAGACATGAACATATAGAGACATGAAAAGCGAGGCACACAATTTACACACCCAAAACGACCTTGTGTTGGGTGCTAGTGCGAGCTGGCACTGACACATGCAAGCACACACACACACACAGTTGTTGTTTTAAAAAAAAAATATTGAGAGAGAGGTGAGAGAGAGAGAGGAAAGAAAGAAAGAGAGAGAGAGAGAGAGAGAGAGAGAGAGAGAGAGAGAGAGAGAGAGAGGAGAGGAGGAGAGAGAGAGAGAGAGAGAGAGAGAGAAAGAGTGAGGAGAGAGAGAGAGAGAGATGGAGAGAGGAGAGAGAGAGAGATGAGGAGAGAGAGAGAGAGGAGAGAGAGAGAGAGAGGAGAGAGAGAGAGAGAAAGGAAACACATGCCCCATAGTACCATCCAAAAATACGCATGAAACAAGCTTTTGTCCCCTGCACTGCCACAACAAAATGACAGATTACTCCCCACTGCAAAACACATTTCTGGCTTGTGTAGCGTCTTTTTTATTTTTTTTCCTTTGGGCTAGAGCCCAAAGGGTTCAAAAAGTGGGGGGGTTTTCCCTATGCGACCTTTTTTTGCCCACCATAAGGCACCTGCTTCCGACCTCAGGATGTATGCTGTGTATGTTTGTATTTCTAACCCAACAAACGTTTAAATAATTTTAAAAGGTCTTTAACGGAAGTTTCATCTATTAATTTGTGTAAACATGAAAGGAATAATCAGGGAAAAGTCCCCTTTAAACTAAACCGGGAGATTGTAAAAAAATTTTTTTAATTTTTTTAAACCATTAATCAACAAACGCCCCCGGGTTTCAAACACAAGACCTCATGGGCCCAAAGGGAATGAAGTCGGGGTCTTACCCCTGGGCATCCTGAACGTGGTTATTTTCAACATTTGCCTTTTAAAAACACTGAGTTCTTTAGCATCCCAGTGTTCATGTGCTTCAAGCTAATAGGAAGGGGTTTTTGAGGGGAAAGGGGGGGTCATGCATTTCTCACTGGGTGTAGTGGCAACCTTCCCCTTTGGTGATACCCACGGGTAGACGGTGAACTAAAAGGTAATAATAACAGCAGACTGGTAATAAACGATCCCTTTTCCGTTTAAAGGGTTTTTACTAAGCACCGGGGTTTGATTTGTTTTTGGGTATTTTGGGGAAATTTCTACATTTGCAAACTTGTTTTGGGGGTTTTATCCCAAAAATGTATACTTATGTTTAAAAAAAAGGAATCCAAATGTCAAAACTAATTTTGGTAAGGTTTTATTTTACAAGACCATTAAAACATGATTTTATTCCTCCTCTCACTCACTCCAACACACACACACACACACACACACACACCACACCCACAGAGTCACCACAAACCAAAACAGTTAAACAAAAGGGCACAAACGCTACTGGGACAGGAATACCAGAAGTCCATAGACAATCTATTCTGCATCGTACACCTGTTTCATAAAAAGCAAAAAGAAACACGCACTTAAAAACCAGAAAATAAACCTGAACCAACATTTTTTTTCCCAACACTGCCAAAAAAAAAAAATGACATCTCCCCTAATCTGTCAACACACCACGTCTCGTTTTTAAAGGCGGCACTTATGCACTGTTTGTTTTTCTCTCCACCCTTTTCGGGGTGTTAATTTTTTCGGGTATTCCCGTCTGTGTATGTATCACAGCTCTGTTGGCATTGTCTCACAAAAAAATGGCAAATTTTTTTTTTTTTATTGCGCCATGGGGATTGTGTTGGTTGATAAAGGTTGGGGTGTACACAGGGTGTCAGGCATCATCTCAACACCCAAACCCCTGGATAGACCATTTATATGGCCAAAGGATTAAGAAACGTGTTCTAAGGGGCAACGAATAATTTATATTTGTATACCCCGTCAAAAATGGGGGTAATTTTAATCTCCATACAATAATGAACATTAGCGCAGGCTTGTTTTCATGAATCTTCCATAACCATATCCATACTTTCCCTACTTTTTTTTTTAGCGGGAATTTTCTCTTTTAATGGAAACGCCTTGCGGGACTATGAAGACCACTGACCATGGCAAAAAAAAGGAAACTCCGATGGTAGGGCCTAAAACGCTCAGAAAGGCTTGCAAAGACCCTCCCGCAAGGAACGCCAGGGGGAAAAGGGAAAAGGGCAGACAGAGGGGAAATGGGGCCCACGCTCCGTGATTTGGGCAAAGGACTTCATGTCACCAGGACTCGCCCACGACCGTGCAAGTGGAGCCAGCTGGTCCACCGTTCTCCACCATGCAGCGCCCCTACACCCCGGTGGGTTTCGGGACCATGAACAGTGAACATGAACACTTGCACGGGTTACCAATTGACTGTTTTTGTACAAGGCTTTATTACACCCCAGTTCACCCCGCGGAAGTAGAACCCCTTCTTTAGGAACAGAGAAGGAAAGCAGCAAGGGGGAGGAAGGATGCACCCTCAAGCTGCTGCCCCAAAAGCTGAGGTCTCTGACACCTCACACTCCAAAAGACCACATACTTTTGTTATGGAAACCTTACCATTACAGGGCTACCAGAGGCCTTACACAAAAAGATGTAGACCTTTTGGTTTATTTCCCCCTCCCGTTTTTTATCAAACTATCCACCTTCACTAACCCTGTCCTATCACCCGCTAAAGTATATGACCGTGTGAGTGGTTGTGTGCTTTTGAAAAAAATTTTACGTTTTACATTTTATTTAATAGATTTGTCTGCATCGACCGTTTGTAAATTCGTTTTCTTAAACATTTTTTATTTATCATTGATTGCATGACGTGTAAGATAAGGTTGAAAACAGCGCTTGATTTTTTTGCAAAATATAGTGCAAAAAATTCCCTTTTTTAAATTTTATTATTATTATTAAATTTTATTTTTATCATTATTATTATGATTATTATTATTTCAATAACTGACAAAGCTTTTAGCCTGAGCCAGTGTATGTGTTGTATGAGTGTTCAGAAAAGCCTTACATAGTTAAGCACTTGATTTATCAAGAACTGCATTGAACAATAGAACGTCATTATAGAAAGTACAAGGGCCTACCAGACAGGCCTAAATTTCAACCCACGAACCATGACTGCCAGACAATTATAACTGGAAGCTCCTCACTTGCTTCACTTCACACAGCAAGCAAAGGAAGAAAGTGAGTGTACATAGTGCACAGTGTCGAAGACTACAAGCCACTGACTATGTTTTGCAGACTGAACAATCTGTCATATGGTTGTGGCAATGTGAGAGACAAAAGCTCGTTTGACAGATATTTTTGGATTATACTTTTCTAAAACTTTTTTTATCGAGAATAATGGAATAAGCACTTATGTGCTTTTTACATTCAGTCCCCGTGTGTATGCGGTTTTGTAAATTCTGTCATCTGTTCCCACCAGCACACAATGGCCTACTCTTACGAAAAGTGGACAGGATTTAACGTGTGCGCAAGATGTTCTGCGTGCGGTCGCACACGGGGCCTCGGTTTATTGTCTCATCCGAAGGACTTTTGTGGAGAGTGGAGTCTGCACTAATGTTAACTCCAGGAAGAAAATATCCCCTTGAACGGGAATCGAACCCGGGTCGTCAGATTGCGAGCGCAATGTTCTAACCACTAGGCTATCCCGTCCCATACAATAGTATGCAAGTACTTCTGTCTGGTTTTGTGCATCTCTCTCCCTGTTTTAGTGCCCATGGTTTTCTCTCTCTCTCTCTCTCTCTCTCTCTCTCTCTCTCTCTCTCTCTCTCTCTCTCTCTCTCTCTCTCTCTCTCTCTCTCTCTCTCTCTCTCTCCCTCTGTCTGTCTGTCTGTCTGTCTGTCTGTCTGTCTGCCTTATTCAGTCTCTGTCTATCTATCTATCTGTTTGTCTGTCTATCTGTCTGTCTGCCTCTGTCATTCTCTTTTTCTGTCTGTCTGTCTGTCTGCTACCTTTCTATCTGTCATATCTCTGTCTGACTGTCTGTCTGTCTATCTGTCTGCCTGTCTGCCTGCCTCTGTGGTTGTCTGTCTGTCTCTCTGTCCCCCCCCCCCCCCCCCTACTCTCTCTCTCTCTTTTTGGCATGCAAGCATCGCTGTATGTAATATATATGTGTGCGTGCGTGGCCGGCACACGCCCGCGGGGGTTTTGGGGTGTATGTTAGTGTGTGTTAAGGAGAGACACTGAGAGACAAAGGGACCAAAAACTGAGAGACGGCAATCAAGCAAAAAAAAACAATGAAACGAAAACAGAGCTCACACACACATACGCATGTTCGCGCGCCAAAAACACACCACACACCACACACCACACACGTGCACATGCATGCATAGACAAAGAAACAACAGATACAAGCAAACAGTTTGACAGACAGCAGAAGGGAGTGACGCGACAGACAGAGTGATGAAAGGCTACACAGACAGCATACAACAACAACGGGCAGACAACAGACAACAGACTGACAGACAGACAGACAGACAGAGAGCATAACCCCAAACACGAACCAAGCCTTTTTTGGTGAGGGTTTCACTGCCACAACAACAAGCATGCCTCCCCTGCTGACCAGTCGCACTCATGGTTTAACAGGCAAAACTTACTCCACTTTATGTGTATTTTTCTCTGGTGTATGTGTGTGTTTAATTTATCTATTTTTTTGTTTATTTTTTTCTTTTTTATCAAAGGGTAATGCAATAACACGTATGTCTTTTTTTTTAACATCAAGTCCCCGTGTGTAAAGCGTATTGAAATTGTCATATTTCTACCAGCACACAACGCCCTTTTGCGCAAGATGTTCGCGTGGGTTCGCAAGGGGGGCCCCGGTTTTTAGTCTCATCCAAGGGCTTTTTTGGGGGGAGTGGAGTCTCACGATGCAATCTAGGGGGAAAAAATCCTATTACAGGGAAATTTAACCCGGTCATCAATTGCAGCGCAATTTCTAACCCCTAGGGTATCCCGTCCCCCAACAAAGGCTTGGTTCGTATTTTTGGGTTTTGCTCTCTCTCTGTTTTTCTGTCGTCTGTCTTCCGTTCATTTTGTGTTTGTGTGTATTTGTTGGTGAGCGCGCGCGCGCTCTTTTAAAATTTTAACTTTCTGTATCTTTTCTTTGCTCATTCTTTCTCACATTTTTAAAACATATCCTTTACATCTCATTTTTTTTCGTGAAGTACAAAACAGCATCATTTTTTTTTTCTTTCATGTGTAAAAAAGCCCCACTGCATAACACCCGACAATCAGGG
>CM054147.1:50529762-50545287 GCA_028751875.1 Rapana venosa
CCAGTCCCTGTGTGTATGCGGTTTTGTAAATTTTGTCATCTTTTCCCTTCCGGCACACGTGGCCCTACTCTTACGAAAAGCGGAACAGGATTTAACATGTGCGCAAGATGTTCTGCGTGCGTTCGCACACGGGGACCTCGTTTATAGTCTCATCCGAAGGATGTGTGGTGTGTGTTGGTGCGTTTGCGTGCGGTAAGCGTGTTTGTTGTTGTTGTGTTTTGTGACAGTGGCTATGTTGTAGTGAGTTGATTTTTTGTGCTGTTGTTTTTTTTTGACTAAGGGTCACTCGTTTTTTCATCCAAGTTCATTTTGTGTACTGCGTGTTTGTGTTTTTTTATTTCGTTGTGACGTTTGTTTCTGGTTTTTGGTATGTTTTTAATATGTGATGTTTTGCATGCGTTCCATCCAGGTACCCATATAGTACCATGCGGATTTGGTACATTTTATCATCCGGTTCCCCCGGTACACGATGCCTAACCCCATATCGAAAAATTGAACGGGTTTGAACATGTGCGCAGTTGTATTGCATCGTCGCACACAGGACCTCGCCCATTATAGTCTCATCGAGGACTTGTGGAGAGTGGAGGCGTGCACTGATGTTAACCCCAGGAAAATCACTTGAAGAGATTGGAACCCGGCGCCAGACATCACCTAACACCAGGCTACCTCCCCCATGATAGATCGTGTGTGAGTGTGTGTGTGACGTGTGGTGCGTTCGTGCGTGGTGCGTGTTGTATGTTTGTGTGTGTGGTTTGTGCGGTGCGTGCGTGGGTGGCGTGCGGTGTGAGTGTTGTTGTGTGTGCCGACGTGCGTCGCGTGCTGTGTGTGTGTATGTTGTTGTAGAAATGTCTTGTGTTGTTGTTGTGGGGAGGGTCGATGGGAGTGCTTAAAGTGAAGATGTCTCTCTGAATGTGAAAAAGCACATGGTCCCATATTTCATTATCTCGAAATAAAAAAATTCATTGCACCCTAAACAACACCCATCCTCCGTCCGCCACCCCACCACCCCCACCCGCATGACATACTACGACGCTCTAGCTCACACCCACCCACGCCCTCCCCCCCCCCCCCCCCCCCCCCCCCCCTATTCTCCAAGATGTAGGTAAGAAAGAAAGACAGAAAAGAAAAAGAAAAGAAAAGAATGAAATAAAAACTAATAATGGATGATATTTATAAGGCGGCAGGAATGAAGAGATGATAGATAGATAGATAGATAGATAGATAGATAGATAGATAGATAGATAGATAGATAGACAGGTAGGTAGCTGAGTAGATAGATAGATAGATAGATAGATAGATAGATAGATAGATAGATAGATAGATAGATAGATAGATAGATAGATAGATAGATAGATAGATAGATAGATAGATAGATAGATATAATTTTTCATAAAATAAATACATTCATGAGGGGGAAAAGATATTTAAAAAAATGTGTTTAAATATAGACAGGTTGGCTATCAACTCACTCATGACAATTATTAATTGACCGATCACTAATTGATCAATTAGCTCATTAACTTACTGCTTCTCACCAACAAACGTTTCACAACAACCCAGCAGAAACCCCAACAAAAAGCACAGCATCAACAACAGCCCATCTCAACCCAAGATTTCCAAATGACCACCCTCTAACACAGTCACTTTCCGCTGGCTGGGCTCCTAAGAGACAGGCAGAATGAAGACCAGACACTTCCTATTAGTTCTCCTCTCGCTCTTGCCACTCATCACAGACAAGCTGTCACTCATTTTCTCTCCCCCAGGCCGAAAGCTTTGTCAGTTATCGATGTAATCAAAGGTGCCATGTCCTGAATAAGAATGATGGTACGCCTGAAAATGTTATGTGGAGATTGTGCTTCTGTTATGGCAAACTTTCAGATAGGAGCAAAACAAAAACACAAATAATGTTTGAGTACTCCAGCAATGTTGGCGTAAAACAGAAAACAAGAGGGAATCCCACAGCTAAAAGAGACAAACACAAACACAGACAGTTCACTGTTCACTGTTCACTGGTCCCGTAACCCGCCAGGGTCGTGGGGGCGCTGCATGGTGGACGAACGGTGGACCAGCTGGCTCCACTTAGCGCGGTCGTGGGCAAGTGCCTGGGTGACACTGAAGTCCTCCCCTGTCCAATCACGGATGTCGTCGGCCCACTTTCTCCTCTGTCTGCCCCGTCTTCTCTTCCCCTGGACTGTTCTTGCAGGATGGTCTTTGCAAGTCCTTCTGAGCGTGTTACGTGCCCATACCATCTGAGTTTCCTCTTTTTCGCCGTGGTCAATAGGTCTTCATAGTCCCGCACCTGTTGATGATCATTCTGCGGACTTCATTGTTGGTGACATGGTCCTTGTATGAGATGCCAAGGAGCCTTCTGAGGCATCTCATTTCTACTGCTTGGATCCTCCTTTGTAGGTCTGCGTTTAATGTCCATGCCTCACATGCGTTAAGCATGATTGAGGTGACTAGCGCGTTTAGTAACTTTACTTGGTTCCGAGAGGGATGTTTCTGTCTCTCCATATGGTCTTCAGTCTTGCCATTGCTGCTGCTGTTTGTGCCGCTCTTGCTAGATTTCGGTCTTCGATCCCTCCTCACTTATGATGGCTCCAAGGTACTTGAAATGGTCAACTGTCTCCAGTTCTTTTCCGCTGAGAGTGATCTTGGTGGTGATTGCTGGGCACTGTTTGTCATGAGCTTGGTTTTCTCGGCACTGATTTCCATGCCGTATCGTGAGGATATTTCGTCCAGTTTCTTCACTAGGTTGGCCAGTTCCTCTTCATTTCCTGCCAGACCGTCAATGGCATCGGCAAACCTGAGGTTGGTGATTGTTCGCCCTCCAATGCTGACTGTGCCTGTGTGGTCTTCCAAGGCGTCAGTCATGATGCGTTCGAGGAAAATGTTAAATAGTGTCGGCGACAGCAGACATCCCTGTCGGACCCCAACTGAGGTACGGAACCATTCCCCTACCGTGCCCTGTACGAGTACTGCACTGGTGGCCTTTGAGTAGAGTTCCTTGATGGTGTGGATCAGCTTCTGGCCCATGTTGAATTTGTTCATGGTGGCCCACAGAGCGTCATGCCATACTCTATCGAAGGCCTTCTTAAAATCAATGAAGACGTGGAAGATGTCTTGTTGATGCTGGCTGTATTTCTCACACAGAACCCTCAGGTTGAATATCTGTTCTGTGGTGCTTCTATTTGGGCGGAAACCGGCCTGCTCTTCGGCGATGATCTCTTCTGCCTGTGGTTTCAGCTGTTCAGGATCACTTTCAGCATGACTTTACTGCATGACTTATGAGGCTGATTGTCCTGTAGTTTTGGCACTGCTGGAGATTTCCTTTCTTGGGGAGAGTGATGATGAGTGATTGGGTCCATGGTGTAGGCCACTCTCCGGTCTGCCAGATCTTGTTGCAGATACTTGTAAGGGTGTCTGTCACTGCTTCTCCCCCGTGTTGGATCAGCTCTGCTGGGATGTTGTCGATTCCTGCTGATTTTCCTTTCTTCAGCGATCTAATTGCTACTTCTACTTCCTCGCGTAGAATTGGGAAGTTGTCTTTATTCGATGAGGCTTGGCTTGCAAGAACGCTGGGGTCGCCTAGCGTCTGATGATTGTAGAGTTCGGAACAGTATTCCGTCCATCTGCCAACGATTTCCTTCTTTTCTGTTAGGCCAGGTCAGAGGTGTCCTCTGCTACCGGTAACCATGTAACCCGGTACCACCTGTGACATGTGGGGAGTCAACCCAACCCAAAAATCACGCCTGGAGAGAGATGGGCGCCGCCAGGCTACTTTTGCCCAAGACACGCTATATGGAACGGACAATAATGAAGAATATACCGGATCGGTCGCCGCCCGGGTCAACAAGGACCGCGCCTTCCGTCTGCCACCAGGGCGGAGGCGCCGAGTGTGCTACTGGTGAAACCCCTACAAAAAAGATCAGAGGAAGGGACTACATCACCATCGCAACGTGGAACGTCAGAAGTCTGGCCCAAACAGGCAAACTCCAAGAACTGCTATACGAGCTGGACAGGTACACCTGGCATCTGGTAGGTCTCTGTGAGGTCAGATGGAAAGAGCACGGTGAACACCATACTGACGAGGGCCATATGCTCTACTATAGCGGGGAGCAGGACAAGCATATCAATGGCGTAGGCATGCTTGTCAACAAGAACATCAAAACTCGGTAATAGGATACTACCCAGTAAACAGCCGGCTTATGGCCATCCGCCTCAGGGCAGCCCCATTCAACATCACAGTGATTTAAGCCTACGCACCAACAACGGATCACGATGATGAAGTCGTAGAGGAATTCTACAACCAACTACAGGGCATCATCGATAAGATGAACAAGAAAGACATCCTGATCATCCAGGAGACTGGAACGCCAAGTGGGCGGAGACGCACTGAAAGACTGGAGCAAATTCTGCGTCCCTCCTGTAATGCAATCACCAATGAGCGTGGACCCGACTACTGGAATTTGCCAGCTACAACGACACGGTGCTCGCCAATACCCTTGGAGAACACAAGGCATCCCGACGCTGGACATGGCATGCACCCAATGGGATCCATCACAACCAGATTGACTACATCCTGGTGCAGAACCGGTTTCGATCTGGCATCAACAGAGCCAAGACGAGGACATTCCCAGGTGCAGACATGGGCAGCGATCATGACCTCGTGTTCCTGAACTTTAGAGTCCGATTGAAGAAGACCAATAAGACAAAGAACACCAGACTCAAGTTCAACCTGGACAAACTGAAGGACCCCACCATCGCCGAGTCCTTCCAAGCAACAATAGGAGGGAAATTCGCACCGCTGCTGGCACTTGAAGAAGATGCCGAAACGATGACCACCAGTTTTAACACAGTGATGACTGAGACAGCAAGCATACTTCTTGGCAAACATCGCCGAAAAACACAACCATGGGTCACAGATGAAATCTTGAATATGTGTGACAAAAGACGAGACCTGAAGAAGAGCAAGAACACTACAGAGGAGCAGTTGAGTACAGAGAAGTAAACAAGAAGATCAGGAGAGACATGAGGAAGACCAAGGAGGAATGGATAGAGAAACAATGTACAGAAATCGAAGAGAGCCTGACAAAGAATAATAGCAGAAGAGCATACCAGATTGTGAAAGAGCTCACCAAACAGAAACAGGCAAGAGTCAGTAACATCCAGGACAAAGAAGGGAAGGGAATTGCCTAACAGACAGTTAGAGGCACCAAAAAAACCGGACAGCCAGACACCAACAAACAAACAAACAAACAGTCAAAGCCATAGATAGAAAAAAGTGACTATAAAAAACATAGACATACTTTCACAACTTCGTAATAAAAACAGAGAACTACAACAAAACCAGCCTGCAAAATGTACACCTCTCTCTCTTTTTCTGACTTGCACCACACACACAAATACAACTGAAAAAACATGAACACTGTCATAACTCATCACAGAGTTTACATTTCACACAGACACGGGTGTCGTCAGGAAAACAACTACAAGGGCTATGGACCCGCTTTGCAGTGCTGAGATGATGACGCCAGCAGACTGTGGGGCCGTTGTGGTGATGGCCAAGTGCAATAACCATGACGTGTTTACCTGTGCTCCAAGAGATGTCTTTTCCATGTGCAGAAGACATCCTGACGATGGTAAGGCGGAGTTCTTGCACTGCAAGAACTGAGCATCATTTCTGTACAGATAATTGTTGATAGTTAAAGCTAGGTGGGTAGAGCGTCTGTTTCTTCTTCTTCGTCAAACAGTCAGACAACAACGATTGGTGTCTACCATATGAGTAAAAATGCCTTATGCTGCTGTTAAGCGCCTGACAAGTCAGACTCAGTGCATCAGAATTCAGCATGGTAGAAAACTGTTATTTCTTAATGTCTTTCTGGATGAAAGGCTTGAAATTGGAACTAGAAAGCAAGAAATCAATAAAACGGATGTGAATGGACAAAAAACCCAATATATACCATATATCAATACTTTGTGTCATAACACATTCAGTTGGGTTTTTTAATTGTGTGTTGAGAGACTATCATATTTATAGTATCCCTTCTTGTTAGATTTCTAACATACCTACAAACTAAAGAATAAAAGATGGCCTACCACCACATACTTAGTTCTCTTGTATAGGCTGGGGGTGATCCCCCTTAAGACCTTGCAGGGGGGTAGGGGAAGTAAGCATTCTCTCCCTTGAGAGGCATTTCCGTTGCCAGCTGCTGCCTCCTTGTTAGCCAGTTCACAAAGAAGAGCAGACTATCAGGTTGCATAACTCTTGCCCAAAGCCAGCTGTGCTCCCTTGTCGGTGGCTTTAGTGGCTTACTTGCCAAAGTGAGGCTCAGACACCATAATGGGCTGCTGTTATCACAGTCTGCAAAGTTTACCTTTCACTTTGGCAAATGGCAAAAGTTTCACAAATAACTGACTGTGGATGCCACTGGTGTGTAGGCGTTACAAAGGAAAAAGTGTGTATGCAATAGTTCACTGCCAACAGTTTCAGTTTAAAAATAAATACCAGCTTTTGCTATGTTGTACTCCCAGCTGTCAGTTGCCCCCACATTCAGCTCCTCTCATCTGCTGTCCATTCCATCCCAGCCCGTGCTAATTATAGCAGAAACTGACTGGACTTGGACTTGGTAAAAGAAAGGGGCTAATTTTAGCACTGGGCCCTAGACCCTTGACTGAGTTATGCTGGATTTGTGTGCTGTGTGTACTATTAGAAATTTAAACATGCAAGATTGTTAACTACAAAAAATGAAGGCTTACTTTGTGAGTGAGGCAGAGAACACATTAAGCAGTGTTCAAAAACGGGGACTATCTAAGTTAACAATCACCATCTTTTGTCAAAAGGAACAAATATCATTCATTGAAGTCTAATATATGTACCACTTATTGCATTGGAATTGTTTCTTCTTTATTTTATATATATGAGTGTGTGTGTGTGTGTGGGGTGTGTGTGTGTGTGTGGGGTGGTGTGTGTGTGTTGTGTGTGTGTGTGTTGTGTCTGTGTGTGTCTGTGTGGTCGTCTGTGTTTTTCTGTGTGGTTGTGTTGTGTTTCTACTGGATGAATATGTAAGCAGGATTCTTACATGTGCAAGTGTTATGCACAGGCTCATAGACACTAAAAAAAGAAATGCATATAGTTTCGCATATGCGTAACCACACACACACACACACACACATCACTTTTAGCCAAAATATATAATAATTATAATTGATGTTTTTGTTGTGTCAAATAAGTCTACATGACTTAATTGGCAATAAAATATTCTGAATTTGAATCTGAATCACACACACACACACGTGATGCACGTACACACGCTCTGCACACACGGATGCACACGTACATCAGTGGCGCACTCTCTCTCTCTCTCTCTCTCTCTCTCTCTTCTCTCTCTCTCTTCTCTCTCTCTTTTCTCTCTCTCTCCTCTCTTCTCTCTTTCTCTTTTCTCTCTCTCTCTCTCTCTCCCCTCTCCCCTCTCTCTCTTTTCTCTCTCTCTCTCTCTCTCTCTCTCTCTCTCTCTCTCTCTCTCTCTCTCTCTCCTCTGGCTTGTGCTTGCTTCTTCAGCATCCGCACATTCCCATTTCGATCTGTGGACAGATGAAACAAAGTCAACACAAACTAAAACAAACTTCACAGCAGATGAGACAGATGAAATACTCTTAAATCAGAAAACAAAACATAAACAACAAGTAAAGCAAGTACATAGCTAAACTTCTTGCAAAATGCCACTAACACTCTTCAGCTGACCTTTTGTTGTTATGGATGTTTGTGTTTGATTCCTCAGCTAGAGCTCCCCTGTTCACCAAAGATGAGGCTTTGCGTACGCACTGGTTTATCCATCATTAAGGTAGCCGCATTTTGAATGCGGGGATAATACCTTAACACCACACTAGTGTGCATATAGTTTCGCATATGCGTAACCACACACACACACACACACACACACAAACACACACACAACAAAACACACACACACAACACACCACACCACACACACACATAGATGCGTTTGCGACTTTTTCTTTTAACCATCCATTCCTACATCACAAAAATATCTTATTCTTCAAAACGGCAGAATGGCTATTGAATGTGTGTGTGTGTGAGAGATATACGCCCTTTTGCTTACATTTGCTTACATCACTTCGATAATATTTCTGATCTTATCTTTTTTTTCATTCCTCAACTAGAGGTCCAAGGTTCACCAATGGTGATTTTTGCGTTTACGACTATTTTTGCCCACCATTAAACTAGCTGCACTCTAACATCAGGAATATAGTCTTATCTGAAGACCTGTCTAAAGAGTGGAGTCCGCACTGATGTTAACTACTGGAGAAAAATCACCTTGAAGGGGATTTTTGGAAAAGGCTTGAAACCAAGCATCAGACACGAGCGGAACACTCTGAGCACAAGGCCTCTCCCACCCTGCTCACTGATATTTCACTTTTATTTCTCGCGTCATCATCTCAGCATTTCTGTTTATTTTTGCTGCTGTCCAAACTCTAGTGGGTATAAAAAAGACTCACATGTACCTGGATCAATTTGGAACAAGCTTTCCTACCATCCCAGAGGAACTCTATCCACCTCAGAGCGGATTCCAATGTGGTCTGCCCTCTTCCCCGAACAAGGTAGCACAAAAAACAGGAAATTATCAGATTCCGCTTGTGGTTTTTTGTCAAGTACAAGCCACAAACTTATGTTCTACTTTTTTTCTTAGTTTAAAGGGAGGAAGACTAGGTTTATGGTGAACTGGAGGTTGGTGTTCATCAGATACAGGCCGTATGTTCTTGTGGGATTCTTGTATTTCTGACTTCAATGTCTTCACTTATATTCTGTGGACAATAGTGATATCTTTTTTTTTATCGTGCCTCAGTTACACCTCTGAGGTTTACCAATGGTGACCCTGTTTGTATGTGACTCCCTCACTATTTAGGTAGCCACATTCGGACTTCAGAAATAGCAAATATTTCAAAATAACTTACCAAAAAAGAACAGAATGATGGGGTAGCCAGAGAAAGAACTTACACACGCACGCACGTACGCGTACGCACATGCACTCACACACACACACACACGCACGCACCCATCAATCTATGCATGCATGCGTGCATGCATGCATACTTACATACATACATACATCACACATTCCCTGTGAATTTGTAGTGGCTGTGTACAGAGCTTTTTCGAAATGATAATGAGACATATGCCCCCACCACCACCACTTTTTGAAAACAATTAAAAAAACCAACCCTTTCCTATCTGGTTGAAAACAGCACATTAAAAAAGTAAAAGTTGGAGGATTTGGAGTTTTTAGTATAGTGAGAGAGATAACAAAACAAACAAAACTAAACCCCAAAAGCTCATCAAATGCTTCTTGGAGAGATATTCTGTGTTTATTTTTTTTTTATAAAACAGAACCCCCCAAAAAAGAAACAACACAATGTCTTAAAAAGCATTTCTCAACAGAATCTTTTTATACAATTGTTATTTTTAAATTTCGCGTGTTTGTGTGTGTGTGTGTGAATGTGTGTGTGTGTATGTGTGTGTGTTATTCTTTAATTTAACACCTTTTTACATAACTGATATTTGACAAGTGTGCTCGCGCCCGCGGGCATGTGTGTGTGTGTGTGTGTGTATGTGCACGCGTGTGTTCTTCTTTAATTTAACGTCTTTTCACATTACGTGATATTAGGAAACACGCGTGTGTATGTGTGTGTGCGTGTGTGTGTATGTGAGTGTGTGTATGTGTGTTTGTGTGTGTTATGTGAGAGAGAGAATGTACATGCATGTAGATCTGTGTGCATGTTTGTGTATAGAGTATGTGTGAGTGTGTGTGCATGCGTGCCTACGTGCATGTGTGTGCGTGTTTTCGTGGTTACAGTTTCTAACCATGCCTTATGAAAGAAAAAAAAAGGAGATGCAGGTATAAAGAATGACTAAAGCAGAAGTCAAGGAATTTGTGTGATGGTATATTGCTTACCAGTTTCTTTGTAGTTGGTATGAGAGAAACTGTCAGTGAGTACAGAAGTAAGACTGCCGAAAGTAAAACAACCTGTGGCTTATGGTGCTATGAGAGTTCACAGCACTCACAACATTTCTTTGTTGTCTTTGAGGAAAATATAAAGGTGCCAAATACGAAAATAACGCCCAAAAAATATGTGAGTTGGAGACAACTGTGAAAAATTGCTGTTCCTAATAATATTTATTTCCTTGACCTGTATCTGACAGTTTGGCTATGTGGCGCTCTCTCTCTCTCTCTCTCTCTCTCTCTCTCTCTCTCTCTCTCTCTCTCTCTGTTCATACATCTTTCCATATAAATCACTGGTCAATTGATTCCAAAACATCAACAACAAACCTTCATACAAAAAAATCTTGTATAAATCTTGAGCTGATTCTTTTTTATTGGATTTTTTTTTTAATCACAGTTCAACAGCTTGAGTACTATTTTTTGCTTGTTTGCTGCTGGTCAGACAAATAATGGAACAATAAAAGCTCACAAGTACCCAAACTAGTTCTAGAAAGCTTTCCTACAACCCCAAAAGACCCCTGTTTTCCTTATAGCCATTTCAAAAACTGATCGTTTCCTATATTCCTTAACATGATGGCACAAAAAGCAGGACATAATCGGGCTCTGTAAGATTTGGTCAAGAAGAAACCACATATTTATGTTAGTCACTTTTGGTTAGGATGAAGAAAGGTTAGGGTTACCTGAAGTGAGGATGGTTATTCCCAAAGATTGCCAAAGTGGGAATGCAGCTACTTTAATTGTGGGGGAAGGGAGGGGGGTTGGCATAGGCAAAAATCTTCCTAGTGGTGAATATCAGAGATCTAGGGTGCTCCTTTTCTGCATAACATAAAGCAGAGAAAAAGCAACAAACAAAGAATATGTCTGATGCTTTATGTAAGCATAATATCTTTTGTCAGACAGAAGACAGTAAAAAAGTAAAAACAAACAATATTCTCTCATCTGATGCTTTTCACAAAACAAATGTTATGTTTAATTCTCGCTACATTGACCTGGTTTTTTTCTATTCATTTTTACTGTACCCTAGACACTGCAAGGAAAAGCCAAAAGCTCACAGTCATGTACCCAGACCTATTGATTTCAGATGTAGACAAGCTTTGCTACAACCTCAAGGGACCCTGATCTCCTCACAGCTGTTTCTGATGCTAGCTGCCTCCTCTTTCTTAACAAGCTGGCACAAAAAGAAGAAAATGATCAAGTTTCATAAGTTTTGTCAAAAACAAGTCAGGTAGGGGTGTAATGTTAGTGTGTGTGTGTGTGTGTGTGTGTGTGTGTGTGTGTGTGTGTGTGTGTGTGTGTGTGTGTGTGTGTGTGTGTGTGTGTGGTGTGTGTGTGTGCATTTAGTCTGTATTAGTCACCAGCCAAGTAAAAAGGAAACAGAAAAAAAATTAAGAAAAAAGCATAATGTAATAATTATAATCAGATGACGTATTTCATACATATGTTATAATTTCAATATCTGCCTTACTGTCTTTACTTTTCTGTTCAGTTCTGTTTCTATGTAGATTCTCTAAGGAAAGCTGAAAAGACATATGTTGCCATAGATATTGATTTGAGATTCCAACAAACTGTCCTGATATCCCATCGGGGTGTTACCCTCCCCAGAGTTCTTGTTAAGGACAGCTACCTTCAAAACAAATGTTCAACCAGGTCATACAAACAAGTGGGACATGATCAGAGTTGCTACATTTTGCCAACAACAAACCACGTTATCTAATACCACTAAGAGTGAACAGACGTTAAATTGAGGACAACAAGCCACATTCTTGCCTTGTCCTTCTCAAGACCCTGGGAAAGATGGTGGAAGGGGGGTAGAGATAACAAAAACTACTGTGGCTGCCTTCCCCAAAAAAGGGCCAGCAATTCTGATCATGTTCTTGTATTTAACGGTTCATGTGTTATTCTGAAAATGGTGATTTTTTCTTGAGGATTTAAGAAAAATATAATAAAGATTTAAGATGATGCTCAAACATAGAGGCAGCACTACTGGTAGTCTGATGATAATAATAATAATAATAATAATAATAATAATAATAATAATAATAACAACAGTAATAATAATAATAATAATAATAATAATAATCAGGCTATCATAGCGCTATCAGTGAATGTACTGCAACTATATTGTATGTAGATCCATGTCCATTGATTTTGAAAAACATTAATTTCACAATTATATTAGTATATCTGAAAATAACTTAACCATCTAACAAAAACGAATAAAGATTATTAAAAAAAAACATGTGTAGCATATACTTTGATCAAGAATGTGCATAACAATGAGCGAAGGTAAGTAGACAGAAAGCTACACATTACAAGCAAACACACACACACACACACACACACACACACACACGTGTGCACACAGAGGATAA
Source organism: Rapana venosa (assembly GCA_028751875.1). NCBI lineage: Eukaryota > Metazoa > Mollusca > Gastropoda > Neogastropoda > Muricidae > Rapana > Rapana venosa. Next base: position 50,542,157 of record CM054147.1, read on the forward strand.
CAACAGCAGATAAAGACAGCATGAAGTGGAGATAAGTATTGCCTGTGATACACACATGAGCTGCTGACTGTGTACAGCAGAGGGAGGCATGCTGTGTTGCTGTGGCAGAGAAACCCTCATCCTAACAAAGGCTTGGTTCGTGTTTGTGGTTATGCTCTCTGTCTTTCTTTCTAGCTGTCTGTCTCTCCTTCTTTCTCCCTCCCTCTCTCTCTCTCTCTCTCTCTCTCTCTCTCTCTCTCTCTCTCTCTCTCTCTCTCTCTCTCTCTCTCTCTCTCTCTCTCTCTCTCTCTCTTCTGTTGTGTGTGTGTGTGTGTGTGTGTGTGTGTGTGTGTGTGTGTGTGTGTGTGTGTGTGTGTGTGTGTGTGTGTGTGTGTGTGTGTGTGTGTGTTGGTGCCTTGTGGCTTGGGGTTTTTTGGTAGTTCAAATAATGTTCATTGTTTGGTTTTGTTGGTGGAAATGTATGGTAGTAATATTTTGTTGATTTTTACATAAGGCTATCATTATATTTAAAGAAATGTACATATATATATATGGATTTGTATCCAGGATCATTTGTGTGTGTGTGTGTCCATGCATGTGCGCACATGCGTGTCTGAGCCTTTGTACATGTAGTGTGTGTGTATGTGTGTGTGTGGTTGTGCACCTATGTATGTGTGTGTGAGTGTGTGTGTCTCTGTGTGCACGCATGCACACGTGTGTGTGTGTGTTTCTGTGCACATGTGTGTATATGTGTGTGTGTCTTGATTTTGGGGGTAGGGTGTCTGTTAGGGGAGAGGGTGTCAGGTGGGGGGGGGGGGGGGGGGGGGGAGGGTTGTCAGTGTATGATTGGTCTTGTTTGTTCATTCGTTTGGTTAACTTTTGTGGTCTTTCATTTATTTCTTGATGTATCAATATTTAAATGGCAGTTTGAGTACTCATTTCATTCCTATTTGACATTATTTTGTTTGTTGATTCATTGATTTATGCATGTTTGTTTCACTTTTTCCGGATGAGGGCCTGGTGTAAAGAAGCCTCTGGCTTATCCAATTAGCCTCATTAAAATATTCAGTTCGATCTCTCTCTCTCTCTCTCTCTCTCTCTCTCTCTCTCTCTCTCTCTCTCTCTCTCACACAGACAAACACAGCATACACGAGCTCGCCTGCGCGCGCGCACACACACACACACACACACACACACATGTACAAATTCTGTGTTCTTTACAGCGTCTTTTTATTTTCTGAGAGAGAGAGAGACGTATAATTCATTGTAATAAACAAAGACATGAACGTATAGAGACATGAAAAGCGAGGCAAACATTTTACACTGTCAAAACAGCACGTGTTGCGCACTAGTGTGCCCTGGCACTGACACATGCAAGTACGCACACACGCACACATACACACACGCACACACACACACACACACACACACACACACACACACACAGGGTTGGGGGGGGGGTTATTGAGAGAGAGAGGTGAGAGAGAGAGAACACATGTTCCATAGTACCATCCTAAAAATACGCATGAAACAAGCTTTTGTCTCCTGCACTGCCACAACAAAATGACAGATTACTCACACTGCAAAACACATTCTCTGGCTTGTGTAGGTTTCTTTCTTATGTTTCATTCCAAGGTTCACTGTGGTGAGGTTTTGCCTATGCAACCGTTTTTGCCCACCGTGAAGACGCCCGCATTCCGACCTCAGGGATGTATGCTGTGTATGTTTGTATTGTCGTAACCCAACAGTCTATCTATCTATCTGTCCCGTAGTCTGACGACCGTGGGGGCACCCTCAAAGACTCAGCAACCAGTTCCCTCCATTCTTCTCTCTGTTCTGCCTTTCTCAGGGTTTTGTTGAGTTCTAGGCCTGTCCATTCACTGATGTTATCCTCCCAGCTCTTCCTTGGTCTGCCTCTTCTTCTTCCTCCTTGGACAGTGCCTTGCAAAACTGTCTTTGTAATTCCTTGGGATCTTGTGACATGCTCATACCACTTAAGTTTACGCTTTTTCACGATCGTTAGAAGGTTCTCATAGGGTCCAATGGTTTGCTGGATTCTGTTATGCACGCTTTCGTTGCTAATGTGGTCTTTGTAGGAGATGCCAAGGAGTCTCCGAAAGCATCTCATCTCCACTGCCTGTACTCTTCTCTCCAAATCTGCAGTCAGGGTCCATGATTCACAGGCATACAGAAATATGGATATGACAAGGGAGCGCATTAGTCTGATCTTGGAGATAAGTGAGATACTCTTATCTCTCCAGATGGTGTTTAGTTTTGACAGAGCTGTTATTGTCTGTGCAGTCCTGCATACTACTTCTGGCTTGGATCCCTGGTCGGATACAATGGCTCCCAGGTACTTGAAGCTTTGAACTGTTTCTAGCTTCTGGTCATTAACCCTGATATCAGTGCTAATGCCGTTGGTGTTATTAGTCATCAGTTTGGTCTTCTCTGCACTGATTTCCATGCCGTATGTTTTGGAGGCCTTATCCAAGTGTTCTGTTAGGCTGGCAAGCTCTTTTTCTGATCCTGCTATTCCATCGATGTCATCTGCGAAGCGGAGGTTTGTGATCGTTCTGCCACCAATGCTGACTGATCCTTCCTTGAGAGAATCATGGCTGATGCACTGGAACATCATGAAGGATCATCATCATCATCAACCCAACAGACGATAACATAAGTTAAAAGTTTTTTTAAGTGGATATTTGATCTATTTCATGTGTAAACACGAAAGGATATAATGCACTGGCAGGTCTGCACTTAAACTAACCTGGGAGATTGTAAAATTTAAATTTTCTTTTAAAAACCATTAAGTCAACAAACGACACTGGGATTCAAACCCAAGACTTCATGGGTCAAAGGATTTGTAGTCGAAGGGTCTTACCCACCCGGCTATCCTGAACGTGGTATACGTTTCAACATTTGCACTTTAAACACTGAGTTCTTGTAGCATCACTGGTGATCCTGTGCTTGCAACACTAAGTGAGGAAAGTGATGATCTTGATGGAGAAGGAGGGTCATGCCTGTCTCACTGGGTGTAGTGGCAACCATCACACTTGGTGATGCCGACAGGTGAGACAGGTGAGACTGCACTGGTAATGAATAACAGCAGACTGGTATATAAACGATGCGCTTTCCGATTGAAAGTTTTACTT
>CM054147.1:50545787-50606332 GCA_028751875.1 Rapana venosa
GTACACAGTCAGCAGCTGGTGTGTGTATCACAGGCAAACATTATCTCTCCACTTCATGCTGTCTTTATCCGCTGTTGTTATCCTCTGTGTGCACACGTGTGTGTGTGTGTGTGTGTGTGTGTGTGTGTGTGTGCGTATGTGTGTGTGTTTGCTTGTAATGTGTAGCTTTCTGTCTGCTTACCTTGGCTCATTCTTATGCACATTCTTGAACAAAGTATATGTTACACATGTATTTTTTTTATCATCTCTATTTGCTTTTGTTAGATAGTCAAGTTATTTTCAGATATAATAATACAATTGTGAAACTAATGTTTTTCAAAATCAATGGACATGGATCTATATACAATATAGTTGCAGTGCATTCACTGATAGCGCTATGATAGTCTTATTATTGTTATTGTTTTTATTATTATTATTATTATTATTATCATGATTTTCAGACTACCAGTAGTGCTGTCTCTTTATTTGAGTACCATCTTATATATTTTTTGAATTTTGCTTAAATCCTCAAGAAAAAATCACCATTTTCAGAATACAAATGAACTGTTAAATACAAGAAATTGATCAAAATTGCTGGCCCTTTTCTTGGGAAGCAGCCACGGTAGCTTTTGTTATCTCTACCCTTCCCCATCTTTCTGGGGGTCTTGAAAATGATAATGCAAGAATGTGGTTTGTTGTTGGCAAAATGTAGCAACTCTGATCATGTCCCACTTTTTGTATGACCTGGTTGAACATTTTTTGTGAAGGTGGCTGTCCTTAACAAGAACTCTGGGGAGGGTAACACCCCAATGGGATATCAGGACAGTTTGCTGGAATCTCGAATCAATATCTATGGCTACATGTGTCTTTTCAGCTTTCCTTAGAGAATCTACTTAGAAACAAAACTGAACAGAAAAGTGAAGACAGTAAGGCAGATATAGGAAATATAACATATGTATGAAATACGTCATCTGAGTATATTACATTATGATTTTTTCTTCATTTATTTCTGTTTCTTTTTTACCTGGCTGGTGACTAATACACAATAAATGCACACACACACACACACACTCACACACATGCATGCACACACACACACACACACACTAACATTACACCCCTACCTGACTTGTTTTTGACAAAACTTATGAAACCTGATCATTTTCTTCTTTTGTGCGGGCTTGTTAAGAGAGAGGAGGCAGCTAGCATCAGAAACAGCTGTGAGGAGATCAGGGTCCCTTGAGGTTGTAGCAAAACTTGTCTACATCTGAAATCAATGGTCTGAGTACATGGCTGTGAGCTTTTGGCTTTTCCTTGGAGTGTCTAGAGTACAGTAAAAATAAATGGAAAAAAACACTGGTCGATGTAGCCAGAATTAAACATAACATTTGTTTTGTGAAAAGCATCAGATAAAAGAATATTGATTGTTTTTGCTTTTTTACTGTCATCTGTCTGACAAAGGATATTATGTTTACATAAAGCATCAGACATATTCTTTGTTTGTTGCTTTTTCTCTGCTTTATGTTACACAGAAAAGGAGCACCCTAGATCTCTGATATTCACCACTAGGAAGATTTTTGCCTATGCCAGCCCCCCTCCCTTCCCCCACAATTTCAGAAGCTGCATTCCTACTTTGGTAATCTTTGGGAACAACCATCCTCACTTCACGTAACCCTAACCTTTTTCCATCTTGACCAAAAGTGACTAACATAAATATGTGACTTCTTCTTGACCAAATCTTACAGTTTTTGAAATGGCTATTAGGAAAACAGGGGTCTTTTGGGGTGGTAGGAATTTTTATAAAACTAGTTTGGGTGCATGCAAGCTTTCATTTTCCCATTATTTGTCTGAACAGCAGCAAAAAAGAAAAATCCCAAGCAGATGAACTGTGAATGAAAAATAAGTGATCAGCTGAAGATTTATACGATTTTTTTTATGAAGGTTTGTTGTTTTTGGAATCATCTGACCACTAATTTATATGGAAAGATGTATGAACAGAGAGAGAAAGAGACAGAGGGAGGGAGGGAGGGAGAGAGAGAGAGAGAGAGAGAGAGAGAGGAGAGAGAGAGAGAGAGAGAGAAGTGAGAGAGAGAGAGGAGAGAGAGAGAGAGAGAGAGAGAGAGAGAGAGAGATAGCCAAACTGTCAGATACAGGTCAAAGAAATAAATATTATTAGGAACAACCATTTTTCACAGTTGTTTCAAACTCGCATTATTGGTGTTATTCCTATGTTGCACTTTTATGTGTTCCTCAAAGACAACCAAGAAATGTTGTGAGCGCTGTGAACTCTCATACCACCATAAGCCACAGGTTGTTTTACTTTCGGCTGTCTTACTTCTGTACTCACTGACAGTTTCTCTCACACCAACTACAAAGAAACTGGTAAGCAATATACCATCACACAAATTCCTCGACTTCTGCTTTAGTCATTCTTTATACCTGCATCTCCTTTTTTCCCTTCATAACTGTTTGTTTAGAAACTGTAACGACGACCACACGCACACACATGCACGTAGGCACGCATGCACACATACTCACACACACATACTCTATACACAAATATGTACACAGATCTACATGCATGTATATTCTCTCTCACATACATACACACAAATACACATACACACACACTCACATACACACACGCACGCACGCACACGCACACACACACACACACACACACACACACACACACTTGTCTAAATCTATCTATCTATCTATCTGTCCCGTAGTCTGACGACCGTGGGGGCACCCTCAAAGACTCAGCAACCAGTTCCCTCCATTCGTCTCTCTGTTCTGCCTTTCTCAGGGTTTTGTTGAGTTCTAGGCCTGTCCATTCACTGATGTTATCCTCCCAGCTCTTCCTTGGTCTGCCTCTTTTTCTTCCTCCTTGGACAGTGCCTTGCAAAACTGTCTTTGTAATTCCTTGGGATCTTGTGACATGCCCATACCACTTAAGTTTACGCTTTTTCACGATCGTTAGAAGGTTCTCATAGGGTCCAATGGTTTGCTGGATTCTGTTATGCACGCTTTCGTTGCTTATGTGGTCTTTGTAGGAGATGCCAAGGAGTCTCCGAAAGCATCTCATCTCCACTGCCTGTACTCTTCTCTCCAAATCTGCAGTCAGGGTCCATGATTCACAGGCATACAGAAATATGGATATGACAAGGAGCGCATTAGTCTGATCTTGGAGATAAGTGAGATATTCTTATCTCTCCAGATGGTGTTTAGTTTTGACAAAGCTGTTATTGTCTGTGCAGTCCTGCATACTACTTCTGGCTTGGATCCCTGGTCGGATACAATGGCTCCCAGGTACTTGAAACTTTGAACTGTTTCCAGCTTCTGGTCATTAACCCTGATATCAGTGCTAATGCCGTTGGTGTTAGTAGTCATCAGTTTGGTCTTCTCTGCACTGATTTCCATGCCGTATGTTTTGGAGGCCTTATCCAAGTGTTCTGTTAGACCTTTACCACGTATTTATCGATTTTAAGAAGGCATTTGACAGGGTGTGGCATGCAGCTTTGTGGGCAACCATGAATTTGTACAGCATCAATGCAAACCTGATCAGAGTCATCAAACAGCTGTACAGCGAGGCCACCAGTGCAGTGTACTACAACAACAACATTGGAGAATGGTTTCGAACAACAGTTGGAGTAAGGCAGGGCTGTCTACTCTCACCCACTCTTTTCAACATCTTCCTTGAGAGAATCATGGCTGATGCACTGGAACATCATGAAGGATCAGTCAGCATCGGTGGCAGAACGATCACAAACCTCCGCTTCGCAGATGACATTGATGGAATAGCAGGATCAGAAAAAGAGCTTGCCAGCCTAACAGAACACTTGGATAAGGCCTCCAAAACATACATACGGCATGTCTAAATCACGTTATGTAAAAAGGTGTTAAATTAAAGAATAACACAAACACACACATACACACACACTCACACACACACAAATGCACACACACATACACATACACATACACATACACACGCACAAACAAACACACACATACACACACCCCTACCTGACTTGTTTTTGACAACACTTATGAAACCTGATCATTTTCTTCTTTTTGTTGGCGCTTGTTAAGAGAGAGGAGGCAGCTAGCATCGGAAACAGCTGTGAGGAGATCAGGGTCCTTTGAGGTTGTAGCAAAGCTTGTCTACATCTGAAATCAATGGGTCTGGGTACATGACTGTGAGCTTTTGGCTTTTCCTTGGAGTGTCTAGGGTACAGTAAAAATGAACAGAAAAACCGGGAGGATGTAGCGAAATTTAGAAATAACAATTGTATAAAAAGATTCTGTTGAGAAATGCTTTTTAAGACATTCTGTTGTTTCTTTTTGGGGGGTTCTGTTTTATAAGAAAAATAAACACAGAATATCTCTCCTAGAAGCATTTGCTACAAATCCTACAACTTTTACTTTTTTAATGTGCTGTTTTCAACCAGATAGGAAAGGGTTGGTTTTTTTAATTGTTTTCAAAAAGTGGTGGTGGGGGGGGGGGGGGGGGGGGCATATGTCTCATCATTTCCAGAAAGCTCTGTACACAGCCACTACAAAATCACAGGGAAAGTTTGATGTATGTATGTATGTATGTGAGTATGTATGTATGTATGTATGTATGTATGTATGTATGTATGTATGTATGTATGTATGTACGTATGTATGTATGTATATATGCATGCATGCATGCATGCATGGACTGATAGGTATGTGCATGCGTGCGTGTGCGTGCGCGTGCGTGCATGCGTGCGTGTGTTCTTTCTCTGGCTACCCCATCATTTTGTTCTTTTTTTGTAACTTGTTTTGAAATATTTGCTATTTCTGAAGTCCGAATGTGGCTACCTAAATAGTGAGTAAGTCACATACAAACAAATCTCACCATTGGTAAACCTTGAGGTGTAACTGAGGCAGGATAAAAAAAAAAGATATCACAATTGTCCACATAATATAAGTGAAGACATTGAAGTTAGAAATACAAGAATCCCACAAGAATATACCGCTGGTATCTGATGAACACCAACCTCCAGTTCACACAAACTTATTCTTCCTTCCTTTCAACTAAGAAAAAAAGTAGAACATAAGTTTGTGGCTTGTACTTGACAAAAAACCACCAGCGGAATCTGATTATTTCCTGTTTTTTGGTGCTACCTTGTTCGGGGAAGAGAGCAGACCACATTGGAATCCGCTCTGAGGTGGATAGAGTTCCTCTGGGATGGTAGGAAAGCTTGTTCCAAATTGATCCAGGTACATGTGAGTCTTTTTTATACCCACTAGAGTTTGGACAGCAGCAAAAATGAACAGAAAGACAGAGATGTCCACGCGAGAAATAAAAGTGAAATATCAAGGAGCAGGGCGGGAGAGGCCTTGTGCTCAGAGTGTTCAGCTCGTGTCTGAGGGCTTGGTTTCAAGCCATTTCCAAAAAGCCTCTTGAAGGGGATTTTCTCCAGTAGTTAACATCAGTGCCGACTTCACTCTTTAGACAGGTCTTCAGATAAGACTATATTCCTGATGTCAGAGTGCAGCTACCTTAATGGTGGGCAAAAATAGTCGCAAACGCAAAATCTCCCCATTGGTGAACCTTGGACCTCTACGTGAGGAATGAAAATAATAAGATCAGAAATATTATCGAAGAGATGTATGCAAAAGGGCGCATATCTCTCACACACACATTCAATAGCCATTCTGCCGTTTTGAAGAATAAGGTATTTGTGAGGGTAGGAATGGATGATCAAAAGAAAAAGTTGCAAACGCACCTATGTGTGTGTGTGTGTGTGTGTGTGTGTGTGTGAGTGTGTGTGTGTGTGTGTGTGTAAGTGTGTGTGTGTGTGGTCATGCATATGCGAAACTATATGCACGATGGTGTGGTGTTGAGGTATTATCCCCGCATTCGAAATGCGCTACCTTTATGATGGAAAAACAGCTCATACGCAAAACCTCATCTTTGGTAAACATGGGAGCTTTAGCTGACGACCCAAACACAAGCATCCATAACAAACAAAAAATCAGCTGAAGAGTGTTAGTGGCATTTTGCAAGAAGTTTAGCTATGTTGTACTTGCTTTACTTGTTGTTTATGTTTTGTTTTCTGATTTAAAAGTATTTCATGTCTCATCTGCTGTGAAGTGTGTTTTAGTTTGTGTTGACTTTGTTTCATCTGGCCACAGATCGAACTGGGAATGTGCGGAAGCTGAGGAAGCAAGCACGAGCGAGAGAGAGAGAGAGAGAGAGAGAGAGAGAGAAGAGAGAGAGAGAGAGAGAGACAGAGAGAGAGAGAGAGATAGAAAGAAGAGAGAGAGGAGAGAGAGAGAGAGAGAGAGAGGGAGAGAGATGAGAGAGAGAGAGAGAGAGAGAGAGAGAGAGACATTGATGCACTTGTGCATCCGTGTGTGCCGAGCGTGTGTACATGCACCACGTGTATGTGTGTGTGTGTGTGTGCTATTTTTGTGTGTGTGTTTATTTTTTAAATTTATTTTATTCTTTTATATCGAGGATAAAAGAATAAGCACATATGTGCTTTTTTACATCTAGTCCCCGTGTGTATGCGGTTTTGTCAATTTTGTCATCTGTTCCCACCGGCACACAATGGCCTACTCTTACGAAAAGCGGAACAGGATTTAACGTGTGCGCAAGATGTTCTGCCTGCGTTCGCACACGGGACCTCGGTTTATAGTCTCATCCAAAGGACTTTTGGGGAGAGTGGAGTCGGCACTGATGTTAACTCCAGGGGAAAATATCCCCTTGAACGGGAATTGAACGGGGGTTGTCAGATTGCAAGCGCAATGTTCTAACTACTAGGCTATCCTGTCGTATGTGTGTTTGTGTGTGTGTGTATGTGTGTGTGTGTGCGTGTGTGGTTACGCATATGCGAAACTATATGCGTTTCTTTTTTAGTGCCTATGAGTCTGTGCACAACACTTGCACATGTAAGAATCATGCTTACATATTCATCCAGTAGAAACACCACACAACACACACAGAAACGCAGACACACACACACACACACACACACACACACACACACACAGAGAAAAAGAAGAAGAAACAGTTCCAGTGCAATAAAGTAATACATATATTGGACTTCAGTGAAGAATCTTTGTTCTTTTGACAAAATGATGGTGATTGTTAACTTGGATAGTCCCTGTTTTTGAACTTTGTTTTATGTGTTCTCTGCCTCACTCACAAAGTAAGCCTTTTAAAAAATTCTTTTATATCGAGGATAATGGAATAAGCACATATGTGATTTTTTACATCCAGTCCCCGTGTGTATGTGGTTGTGTAAATTCTGTCATCTGTTCCCACCAGCACACAATGGCCTACTCTTACGAAAAGCGGAACAGGATTTAACGTGTGCGCAAGATGTTCTGCGTGCGTTCGCACACAGGGCCTCGGCTTATAGTCTCATCCAAAGGACTTTTGGGGAGAGTGGTATCTGCACTGATGCTAACTCCAGGGAAAAATATCCCCCTCGAACGGGAATCAAACCCGTGTCCTCAGTTTGCAAGTGTAATGTTCTGACCACTAGGTTATCCCGTCTCCCCAAAGCCTACAGTTTTGTAGTTAACAATCTTGCATGTTTACACTTCTAATAGTATACACAATACACAAATCCAGCATAACTCAGTCAAAGGTCCAGATCCCAGTGCTAAAAATAGCCTGCCTCTTTGTTTTACCAAGTCCAAGTGCAGTCAGTTTCTGCTATAATTAGCACCAGCTGGGGTGGAATGAACAGCAGCTGAGAGGAGCTGAAAGTGGGGGCAACTGACAGCTGGGAGTACAACACAGCAAAAGCTGGTATTTATTTTTCAACTGAAGCTGTTGGCAGTGAACTATTGCATACACACTTTTCCCTTTGTAACGCCTACACACCAGTGGCATCCACAGTCAGTTATTTTTGAAACTTTTGCCATTTGCCAAAGTGAAAGGTAAACTTTGCAGACTGTGATAACAGCAGCCCATTATGGTGTCTGAGCCTCACTTTGGCAAGTAAGCCACTAAAGCCACTGACAAGGGAGCACAGCTGGCTCTGGGCAAGAGTTATGCAACCTGATCGTCTGCTCTTCTTTGTGAACTGGCTAACAAGGAGGCGGCAGCTGGCAACGGAAATGCCTCTCAAGGGAGAGAATTCTTACCTCCCCCACCCCCCTGCAAGGTCATAAGGGGGATCATCCCCAACCTATACAAGAGAACTCAGTAGGTGGTGGTAGGCCATTTTTTATTCTTTAGTTTTCAGGTATGCTGGAAATGTAGCAAGAAGGGATACTAAAAATAGGATAGTCTCTCAACACCAATTAAAAAACCCAACTGAATGTGTTACGACACAAAGTATTGATATGTCGTATATATTAGGTGTTTTTGTCCATTCACAACCGTTTTATTTCTTTCTTGCTTTCTAGTTCCAATTTGAAGCCTTTCATCCAGAAAGACATTAAGAAATAACAGTTTTCTACCATGCTGACTTCTGATGTGCTGAGTCTGACTTCTCAGGCGCTTAACAGCAGCATACAGCATTTTTACTCATATGGTAGACACCAATCCTTGTTGTCTGACTGACGAAGAAGAAGAAACAGACGCTCTATCCACCTAGCTTTAACTATAGATAATTATCTGTACAGAAACGATGCTCAGCTCTTGCAGTGCAAGAACTCCGCCTTGCCATCGTCAGGATGTCTTCTGCGCATGGAAAATACATCTCTTGGAGCGCAGGTAAACACGTCATGGTTATTGCACTTGGCCATCACCACAACGGCCCCACAGTCTGCTGGCATCATCATCTCAGCACTGCAAAGCGGGTCCATAGCCCTTGTAGTTGTTTTCCTGACCACACCCTTGTCTGTGTGAAATGTAAACTCTGTGATGAGTTATGACAGTGTTCATGTTTTTTCAATTGTATTTGTGTGTGTGGTGCAAGTCAGATAAAGAGGGAGGTGTACATCTTGCAGGCTTGTTTTGTTATAGTTTTCTGTGGGTTTTTTTACGAAGTTGTGAAAGTATGTCTATGTTTTTTTAGTCACTTTTTTCTATCTGTGGCTTTGACTGTTTGTCTGTTTGTGTCTGTCTGTCTGTCCGTTTTTTCGGTGCCTCTAACTGTCTGTGTTTGTGTCTGTCTCTTATAGCTGTGGGATTCCCTCTTGTTTTCTGTTTTATGCCAACATTGCTAGAGTACACAAACATTATTTGTGTTTTTGTTTTACTCCCGGCTGAAAGTTTGCCATAGCAGAAGCACAATCTCCACATAGCATTTTCAGGTGTACTATCATTCTTATTTAGGACATGGCACCTTTGATTACATCGATAACTGACATAGCCTTCGGCCTGGGGGAGAGAAAATGAGTGACAGCTTGTCCGTGATGAGTGGCAAGAGCGAGGGGAGAATTAATAGGAAGTGTCTGGTCTTCATTCCGCCTGTCTCTTAGGAGCCCAGCCAGCGGAAAGTGACTGTGTTAGAGGGTGGTCATTTGGAAATCTTGGGTTGAGATGGGCTGTTGTTGATGCTGTGCTTTTTGTTGAGGTTTCTGCTGGGTTGTTGTGAAACGTATGTTGGTGAGAAGCAGATAGGTAATGAGCTAACTGATCAATCAGTGATCGGTCAAATGATATGATGAGTGAGTTGATAGTAAATTTGATTATATTCAAATATTTTCGGTTTTTAATTTGTCGTGTACTTAATTTTATTCATTCTTTAAAGAAATTCTATCTATCTATCTATCTATCTATCTATCTATCTATCTATCTATCTATCTATCTATCTATCTATCTATCTATCTATCTATCTATCTATCTATCTATCTATCTGTCTGTCTGTCTGTCTGTCTGTTTGTCTGTCTGTCTATCTATCTATCTACCTATCTATTTATCTATCTATCTATCTATCTATCTATCTATCTATCTATCTATGTATCTATCACTTCATTCCGGTCGCCTTATAATATCATCTATTATTCGTTTTTATTTCATTCTTTTCTTTTCTTTTTCCTTTCTGTCTTTCTTTCCTACCTACACCTTGGAGAATAGGGGGGGGGGGGGGAATTTATGCCTAAGAGCGTCGTAGTATGTCATCCTACGGTTGGACTGCTTACTTAGGTGTCCACGAGATTTTCTTTCTTTCTAGAGATGACAATGACAATGACAAATTCTTTCATTTCCAGGATAATGAATAAGCACCCATGTGCTTTTTTACATTCAGAGAGAGATCTCCCACCCCTTTAAGCCACCTTCCCCATCCGTCCCCCTCAAACACACACACACACACACACACGCACGCACGTCGGCACACACTACAACACACACACGCGCGCGTTTCGCGCACGCACGCACACACACACACACGCACGCACGCACGCACACACGCAAAAAAACACACAATACACACACAGGCACGCACGCGCGCACACGCACACACACACCACACATCACACACACACACACACACACACACACACACGATCTATCTAGTATGTGTATGTGGGGGAGGTAGCCTTTGTGGTCTGCTTACCCGGGTTCGAATCTCGTTCAAGAGAATTCTTCTTCTGGAGTTAACAGTGCCACCTCCACTTCCCCCCCAAAGTCCTTTGGATGAGACTATAAACCGAGGTCCTGTGTGCGAACACAAGCAAAACAACTTGCGCACACGTTAAAACCCGTTCTGCTTTTTCGAAAGAGTAGGCCATTGTGTACCGGCTGGAACGGATGACAAAACTTTATGTACACACGGGGACTAGATGCAAAAAGCACACAATTGTCAAAGTAAAAGAATAAAAAAACAAAAAACCCGATCACACACATAATTACACACAAAACACCACACACACATCACACACACAACAACAAACACACAACACACACACACACACACACACACACACTACCCCCACCCTTTGTGAATATTACTCACTACTGAACATTTGCCACCTAATCATTTGTTTACAGCCCCCAAATTTAAAGATATATTTTCAATTTTGGATTAAAGTATAGACGGGCGCGATAGCCTAATGGTTCAGACGAATGCCTTCTGATCCTTACAGTCATGAAGGCGTGGGTTCGAATCGGGAGTGCGCCCGTCACATTGCAAGTGGTTGTTTGTAAATTTTCAATTTGGCCTGGCAATTTTGTGTGTAGATATGTCCGTGTAGGGAGATATGACGGGTGGGGTGGGAATAGAGAAAAAATAGAGGGAGAGTATGGGGGGAGGAATAGAGATAAAGTAGGAGATTATAGAGGGTGGTGGTGGTAGAGGTTAAATAAAGAGAATTATGGGGGATAAAATAAAAGGAAATTATGTAGGGGTGGGGGAGAGATTAAGTAGAGGGGGAGGTTATGGAGAGAAAGAGTAGAGGGAGGGACTATAGAGGATAAAGTAGAGGGAGACTATGGGGAGATAGAGTAAAGGGAGACTATGGGGAGATAGAGTAGAGGGAGACTATGGGGAGACAGAGTAAAGGGAGACTATGGGGAGATAGAGTAGAGAGAGACTATGGGGAGATAGGGATAGAGTAGAGGGAGGCTATGGGGAGATAGGGATAGAGTAGAGGAAGAGGGGTGAGATAGAGTAGAGGGAGACTATGGGGAGATAGAGATAGTATAGAGGGAGACTATGGGGAGATAGATATAAAGTAGATGGAGACTATGGGCAGATAGAGAAAGAGTAGAGGGAGACTATGGTGGGGAGATAGAGTAGAGGGAGACTATGAGGAGATAGAGTAGAGGGATGGGGAGAATAGTGATAAAGTAGATGGAGAATATTGGTGAAATAGAGAGATAGAATATGGTAAACTCTTGTTGCCTCAAGAAATTTATCAGGGTTAAAAATTCCTCCATGGAGATGCCAGGGGCTAGTCAGTATAAATAGCATCCCTACCTTCTCAAAACTCTGTACTAGGACTTCCCTCTTTTCTATCCTTCACTTCGTATCTGCCTTGTTCTTTTCCTTCCTGTCTAAATCCTACCTTAGGAAGACTAAAAAAAATAACAATCACAGATGTTGGATGTGCTGGGCCTGACTTGTCAGGTGCTTACTGGCAGTGGAAGGCATTTTTTCACACATGAAAGATAAAAATTTATGTTGTTTTAGTACTTGACAAAAAAGATGAAGATGTGAAGGATATTTATTTGTTCAAGAATGTGAGTAAGAATGAGCTAAGATAAGCATACAGAAAGTTACAATGTACAAGAGCGCGCGCGCGCTCACACAAACAAATACACACACACACAGAATGAACGGACAGACAGACAGAAAAACAGAGAGAGAGCATAACCACAAACACGAACCAAGCCTTTGTTAGGGGGACGGGATAGCCTAGTGGTTAGAACATTGCGCTCGCAATCTGATGACCCGGGTTCAATTCCTGTTCAACAGGATATTTTCCCCTAGAGTTAGCATCAGTGCAGACTCCACTCTCCCCAAAAGTCCTTCGGATGAGACTATAAACCGAGGCCCCGTGTGCGAACCCACGCAGAACATCTTGCGCATAAGGCCGTTGTGTGCTGGTAGGAACATATGACAATTTACAATACCGCATACACACGGGGACTTGATGTAAAAAAAAGCACATACGTGCTTATTGCATTATCCTTGATATAAAAGAATAAAATAAACAAATAAATAGATCAATAAACACACACATACACTCAGAGCAGAAATACAGCATGAAGTGGAGATAAGTGTTGCCAGTGATACACACATGAGCTGCTGACTGTGTACAGCAGAGGGAGGCATGGTGTGTTGTTGTGGCAGTGAAACCCTCACCCTAACAAAGGCTTGGTTCGTGTTTGTGGTTGTGCTCTCTGTCTGTCTGTTTGTCTGTCAGTCTGTCTGTCTGTCTGTCTGTCAGTCTGTCTGTCTGTATGTCTGTCTGTGTAGCCATTCATCACTCTGTCTGTCTGCGTCACTCCCTCTCTGTCTGTCTGTCTAACTGCTTGCTTGTATCTGTTAGTTTCTTTTGATCTATGCATGCATGTGCACGTGTGTGTGTGCGTGTGTGTGTGTGTGTGCGCGCGCACACATGCGTATGTGTGTGTGAGCTCTGTTTCTCGTTATCATCTGTTTTATTTGCTTGATTGCCAGTCTCTCAGTTTCTTGTGTCTCACTTTGTCTCTCATTGTCTCTCTCTAACACACACATACACATACACACACACCCGCGCGCGCGTGTGTGCCCGGCCACGCACGCACACACTCACATATATGTACATGCATGCGCATGCATATGCATGCACAGAGAGAGAGAGAGAGTAGGGGGGGGGGAAGGGACAGAGAGACAGACAGACAAACACAGAGGCAGGCAGACAGGCAGACAGATAGACAGACAGACAGTCAGACAGAGATATGACAGATAGAAAGGTAGCAGACAGACAGACAGACAGAAAAAGAGAATGACAGAGGCAGACAGACAGAGAGACAGACAAACAGATAGATAGATAGACAGAGACTGAATAAGGCAGACAGACAGACAGACAGACAGACAGACATACAGACAGAGGGAGAGAGAGAGAGAGAGAGAGAGAGAGAGAGAGAGAGAAAGGAGAGAGAGAGAGAAAAACCATGGGCACTAAAACAGGGAGAGAGATGCACAAAACCAGACAGAAGTACTTGCATACTATTGTATGGGACGGGATAGCCTAGTGGTTAGAACATTGCGCTCGCAATCTGACGACCCGGGTTCGTTTCCCCGTCAAGGGGGATATTTTCTCCCTGGAGTTAACATTAGTGCAGACTCCACTCTCCACAAAAGTCCTTCGGATGAGACAATAAACCGAGGCCCGTGTGCGACCGCACGCAGAACATCTTGCGCACACGTTAAATCCTGTCCACTTTTGGGTAAGAGTAGGCCATTGTGTGCTGGTGGGAACAGATGACAGAATTTACAAAACCGCATACACACGGGGACTGAATGTAAAAAGCACATAAGTGCTTATTCCATTATTCTCGATAAAAAAAGTTTTAGAAAAGTATAATCCAAAAATATCTGTCAAACGAGCTTTTGTCTCTCACATTGCCACAACCATATGACAGATTGTTCAGTCTGCAAAACATAGTCAGTGGCTTGTAGTCTTCAACACTGTGCACTATGTACACTCAGTTTCTTCCTTTGCTTGCTGTGTGAAGTGAAGCAAGTGAGGAGCTTCCAGTTATAATTGTCTGGCGGTCATGGTTCGTGGGTTGAAATTTAGGCCGTGTCTGGTAGGTCCTTGTACTTTCTATAATGACGTTCTATTGTTCAATGCAGTTCTTGATAAATCAAGTGCTTAACTATGTAAGGCTTTTCTGAACACTCATACAACACATACACTGGCTCAGGCTAAAAGCTTTGTCAGTTATTGAAATAATAATAATCATAATAATAATAATAAAAATAATAATAATAATAATAAATGGAACTTATATAGCACTATATCTTGCAAGGACAAATCAAAGCGCATGCATTCAACCTTATCTTACACAGTCATGCAATCAATGATAAATAATTAATAGTTTAAGCAAACAGATATTTACAAACATGGTGCGATGCAGACAAAATCTATTAAATAAAATATCAACAGTCAAATGTTTTTCAAAAGCACACACACACTCACACAGGTCATATACTTTAGCAGGGTGATAGGACATGGGTTAGTGAAGGTGGGATAGTTCTGATATGAAACAGGAGGGGGAAATCAGCACCAAGGTCTACATCAGTTTGTGATAAGGCCTCTGAGTAGCAACCTGTAATGGTAAAGGTGTTCCCATAACATAAGTATGTGGTCGTTGGAGTGTGAGGTGTCAGAGACCTCAGCTTCTCTAGGGGCCAGCAGCTTGAGGGTGGCACCCATCTCCTCTCCCTTGCTGCTTTACCTTCTCTGTTCCTAAAGAAGGCAGGTTCTACTTCCAGCTGGGTGAACTGGGGGACTGTAATGAAGCCATCGTACACAAACAGTCACACTTGGTAACCACGTGCAATGTTGTTCACTGTTCACTGTTCACTGGTCCCGTAACCCACCAGGGTCGTAGGGGCGCTGCATGGTGGACGAACGGTGGACCAGCTGGCTCCACTTAGCACGGTCGTGGGCGAGTGCCTGGGTGACACTGAAGTCCTCTCCTGTCCAATCACGGATGTCGTCGGCCCACTTTCTCCTCTGTCTGCCCCATCTTCTCTTCCCCTGGACTGTTCCTTGCAGGATGGTCTTTGCAAGTCCTTCTGAGCGTGTTACGTGCCCATACCATCTGAGTTTCCTCTTTTTTGCCATGGTCAGTAGGTCTTCATAGTCCCGCAATGCTGTACTCTCCATTAAAAGAGAAAATTCCCGCTAAAACAAAGTATGGAAGATATGGAGTATGGGATATGGAAGATTCATGAAAACAAGCCTGCACGCTAACTGTTCATTAGTATGTACTGGCAGATTTAAAATTACTCCCAGGTTTGACGAGGTATACAGAATATATAATTATTCTAGTTGACCCTTAAGCAACACGTTTCTTAATCCTTTAGGCCATCATCAACGGTCTCAGTCCTAGGGGTTTGGGTGTATGAGATGATAGCCTGACATCCTGTGTACACACCAGACCTTTATCACACACACACACAATACCCCATGGCTGCAATAACAAAACAAAACAATGCCTCATATTCTCTTCGTGAGACAATGCCAACATGAGCTGTGATACATACACAGACAGGAATACCCCTGAAGAAAATATACACACGGAAACAGGGTGGAGAGAGAAACAAAACAGTGCAGTAAGTGCCGCCATTAAAACGAGACGTGGATGTGTTGTACAGATCAGAGGAGCTAGATGTCATGGTTGGTTTTGGCAGTGTTGGAAAGAAAGTGTTGGTTTAGGTTTATTTTCTGTTTGTAGTGCGTGTATCTTGTTGCTTTGTATGAACACAGGTGTACGATGCAGAATATAGATTGTCTATGGACTTCTGTGTATCTCGCTGTCCCAGTCAGCAGTTTGTGTCTCCTTTCTGTTTAAGTCTGTTTTAGGTTTGTGGTGACTCTGTGTGTGTGTGTGTGTGTGTGTGTGTGTGTGTGTGAGTGAGTGAGTGAGAGAGAGAGAATAAAATCATGCTTTTAATGGTCTTAGTAAAATAAAACCTTACCAAATATTAGTTCATGTACATCTTGGATTCCTGTTTTCTTAAGCATAAGTATACATATGGTATAACACTCCAACACAAGTTTGACAAGCTGTAGAACTTTCCACACAAAATACCAATAACAAATCAAACCAAGGTGTCTTCAAGTAAAACCTTCAATCAGAAAGCGCATCCTTTATATACCAGTCTGCTGTTATTCATTACCAGTGCAGTCTCACCTGTCTCACCTGTCGGCATCACCAAGTGTGATGGTTGCCACTACACCCAGTGAGACATGCATGACCCTCCTTCTCCATCAAGATCATCACTTTCCTCACTTAGCATTGCAAGCACATGAACACCCGTGATGCTACAAGAACTCAGTGTTTAAAGTGCAAATGTTGAAACATATACCACGTTCAGGATAGCCGAGTGGGTAAGACCATTCGACTTCTATTCCTTTGGCCCATGAGGTCTTGTGTTTGAATCCCGGTGGCGTTTGTTGACTTAATGGTTTAAAAAAATTAAAAATTTTTTTTACAATCTCCCAGGTTTAGTTTAAGTGCAGACTTACCAGTGTATTATATCCTTTCATGTTTACACACATTAAATAGATGAAATCTTCACGTTAAAGACCTTTTAACTTATGTTATCGTCTGTTGGGTTACGGCAATACAAACATACACAGCATACATCCCTGAGGTCGGAATGCAGGTGCCTTCATGGTGGGCAAAAACGGTCGCATAGGCAAAACCTCACCACTGGTGAACCTTGGAGCTCTAGCCAAGGAAGGAACAATAAGAAAGACGCATACACAAGCCAGAGAATGTGTTTGGCAGTGTGAGTAATCTGTCATTTTGTTGTGGCAGTGCAGGAGACAAAAGCTCGTTTCATGCCTATTTTTGGATGGTACTCTGGGGCATGTGTTCCTTTCTCTCTCTCTCTCTCTCTCTCCTCTCTCTCTCTCTCTCTCTCTCTCTCTCTCTCTCTCTCTCTCTTCTCTCTCATCTTCTCCTCTCTCTCTCTCTCTCTCCTCTCTCACTCTACTCTCTCTCATCTCTCTTCCTCTCCCTCTCAATAAAAAAACCCAAACCCTCTGTGTGTGCGTGTGTGCGTGTTGTGTGGTGTGTACGTTGTGTGTGTGTGTGTTGTGTGTGTGTGTGTGTGTGTGTATGCGGTGTGTGTACTTGTATGTGTCAGTGCCAGCGCACACTAGCATGCAGCACCCTAGTGCCCAACACACGTACTGTTTTGAGTGTGTAAATTGTGTGCCTCGCTTTTCATGTCTCTATATGTTCATGTTTTTGTTTATTACAATAAATTATCCGTCTCTCTCTCTCTCTCAGAAAATAAAAAGACGCCCGTAAAGAACACGGAATTTGTATATGTGTGTGTGTGTGTGGGGGGGGGGGGGGGGGTGAGCGCTTGTTTGTCTGTGGAGAGAGAGAGAGAGAGCTCGAACTGAATATTTTAATGAGGCTAATTGGATAAGCCAGAGGCTTCTTTACACCAGGCCCTCATCAGGAAAAAAAGAAACAAATATGAATAAATCAATGAATCAACAAACAAAATAATGTCAAATAGCAATGAAATGAGTACTCAAACTGCCATTCAAATATTGATAAATCAAGAAATCAACGAAAGACCACAAAAGTTAATCAAATGAATGAATAAACAGACCAATTATACACTGACAACCATCCCCCCCCCTGACACCCTCTCCCCCAAATAGACAACCCTCCCCCCAAAATCAAGACACAAACAATTACACACATGTGCACAGAAACACACAACACACACAACACACACGCACGCATGCACACATGAGACACACACACGTCCACTCTTACACACACATACACAGGCGTGCACAACCACACAGACACATACACACACTGCACGTACAAAGGCTCAGACAGGCATGTGCGCACATGCATGGACACACACACTCACACACACACAAATGATCCTGGATACAAATCCATATATATACGTACATTTCTTCACATAATATAATGATAGCCTTATGTCAAAATCAACATAATATCACTACCATACATTTGCACCAACAAAACCAAACAATGAACATTATTTGAACTACCAAAAAAACCCAAGCCACAAGGCACCAAAACACACACACACGCACACGCGCGCGCGCGCGCGCGCGCGCACACACACCCCACACACACACACACACACACACACACACACACCCACACACACACAGAAAGAGAGACAGATAATAGAGAGAGAGAGACACATACACACACACACACACACACAGACACAGGAGAAGAGAGAGAGAGATGGAGGGGAGGAAGAGTAGAGAGAGAGAGAGAGACAGACAGACAGACAGACAGACAGACAGACAGACAGACAGACGACAGACAGACAGACAGACATCCTTTGGATGAGACTATAAACCAAGGCCCTGTGTTCGAACGCATGCAGAACATCTTGCGCACACATGACATCCTGTTCCGCTTTTCGGAAGAGTGGGCCATTGTGTGCCGGTGGGAACAGATGACAGAATTTATAAAACCGCATACACACGGGGACTGGATGTAAAAAAGCACATGAGTGCTTATTCCATTATCCTTGATATAACCGATTAAATAAATAAATAAATACATACATAAGTAAGACAAAGAGCGTAACCACAAACATGACCCAAGCCTTTGTTAGGGTGAGGGTTTCTCTGCCACAACAACACACCATGCCTGTCCATGTTGTACACAGTCAGCAGCTTGTGTGTGTATCACAGGCAACACTTATCTCCACTTCATGCTGTCTTCATCCACTGTTGTTATCCTCTGTGTGTGTGTGTGTGTGTGTGTGTGTGTGTGTGTGTGTGTGTGTGTGTGTGTGTGTGTGTGTTTGTTTGCTTGTAATGTGTAGCTTCCTGTCTGCTTACCTTGGTTCATTGTTATGCACATTCTTGAACAAAGTATATGCTACACGTGTTTTTTTTTAATCATCTTTATTCGTTTTTGTTAGATGGTTAAGTTATTTTCAGATATACTAATATAATTGTAAAACTAATGTTTTTCAAAATCAATTGACATGGACCTACATACGAAATAGTTGCAGTACATTCACTGATAACGGATAGCCTAATTGTCATTATTGATGTTATTATTATTATTATTATTATTATTATTATTATTATTATTATTATCATTATTACTATCATACTACCAGTAGTACTGTCTATTTGTTTGAACATCTTCTTATATCTTTATTGTATTTTTCTTAAATCCTCAAAAAAAATCACCATTTTCAGAATAACACATGAACTGTTAAATACAAGAAATTGATCAGAACTGCTGGTCCTTTTGGGGGGAAAGGCAGCCACAGTAACTTTTGTAATCTCTACCGCCCTTATCCCATCTTTCTGGGGGTCTTGACAAGAACAAGGCAAGTATGTGGTTTGTTATTGGTAAAATGTAGCAACTCTGACCATTTCCCACTTTTTTGTATGACCTGGTTGAACATTTCTTGTGAAGGTGGCTGTCCTTAACAAGAACTCTGGGGAGGGTAACACCCCAATGGGATATCAGGACAGTTTGTTGGAATCTCAATCAATATCTATGGCTACATGTGTCTTTTGAGCTTTCCTTAGAGAATCTGCTTAGAAACAGAACTGAACAGAAAAGTGAAGACAGTAAGGCAGATATAGAAATTATAACATATGTATGAAACAGGTCATCTGATTATATCACATTATGCTTTTTTCTCAATTTAGATCTGTTTCCTTTTTACCTGGCTGGTGACTAATACAGAATAATGCACACACACCACACACACACAACACACACACACACACACACAAACACACACACACACACACAAACAACGCACACACACACAACACAACACACGCACACACACACACACACATTGACATTCCCATACCTGACTTGTTTTTGACAAAACTTATGAAACCTGATCCTTTTCTTCTTTTTGTGGGAGCTTGTTAAGAGAGAGAGGAGGCAGCTAGCATCAGAAACAGCTGTGAGGAGATCAGGGTCCCTTGAGGTTGTAGCAAAGCTTGTCTACATCTGAAATCAATGGGTCTGGGTACATGACTGTGAGCTTTTGGCTTTTCCTTGGAGTGTCTAGGGTACAGAAAAAATGAATGGAAAAGAAACTCCTGGTCGATGTAGTGAGAATTAAACATAACATTTGTTTTGTGAAAAGCATCAGATGAAAGAATATTGTTTGTTTTTGCTTTTTTACTGTCATCTGTCTGACAAAGGATATTATTTTGACATATAGACATATTCTTTGTTTGCTGCTTTTCCTGTGCTTTATGATACACAGAAAAGGAGCACCCTAGATCTCTGTGATTCACCACTAGGAAGATTTTTGCCTATGAACACCCCCCCTTCCCCCACAATTAAAGTAGCTGCATTCCCACTTTGGTAATCTTTGGGAACAACCATCCTCACTTCAGGTAACCCTAACCTTTCTTCATCCTAACCAAAAGTGACTAACACAAATATGTGACTTCTTCTTGACCAAATCATACAGTTTTTGAAATGGCTATAAGGAAAACAGGGGTCTTTTGGGGTGGTAGGAATTTTTATAAAACTAGTTTGGGTGCATGCAAGCTTTCATTTTCCCATTATTTGTTGAACAGCAGCAAAAGAAAAATCAGCAGGAGGAACTGTGAATAAAAAATAAGTGATCAGCTGAAGATTTATACGATTTTTTTTTGTATAAAGGGTGTTTTATGGAATCATCTGACCATGATTTATATGGATTAAGATGTAATGAACAAGAGAGAGAAAGAGACAGGGAGGGAGGGGAGGGAGGAGAGAGAGAGAGAGAAGAGAGAGAGAGAGAGAGAGAGAGAGAGAGAGAGAGAGAGAGGAGAGAGAGAGAGAAGAGAGAGGAGAGAGAGAGACATAGCCAAACTGTCAGATACAGTCACAAGAATAAATATTATTAGGAACAACCATTTTTCACAGTTGTTTCAAACTCGCATATTGGTGTTATTCCTATGTTGCACCTTAAAGTGTTCCTCAAAGACAACCAAGAAATGTTGTGAGCGGCTGTGAACTCTCATACCACCATAAGCCACAGGTTGTTTACTTTCGGCTGTCTTACTTCTGTACTCACTGACAGTTTCCCCTCACACCAACTACAAAGAAACTGGTAAGCAAATATACCACACACAAATTCCTCGACTTCTGCTTTAGTCATTCTTTATACCTGCATCTACTTTTCCCTTCATAACTGTTTTGTTTAGAAACTGTAACGACGACCACATGCACACACATGCACGTAGGCACGCATGCACACATACTCACACACACATACTCTATACACAAATATGTACACAGATCTACATGCATGTATATTCTCTCTCACATACATATACACAAATACACATACACACACACTCACATACACACACGCACGCACAACACACCCCACACACCACTTGTCTAAATCACGTTATGTAAAAAGGTGTTGAATTAAAGAATAACACAAACACACACATACACACACACTCACACACACACAAATGCACACACACATACACATACACACGCACAAACAAACACACACATACACACACCCCTATCTGACTTGTTTTTGACAACACTTATGAAACCTGATCATTTTCTTCTTTTTGTGGGAGCTTGTTAAGAGAGAGGAGGCAGGTAGCATCAGAAACAGCTGTAAGGAGATCAGGGTCCCTTGAGGTTGTAGCAAAGCTTGTCTACATCTGAAATCAATGGGTCTGGGTACATGACTGTGAGCTTTTGGCTTTTCCTTGGAGTGTCTAGGGTACAGTAAAAATGAACAGAAAAACCGGGAGGATGTAGGAAATTTAGAAATAACAATTGTATAAAAAGATTCTGTTGAGAAATGCTTTTTAAGACATTCTGTTGTTTCTTTTTGGGGGGTTCTGTTTTATAAGAAAAATAAACACAGAATATCTCTCCAAAAAAGCATTTGCCCACAAATCCAACAACTTTTACTTTTTTAATGTGCTGTTTTCAACCAGATAGGAAAGGGTTGGTTTTTTTAATTGTTTTCAAAAAGTGGTGGGGGGGGGGGGGGGGGCATATGTCTCATCATTTCCAGAAAGCTCTGTACACAGCCACTACAAATTCACAGGGAAAGTTTGATGTATGTATGTATGTATGTGAGTATGTATGTATGTATGTATGTATGTACGTATGTATGTATGTATATATGCATGCATGCATGCATGGACTGATAGGTGTGTGCATGCGTGCGTGTGCGTGTGCGTGAGTGCATGCGTGCGTGTGTTCTTTCTCTGGCTACCCCATCATTTTGTTCTTTTTTTGTAACTTGTTTTGAAATATTTGCTTTTTCTGAAGTCCGAATGTTGCTACCTAAATAGTGAGTGAGTCACATACAAACAGATCTAACCATTGGTAAACCTCGGAGGTGTAACTGAGGCACGATAAAAAAAGATATCACTATTGTCCACAGAATATAAGTGAAGACATTGAAGTCAGAAATACAAGAATCCCACAAGAATATACGGCCTGTATCTGATGAACACCAACCTCCAGTTCACCATAAACCTACTCTTCCTTCCTTTCAACTAAGAAATAAAGTAGAACATAAGTTTGTGGCTTGTACTTGACAAAAATACCCAGCGGAATCTGATTGTTACCTGTTTTTTGTGCTAGCTTGTTCGGGGAAGAGGGCAGACCACATTGGAATCCGCTCTGAGGTGGACAGAGCTCCTCTGGGATGGTAAGAAAGCTAGTTCAAAATTGATCCAGGTACATGTGAGTCTTTTTTTTATACCCACTAGAGTTTGGACAGCAGCAAAAAATGAACAGAAAGACCGAGATGTCCACGAAAGAAATAAAAGTGAAATATCAACGAGCAGGGCAGTAGAGGCCTTGTGCTCAGAGTGTTCAGCTCGTGTCTGATGGCTTGGTTTCAAGCCATTTCCAAAAAGCCCCTTCAAGGGGACTTTTCTCCAGTAGTTAACATCAGTGCTGACTCCACTCTTTAGACAGGTCTTCAGATAAGACTATATTCCTGATGTCAGAGTGCAGCTAGTTTAATGGTGGGCAATAATAGTTGTAAACGCAAAAATCACCATTGGTGAACCTTGGACCTCTAGGTGAGGAATGAAAAAAAAAGATAAGATCAGAAATATTATCGAAGTGATGTAAGCAAAAGGGCGTATATCTCACACACACACACACACACATTCAATAGCCATTCTGCCGTTTTGAAGAATAAGATATTTTTGTGATGTAGGAATGGATGGTGAATAATAAAAATTTATTCTATTTTGCCCCTTTAAAAGAAACACGTTTTTTAAACCTTTGGGGGCCCATAAACAACGGTCTCAGCCGGGGGGTTTGGGTGTATGAGATGATGGGCCAAAACACCCTTTGGTTACAACCCCAAACCTTTATCACACACACACACAATCCCCCCCATGGCTGCAATCCCAAAAACAAAACAACCCTCATATTCCTTCGTGAGAAAATGCCAACATGAGCTGTGATCCATACACAGAAAGGAATCCCCCCGGAAGAAAATATACACACCGAAACAGGGGGAGAGAGAAACAAAACAGGGGCAGTAAGTGCCGCCCTTTTTTAAAACCAGAGGGTGGATGTTTTGTACAGATCAAGGAGCAAAGAAATGGTTTTTTTTGGCATGTTGAAAAAAGGGTTGTTTTTTTAGGTTTTTTTTCTGTTTGTATTCTTGTATCTTTTTTGGGCCTTTGTATGAAACAGGTTTACGTTTCAAATATAGTTTTGTCAGGGAAATTTTCCTTTATTCGCTGTCCCAGTCAGCTTTTTTTTCCTCCTTTTTTGTTTAAGTCTGTTTTGGGTTTTGGGGGAACTCTGGGGGGTGTGTGTGTTTGTGGTGTGTGTTTGGTGTGGGGTTTTGTGTTTTTTGGGGGTGTGAGGAGTGAGTGAGAGAGAGAAAAATAAAATCATGTTTTTAATGGCCCTTAGAAAAAAAAAACCCTTTAACCAAATATTAGTTCATTTTACATCTTGGTTCCTGTTTTCTTAACAAAATTTATACAAATGGTAAAAACACTCCAACACAATTTTGAAAATTTTTGGGAACTTCCACACAAAATACCAAAAACCCAAATCAAACCAAGGGTTTTCAAGTAAAACCCTTTCAATCAAAACCCGCATCCTTTATAAAACACCCCGCGGGTTTATTCTTTTCCGAGGCGCTCCCTGTCCACTGTGGGCATCACCAAGGTTGTGGGTTGCCACTAAAAACCCAGTAAAGACTTTCATGACCCTCCTTCTCCATCAAGATCATCACTTTCCTCACTTACCCTTGGAAGCACATGAACACCCCGTGATGCAAAAGAACCAGTGTTTTAAAGTGCAAATTTGAACATAACCACGTTCGGGATGGGCCGAGGGGGGAAGCCCATTCGACTTCAAATTCCGGGGCCCATGAGGTTTTGGGGTTTGAATCCCGGGGGCGTTTTTGTTGATTTTAAGGGTTTTTAAAAAAATTTAAAAAATTTTTTTTTTAACAACCCCCATTTTTTATTTTTAAGTGCAGACTTACCAGTGTATTATACCTTTAAATTTTTACACACTTTAAATAGATAAAATCTTCACGTTAAAGACCTTTTTTTAAAAACCATAAAAAAAATGGGTAAGGGGTTCTGGGGGAAACGTGGGAAAAATAACCAAACCATAAAAAAAAAAAGGCCATACACCCGAGGGGAAGGGCAGTTTTCCTTCATGGTGGGCAAAAAAAACCGGTTTTTTTTTCCGGGGGCCCCCTTTTTTTTTTTTAAAAAACCCTCCCCCTTTTTCCCCTTACCTTTTTCCCCCCCCCCCCCCCCCCAAAAAAAAAACCCCCAAAACCCGGTTTTGTGTGGCGGGGGGTTTCTGTTTTTTGGTTGTGGGTGGGAGGTGTTTGTTTTTTGGGGGAAACCTGGGTGTGTACTTTATTTCTCCCCCCTCTCACCCCTATCCCCACCTCTGTTTTTTAAAAATTTTCCCCCTTTTCATTCCTCTTTTTCATTTTTTTTTCTTTTCCTCTCTCTCTCTCTCTCAAAAAAAAAAACCCCAAAAACCCTTTGTTTTTTGTGTTGTGTGTGGGGGGGGTGGGGGGTTGTGTTTTTAAGGGGGGGTAAAAATTTTGGGGTTTTGGTGGGTTTTTGTTTGGTTGTTTTTAAAAAAACCTTTGTTTACTTGAAATGGGTATAAAAACGCCAAAAATTTTGAAAGCCCCCAAGCCCCAACAAAACTACTTTTTTTAAAAAATGTGAAAAAAAATTTTTCCTCCCTTTTTCCCCCCATTCCCTCCAAAATTTAAAAAAATTTTTTTGAAAAAAAAAATTAAATTCCCCCCCAAATCTCACCAAAAAAAAGGAAAAAAACAATTTTTAATGGGAAATTTTTTTTTTTAACCCCTTTTTGGCCAAAAAAAAACAAAAAAACCCAAGAAAAAAGGGGCTAAAAAACCCAAAAAACCAAAAAAAACCCCTAACCCAATAAAAAAAAAAACAAAAATGAATAAAAAAATAATCAACAAACAAAATAAAAAAAAAAGAATAAAATTAAAAAAACCAAACCCCGTCCCCAACCCCAAAAATTATAAACCAAAAACCCCCCAACGAAAACTCCCAAAACCCCCCCCCCCAAAGAAAAATAAAAAACCCCCCAATTAACCCCCCACTCCCCAAACCCCCCCCCCCCCCCCCCCCGCCCCAACCCCAATAACCCCCTAAAAGCCAACCCCCCCCCAAAACAACACAAACCCATATACCCCCCTGTGCACAAAACACACACACAACCCACCACCACACACACACACACACCCCGAAAAAACCGCATGCCACAGAGACCACACACTCCACTCTCCCACACACTTTCACAGGCTTCCCACAACCACACAAAACACAACACCCCAAGCACGAAAAAAAGGCTCGACGGGCAGGGGCCCAAACAGGGCCAAGGGACACACACACTCCAAAACACAAAAAAGGGACCCCGATACAAATCCATATATATACGTACATTTTTTCCCACATAATTAATAAAAGCCTTTCAAAATCAACATAATACCCAAAAACCCCATAAAATTTGCCCCCAACAAAACCAAAAAATGAACATTATTTGAAACTACCAAAAAAACCAAGCCACAAGGCCCCCAAAACACACACACGCACACGCGCGCGGGGCGCGCACACAAAACCCCACACACACACAAAACCCAACACACACAAAAAGAGAGACAGATAATAAAGAAAAGAGAGAAAACCACACACACACACACAAAAAACACACAACACAAAAGAGAAGAGAGGGAAGAGAGAAAAGAGAGAGAAGAAGCAACAGACAGACAGACAGACACCCAAAACCCCTTTTGGGATGAGACTAAAAACCCCGGGCCCCCTGTTTTTCAAAACGCATGCAGAAAAATCTTGCGCACAACTTACATCCTGTTCCGTTTTTCGGAAGAGGGGGCCCCATTTTGTCCCGGGTTTTGGAAAACAGAAACAAAATTTTTAAAAAACCGCAAACACAGGGGGACTGAGGGTAAAAAAGAAAAGATTTGTTTTTTCCCATTATCCTTGATTTTAACCCAAATTAAATAAATAAATAAATCCCAACAAAATTAAGACAAAGGGGCGTAAACCAAAACATGACCCAAGCTTGGTTGGGGGTGGGGGTTCTCTGCCACAACAACACCCCAAAGCCTGCCATTTTTTACACAGCAAAAGCTTGTTGTGTATCACACCCCCAACACTTACCCCAATTTCCCATGCTGTTTTTCACCACGTTTTTTATCCCCCTGTGTGTGTGTGTGTGTGTGTGGGTGGGGTGTGTTTTTTGGTAATGTGAAAGCCCCTTTTCCTTCCCTTTGTTCTTTGAAATCCCACATTCTTGAAAAAATTATATGCAAACACGGGGTTTTTTTTAAATTCATCTTTATTCGTTTTTTTTAAGGGTTTTAATTATTTTAAAGTTTAATCCTAATAAAATTTTAAAAACAAATTTTTTTTTAAAAAACAATTGCCAGGGACCTAAATCGAAAAATTTGCAGTAAAATTAAATAAAAAAAGGATACCAAATTTGTCATTATTGATTTTTAAAATATTATTATTATTAAAAATTTTTTATTATTACTTTTTACTATCATACCCCAGTATACGGGGCTGTTTTTTTGAACTCTTCTTATATCTTTATTGTATTTTTCAAAAACCCTAAAAAAAAAAATCACCTTTTTCCCCAGAAAAAACACATGAATTTAAAATTTCAAAAATTTTGATCAAAACTGCTGGCCCTTTTTTGGGGGGAAAGGAGCCACATAATTTTTGTAATTTTCAAACCCCCCCTCTCCCACTTTTTTTGGGGTCTTGAAAAGAACAAGGAAAGTTTTTGGGGTTTTTTCTTTGGGGAAAATTTGTAAAAACCCTCTGATCTTTTTCCCCCTTTTTTTGAATACCCCCTTTAAAGGAGACAATGGGGCTGTCCTTAACAAAAACTCGGGGAGGGAAAACCCCCCAAAAGGGGATATCGGGACAGTTTCCCTGAATCTCAATCAATAAAAAATGGTTTAACATGTGTTTTTTTCCAGTTTTCCCCCTTGGGAAACTGTTTTAGAAACAAACTAAACCCGAAAATTTGAAAACAGAAAGGCAGATATAAAAAAATTAAAACAATTATGAAACAGGGTCATCGATTAAATTAATTATGTTTTTTTCCCTAAAATTTAATCTTTTTCCCTTTTTTCCCTTTGGCGGGTGAACTAATCCCGAAAAAAAGCACACACACACACACACCCACACACACAAAACACACACCACACAAAAAACACAAAACACACCACACAAAACACACCCACACACACCCCCCCGACACCCAAAAACACACCCCAAAACCAACAAAACCCCAAAACACCCAAACCAAAAAAACGCCCCCCCAACAAAAACCCCCAAAAAACCAAATTTTAAAACCAATTTCCAAAAATTTTTTGGGACTTTGGTTTTTTTGGAAAAAACAAAATTTTTTATGAAACCTGTTTTTTTTTCCTTTCTTTTTTCTTTTTTTTTTTGGGGGGGCCAGAAAGGGAAAGACCGGTTTACCTCATAAAGACCCTAGGAAACAGGCCCCCCCCAAATTAAAGTGCGCTCCCCACTTGGGTAATTTTGGGAAAAACCCCTTATTTTTCGTCCCCTTAATTTTCCATCCAAAAAAATGAAAAAAAAAAAACCCCTTCTTTTGAAAAAACATACAGTTTTTAAAAAGGCTAAAAGGAAAAAAGGGGTTTTTTTTTTTTGGGGGTAATTTTTAAAAATATTTTTGCATAAGCTTTCTTTTTCCCTCTTTGGTTTTTGAAACAAAAAAAAAGGAAAAATTTTAAAAAGGGGAAAATTTTTATAAAATTAAAAAAAAAGTGACCCCCATTTTGAAATTTTTAACCAAATTTTTTTTTTTTTTTAAAAAGGAAAAAAGTGTTTTTTGGAAAAAATCATCCAGGTTTTTGAAAGGTTAATAAGGAAAAAGGGGGTTTTTGGGGGGATTTTTAAAAAACGGGGTTTGGGGCAGAAGGAATTAGAAAGAGAAAAAAGAAAAACCCCCCCCAAAACGGGAAACTGTAAAAAAAAATAAGGAAAAACCAAATTTTTAAACATTTTTTAAATGGTTTTGGTTGTTTTTAACCCATTGCCCCCTTTTATTTTCCCTCATAGAAAAGAAAGGGGAATGGGGAAAAAACCAAAGGGAAAGGGGGAAAAGGGGGAAGGAAAGGAAGCTCCAAACCCCCAACACAAAGAAATTAAAATTTTAATAACAAACCATTTTTTACATTTTTTAAAACCTGCATTATTTTTTTCCCCTTTTTAACTTTTTGTTTTAAAGAAACAAAAATGTTGAGGGGCCCTGTAAATTTCTCAACCACCATAACAAAAGGTTTTTTAACTTTCGCTGTTTATTCTTCTCCTTTACATTCCCACAAATAAAAAACTTAAAAATTACCAACAAACAAACCGCATCCCAACAACAACACATTTTTCCCCTTAAATAAGTTTTTTTATAAATTAAAAAGAAACCACAAACACACACAAAACCCCACACAAATCACACCCCACATATCAACAAAAAACAAAATTACACTTAAAATTCCTCCACAAACAAACACACAAATACACAACCCCATCTTTTTTTAAAAAACCCCAATAAACCCCAAACCCCCATTTTTTTTCCCCTTTTGTAAAAGGTTTGTTAAAAGAAAAAAAAAATAAAAATCAAAACACTGAAAATCACCCGGGGGGAAAAACCCCCCACAAAAATTGGGGGTTTTTTTTGGGAAAAAAACCCTTTAAAACCCTTTTTTTTTCCTTTTTTTGGGGGAGTTTTTAAAGGGGGAACGGGTTAAATGAAACGGGAAAAAGGGTTTGAGGTTTAGAAATCTTTTTAATAAAAATGTTCGGGTTAAAATGTTTTTAAGTTTTTGGGGTTTTTTTTTTTTGGGGGTTTTTCCTTGGTTTTATTAAAGAAAAAATTTAAAAAAAACCGGGGGGTTAAAATTTTAAAAAAAAGAAAAAGATTTTTAAAAAAAATTTTTAAAAAAATTTTTTTTCTTTTTTTTTAAAAGGATAAAAAAACACAAATATCTCTCCAAAAAGGCATTTGCACAAACCCTAAAAATTTTTCCCTTTTTTAAATGTGCGGTTTTAAACCAATAAAAAGGGGTTTTTTTTTTTTAAATTTGGGTTTTAAAAAAGTGGGTGGGGGGGGGGGGGGGGGGGGGGGGGGTATTGCCCTCTTCTTTTCCAAAAGGCTGTGTAAAAAACCACGAAAAAATCACAGGGAAAGTTTGATGTATGTTTTGTATGGGAGTATGTATGTTTTGTATGTAGGGGTTTTGAAAGTATGTTGAGGGTTTTTGTACGTATTTGTAGGTTTATATCCCATGCATGCATGCTGGACTGATGGTTTGGGGTGCATGCGGCGTGGCTTTTTGCGTAGTGCATGCGGCGTGTGTTTTTTTCTCTGGCCCCCCCATCTTTTTTGGTTCCCTTTTTTTTGTAACTTGTTTTGAAATATTTTTTTTTTCTGAAGTCCAATTTTGTACCTAAAAATTAAATGAGTCAAATACAAACAATCAACCTTTGAAAACCTCGGGGGTTTTTTAACTGAGGCACGATAAAAAAAGATATCTTTTTTTGGGTCCACAGTTATAAGTGAAGACTTTTGAATTCAAAATTACAAAACCCACAAAAAATATAGGGGCCTGTATTTTTGAAACCCCAAACCCTCCATTCACCATAAAATTTAAACTTTTCCCTTTCCCTTTTAAACCCTAAGAAATAAAGTAGAACAAAATTTTTTGGGGGCTTTACTTGACAAAAATACCCGCGGAATCGGATTGTTCCCCTTTTTTTTTGTGCTACTTTTCGGGGAAAGGGCAAAACCTTTTTGGGAAAATCGCTCTGGGGTGGACAGAGCTCCTCTGGGATGGTGGGAAAAAGCAAGTTCAAAATTGATCCAGGAATGTGAGCCGGTTTTTTATCCCCACTAATTTGGACAGCAGAAAAAAATTAACAGAAAGACCAAATGCCCCGGAAAAAAATAAAATAAAAGGGGCAAGACCAGGGCCGAGAGGCGCCTTCGGGGTTTTTTTCACCCCTTCCGGGGGGGATGGGGGGGTTTAAGGGGGGGGTTTTCCCAAAAAAAGGGGGGGGCCCCCTTAAAGGGGACTTTTCTCCCAGTATTTAAACTCGGGTGCTGACTCCACTCTTTAAAACCGGGTTTTTCAAAAAGGGACTATATTCCTGAGGTCAAGGGGCAGCTAGTTTAATGGGGGGCAATAATATTTGAAAACGAAAAAAATCACCTTTGGGGTAAACCCTTTGGACCTCTGGGTTTGAGGAATGAAAAAAAAAGATCAGATCAAAAAAATTTAAGAAGATGTAAGCAAAAGGGCGTAAAACTCACCCACCCCACAAAAAACACATTAAATTAGTCCATTCGGGCCTTTTGAAAAATTAAAAATTTTTTTTGTGAAGGGAAAGGATGGTTAAAAAAAAAAGTCGCAAACGCCACTATTGTTGTGTGTGGGGTGTGTGGTGTGTGGTGTGTGTGTAAGTTTTGGTGGTGTGGTTACGCACATCAAAACTATATCACACTGGTGGGGGTTTTAAAGGGTATTACCCCCCGCTTTTAAAAAGGGGCCCCTCCCTTTAAAGTTTGGAAAAAAAAAGCGCAAAAACGCAAACCCCATTTTTTTGGTGAAAAAGGGAGCTCTAGCTGAGGAATCAACACAAACATCCATAACAACAAAAGGTCAGCTAAAAAGTTTAGTGGGATTTTTCCCAAAAATTTTTTGCTATTTTTGCTTTAAATTGTTGGGTTTATGTTTTTTTTTTCTGTTTTTAAAAAAATATTTCATCTGTCTCATCTGCTGGGGGGTTTGTTTTTTAAATTTTTGTTTTTCTTTTTTCATCTGTCCCAGATCGAAATGGGAAAGTGGGGGAAGCGAAGAACAAGCACAAACCCAAAAGAGGAGAGAGGGGAGAAGGGGAGGTAGGAAAAGAGAGAGAAGAGAGAGAGAGAGAAGGGAAAAGAGAGAGAGAAAAGAGTAGAGAGAGAAAAAGAGAAGAAGAGAGAGAGAGAGAGAGAAGGAAAAGAGAGACGGGCATCCGTGTGTGCAGAGCGTGTTACTGCATCACGTGTGGGTTTTTTTGGGGGATTCCGATTCAAATTTAGAAAATTTAATTTTCCCTTTTTAAATCCCCTTAAAAATTTTTTTGACAAACAAAAACATCAAAATTTTAAAATTTTATAATTTTGGCTTAAAATATGTTTTGGGGTTGTGTGTTGTTGTGTGTGGGTTACCATAAGCGAAACTATATGCATTTTTTTTTTTTTATGCCTATAGCCTGTGCATAACAATTTCACATGTAAGAATCCCGCTTACATATTCATCAAGTAAAACACCACAAAAAACACACACAAAACACACCGACACACGGACACACACACACACCTCAAAAATAAAAAAAAGAAAAAAACAATTCCCAAAGGGAAAAATGGTACATATATTAGGGCCTTTTTAATTTAATATTTTTTTTCCTTTTTGGCCCCAAAAATGGGGATTGTTAACCTTTGATAGTCCCGTTTTTGAACACTGCTTAATGTGGGTTTTCTGCCTCCCACAAAAAACCTTCAATTTTTTGGGATTTAAAAAACTTGCATGTTTAAATTTTTTAAAAGTAACACAAAAAACACCCAAATTCCCGCATAACTCAGTCAAGGGGCCCAGGGCCCCTGCTAAAAATTTCCCCTTTTCCCTTTTAAACCCCGGGCCCAAATCCAGGGCCCTTTTTTTCTAAATTTGGCCCCGGCGGGGGGGGAAAGGCCCGCAGATGAAGGAGCTGAAAAAGGGGGGGAACGACAGCGGGGTTTCAACATAGCAAAAAACGGGGATTTTTTTTAAACTAAGCTGTTTTGGCCCTGAACTATTGCAAAACACACTTTTTCCCTTTTTAAAGCCTACAAAACCCATGGCCTCCACGTCGTTTTTTTGTGAAACTTTTTACTGGTTGCCAAAGTGAAAGGAAACTTTGCAACTTTGATAACACAGCCCATTTTTGGGGGTCCCAAACCCCACTTTGGCAAGTAACCAAATAAAGGGCCCCTGACAAAGGGGGCCCAGCTGGGTCTGGGCAAGAAATTAAAGGCCCAAAATGATTTTCTCCTTCTTTGTGAAATGGGGAAAAAAGGAGGCACCACTTGGGAGAGGAAAGGAAAAAGCCCTCAAGGGGGAGAAATTTTTTTCTTCTTTTCCCCCCCCCCCCCCCCTCCCCCTCCCCCTCAAGGTCGTAAAAGGGGGCACCCCCAACCTATACAAAAAGAAATCAGTACTCGTGGGAGGCCCCTTTTTTTTTTCTTATTTGGAAGGGATTCTGGAAAGTTTCCCAAAAGGGATACTAAAAATAGATAACTCTCAAAAAAAGCCCAATTTAAAAAAACCCCAAATGAATTTTGTATGAAAACAAATTTTTGGGTATATCTTTTAATTGGTTTTTTTTTTTTCCCTTTTACTTTCCTTTTTAAATTTATTTCTTGGGTTTTTAGTTCCAATTTTTAAAACCTTTCATCCAGAAAGACAAATTTAAAAAATAACTGTTTTTTAAAAAGTGCTCAATTCTGGGTGCGCTGAGTCGGGCTTTTCCGGGGTTAACAGCAAACATAAGGGCATTTTTAAATCATATGGAGACACCAAACTTTGCAGTGTGAAATGTTTTTACGAAAAAAAAAAACAAAACGCTCTTCCCCCCAGCTTTAAAAAATCAACAAAATTTTCTTAAAAGAAACATGCTCAGTTTTTGCATTTCAAGAACTCGGCCCCTTTCCAACGTCAGGGTGGTTTTTTTCTGCACAAGGGGAAAAAACCCTTCCCTTTGGGGCGCAGGGAAACACTTCCCTGGTTAAATTTCACTTTGGGCCCTCAACCCCAAAAACCCCCCCACAGTCCGCTGGCCGGGCTTTACTTTAGCATGCAAGCGGGTCCCTAGGCCCCCCGTATTTTTTTTCCCTTTACGACACCTGTGTCTGTGGAAAATTTAAAATCCCGGTGGTGAGTTTAGACTTTGTTTTTTTTTTTTTTTTTATTGGAAAATTTTTGTGTGTGGGGCAAGCCAGAAAAAGAAGAGAGGTTACTTTTTTCAGGGGTTGGGTTTTTTTTTTTAGTTTTTTTTGTGTGTT
Organism: Rapana venosa; assembly: GCA_028751875.1. Taxonomy (NCBI): domain Eukaryota; kingdom Metazoa; phylum Mollusca; class Gastropoda; order Neogastropoda; family Muricidae; genus Rapana; species Rapana venosa. The sequence continues at coordinate 50,579,545 of CM054147.1, forward strand.
TTTTTACCAATTTTTTAAAGTTTTATGTTTTTTTGTCACTTTAAATTTTTATCTGTGGGTTTGACTGTTTGTTTTGTTTGGTCTGTGTTGTGTCCCGCCGGGGTTTTTTTTGCCTCTAACGGGCCCGTGTTTTTGTCTGTCTCTTTAAAAACTGGGGGGATTACCTCTTTTTTTTCTGTTTTAAACCCCCAAAATTGCCCAGATTCCAAAAAATTTTTTTGTTTTTTGGGTTTTTCTCCTTGGGTTTAAAGTTGTTTTTTCCCTTTTCCCCCAAAAAAATAGTTTAAATCATTATACGAAATTTTTCCCTAACAGAAAACACAATTTTCCACAAAAACATTTCCAGGCAGTACCCCTCATTCTTAATTTGGACATGGCTAAATTTTTTTTACATCAATTTAAATTTACAAAAAACCCTTTTGGGCCCGGGGGAGAGAAAATGAGTGACGCTTGTCTGTGATGATTTGGGAAAAGCGAGCGGAAAAATTAATAGGAAGTGCCCGGTCCCCTTTATTCTGCCCGTCCCCCTTGGACCCAGCCAGCGGAAAGTGACTGTGTTTGAGGGGGGTCATTTGGAAAACTTGGGTTTAGAAGGGGGTGTTTTTTGATGCTGTGCTTTTAGTTGGGGGGTTTTTTTCTTTGGGGTTTTTTGTGAAACTTTGTTGGGGAAAGCGTTAGGTATTGAGCCCAATTGGGTCAAAAATTTGGTAAAGTCATTATGAGTTGATAGCCCCAAACCCGTCATATTTAAAAAAAATTTTTGTTTATATTTTTCCCCCCCAAAGTATTTTTTTTTATGAAAAATTCTATCATCAAACTATCTATCTATCTATCTTTTCTATCCCTATCTATCTATCTAACAAACTATCATTTTATCTATCTATCTATCAAACTAATTTTCAAACTATCTATCTATCTATCTATCTATTATCTATCTGTCTGGCTATCTGTCTTTCGGGCTGTCTCCCGTCGTCCCGTCTGTCTGTCTACTAACTACAAACGTCTGTCCGGTCGTCTCTGCTGTCTGCGTTCCGTCTGTCTGTTTTGTCTTTTCTATCTTCTATCTATCAAACCATCTATCTATCTATTGTCCCGTCTGCTGTCTGCTCTGCTGTCCGTCCCGGCGGGCCCGTCTATCTATCTACTCTTCATTTCCCGTCGCCTATAAAAATCATCTATTGTTCATTTTTATTTCATTCTTTTTTTTTTTTCTTTTTTGTCCCTTTTTTTTTCCTACCTACACCTGGGGGAAAAAGGGGGAAGGGGGGGGGGGACTTCGTTTTTTAAACCCAAAAACCCCTTTTACTGCCTAATGCCTCCACGGATGGTTTTTTTTTTTTTCAAACATGACAAAGACAAAATTTTTTTTTCGGGAAAAATTAATAAGCACCCTTTTGCTTTTTTTTTATTTAAGAGAATCTTTCCCCCCCTTTAAACCAAACCCCTTTCCCCCCCCCGCCCCCCCCCCCCCCAAACAACAAAACACCCATGCACCCTGCAGTACCCGGCACAAAACGCGCACACACACTGCCCCACCACGCCAAAACACAAGATTTACTTCCCTTTTTCCCCCCTTTTTGGGGGAAGGGGATGACAAAAAAAAATTGAACAGGAAAAAAACTTTAAAAAGCAAAAAAAACCCCAAAAAAAAAATAATACTAACCCAAAACGAAAAGCAAAGTTTTAACAAAAAATGATAACAAACAATATTAATGACTCAGTACATTTTAAAATATACACATTTCTTTTTAAAAAACTAAACAAAACCCCATGAAAGACAATTTTTAACATTCCCGTTTAAATTTGTAATGGCTGTGGGAAAAAAGCTGTTTGGAAATGAAATGAAACTTTTCCCCCCACCCTCCACCACTTTTGAAAAAAAAATTTTTTTTTTTAAAAAACCCTTTCCTATCTTGAAAAACAGCACATTAAAAAAAATAAAAGTTGGGGGGATTTGGAGTTTTTTTGATAATTTAGAGAAACCCAAAAAAAAAAAAACTAAACCCCAAAAACTCATCAAATGCTTTTTTGGAGATTATTTTTGTGGTTTTTTTTTTTAAAAAAAAAAAACCCCCCAAAAAAAAAACAAAAACAATGTCTTAAAAAAAAAAACCTTTTTTCAACCCAAATTTTTATTCAAATTTTTATTTTTAAAATTTTGCGACAACCTCCCTTTTTTTTTGTTTTTTTTACGCCCCCCCAACCTCCCAAAGGAAAAAACCAAAAGCTCAAAAGTCATGTTCCCAAACCCCTTGATTTCAGGGTTAGAAAAAGCTTTCTACAACCCCAAGGGGCCCTGGAAACTTCCCCCACGGGGTCTTTCTGAAGCCCACTTTCCTCCTCTCTCTTCAAACGCCCCCCAAAAAAAAAAAAAATGATCGTTTCATAAGTTTTTTTTTAAAAACAAGTCAGGGAAGGGGTAATGTCAAAGGTTGGTGGTTGGGTTTTGTGGTGTGTGTGGGGAATGTGTGTTTTGTGTGTGTTTATTCTTTAATTTTAAAACCTTTTTACAAAAAACGATATTTTACAAAATTTTGCTCCGCCCGCGGCCAAATTTTTGTTTTGGTGTGGTGTAGTGCACGCGTTTGTTCCCTTTTTTGATTTTTTCGGGCTTTTCACTTTTTTTTTGATATTTTGGAAACACCGTGTGGGGGGGAAAGTTTGTGTTTCGTGTGTGTGTATGTGATGTGGTAAAAGGGGTTTGTGTGTGAAAGTGAGAGAGAGAATTACATGCATGTAGATCTTTTGGGATGTTTGTGTATTGAGTATTTTTGAGTTGGGGTGCTTGCGTGCCTACGTCATTTTGGGGGCGTTTTTTCGTGGGTTTAAGTTTCTAACCAGCCTTAAAAAAGAAAAAAAAAAAGGGGATGCAGGTATAAAAATGTAAAAGCCCGAAGTCCCCGGAATTTTTTGTGATGGATAATTTCCTTTCCATTTTTTTTTAGTTGGTATGATAGAAAAATGTCATGGGGTACAAAGAAGGAAAAATTAAAACAAAAGGGGTTTTGGGATGAAACAAACTAAAAATTTTTTGGCTTTTTGGAAAAATAAAATGAAAAGAAAAATTCCCCCAAAAAAGGGAAATTTTAAAAAACGGTTAAATATTCCTGTGCCCAAAATGATATTTATTTTTCATTACCGTTCTACAATTTGGCCCCGTTCCTCCCAAATTCCCCCCCCTTCCCCGTCCTTAACTTTTCCCCCCCCCTCAAATTTAAATTCTCCCCCTTTTCCAAAAAATCCCTTGGCCCCTTATTCCAAACTAAAAACCCTACCCCCCCCTACAAAATTATTCCGTAAAACCCCCCACCCCCCTTCAAAATTTTTAAAGGAAAATTTTTTTTTTAAACAACCAAAACCCCCACCCCCTTTAGACTTTTTTGGCCCCGTTTTCTTTCTGTTTCCAAAAAATCTTTTTTTTTCCTTAAACCCAAAAATAAATTTCTATTGGCCCCCTTTCCTCCCCCAAAAAACCCCTTTTTCACTTTAACTCTTTTTAAAAACCCCCATTCCTTCTCCTTTATTCCAAAAATCAAAAAAAACCCCAAAAAAAAATAATTTTGGTTACTTTAAGGAAATTTTCAAGTAAAACCCCAGTATTTTTTTGTTATTTTGGGGATGGAAAAAAAAGGGAAAAAAAAGGGTTACCCCAAAAATTTTTTAAAAATTTAACCCCCCAAAAATTTTTTCCAAAAAATGCGCCCTTTTTCCTAAATGTGGGGGAAGGGAAAGGGGGTTTTTGGCAAGGAAAAAATCTTTTCCTTTGGTTGGGTAAGAAAATTAGGGGGCCGTTTTTTTTCCCCAAAACCCAAAAAGCAGAAAAAAAGGGAAAAACCCAAAGGGAAAAATGGTCTGGGGCCTTTTTAAAAAGGAAAAAAAAAAATCCAGACTTTTTTTCATCCCCCCTTTTTTAACAACTGCCAAAAAGAAGAAAATTATCAAGTTTCATAAGTTTTGGGCAAAAAAAACAGGGAGGGGGGTTTTAAATTTTTGTGGTGTTTTGTGTGGTGTTGGGGGTGTTGTGTTTTGTGTGTGTGTGGGGTGGTTTTTTGCATTTTGTCTTTTTATCAAACCCGCCAAGGAAAAAGGAAAAAAAAAATAATTAAGAAAAAAAAAAAGAAATTTAAAAAATTTATAATCAATGGGCTATTTTCTTTTTATGTAAAAATTTTAATATCTGCCTTACTGCTTTACTTTTCTGTTCAGTTCGTTTCTAAGTAAATTTTTCAAGGGAAACTGAAAAAACACATGTAGACATAGATATTGATTCGGATTCCCAGCAAAAATGTCCTGATGGGCCCCTTGGGGGTTTTTCCCTCCCCAGATTTTTTTGTTAAGGACAACCACCCTTTCCCCAAAAAAAATTCAACCATCATACAAAAAGTGGGGAAAGATCAAATTTGCCCCCATTTTTTCCAATAACAAACCCCATACTTCCTTGCCCCTTTTTCAAAAACCGGGGAAAGAGGGAAGGGGGAAAGATTTTCAAAAATTTACTTTGGTTTCCTTCTAAAAGGGAAGGCCAAGGGAGTTTTTGATTTAATTTCTTTAAAATTTAACAGTTTTTTATATGTACTTTGTTGTTCTGAAAATAGTGATCGTTTTATTGAAAATAAAAAAAAGAAAAAATATAAGGGAATGTTGGGAAAAAAAGATGCACAAAATCGTCGTGTTGAAAAATTTTTTTTGGTAGATTTTTAATTAAAATTTTTTGAAAAGCAAAGGGTTTAAAAATTAAAAAAATATAAAAATATAAATATTTATATATATATATATAATATCTGAAAATAACTTTTTCCCATCTAACAAAAAAGGGAAAAAAAATACAGAAAAAAATGGTTTTTAATATAGCTTGTTTTAAAATGTCTTAAGAATGAGCCCAGATAAGCATACAGGAAGTTTTACTTTGCAAGCAAACACACAAAAATTAAAACGTTCCCCACAAGGATAAAAACAGCAAAAAAGACAGCAAAAAAGGGGATAAGGAAACCTGGAAACACCCAAAAGCTGATGACTGCAACAGAGGAGGCATGGGGTGTTGTTGGGCGTGAAAACCCTCACCCCCAAAAAAGTTATGGGCCGTTTTTTTGGTTTTTTTTATTGCAAACTGTCTGTCCCTTTTTTTTCTTCCTGTCCCCACTCTTTTCTCGCTCCCCTGGCCCCTCTCTCTCTATCTCTCTCCCCTCACTCCTTCTGTTCTAGTGTGTTGTTTTGTGTTTTTTTGTTTTGTGGTGTGGGGTGGGGTGTGTGTTGTAATTTTTGGGGTGTGTGGGTTTTTGTTTTTTTTGCCCTTGGGGGTTTTTTTTTTTTGTAGTTCAAATAAAAGATCATTGTTTGGTTTTGCTTGGGGCCAAATTTTTGGGTGTGTATTTTGTTTTATTAATTACATAAGACAAATTTTAAAAATTGAAAAATGTACTTTTCAAGGAATTTTTAATCCAGGATCAAAAAGTGCCCGTGGGGGTATGTGTGTTTCATTCACGAGCCTCCTGGGGTCTGAGCCTTTGTACTTTCAGTGTTTTTTGGCGGTAGGGATGTGTGTTTGTGGTTTGTGTGTGTTCCCTGTGCCACAAAGGGCACATGGCGGGTGTGTGTGTGGGGCGCAATGTTTTAAATGTTGGGGGTTTTTGATTTTGGGGAGGGTTTGTCCTTTTTGGGGAGAAGGGGGTCAGGGGGTGGGGGGGGGGGGGAGATGTCAGTGTATGATTGGTCCCCGTTTTTCATTAAATTTTTTTGGTTAATTTTTGTTTGGGCTTTCATTAAATTTTTGAAATTTATTAATATTTGAAGGGAGTTTGAATACCCATTTCAAAGGGTATTTGACTTTTTTTTGTTTTTTGATTCATTGAAATTTTTTTATTTTTGTTTAAATTTTTTTCCAAAGAGGGCCCGGGGTAAAAACTTTTTGGCCCTTTTCCAATTTTGCCTCATCAAAATAAAGAAATTCAGCTCTCTCTCTCCCCCTCTTTTCCTCATCCTCCTCCCTTCTCCTCTTTCTCCTCTCCTCCTCCTCTCCTCTCTCTCCTCCTCTTTCTCCACACAGACAAACACCAAAAACACCGCTCGCCACACACACAACACAGGGAAAAAATTTCCGTGTCCTTACAGTGTCCTTTTTTTTTTTTCGAAAGAAGATTTGGGTAAATTTTTTGTATTTAAAAAAAAACATGAAAATATAAGAAGAAAAACGAGGGAAAATTTTACACAAAAAAAAACAGCACGTTTTCGCCTAAATGTTTCGCTGGCCCCAACACATGCAAGTACGCACACAACACACACACACACACTCACGCGCGGCCGCGCGCGCGGCACACACAGAGGGTTTTTGGGTTTTTTTTTATTGAGAGGAGGGGAGAGGGGTGGTGAGAGGAGAAAGAGAAAGAGAGAGAGAGAGAGAGAAGAGAGAGAGAGAGAGAAAAAGAGAGAAAGATAGGGGAGAAAGAAGAGAGAGAGAGAGAGAAAAGAGAGAGTGAAGAAAGGGAAACATGCCCCAATGCCCTCCCAAAAAAACGCATGAAAACACTTTTTTCCCCCCTGCACTGCCACAACAAAATGACAGATTACCACACTGCAAAAAACACATTCTCTGGCTTGTGTAGGGTTTTTTTCTAGTGTTTTCCCTTTAAATTCACCCGTGGGAGGTTTTGGTATGCGACCGTTTTTTCCCCCGGAAAGGGGGCCCCCATTCCGACCCCCAGGGATGTTGCTGTGAATGGTTTTTTATTGTCATAAACCCCAAAAGACCATAAACCCTAAGTTTAAAAAGGGGGTTTTAAAGGAAGATTGATCATTTAAATTTTTTAAACATGAAAGGAAAATGCACTGGGATTTTCACTTTAAAATAAACCTGGGAGATTGTAAAAATTTTTTTAAAATTTAAAAACCTTAAGTCAACAAAACCCCCACCAGGGGGTTTAAAAAAAAAGACTTCTTGGGCCAAAAAAAATTTAAGTCGAATGGTCTTACCCACTCGGGTATCCTGGAAAAAGTGTTTTAAAAAAAAATTTTTAACATTTTTTCTTTTAAAAACTGATTTTTTTGGGAAACAACACCTGTGTTCGTGGCTTTCAAGCTAAGGAGGGAAAATGGGTGATCTTTATTTGGGGGGAAGGGGGGCCATGGGCCGGCCCGGGTGTAAATGGCAAACCCTCAAAAATTGGGGATGGGGGCCTGGGGAAAGGGGGCGGTTTTAGACTGGGACTTTGGTTAAAGAAAAAACAGACGGAAAATTTTTAAAAATTCCCCTTTTTTGATTTGGGAATTTTTTACTTAAAAAACACCTTGGTTTTTTATCTTTTTTGGTATTTTTTGTATGGAAAGTTTTTTACAGCTTGTTTAAACCTTTGTTGAAGGTTTTTAAACCCCATTTATACTTATTTAAAAAAAAAAGTAATCCAAGGGTTTTCAAAGAACTAAATTTTGGGTTTGGTTTTATTTTTACAAAACCATAAAAAGCCTATTTTGTTCTCTCCCCTCCCTCTAATTTTCCCCTTCCTCTCTTCTCCTTTTCCTCTCACTCCCCCACACATATATATACACACACACAGTCCCCACAAACCAATAACAGACCTAAACAGAAAGAAGACATAAACTGTAGACTGAGACAGCAGATACACAGAAGTCCATAGACAATCTATATTCTGCATCGTACACCTGTGTTCATACAAAGCAACAAGATACACGCACTGAAAACCAGAAAATAAACCTGAACCAACACTTTCTTCCCAACACTATCAAAAACAACGATGACATCTAGCTCCTCTGATCTGTACAACACATCCACGTCTTGTTTTAATGGTGGCACTTACTGCACTGTTTTGTTTCTCTCTCCACCCCGTTACCGTGTGTATATTTTCTTCAGGGGTATTCTTTTCTGTGTATGTATCACGGCTCATGTTAGCATTGTCTCAGGAACATGTTCACAGGTCCATGGGTCACCTGAGTGTGTGTGTGTGTGTGTGTGTGTGTTCACTCTTCATTTCTCCATCAATCGGATATACTACTTTGAAAGAAGGCTGGCAGATTTTTATTTCACATCTATTTTTTTCTATTTCATATATTGTGCTGAAAACTATGCTGTGTTATTCAAACTAGCTTGAGATAATCTAGTCAAAGATGTTGTTGTCTTCAATTTAACAGACAACAACATCTTTGACTAGATTATCTCAAGCTAGTTTGAATAGTCAAAGATCTTTCTCAGTATGTGCAAATTTCTGCTATGACTATGGAGTTCCAGTTTGAGTCATGAACTGGAAGTCTCACCTGTACCTCTCAGTAATATATTATCCAAACACTTCACACTTTCAGAAATAATCCTAAAACATACCTGGCCCAAGGAAGTTTAGTTTTTAACCTATCACTTGTATCACCCTAAAAAGAATGCAGTGGATTGCTTTTGTTTATTAAGTTGCATAATGTATGTACTGTAGCTGGTTGATGTGAAATGCAGAGCTCTAGTATATTACTGGGATATTGTGCAGTGTGCAAAGTGAATAATTTATAAATGGTTATTTTATCAATCCAGTGCATGTCGTCTATTATTGTTATTATTATTCTTGTTATTGATATCATTATTCAAACAATTATTATTAATATAATTGTTAATTGTATCATTACTGTTGTAGTTGTGTTGTAGTTGTGTGTGTGTGTGTGGGGGGGGGGATTAATTCTGTTGTGTCCTTACACACACACAGTGACACACAGTGACATACACACAGTGACACACACACACACACACACACACACACACACACACACACACACACACACACACACACACACACACACACCATCCTCATTATGTTTGACATCATCATCAGCATGAAATTCTGAAAAAAAGTCAAGTCATTCCAAAAAGGCAGATTTTTAAAGCAAACTTAAAATTAAATTGTAGTTTTAAGGTTTTCTTTTTCCTAAGAACATTTGATTGCTTAGCTCAATACATGACTGTCATATTAAATAAAAATATACTAGTTTAACTGTGGCAACACATCCTAGACATGAATAATTACTGAACTGAAAATGAAATGCTTTTTCTTGATTTTTTTGAGTATGTTTTGGTTTGTTTTGCAATGTTTTAAATGTCAGAGTCACTCCTAATGTTTTTGTACAGCATACCTGTTATTATGTTTGAGTGGTTGTATTAATTAAGTATGTTTCCCAGTTCAACATCCTGGGTGTCAGTCACATAAAATATTATTATTATTTATTTCCTTCATGGGAATCACAATACTATGAGACCGTGCACACATGTATACATTTATAAATTATACTTAATTATAGCATATACTTTGTACATGAATATTTCTGGGTTTTTTCCCCTTGATAGTTATGCTGTTATAGGCAGCCAAATTCTGTCTCCAGATGATTTTGTTATCTTTGAAAAGAAAGGTCTCGTTGTAGTAGATAAAATACTAATGTTGAGGAAGGTAGTAAGACCTTGTCATGATCATTTAAGACAACCTCTGCATAACATTTAAAATCATAACAACATTTTAATGCAGGCCTTGACACTCATCCTACATTGCAACTGACAAATCTTTTGGCCTTTACCAATACACTAGCACTATAGATCTATATAGACCTGTGAACATGGCTTGGTGTGCTGACTGAACTTTCAGACAGCGGCATGCAGACATATACAGACCTCGGCATCGGTCAGTCAGCCCTGGAAGGTGGGGAAGCTGAACCACATTGCCATCGCCTGCCCTGACCTGGACAAAGCCACTGCTCTGTACAGGGATGTCATGCATGCCAAAGTCAGCGGCAAACAGGTACAGTGTGTGTGTGTTCTTCTTTTCTTGTTCATATTGGTTTTAAAATACGTTTAGATATTGCAGGCTTATTCATGCAGTGAAGGTTAAGACTAGCACAAGGGATGAAAAGCTCTCTGTGTGTGTATGTGTTGGTAGTTAGCAGGAGAGAGTACACATGCACGTAGTGGCATACCCCCATCCCCACACACATACACACACACATGTCTGTATACCCCCCCCCTTATCCACACACATACCCACACACAAGATTCAAGATTTAATTTCTTTCACCCCTTTTAGGGTAGGGAGGATTACAAACAAATTTAATAGGAGAATAAATCTAACAGCAATACACCCAAAAATAATATGAAACTAACAGGAACTGAAAAGCAAAAGTTCATCGCAAAAGGATAAACAGTATTAAAGACTCAATACTGTTTTCTCAAGTATACACATTTCTTTAAAAGACATAATCTACACTTGTGAAAGACAATAAAAATTTCAAGAAATACCTGCAAATCTTATGAATTTTTGAGAGCGACAGTAGAACTTTTCAAGATTTGCATTTAATTAGCCTACAAAAATTATAACTGGACATGGGTTGAAGAAAATATTGGGGAACACACACACACATATCATCCATCCCCCATGCATATAGGCCTTTGTCAGTTTGTTATTGTCTAAATGGATTATATAGTTTATAAGATCTCTATATATTATATGATTATGATATATTGTATCAATTTGTCAAACCAATGAGAAGAAGAAAAAACAAGTGCCGAGTAGCACCACAAGGCTAGAAGGAAAACAATAAAATAAAAAACAACCAAAAAACCCAAACAAACAAAACAAACAAACAAAGCAAGCAAACCTAAAACAACTTACAAACAAAAACAAAAAACAAAAAAACAAAAACAGGCCTTACCTGTGTAATCATCTGTAGAAGGTTTATTTATTCATTGAATTTAATTCTTTTATTTCAAGGATGATGAGTGAATAAGCACACATGTGCTTTTTAAAAAAAAACACCACATCTAGTATGCATGCATTTGTAAATTGTGTCATCCATTCACAATGGCTTTTTCTTCTAAAAGATGGAGCAGGTGTTAATGTGTGCACAAGATGTTCTTATGAGAGTGGGAGGTTTAGGGTAAAGGGGTAAAAGAATAATGATACACATTTTTATAAAAACTCTTTTGGCTCTGTAATTTTTAAAAGAGCGTGTGTGTGTGTATGTGTGTGTGTGTGTGTGTGTGTGTGTGTGTGTGTGTGTGTGTGTGTGTGTGTGTGTGTGTGTTTGCTGTTCATTTCAGGCTCTTCCCAGTCATGGTGTAACTGTTGTATTTGTGGAGCTTGGAGATACCAAAATTGAGGTGAGCATTTCCTTGTATTGTACTTTTTACTATAGTTTCTCTCTGTGATTTAAAAACAAAAATAGTGAATGACATTATCACTATCCCTGTGGTAAGCGAGAGAACCCCTCTTTCCCAGTACACATGCACTGTGCACATGTGCACAAACATTGCCTACATTACAGTTTTAGCACTTTTCTAGTTTTCTTTTTTCATTAAGTCAGAACCCTCGTGTTGTTTGGAAACTTGCAGTTTTAGGTAGATAAGTTGAATATTTTGTGCAAAAAATAATTCAAGACTGCATAATATATTTCTGAATTTATTTATTTATTTATTCTTTTATATCGAGGATAATGGAATAAGCACTTATGTGCTTTTTTACATCCAGTCACCATGTTATGAGAGTGAACTTGACCCCACCAAACACGCTTAAAAATGACCACTGATGTACTTGCAACATGCATTGTATTGAACAAACAGATTACTTCATTCACACTATAAACGTCTGGTGTGCTGTTTCTGCAGAATAAGAAGCCTAATTTGCTTGAGCATAAAACCACTTGGCTATTCAGGACCTGCCACGCACACGCACGCACACATACACACACAACACAACACAACACAGCACAACACAGCACAACACAGCACAACACAGCACAGCACAATACAACACAACACAACACAACACAACACACACACACACACACAGAGAATCCCACGGCTCCTCAAGTCTTTATTTCCACATGGGTTCTGTCTTAGGAAGCTGATGCTAGAGTGAATTATGATCTGCTCACTGACCTGCCAGGTCTTAATGGAAACAGCATGTGTCTGGCTAACTGGTGGCGTGGGAAAGTTTGGATTCTCTGTAGGAAGGAGAGCTGGAGATTTAAAAAAAACAACCTCTCTCCTGTATGTGGGTGATGCGTACGGATATGTATACAGCTACCGTAACCCAGTAGTAGGTGATAGGTAGGGAAGGGTTAGTAAATGGCTGGTAACCTAAAGGGGTTTACCCAAAGGAAAAAGGTTAACAGGAATGGTGTCCAGGATTTTAAAAACGTGGTCATAGGCAGTTGTAACAATAACCGTTGTGACTCAGTGATATTGTGATATAGCTCAAGTACTAAAAATCAAAATGCTAAGTCATAGCTATGCATAATCATGTTCAACCCAACAGCAACTACAGTCATGTGCTATTAGCCGAATCATGTCTCCTTGCGAATGACTTCTTTCCCTTTACCTGTCAGACACTTTGTGTGTACATGCTTTGGGACTTTTTTTTTATAGCACTGTGAGTTGACGATTTTTGTGTATACATGCTGAAAAGGGCAGTATTGGTAAATTTTTACTGCAAAGGGGTTTCTGAGCCTGAGGAAACCTTCGTTAATGTGTGTGAAATCAATGTGATTCTCTCTTGTGGGTTAGCTGATGGATACTTAACTCCTTGTTGAGATAAGCCTCCATGTGTGTCAACAGTGTTGTAGGGTTTTAGCATTCACTGACTCACTTTAAGGCAAAACACAAAAGTTGCGATATGCATTGATAAAATATCTTTGGAGAGAGATGGAGAAGGCTCATCAATGTCAAACCTCCCCTGGGAGGAACATGACAAGAAAGGAAGAAAAAGAAGAGCCTAAAAGTATTAACCTAAACATTGCTTTGATTTATGTAATATCTTTGGTTTTATCAGTATGAGAGTGATACATAATTTAAAAAAATATATATATATATTATATATATGGCCAGAATAGCTCATCCCATTATTGTTGAGATGTGCACTAGGCTGTGAGGCTGTTGAGTTCAGCAGTTTATTTGTGGTCCCTTTGCTCTGGAGTTGTCATTTGCAACTCATACTTTTTGTTGTTGTTTTTTTTCTTTCTCAGCAATTGATGGGATTATTTTTCAGGAAGCCCAATAATTCTGTAATGTATCAATTATTTTCTGTATAATCCGAGAAGAAGTGGAAACAGCAGTCAGATCGCTGAAAAAGGGGAAGTCAGCAGGGGCTGACAACATTCCAGCTGAGTTGGTCCAAGCTGGAGGGGAAGCCATGATCAGCGCCCTACTAAGAATCTGCAACAAGATCTGGCAGACAGGAAAATGGCCAACACCATGGACGCAGTCACTCATCATCACCCTCCCCAAGAAAGGAAATCTACAACAATGCCATAATTACCGCACAATCAGCCTCATATGTCACCCAAGCAAGGTCATGCTGCAGATAATATTGAATAGACTGAAGCCACAAGCAGAGACCATCATTGCTGAGGAACAAGCAGGTTTCAGAGCAGGGCGCAGCACAACAGAACAGATATTCAACCTCAGAATACTATGTGAGCGGTACCTTCAACATCAACAAGACCTATACCACGTATTTATCGATTTTAAGAAGGCATTTGACAGGGTGTGGCATGCAGCTTTGTGGGCAACCATGAACTTGTACAGCATCAATGCAAACCTGATCAGAGTCATCAAACAGCTGTACAGCGAGGCCACCAGTGCAGTGTACTACAACAACAACATTGGAGAATGGTTTCGAACAACAGTTGGAGTAAGGCAGGGCTGTCTACTCTCACCCACTCTTTTCAACATCTTCCTTGAGAGAATCATGGCTGATGCACTGGAACATCATGAAGGATCAGTCAGCATTGGTGGCAGAACGATCACAAACCTCCGCTTCGCAGATGACATTGATGGAATAGCAGGATCAGAAAAAGAGCTTGCCAGCCTAACAGAACACTTGGATAAGGCCTCCAAAACATACGGCATGGAAATCAGTGCAGAGAAGACCAAACTGATGACTAATAACACCAACGGCATTAGCACTGATATCAGGGTTAATGACCAGAAGCTGGAAACAGTTCAAAGCTTCAAGTACCTGGGAGCCATTGTATCCGACCAGGGATCCAAGCCAGAAGTAGTATGTAGGACTGTTCAGGGATTATGGTGGGTATGTTCGTGTTTCCATAGCCCACCAAATGCTGACATGAATTTTGGGATCTCTAACGTGCATATTTGATCTTCTGCATGTGTATATTTATACAAGGGAATCGAGGCACTGGCAGGTCTGCACTTGAAGATGACCAGGGAGATTGTTAAAGATCCCTACCCTTAACCGTCTTGACCCTGTTATGGCCCCAGCTGACAGTAATGGCGGCCGCTGCTAGATTCCAATACGACCGCAGCCGACAGTTGGTGCCGCCCAGGTGGGCAGTACTTTTCCATCACACACAGACCTTGTGGTTTTCATACAATGTGTCTGAAACTTGGTGGGGCGATGCAGGGAGTGTTAGAGAGGGTGCCAGTGATAAATTTAGACCACTAACATGCGTGTAGTAGGGAGGGAAGGAAGAAATAACAGCCAGCGACCAGAACACTTTTCAATCGTAGCAGCGTGGCGAAAAAAAATGGCGTCTTCTTTGGTAGCAGATGTTTCATCTGATTAGCGAGACAATAAATTGAATGTTATTGTCTTGGAAGTAGAAACATTTGGACTATAAATGTTAAGTGAGCCCAATATTAAACGCTTATGAGAAAGAGGAGGAAGGAAATGCTGCAGTTAGGGAGAAGAGTGAGCCAGAAAATAACAGACTACAGGGCACATTCCTGACCCATACTACACACACAACTGTGGAGAAATTTGACCTCCCGACCGGTCTGCGGCATAGACCTCTGAAAACAATGCCTTTTGACTGTTTTCTCATTATTACCACACTTTTCCTCTGAAAATGCAATGACAGAAACGAACAGATATGCCGATAACGAAACTAGCACCGAAACTAGCAAGAAGGGAAAAAAATAGGTCTGTGGTCTGCCAAGGTTCAACAGGTGACAGCAATGGGTACACCCACCATACATCCACAATATGTACTTTCTGTGATGTGATGTCACCCTGTGCCATCACTACAACTACTTTAGATACTACCAAGATGAAAATTTTGTAGGGTTACAGAAGTTCTGTGTTGTTTCGATTTTGTCACACCTGTGTGGTGACACTGGTGACAGTGTGACAGTCATGTACAACAATACACTTCTGTACACTTAACAAACATATGGTAGCACATGCAGATATGAACTGCAGTATAAAGGTCATATGTTGATTGAATATGACTTGTTTTCAAAAGGAAAAAAAAGAGTTAACAAAACTTCTGTCTCCTCGAGACATACCATAAAGCAACAGGTGTTATGGGGACATTGTGTGACACATCCTTGAAGTACTATTGCACATAACCATTGGTAAACACATCAGCTGGGTATCAGTTGCTTATTTGACACTAACACACATGAACTATTGTCAAATCCATGCAGGATTTGCTGTTTTATCGTATATACCATACTTTTATCTGTGGATTGGTGACAAATAAGGTGACATTGACAAGACATCCGGTGACCAGACACATACACGTGTGTCTAAATGCAAGTACAAAGACACACCTAGCTTGTGACAAAATTTCAGCTTGATAGCTTGTCATGCACACACACAATTGTCTTAGGAGTAAAGTAAGTCAGTTGGGGGTAGAAAACCTGCAAAGAATTCAACATCTACAGGCAGTTTAGCTCTGTAGAATCCAACAACAAGAGGGTTAAAGACACCGAGACTTGAACCATGACTTCATGGGATTGAAATCAAATGGTTTTCACCACTCAGCTACAGTGTCTCTCTGACAGGAACGTGATGTGAGTTTTCAGCCACCTGACATATCATCTCCTTTATCGAACCCTGTCTGTCATATGAGTCAAAATATGTGGCACTACCATTAAGCACCTGACAAGTTAGGACCAGCGCATCAGACTTTGGCATTGAAGAGAAATATTATGTTTTCAGTCTTTCTGGAAAGAAGGCAGGAAAATGAACCGAGATTGCAGAAAATAGACAAGGAGGTGAGAGGAAGAAAAGGAACAAGGCATAAACAAAGAGAGGGATAGAAAAGAGGGAATTCCTAGCACAGAATGGTGTGGATGCTATTTTTACTGATAGGTCCCCAGCATTCTCACAGGGGATCCATGAAGTCTTATACCGTACAGCACCATTGCATTTCTCTGACTTGAAAACTTCATTGATGATGCTGAATTTCAAGAAAACCATTCACTTACCAAAATTCCCTAATGTGTGATTGTGTGGCATTGAGCATGTGTAAGCATTGTTTCCAGTTGTATTTTAATGAATTTGTGGTTTTTTTCACTGACAAAATAATGTCACAAGCACACACTTGAAGATTGGTAGAAAAAAAAATCAGGGTTGCTTTGCTCCTTGTATTTTGTGACGTCCCTGTTCCCTCGCTGCTCACCTTCATCTATCAACCCCAGACTTGTTATTTCACATCTTCAAGGTCAGAAATCCAAAGGGAGCGGATGTAACTTTGGGGTCAGGCACTGCAGGGTCACCAGCCAGATGGGCCTGGGATTCAACTGGGTTCACTTAGTGGTGTTCCCGTCCTTCCCCCAAAAAAGGAAAATTTTGGTTTGGATTTTTCCCCTGAAGGTGAATTAGCCGGGATTATGGTGGGTATGTTCGTGTTTCCATAGCCCACAAATGCTGACATGAATTTTGGATCTCTAACGTGCATATTTGATCTTCTGCATGTGTATATTTATACAAGGGAATCGAGGCACTGGCAGGTCTGCACTTGAAGATGACCAGGGAGATTGTTAAAGATCCCTACCCTTAACCGTCTTGACCCTGTTATGGCCCCAGCTGACAGTAATGGCGGCCGCTGCTAGATTCCAATACGACCGCAGCCGACAGTTGGTGCCGCCCAGGTGGGCAGTACTTTTCCATCACACACAGACCTTGTGGTTTTCATACAATGTGTCTGAAACTTGGTGGGGCGATGCAGGGAGTGTTAGAGAGGGTGCCAGTGATAAATTTAGACCACTAACATGCGTGTAGTAGGGAGGGAAGGAAGAAATAACAGCCAGCGACCAGAACACTTTTCAATCGTAGCAGCGTGGCGAAAAAAAATGGCGTCTTCTTTGGTAGCAGATGTTTCATCTGATTAGCGAGACAATAAATTGAATGTTATTGTCTTGGAAGTAGAAACATTTGGACTATAAATGTTAAGTGAGCCCAATATTAAACGCTTATGAGAAAGAGGAGGAAGGAAATGCTGCAGTTAGGGAGAAGAGTGAGCCAGAAAATAACAGACTACAGGGCATTCCTGACCCATACTAAAACACACAACTGTGGAGAAATTTGACCTCCCGACCGGTCTGCGGCTTTGACCTCTGAAAACAATGCCTTTTGACTGTTTTCTCATTATTACCACACTTTTCTCTGAAAATGCAATGACCAGAAACGAACAGATATGCCGATAACGAAACTAGCACCGAAACTAGCAGAAGGGGAAAAAAAATAGGTCTGTGGTCTGCCAAGGTTCAACAGGTGACAGCAATGGGTACACCCACCATACATCCACAATATTTTACTTTCTGTGATGTGATGTCACCCTGTGCCATCACTACAACTACTTTAGATACTACCAAGATGAAAATTTTGTAGGGTTACAGAAGTTCTGTGTTTTTTCGATTTTGTCACAACCTGTGTGGTGACACTGGTGACAGTGTGACAGTCATGTACAACAATACACTTCTGTACACTTAACAAACATATGGTAGCACATGCAGATATGAACTGCAGTATAAAGGTCATATGTTGATTGAATATGACTTGTTTTCAAAAGGAAAAAAAAGAGTTAACAAAACTTCTGTCTCCTCGAGACATACATAAAGCAACAGTGTTATGGGGACATTGTGTGACACATCCTTGAAGTACTATTGCACATAACCATGGTAAACACATCAGCTGGGTATCAGTTGCTTATTTGACACTAACACACATGAACTATTGTCAAATCCATGCAGGATTTGCTGTTTTATCGTATTACCATACTTTTAATCTGTGGATTGGTGACAAATAAGGTGACATGACAAGACATCCGGTGACCAGGACACATACACGTGTGTCTAAATCAAGTACAAAGACACACCTAGCTTGTGACAAAATTTCAGCTTGATAGCTTGTCATGCACACACACAATTGTCTTAGGAGTAAAGTAAGTCAGTTGGGGGTAGAAAACCTGCAAAGAATTCAACATCTACAGGCAGTTTAGCTCTGTAGAATCCAACAACAAGAGGGTTAAAGACACCGAGACTTGAACCATGACTTCATGGGATTGAAATCAAATGGTTTTCACCACTCAGCTACAGTGTCTCTCTGACAGGAACGTGATGTGAGTTTTCAGCCACCTGACATATCATCCCCTTTCTTATCGAACCCTGTCTGTCATATGAGTCAAAATATGTGGCACTCCCTTAAGCACCTGACAAGTTAGGACCAGCGCATCAGACTTTGGCATTGAAGAGAAATATTATGTTTTCAGTCTTTCTGGAAAGAAGGCAGGAAAATGGACCGAGATTGCAGAAAATAGACAAGGAGGTGAGAGGAAGAAAAGGAACAAGGCATAAACAAAGAGAGGGATAGAAAAGAGGGAATTCCTAGCACAGAATGGTGTGGATGCTATTTTTACTGATAGGTCCCCAGCATTCTCACAGGGGATCCATGAAGTCTTATACCGTACAGCACCATTGCATTTCTCTGACTTGAAAACTTCATTGATGATGCTGAATTTCAAGAAAACCATTCACTTACCAAAATTCCCTAATGTGTGATTGTGTGGCATTGAGCATGTGTAAGCATTGTTTCCAGTTGTATTTTAATGAATTTGTGGTTTTTTTCACTGACAAAATAATGTCACAAGCACACACTTGAAGATTGGTAGAAAAAAAAATCAGGGTTGCTTTGCTCCTTGTATTTTGTGACGTCCCTGTTCCCTCGCTGCTCACCTTCATCTATCAACCCCAGACTTGTTATTTCACATCTTCAAGGTCAGAAATCCAAAGGGAGCTGGATTGTAACATTGGTGTCAGGCCACTGCAGGGTCACCAGCCAGATGGGCCCTGGGATTCAACTGGGTCACTTAGCTGGTGTTCAGTAGTGCCTGTTCTGAACTAACTTACATAGGACACTACCTATTAAGTCCCCTACTGACAGCACTATTACCTTAGGGTCATTAAGAATTTTGTTATAGTCATGTTTGCAACAAGAACATGGGCTTATGAGTCTTTGCATCAGTCTGATTTGAAGTCATTTTATTTTGTATTTCTTTTACTTTATTTTAATCTCTGTGAACATTTTGACTTTGGTTTAAACAAACTTGTATTAGTTCAGAACAACATAGCACAAACGCATGAAATGAGTGCAACAAGCAATGCTGATGTGAGTTAATAAAAAAGGTAAAGTTTTCCCATAACCTATAAGGTCGTAGGGGAGTGAGGTGTCAGAGACCTCACTTCTCCAGAGACCAGCATACTGAAGGCAGCGCCCATCTCCTCTCCCTTGCTGCTTTACCTTCCCTGACCCTTAAAAGGCAGGTATCCATTTACAGCTGGATGAACTGGGGGACTGTACTGAAGCCAAGGCGTGCAACACATGGGCACACACATGCATGCTGTGAATTGAAATGTTAAACACAGACAGTAAACAGTGACAGACACAGCTGTAACTTATGACTTTCTGTTGAAACATTAGTGTTCATACTCAGACTTGGGGTGTTCATATAGTTGCAGTTCATTCTTACACAGCCAGTGTGTTGAGTTATTGATATCTGTACACATCATGAATGGGACTTTGCTAAAAAAACAAAACAAACAAAAAACATGATGATTAATTGAATTAAACAAAAATGAGATAAGATGAGATAGAATTTAAAATAAAAAACAAAAGAGAAAAACAAAAACAAATGTAACAACAGAATCTCATACTGACTGACCCTGTCTAATATCTGTGATGTTCAGGTCAACAATATCAAATCAGCCATAGAGGAGCTGAAGACCAGGAAGATTCGAACCCTGAGTGACAAGCCATCCATTGGGGCCCATGGGAAACCTGTGGTCTTCTTACATCCCAAAGACTGCAATGGAGTGCTGGTTGAACTGGAGGAAGTGTGAAGATAACCGTGTGACTGTGTGTGACTAATGTCTGGTTGGGATCTGTGTGTGCCACGTAAATGAAATTGATGGTGATATTACATTTCTTTCGTGCTTGTCTTGAAGGTTAATTTTGTTTTAGTAAGCAGTTGTGTTGTGAAACTCAGTGCATTTGTGTTAAAGGCTCATAGCTACCACATTTATATCCCTTGAAGTTAGGCAATGAACAACAGTCTTCTCACCCTTTTGGTTATGAAAGTATTTCCAGTGGAATCGAAAGTTTGTAAGGAAGAGTCCAGTTTCTGTTCATGCAATTTACAGTCATATCATTAGTGTTGATAAAGAAACTGTTGGTGGTGGTGTTAGTAGACAATTTTTGAGATACACTGAGTATATTCTGTTCTTTTAAACATCAGAATAGTGAAGACTCAGCTGTGGTGGTTGACAAGTGCATAGTATTTCATTATTAGTGCATTGTTGTGTCAATTAAGTTTTCTTTTCATTATGGAGAAATAACAATTCAACTCTTGCTTGATCATAAAGATACATAAGAATATTGAAAATTCACCTGTAGGGATCAACACTTCTTGTAGTTGTTTTGTTTTTGTATTTGTTTTTGTTTCAGTTTAGGTTTTGGGCTTTTTAATGTGTCATAACATAGTCAGAAAAAATGGAGGTTATATATGGCTTAATTGTTTACAAGAATCAGTGCCAGCATGTGTCTGATGTTTCAAAATGACATGAAATGCATCGATATTTTGTATGTTTGTGTTGTGTGCTTGTTTTTCTGTCATAATTTATTTGAAAAAGTAAATAAATTAATCATTACTGATTAAAGAGTTTATTATTATCTGAGGGTGGATAGAACTGAACCGAGTACATTTGCACAGGTTGTAAGTGATATTTCTTGTTACCAAATTTCAACAGTTATTAGCTCTTTTGATATCTTTTTATTTATATATCTATTTTTGTAAGTGATCTTGTAGCTGTCCTCATGAAATGAAGGAATTTTAATTAAAAAAATATATATTTGTTTATTTATCTCTTCATTCAGTGATCTATTCAGTGAATCATGTTTTCACAACCAGATCAATGGGCCAAGTGTGTGCACTTTCTGAAGAAATTATGTAAATAAATTCTAAAGATCGACTGTGTTTGAGCATTAATTCATGTGTGTGTGTGTGTTTATTCATTTTATTTTATTCTTTTGAAGATAATGGAATAAACACTCATGTACATTTTTACATCCAGTCCCCTTGTGTATGCAGTTTTGTCAATTTTGCCATCCGTTCCCACCGGCACACAGTAGCCTACTCTTCTGAAAAGCAGAATGGGTTTTAATGTGCGCGCAAGATGTTCTGCGTGCATTAGCACTTCAGACCTCGGTTTATAGTCTCATCCAACTGACTTTTGGGAGGAGTGGAGTCAGCACTGATGTTAACTCCAGAGGAAAAATCCTCTTGAACGAACCCAGGTCAGCAGATCATGAGTGCAGTGCACATTATTCTGACCACCAGGCTATCCCGTCCCCCCTGTGTGTTTATTTTATTTTATTTTTATTTATTTATTTATTTTTTTTTTGCTGCCTCATCTTCTGACGACCCCCGTCCTACTGTTCCCACGCCGCTCATTCCAATCTCCCCGCCACAACCACACCCACATTTGTTATGTCTCATCCTCAGGGTCGGAAGTCCACAGGGAGCCCATCACTATCAGGCCGCCGTGGGGCCACCAGCCAGAGGGGCCCTGCACTGCTGCTGGGTCACTTTGGTGGTGTTCAGTGGTGCCTGTTCTGAGCTAACATACGCAGGACACCACCTACTAAGCCCCCTACTAACGACAGTATTAGCTCGGTCGCGGAGCCAGACTGAGTGACTTGCCCACCCCAGGTGGCAACCACCACAACGTCCCTCCAACGACCGTCCCCCGCGAACCTCCAACCCCAAAGGCTTTGACACAAACTCACCACAGGCACAGAAGTGTATGGGCAAACCGAATCTGAGGTCACCATGAGACCAGAAAATCGGGACCACCGAATCAGAGGCAATTTTTTTAAATGCATGATGATCAATGACAATGAGGATGACGTAATGGTGCTGCTGTGGAAGTGCATATGCTTTGAGACTACTTGACAGGGTTGTACTCTATGCTTACTATCATAATATATCCCGGCATCAACCGGGCCCAAGAGATACAGACACCTGCAGTGTTGGTCAGGTAATTTGAGCAACACTCTCAAACTCGCATCCGTTAAGTGGATGAAGCTCGACTGTGTGGTCCCAGTCTTCCCACTGAGCCCACAGCACACTCACTCTGGGTAGGAGCTGGCCGGAGTCCGAAAAATCCCTATGACTCTTATGGGAATCGAACCCGCGACCTTCCAGTCCGTAACCCAAGGCGCTAACCACTGCGCCATGGCGGCTGGTTTTTAAAAAATTTTAATTTTATTTTATTCTTTTATATCGAGGATAATGGAATAAGCCCTTATGTGCTTTTTTACATCCAGTCCTCGTGTGTATGCGGTTTTGTAAATTCTGTCATCTGCTCCCACCAGCATACAATGGCCTACTCTTACGTAAAGCGGAACAGGATTTAACATGTGCGCAAGATGTGTGTGTGCATGTGCACATGTGTGTGTGTGTGCAATCTAATCCTGTCATCCTGTTAATATTTATGCTGACCACAGAGGCTCTGTCAAAGTTGTCACCTAATTATTAGTTAACTCAACTCAGCTCCACTATCTCTATTGCCACTGTCGCTGGTAGGAGTTCCACACACTCCTGCTAGGGTTAACCATCTTTGTCTATGCTGAGTTCTACTATCTCTTGTAGCACTCTCAGACCACTGATCTCAGTGATGCTGGTGCTCTGCCTCTTTACCTTAACTTTGGAGAACTGTCGTCATCAGATTGCTTTGTTGAGAGTGATTCCGTTTGCATGACCAACATTTCTCAGTCTGTGCTTATGAAATTCAGCCAACATTTGTCTTTGCACTGAGAGTTCATCAAGAATGCTTTAATTCTGGAAAATTAAGAAAAAGTCAAAGGAATTAGCCTGCCATTCTGAAATCAAAGCCTAAATGACAGAAGTGAGAAAACTCACAGAAATCTGTCAAATGTCTCTCAGGTGAAATGAATATAGAAAATAACTGTTTATTGATAAAGCCTCAGGTTAAAATTGTATAACTGGATAAGGTAAAGGTGTCCCATAACCTATAAGGTCATAGTGGAGCGCGGCGTCAGAGACCTCACTTTCTTTAGGGGCCAGCATATTGAGGGTGGCGCCCATCTCCTCTCCCTCACTGCTTTACTAGGGGACTGTACTGAAGCCAAGACATGTGAACGGTCACCAATGCAACTGGTCACCACACTTGACGCTGCTTTACTTGGCTGGGGGAAAACGAGTGCTCCGAATAACTGGATACTAAGATCAAAACGATCTGTAAACTTGTTTCTCCTGTTACTGTTCTAGCCAACTGTAAAGAACAAACCAGAATGTTAAATATGTTTATGTGTGTGTTTGTGTATTTATGTGTGTGTGTGACTCGTGTGTGTGTGTGTGTGTGTGTGTGTGACTTTGCTCGTTTGTGTTAATGTGTGTGTGTATGTGTGTTTATTTTTATTGTTTTTATCATTTCATTCTTTTATTTTGAGGATAATGGAATAAGCACTCATGTGCTTTCTTTTACACCCAGTCCCTGTGCGTGCGCACGTGCATGCGTGTGTATAATATGCTCAGTGTTTCCATACAAATTCAGTTTGTAAAGGAATCAATTCTGTGATCAGTAGCAGCAACAAGCTTATACATCAGCAACGTCACAATTCTCAATGATTTATTCACATTAACTCTTTTGAGCTATAAAGAAACCAAACAGTATACAGATCAGTAAATGAATGACGGGTACATGAGGAAGAGGAAAACAACAAGTACACACAGGATATTAGTGATAGTAATGATGATGGATTAGACATCGTTGTACACAGGGTTGATGCTTCCTGGATGGATGGCAAATTACTCATGTATTTTCAGGAAGATACAGGTTTCTAAAGTGATAAAAGAGAGAGAACAACAACAAAAGTTACATAATTTCTTATGATAAGAGAAGCTAATAAATGAAGACTTCATAACCATGGATCAGGCTATATGAAAAACAAAACATTAAGAATGATACAATCATTCAAGAATATGAATGCAGAAGAACAATGAGACGTCAAAAACATGGATCAGGCTATATGAAAACCAAACAAAAACAAAACATTATGAACGATACAATCATTCAAGAATATGAATTCAAAAGTCTCTCTCTCTCTCTCTCTCTCTCTCTCTCTCTCTCTCTCTCTCTCTCTCTCTCTCTCTCTCTCTCAAGGACTACATATGAGTCAGACTAGAGAGAAGAGAATGGTTAGAACAGCTTATGGACAAAGAAA
Organism: Rapana venosa; assembly: GCA_028751875.1. Lineage (NCBI taxonomy): Eukaryota > Metazoa > Mollusca > Gastropoda > Neogastropoda > Muricidae > Rapana > Rapana venosa. The sequence goes on from CM054147.1 coordinate 50,604,063, forward strand.
TTAAATAAACATGTAGAGCAAAAGTGATATACATAAATAGGGATGGGGTTATGCAATAGTTTTACATGAAAACATATTTAGAGAAATATTTGTAGTCCTCGTTTTATGAACTTTGCAAAGTTCAGTATTTTTTTCTTTTGCCCGTTTCATCAGTGATGCATACTAAATCTTATAAAGGAGAAAAAAACACCCCAGGGTGTTTTGTGTATTACCAGGGCAAATATTGGTTTTGTAAGTTCTGCAATGCTGGGCATTCCATGAAGTGATATTCATCACCCAAGTGATTCATATCACTCAGAGTACAGAATCTTTCATCATGTGGTAAATTTACATGTCTTTCTTTCGCTATGGGCAGTTTATGGTTGCTAGTTCTGATTTTTAACATCGACAGGATGTAGCACAGTGGTAGCCTGTTAAAATACTTTCCAAGGATATTGCGAATACCCTCTCAAGAAAGACAACCTCAGCAACAAAGAGTATTAGACAACGGTTGTTTCTCTTTGACCACCCAGTTCTGCGCCATTTGTCAGTTCACAGTTTTCTCCCTTTCAGTGATGCAGCCAACAGTTACCAATTTCTTCTCAGCTCTATCTTTACTCTGTGTGTGTGTGTGTGTGTGTGTGTGTGTGTGTGGTGTGTGTGTGTGTGTGTCTGTCTGTCTGTCTGTCTCTCTCTCTCTCTCTCTCTCTGCCCCCCCCCCCCCCCCAAAGTAAACAAAACATGCACTCGTAAGAATCAACTACCAGCTTATTTGTATAAAGCTTTCCAGATTAGAACCACAAGCCTTTTGGATCAGACTATAAACGTAGGTGCCGCGTGCAATATGCATTTCGCACATGTGAAAGAACCCATGGCAACAAGAGAGTTGACTGGTAACATTCTGCCCTCTATCACTCAAGGATATTATGATTGCACATGCAGTAAATATGATAGAACTCATTTTTTGTAGACAAAAAGATTCTTTCCTTGTTTTACAAGTCTTACATAGAAAGTGTTCTAAGTTTTGCTTTCATTTGTTGGTACAATAACCTTAGTGTTAAAAACAAGAATGGCCTGCAGAGAATTGTAAGAATCTGCTCAAAAATAATTGGAGAAGAACAAAGAGATATCATGTCGTTCTGCAATCAGCAGCTTGTACGCAAAGCCGCTGCCATTGTGGCCGATCCCTCCCATGCTTTGTTTCCAGAATTTCAGTTGTTGCCTTCGGAACGCCGTTTTCAGTGTCCCATCAGCAAAACTAACAGAAAAAGAAATTCTTTTGTGCCAGCAAGCATTCGAATTCTAAATTCACAATGACATTGACTACCTAGTTTTTACATTTCTCTGAATTACTTGCCTGATTGTCACTGTTATGAGTGTAGTCAATGTGTGTGTGTGTGTGTGTGTGTGAAATAAGTCTGTCTTCTAGTCAATGGTCTTTAAAACATTGAATTCATACATCGGTGTGGGTATGCGTGGGTGTGTTCGCACACGCACGCACATGCGTGTGTACGTGTTGGGTATGTGCGTGCGTAAATAAGGTTTTATGCCTTCTAGTCAGGTGTTTTTTCATAACATTGTGTTACCAAGTTCCCTCAATCTGTGTTGTTGATAGTTCTCTGTCCTGTAACCCGGAAACCCTGATTTCTCTTCCTCACCTCACATATTCTGGCAACAAGTGGGTACCCAGGTCTCCACTGGCTGTTCACACTTGTTTGCGCTGTGCTGTCTGCCAGCTTAGGATGCTGGATAGTGTTTCTCTTTTGTTTTTCTTTTGCCAAAACAGGGCGAAGTGTTGGTGTTTAGCTTGTGCCTTTTTTCTGTTTGTTCGTTTTCTTTTCAAGCTTACAACAGTTACACTCTGTCTCTCTGTCTGTCTGTTTGTCTGTCTGTGTCTGTCTGTTTTTATCATTCTCTGTGTGCGTTTGTCTCTCTCTTTCTCTCGTTCTCTCTTTCTCTCTGTCTGTCTGTCTGTCTGTCTGTCTGTCTCTCTCTCTCTCTCTCTCTCTCTCTCTCTCTCTCTCTCTCTCTCTCTCTCTCTCTCTCCCTCCTTCGGATGAGACTATAAACCGAGGTCCCGTGTGCGAACGCACGCAGAACATCTTGCGCACACGTTAAAATCCTGTTCCACATTCTGTAAGAGTAGGTCGGTGGGTACAGATGACATACTTCACAAAACCGCATACACACGGGGACTGGATATAAAAAAGCACGTAAGTGCTTATTCCATTATCCTCGATATAAAAGAATAAAATAAACAAAGAAATAAATCTTTCTGTCTCTGTGTGTCT
>CM054147.1:50606832-50614332 GCA_028751875.1 Rapana venosa
AGCTGAGTGGTGAAAACCATTTGATTTCAATCCCATGAAGTCAGGTTCAAGTCTCGGTGTCTTTAACCCTCTTGTTGTTGGATTCTACAGAGCTAAACTGCCTGTAGATGTTGAATTCTTTGTAGTTTATCTACCCAACTGACTTACTTAAATCGTAAGACAATTGTTTGGTGGTGCATGACAAGCTATCAAGCTGAAATTTTGTCACAAGCTAGGTGTGTCTTTGTACTTGCATTTAGACACAAGTATATGTGTCTGGTCACCAGATGTCTTGTCAATGTCACCTTATTTGTCACCAATCCACAGATAAAAGTATGGTATATACGATAAAACAGCAAATCCTGCATGGATTTGACAATAGTTCATGTGTGTTAGTGTCAAATAAGCAACTGATACCCAGCTGATGTGTTTACCAATGGTTATGTGCAATAGTACTTCAAGGATGTGTCACACAATGTCCCCATAACACCTGTTGCTTTATGGTATGTCTCGAGGAGACAGAAGTTTTGTTAACTCTTTTTTTCCTTTTGAAAACAAGTCATATTCAATCAACATATGACCTTTATACTGCAGTTCATATCTGCATGTGCTACCACATGTTTGTTAAGTGTACAGAAGTGTATTGTTGTACATGACTGTCACACTGTCACCAGTGTCACCACACAGGTGTGACAAAATCGAAACAACACAGAACTTCTGTAACCCTACAAAATTTTCATCTTGGTAGTGTCTAAAGTAGTTGTAGTGATGGCACAGGGTGACATCACATCACAGAAAGTACATATTGTGGATGTATGGTGGGTGTACCCATTGCTGTCACCTGTTGAACCTTGGCAGACCGCAGACCTATTTTTTTCCCTTCTTGCTAGTTTCGTTGCTAGTTTCGTTATCGACATATCTGTTCGTTTCTGTCATTGCATTTTCAGAAGAAAAGTGTGGTAATAATGAGAAAAGTCAAAAGGCATTGTTTTCAGGTGTCTATGCCGCAGACCGGTCAGGAGGTCAAATTTCTCCACAGTTGTGTGTGTAGTACGGGTCAGGAATGTGCCCTGTAGTATGTTATTTTCTGGCTCACTCTTCTCCCTAACTGCAGCATTTCCTTCCTCCTCTTCCTCATAAGCGTTTAATATTGGGCTCACTTAACATTTATAGTTCAAATGTTTCTACTTCCAAGACAATAACATTCAATTTATTGTCTCGCTAATCAGATGAATCATCTACTACCAAAGAAGACGCCATTTTTTCGCCACGCTGCTACGATTGAAAAGTGTTCTGGTCGCTGGCTGTTATTTCTTCCTTCCCTCCCTGCTACATGCATGTTAGTGGTCTAAATTTATCACTGGCATCCTCTCTAACACTCCCCGCATCACCCCACCAAGTTTCAGACACATTGTATGAAAACCACGAGATCTGTGAGTGATGGAAAAGTACTGCCCACGTGGGCAGCACCAACTGTCAGCTGTGGTCATATTGGAATCTAGCGGCGGCCACCGTTACTATCGGCTGCGGCCGTAACGGGGTCAAGACAGTTAAGGGTAGAGATCTTTAACAATCTCCCTGGTCATCTTCAAGTGCAGACCTGCCAGTGGCTCGATTCCCTTCTTGTATAAATATACACATGCAGAAGATCAAATATGCATGTTTAAGATCACGAAATTCATGTGGGCATTTGGTGGGTTACGGAAACATGAACCATACATACATCCCTGAAGTCAGAATGTGGCTACCTTCATGGTGGGCAAAAACGGTCGCATACGCAAAATGTCAGCTTTGGTGAACCTTGGAGCTCTAGTCGAGGAAGAACAGAACAAAATATATGTATGTTGCTGTCAGTGTATGTACAGATGGAAGGAAACACTGCATACATTTACCTCCAGACACACATGGTGCATTCCTCCATTTGCATTTTTCTCCAGGAAATTCTTTATGGGGCTCTTGTCTCCCAGTGGATGCAGCAGCTGCAAATGAAATAAGCTCTTGTTTAACATTTTTTTTGTTTCTAAAACAAAAGCAACACACTAACCAAAATAAGGCAAAAGGCAGACAGACAGATACTGAGACAGACAGATGGACAAAGATGCAGATAGACCAACAGACAAGAGCGAAAAGAGAAAAGAGGGAGGGAAAAGAGCGGAGAGAGAGAGAGAGAGAGAGAGAGAGAGAGAGAGAGAGAGAGGATGAGAGAGGAGGGAGATGAGTAGAGGAGAGAGAGAGAGAGTGCGTGTGTGTGTGCGCACGCATGCACGCGACAGAAAAGTTAATGTGTAAGAATGAAGGTTTTTGCTTTGCAATACCAAAAAAAACAACCTTTTTGACTCTTCAGTTCTACAGAAAATAATTGATACATTACAGAATTACTGGGCACCCTGAAAAATAATCCCATCAATTGCTGAGAAAGAAAAAAACAACAAAAAGTATGAGTTGCAAATGACAACTACAGAGCAAAGGGACCACAAATAAACTGCTGGACTCAACAGACTCACAGCCTAGTGCACATCTCAACAATAATGGGATGCGCTATTCTGGCCATAGTATCACTCTCATACTGATAAAACCAAAGATATTACATAAATCAAAGCAATGTTTAGGTTAATACTTTTAGGCTCTTCTTTTTCTTCCTTTCTTGTCATGTTCCTCCCAGGGGAGGTTTGACATTGATGAGCCTTCTCCATCTCTCTCCAAAGATATTTTGTCAATACATATCGCAACTTTTGTGTTTTGCCTTAAAGTGAGTCAGTGAATGCTAAAACCCTACAACACTGTTGACACACATGGAGGCTTATCTCAACAAGGAGTTAAGTATCCATCAGCTAACCCACAAGAGAGAATCGCATTGATTTCACACACAGTAAGGTTTCCTCAGCCTCAGAAATACCTTTGCAGTAAAAATTTACCAATACTGCCCTTTTCAGCATGTATACATGTCTTCTTTGTTGCCATTTCCATAATGAAAAAATTGTCGACTCCTAGTGCTATTAAAAAACTGTACAAAAGCATGTACACACAAAGTGTCTGACAGGTAAAGGGAAAGAACTCATTCATAAGTAGACTCATTCCGCTAACAGCACATGACTGTAGTTGCTGTTGGGTTGAACATGATTATGCATAGCTATGACTTAGCATTTTGATTTTTAGTACTTGAGCTATATCACAATATTACTGAGTCACAACGGTTATTGTTACAACTGCCTATGACCATGTTTTTAACATCCTGGACACCATTCCTGTTAACCTTTTTCCTTTGGGTAAACCCCTTTAGGTTACCAGCCATTTACTAACCCTTCCCTACCTATCACCTACTACCGGGTTACGGTAGCTGTATACATATCCGTACGCATCACCCACATACAGGCAAGAGGTGTTTTTTATTTTTAAATCTCCAGCTTTCCTTCCTACAGAGAATCAAAACTTTCCCACGCCACCAGTTAGCCAGACACATGCTGTTTCCATTAAGACCTGGCAGGTCAGTGAGCAGATCATAATTCACTCTAGCATCAGCTTCCTAAGACAGAACCCATGTGGAAATAAAGACTTGAGGAGCCGTGGGATTCTGGTGTGTGTGTGTGTGTGTGTGTTGTGTTGTGTTGTGTTGTGTTGTGTTGTGTTGGTTGGTTTGTGTTGTGTTGTGCTGTGCTGTGTTGTGTGTGTGTTGTGTTGTGTGTGTATGTGTGCGTGCGTGTGCGTGGCAGGTCCTGAATAGCCAAGTGGTTTTATGCTCAAGCAAATTAGGCTTCTTACTCTGCAGAAACGGCACACCAGACGTTTATAGTGTGAATGAAGTAATCTGTTTGTTCAATACGATGCATGTTGCAAGTACGTCAGTGGTCATTTTTAAGCGTGTTTGGTGGGGTCAAGTTCACTCTCATAACTAATGCAGAAATATATTATGCAGTCTAAATTATTTTTTGGTACAAAATATTCAACTTATCTACCTAAAACTGCAAGTTTCCAAACAACAAGAGAGTTCTGACTTAACAAAAAAATAAAACTAGAAAAGTGCTAAAACTGTATACAGTAGGCAATGTTTGTGCACATGTGCACAGCGCATGTGTACTAGGAAAGAGGGGTTTTCTCCCTTAACATAGGGATAGTGATAATGTCATTCACTATTTTTGTTTTTAAATCACAGAGAGAAACTATATTAAAAAGTACAATACAACAACATTACAAGGAACATAATGAAATGCTCACCTCAATTTTGGTGTCTCCAAGCTCCACAAACACTACAGTTACTCCATGACTGGGAAGAGCCTGAAATGAACAGCAAGCATGCGCACGCACACGCATGCACGCCCGCATGCACACACACACACATGCTCTTTTAAAAATTACAGAGCCAATAGGATTTTGATAAAAATGTGTAAGCATCATTATTTTTTTACCACTTTGCCCTACACCTCCCATTCTCATAAGAACATCTTGTGCACACATTAAAAACTGTTCAACCTTTTAGAAGAAAGCCATTGTGTACCAGTGTGAACGGAAGACAAAATTTACAAAACTGCACGCATACAGGGACTAGATGTGAAAAAGCACATGTGTGCACATTCACCATCACTGAAAGTGAAATAAAATAATTCAGTTCAATGAATAGATAAACCTCTTGCAGATGATGACACAGGGAAGGGCTGATTTTTTTCATTTATTCTCTTTCCAGTCACCTTCTACTAGTTCTAGCCTTGTGGCACTACTCTGCACTTCTTTCTTCTTCTCATTGATTTGAGAAACTGATAGAATATATCACAGCCATATGATATATAGATCTTATAAACTATAATCCATTCAGACAATCACAAACTGCAAAAAGGCCTAGAAAATATGATCTACTAGATATGCATGGGGAACATATTAATCTGTGTGTTTGGTTGTAGGATACATGTTAAAGTAAAGGTAAAGGTAGTCCATAACCTATAAGGTCGTAGGAGGGAAGCAGCGTCAGAGACTCACTTCTCTAGGCCAGCATATTGAAGGGCGGCGCCCATCCTCTACCCTCGTGCTTACCTTCCTGACCCTAAAGAGGACAGGTACCCATTTACAGCTGGGTGAACTGGGGGAATTGTACTGAAGCCAAGGCGCGCAATACGGTCACCCATCAAATGGTAACCACTGTCTCGACTTGCTTAACTTGGCTGGGGAAAGCGAGTAGCTCCGAAACCCTGAGCTAATCCGTCCCCGTCACACATATATAATTATATGTGTTTGTGTGTGTGTGTGTGTGTGTGTGTTGATGTGTGTGTGTTTGTGTGTGTGTGTGTTGTGTGGTGTGTGTGTGTGATGCATAGGGGGGGTGTTATACTGTGTGTGTGTGCACTGTGTCTGGTGTGGTGGGGGGTGGGGGAAGGGGGGGGGGGGGGGGGGTGTATGAAGGTGGGTATACCACTTGCCACTAGTATACATGTATACTCTCTCCTGCTAACTACCAACACACACACACACAACTTTTCATCCCTTGTGCTAGTCTTAACCTTCACTGCATGAATAAGCCTGCAATATCTAAACGTACATTAAAACCAATAGGAACAAGAAAAGAAGAACACACACATACACACTGTACCTGTTTGCCGCTGACTTTGGCATGCATGACATCCCTGTACAGAGCAGTGGCTTTGTCCAGGTCAGGGCAGGCGATGGCAATGTGGTTCAGCTTCCCCACCTTCCAGGGCTGACTGACCGATGCTGAGGTCTGTATATGTCTGCATGCCGCTGTCTGAAAGTTCAGTCAGCACACCAAGCCATGTTCACAGGTCTATATCTATACTATAGTGCTATTATATTGGTGAAGGCCAAAAGATTTGTCAGTTGCAATGCAGGATGAGTGTCAAGGCCTGTCAATGTTGTTATGATTTCAAATGTTATGCAGAGATTGTCTTAAATGATCATGACAAGGTCTTACTATCTTACTCAACATTAGTATTTTATAATACTACAATGAGATCTTTCTTTTCAAAGAGAACAAAATCATCTGGAGACAGAATTTGGCTGCCTATAACAGCATAACTATCAAGGGGAAAAAAACCCAGACATATTCATGTACAAAGTATATGCTATAATTAAGTATAAATGTATACATGTGTGCACAGTCTCATAGTATTGTGATTCCCATGAAGGATGAGTGGGACAGTGTGCATAATAATAATAATAATAATAATAATATATAATAATAAATGATAATAATAATATTTCATGTGACTGACACCCAGGATGTTGAACTGGAAAACATAATTAATAAAACCACTCAAACATAATAACAGGTATGCTGTACAAAAACATTAGGAGTGACTCTGACATTTAAAACATTGCAAAACAAACCAAAACATACTCAAAAAAATCAAGAAAAAGCATTTCATTTTCAGTTCAGTAATTATTCATGTCTAGGATGTGTTGCCACAGTTAAACTAGTAGATTTTGATTTAATATGACAGTCATGTATTGAGCTAAGCAATCAAATGTTCTTAGAGAAAAGAAAACCTTAAAACTACAATTTAATTTTAAGTGTGCTTTAAACATCTGCTTTTTGGAATGACTTGACTTTTTTCAGAATTTCAAGCTGCTGATGATGTCAAACATAATGAGGATGGTGTGTGTGCGTGTGTGTGTGTGTGTGTGTGTGTGTGTGTGTGTGTGTGTGTGTGTCACAGTGTGTGTCACTGTGTGTCACTGTGTGTGTGTAAGGACACAACAGAATTAATCCACACACACACACACAACTACAACAGTAATGATATAATTAACAATTATATTAATAATAATTGTTTGAATAATAATATCAGTAACAAGAATAATAATAACAATAATAGACGACAGGCACTGGATTGATAAAATAACCATTTATAAATTGACTTTGCACACTGCACAATACCCCAGTAATATACTAGAGCTCTGCATTTCACATCAACCAGCTAAAGTACATACATTATGCAACTTAATAAACAAAAGCAATCCACTGCATTCTTTTTAGGGTGATACAAGTGATAGGTTAAAAACTAAACTTCCTTGGGCCAAGTATGTTTTAGGATTATTTCTGAAAGTGTGAAGTGTTTGGATAATATATTACTGAGAGGTACTGGTGAGACTTCCAGTTCATGACTCAAACTGGAACTCCATAGTCATAGCAAAAATTTGCACACACTGAGAAAGATCTTTGACTAGATTATCTCAAGTTAGTTTGAATAACACAGCATAGTTTTCAGCACAAGATATGAAATAGAAAAAAATAGAGGTGAAATAAAAATCTGTCAGCCTTCTTTCAAAGTATTATATCCGATTGATGGAGAAAAGAAGAGTAAACACACACACACACACACACACACACACACACACACACACACACACAACACACCACACACACACCTGACTCAGTGACCCATGGGAACAGCTAGAATTAAATAATAGATAAATATCCTGAAACAACCTTGCCTTTGTGAACCAAAAATATGCCTTTCCGTTACATGGAAAAAAGCGAATGGTAAGTGTTACACAATTTATTTCAAACAGATACAA
>CM054147.1:50619332-50654332 GCA_028751875.1 Rapana venosa
ACACAGACAATGGCATGGTGGTATTGTTCGTGTCATAATGATCAGAAATGTATGTTGTGCTTGCCATTTAAAGTTGAAAAATGATGGTAAAACTGGTGAAAGATTCTTTTGCAATCCAGTTGTTTAAGGATTTTATTTCCTGTACATCAGATGTTAAGATGTACTGTAGCAGAAAACAAGTGTATCAGCTTTGCAGGGTTTCTTCTTCTGAAAACAACGTTAGTACACGTCAACATTAACATGATACATGACAGCATATCACTAGCTCTACCAGTATCAGGCAAGACTTATACCAGTTTGCATGTCATCTGAAGCATTTACAAATTAGATACAGATCTGCTTACACAGGTTGTTGTCATTGATCCGGAAAACAATTAGCATTTACAAGCCATTATGAACAAGCTATATGCTGACTAACTTCAAACTCTTATTTTGCTTTTCTTGCAGAGCAGACCTATAGCTATTGCACAAATGCTGTGGAGCTGATGAGACATAGTAAACTGTATGGTGTTGTAGGCATTTGATTTTCAAAAGTCACTGTATGCAATGTCAGTTTATTTAACAGTCACTATTATTGTGTATTCCTCAACGTTACTCTGGTGGTCACCCAGAATATGTACTCTGTCTAATTCATTACACCTTGGAATCACAGTGAGACGAAAATTTATGCTGGATGGGAAGTTTTTGTATATGGCTGTTTACTACAACTTCAGCGGAACTCTTTCCTTTACAAAAAGGTTCAGGCTGTTGTGTTCTTTGTTGAGAGTTTCTTTGTTGGTCTGTGTTTGTCAAGGATGCCATTGGCTGTTTTAGTCACAGCAGTGGTGAAGCTGTTGATCAACATATCTTCTTTGGTGTCATGGTTCTCAAAAATGAGGAGTGGGACAAATATTCCCCATAGGGTTGCTTTGAATTTTTCTGCTATGTTTGGGTCTTGAGTTTCTCAAGATTGAACTTGATCTTTACGTTTCCTTGCTTCTTTTTCCTCTTGAGGTGGAGTCCTAGTCATCATCACAAGCTCATGGGGACGGGATAGCCTAGTGGTTAGAGCATTGCGCTCGCAATCTGACGACCCCGGTTCGATTCCCGTCAAGGGGATATTGTCCATTGAAGTTAACATCAGTGCAGACTCCATTCTCCCCAAAAATCCTTCGTATGAGACTATAAACCGAGGCCCCGTGTGCGAATGCACGCAGAACATCTGGCGCACACGTTAAAACCCTGTTCCGCTTTTCGTAAGAGTAGGCCATTGTGTGCCGGTGGGAACAGATGACAATTTACAAAACCACATACACACGGGGACTGGATGTAAAAAAGCACATAAGTGCTTATTCCATTATCCTCGATATAAAAGAATAAAATAAAATAAAAAATTAAGAAATGGTTGATTCTGATGTGGGTCCCTGGAGGGCTTCTGGTCTTTGCAATGTCAACACTTGATTGGAAGTGACATTTGGTCATGATATAGTCAATTTGATTGTGGTATTCTCCTCCTGTGCTGTGCCACGTCCAGTGTCTAGATTCTTGGGCCATCTTCAGGTTGCTGTAACTTTCACATTTTAGGAGCCTCAAGCCTCTTTCATTGGTCTCAGGGTTGCATTATTGGTCACATATTCCTTTCCAGGTCTTGCTTCCATCCTCTCCTACCTTTGCCTTCCAGTCACTCTGTACTACAATGATGTCTTTCTTTGGCGTCTGGTCTATGACTTCTTGTTGTTGATTATAGACGTCTTCAACATCATTGTCATCAAAGTTAGTTCTTGGGGCATAAGCTCAGATGATGGTGATGTTAAAATAGGTTGCCTTTAGTGTAGTTTGTGGACTTTGGGAAGGCGTTCAACAGAGTTTGGCATGCAGTTTTGTGTGCAACCATGAAGATGTAAACCACCAATGCCAACCTATAAAGAACCATAGATTGCCTATATTATGACAAGGCAACCATTACAATCTACGACAAAAAACAACTAAGGATGATGGTCCTAAACCACAACTGGAGTACTCCAAGGATGCTTACTATCCTCCGTCCTCTTCAAAATTCTCTTAGAGAAAAAATGACTGATGCACTTGAATATTATGAAGGAACAGTCAGCATAATTACAAACTTACATTTTGCCAGTAACATTCCCGCCTAGGTGGAAAAGAGTAAGAGCTGGTGTAGTGTAGTGTAGTGTAGTGTAGTGTAGTGTAGTGTAGTGTAGTGTAGTGTAGTGTAGTGTAGTGAAGTGAAGTGTAGTGTAGTGTAGTGTAGTTAAGTACAGTGCAGTATAGTGTAGTGTAGTGTAGTGTAGTGTAGTGTAGTGTAGTGTAGTGTAGTGTAGTGAAGTGTAGTGCAATGTAGTGTAGTGTAGTGCAGTGTAGTAAAGCGTAGTGCAGTGCAGTGCAGTGTATTGTAGTGTAGTACACCGCAGTGCAGTGTAGCATAGTGTCATGAAGTGCAGTTTAGTGTAGTGTAGTGCAGAACAGTGCAGTGCATTGCAGTGTAAGGAAGTGCAATGCAGTGCAATGCAATGCAGTACAGTGCAGTGCAATTAAGTGTAGTGTAGTGTAGTGTAGTGTAGTTTAGTGCAGTGCAGTGCAGTGTAGTGTAGTGTAGTGCAGTGTAGTAAAGCGTAGTGCAGTGCAGTGCATTGTATTGTAGTGTTACAGCAGTGTAGTGTGGTGTAGTGCAGTGTAGTAAAGCGTAGTGCAGTGCAGTGCAGTGTATTGTAGTGTAGTACACCGCAGTGCACTGTAGCATAGTGTCATGAAGTGCAGTTTAGTGTAGTGTAGTGCAGAACAGTGCAGTGCAGTGTAAGGAAGTGCAATGCAGTGCAGTGCAGTGCAGTGCAGTGCAGTGTAGTGTAGTGTAGTGTAGTGTAGTGTAGTGTAGTGTAGTGTAGTGTAGTGTATGGTTCCTATGAGATTTTAGGAATGACCACTATTTTCTTCAACATGTTTAGAGGATTACATCTAATGCCTAGTTTTAGTCTACTGCTTATGAATAAACTTCAGCTTGGTACAAGATCTTGTAATAAAAGTGTGTTTATAGGATAACCACGACATAAAAGTGTTACTATGTAGCAATTTATTGCATCATGTTATAATATTATACGATATTGTATTGCATTTACTGTAATGCATTTGCATTGTATTGTATTATACTCTGTTGTATTGCACTGCATTGTTATGTGTACCAATTTAACTCACAGAAGATTTCTCTGCGTGATATTTAGAAGATGAGAAGACGTCATCACACGAACATCAAGACCGTTATTTTTCCCCACCAATCTCCCTGTCTGTATTACAATAATTCTCTTACCAGAATGGATTTTTTTCTACATAATTTTACTAGGAATCATTTTGTTGTTGCCAGGAGGGGTTTTGTTTTCTTGGTTTTTCCGTTTTGTTTGCTTTTTAACCATTTTAACCATTTTTAAGGTACACTGGAGGAGGTAGACGCTTTTAAATACCTTGGCGCTACACTCACAAAGGACGGGCGATCAACGACAGAAATCAAAGTCAGACTAGCCATGGCAACATCTTCCATGACAAAACTCACCACCATATGGAAAAGTGAAGAGATCAGTTTCCCAATCAAACTAAAGCTCTACAAAGCCCTAATTCAGAGTATCCTGCTGTACGGAAGTGAAACTTGGACATTGACTGCTGAAACAGCAAAGCGAATCCAGTCATTTGAAACAAAAGGCCATAGAAAACTGCTGGGCATATCCTGGAGAGAACGAAAGACCAATGAATTTGTCAAGAGTCAAATAACACGGCTGGCAGGTCCACAGGAGCCCCTTCTCACCATCGTCAAGAAGAAAAAGCTGACATGGTTCGGCCACGTCACTCGCCACAACACTCTGCCAAAAACAGTACTGCAGGGAACACTCGAAGGTGGCAGAAAGAGGGGAAGACAGAACAAGTCATGGATGGACAACATCAGAGAATGGACCAGGATGAATGACTCGGCACTACTGCGCAGAGCCGAGGACCGAGATGGATGGAGGAGGCTTACCACGGCATCGCCTTTCGTGTCTCCTCCACGACCGCCAAGGTCACGGGACTGATGATGATGATGGTATTGCACTGCATTGTTATGTGTACCAATTTAACTCACAGAAGATTTCTCTGCGTGATATTTAGAAGATGAGAAGACGTCACCACACGAACATCAAGACCGTTATTTTTTCCCCACCAATCTCCCTGTCTGTATAACAATGATTCTCTTACCAGAATGGATTTTTTTCTACAGAATTTTACTAGGAATCATTTTGTTGTTGCCACGAGGGGTTTTGTTTTCTTGGTTTTTTTCCGTTTTGTTTTGTTCGCTTTTTAACCATTTATAAGGTGCAGTAGATGTGCGTCGTCATGTCTTTAAACAAACATCTAGTGCACCTTTAAAAACATGACATGACCAGCTGAAAGCAAGGGAGAACCACTACCATCCAAGACAAATCAGGGAAATGTCTCACAGAAGAACAAGATATTTTAAATAGCAACAGGAATCGCAAGATGTTAAATATCCCCCAACAACCAACCACGGCAGCTACCCTACCCTACGGGGAGAAGTTAAAAGTGCAGTAATAGCACTGAAAAGAGGGAAGTCAGCAGGAGTGGACAACATTTCATCAGAACTGGTCCAGGCAGGAGGAGATGCCATGTTAGAAGTGTTACTCACCATCTGCAATAAGATCTGGCAGACAAGGGAGTGGCCAACACCTTGGACACAGTCCTTGATTATTGCTCTCCAATAGAAAGGCAACTTACAACTATGCCAAAACTACCGTACCATCAGCCTAATCAGCCATACAAGCAAACTCTTGAACAGACTAAAGCCTCAAGCTGAGGAGATCATCAAAGAAGAGCAGGCAGATGTCAGAGCAGGACGGAGTACAACAGAACAAATTTTCAACCCTCTGTGAGAAATATTTGCAACACAGACAAGATCTTTACATGTCTTTGCACACTTTAAGAAGGCATTGGACAGAGTCTGGCATGTGGCTCTGTGGGCAACCATGAGGCCGTATAACATCAACGCCAACCTGTTCAGAACCATAGAATGCCTCTATAACAAGGCAACTAGCACAATGTACTATACCAGCAGCATAGGAGAGGGTTCCAAACCACATTTGGAGTACGCCAAGGATGTCTGCTCCCTCCCATCCTTTTCAACATCTTCTTACAGAGAGTAATGGCCGACGCACTTGAAAACCATGAGGGAACAGTCAGTATTGGAGGCAGGACAATTACAAACTTATGTTTTGCCGACGACATCGATGGCCAGCTGGAGAAGAGCAAGAGCTTATCAACCTGGTAAATCACCTTGATGAAGCCTCTTCAGCATAAGGCATATAGATCATTGCAGAGAAATCCCAGCTAATGCACAGCACTGATACAATTATAGCTTCAAGATCAGACTGATGCGATCCCTGATCATGTCCATATTTTTGTACGCATATGAAGCATGGACCATAACAGCGGACATTGAAAAAAAGGATACAGGCAAAATAGAGATTAGATGCTTTTGCAAACTACTTAGTATACCCTACAGAGATCACATCATTCACAAGGAAGTGAAAACCAGAATTAAAAACGCTCCTGACTTCTCTGAAAGTTGTACGGGCAAGTCACACGAACATCTGGACTGGCCAAGACTGTCCTACAGGGAACAGCACAAGGAGGGAGACGAAGAGGCAGACAGAGAAAACGATGGGAAGACAACATCAGAGAGTGGACTGGCCTTGAGTGGAACGAATTGCTATGGAAAGCAGAGGACCGCGGAAAGTGAAGGAAGCCAGTTGCAAAATCTTCATTGGTACCCCCACCGTCCACGGGACTACGGGATAGATGAAGGTGAAGATGAAGATGTGTGTTGCACAGAGACATAGTTTATTGTCTCATCTCCCTCCCCCACCCCACCCCCCAAAAAGCCTGACAACCCTCCCCCCCCCCCCCCCCCCCTAAAAAAACCCCCATCACTTAATGCTTCTGCTGCTACTGCTGCGGTTGTACCTTGGTGATACACACAAGATCAGATCCAGACACCAATCCCGTTTAGGCCCGAAACTTTTCCCCCGTCCATCAGACGAGTGGTGGTCTGGGCGCTAGTCTTTCGGATGAGACGATAAACCGAGAGGTCCCGTGTGTTACTCAAAATTATTCAGCGCACGTAAAAGAACCCACGGCAACAAGAGAGTTGTCCCAGGCAAAATTCTTTTTAAAAAAAAGCCACTCCGATAGGGAAACAAATTTAAAAAAAGGGTGGCGCTGCTCTTGTGGCGACGGGGAGGGCAGCCCGAATTTCACGCAGAGAAATCTCGTGACTTAAAGTGGTATAAATAAATAAATAAATAAATAAACAAAGTAGCATCTTCTCAACTGTCCGGACAGAACGTTTTCCTCAAGACCACCAACAATTTATACGGATAATAATAATAATAATAATAATAATAATAATAATAATAATAATAATAATAATAATAATAATATAATGTATGGAATTTATATAGTGCTGAATCTTGTAAAGCAACAAATCAAAGCGCTCAGATGACTTTTTTTATATCGAGTATAATGGAATAGGCACTCGTGCTTTTTTACATCCAGTCCCCGTGTATAATTGTATGTGGTTTTATAAATTTTGTCATCTGTTCCCACCGGCACACAATGGCCTACTCTTTCGAAAAGCGGAACAGGATTGAACGTGTGCGCAAGATGTTCTGCGTGCGTTCGCACACGGGGCCTCAGTTTATAGTCTCATCCGAAGGACTTTGAATGTATTAGGTATGAACAGATCAAAGATACTCACACACACACACACTATTGAGGACTCACACGGCTGTGTTCGAAGCATGGCGCTCAGTGCTGTCTATTATAGCGTTTCATTTCTATTTCCATCATATCTGCAAGAAAATAACTCTCTCTCTCTCTCTCTCTCTCTCTCTCTCTCTCTCTCTCTCTCTCTCTCTCTCTCTCTCTCTCTCTCTCTCTCTCTCTCAAAGAGCTAAACAGATGTACATACACAAAGTCACAAACGCTCGCCGTGCTCTCTCTCTCTCTCTCTCTCTCTCTCTCTCTCTCTCTCTCACACACACACACACACACACTCACACGCGCGCGCGCGCATGTTGGTGCACGTGCATGTCACAGTGAATGTATTAGGTATGAACAGATCAAAGATACTCACACACACACAAGCAAGCAAGCACATGCGCGCGCGCGCGCACACACACACACACACACTCACGCGCGCGTATGTATGCCACACCCTGCACACTCCTTCTGGTGCATGTGTACGTGTGTGCGTGCGTGCGTTGTTGTTGTTAAGTTGATTTTACTTCTATTAACTCACAGTAATATTAAAACAATGCGCGTGCGCGTGTATGTGTGTGTGTGTGTGTTTTGTTGTTGTTGTGCGTCTGTGTGTTTGAGAGAGAGAGAGAGAGAGAGAGAGAGAGAGAGAGAGAGAGAGAGAGAGAGTGTGTGTGTGTGTAGGGGGGAGGTGCATGCGTGTGCGTGCTTGTGTGAGTGTACGTGTATGCATGTGTGTGCACGAGACCGAGAGAGAGAGAGAGAGAGAGAGAGAGAGAGAGGAGGAGAGAGAGAGATGTGTGTGTGTGTGTGTGTGTGTGTGTGTTTTGTGTGTGTGTGTGTTTGTGTGTGTGTGTGTGTGTGTGTAGGGGGGGTATGTGTATCTGTGTCTGTGGCTCTGTCTGTCTGTCTGAGTGTGTCTTTGTGTGTTTGTGTCTGTGTCTATGTGTCAGAAATGATTTATGGATCGTAACGTGTATAGCTCTCTGGGAAAATGAGTCACTGGTGTCAGGTTTTGCTTTCACTGTCATTGTGACATAATTTACGACTGAGGCTTTTGTTTGTGCGTGGATGTGTTGCGGAGATTAAAACATACTTTTTAACACACGCATATTCGGTATACACTTCAGTATTAACAATATTTGGAATACATGTGATGGACTAACATTCTGCTCTTTCAGTCAAAACGTTATACAATTTCGTTAAACGAGAGTCAATGTTGTTATACTAAGAACTTGTTATGGCTTAAGACAATCTCATCATAACATTGAAGTATAACACCATTATAGTTCAGACATTTGCGTTTTCTTTGCAGTATTTTCTAGGAAAAAATTGGCATGGACAGTTAACTTGTGTTAAGGCATCTTTTATGCTTTTTTGGATTCCAAAAAGTACAACCACTATCAACATAGGGTGTGCCACCTTTAAAACAAGTAGATGCCTAGAGAAACATGCATAAATATTTTGTATCTGCTTTTTCCCCACCTGTATTCATTCTTGAAATCTTTAAAGTGATATTTTTGTTATCTTGTACAATGGGATTTGGGAGCTTTTTATTATTTTCTCTTTTTTGGTGTGTGTGTGTGTGTGTGCGGGGGGGGGGGATTTTATAAATTTTGCCCTGGTACTTTGTATTATTTTGTGTTTTGTCTAATTCAGTCTCTTGAGTAAGAAGAAGGGTAGGCTTGCGAAAAAACAACAATAATCATACATCTGGTATAGTTTGATCTGACTCCAGGCAGGATGTGGGGGGTTGCTATCGACTATATATATATAAATATATATATATATATATATATATGTTTTATAATATATTATATTATATATATATATTATATTATATATATATATATTATATATTATATATATATATATATAAAAGTGATTGTTATGTACTACATCTGTATGTATAATATTATTATTTATATATATATATAATATTTATATATATATATTTATATGGGGGATTTTGTTTTTCATTCCACCTACATCTCTGTTTTCTATGGGTTGTCGCTATTAACTTTATAGGGTGACATTTCTGATAAAACATAAGGAAAACACTAACTTTTCAATACTAGCATGTCATTAAAATATGCTGTTGCTTATTTCAGGGTTATGCCTGAGTATTTAGTATGATTGAAACATCTGTGTTGCTTGATTGTGTGATTACCTTTTTGCTTTACTTCACAGTGGTGACACAATAGTCCAGCGGTTAGGGCGTCAAGCTCGCACTCTGATGGTCGTGATCGAGTCACCACTGAGATGCCCGTTCGATCGAGGAGATTTTCCCTCTGGACTCAACAGCAGTATCGACTTTACTGCCCCCTCATAAGGCCTTTGGATGAGACTAGAAGCCAAAGTCCCGTGTACACATCGAATCTTGTCCCGCCTTTGCTAGTGTGTGCCGGTAGGATCGGAAGACAAAATTAAAACCAAAAAAACCCAGCCAAAAACGCATGCAAACTAGTGTCGTATTTATATATCATATTTGAAGTCGGATTATAGCTATCATTATGGTGGGGAAATGGTCGCATACACAGACATCTCAAATTGATTGCTTTCAAAAGTTAAAGTGATTTCGTGAAGGTTTTTTTTTGTTCATTACTATGAAATATCCTGTGGGGGTGCCGGGAGGGGGGGGGGGGGGGGAGTGGTCAGTGTAAATAACATCCCCACCTTCTGGAAATTCTGTGCTTGCAGTTCCCTCTTTTCTATCCCTCTCTTTGTTTCTACCTTGTTCCTTTTCTTCCTGTCACCTCTTTCCTGTCTATGTTTTGTCTTCTTGGTTCATTCTCCTGCCTTTTCTTCAGAATGACTTGAAATGTAGCCATTCTCTCCAACGCAAAAATCAGATGCGCAGGACCTGGTTTGTCAGGAGCTTAACGGCAGCGCCACGCATATTTTCTCTAATGACAGAAAACGATAGTTGCTGTCTGACCGCTCGACAAAGGAAAAGAAGCAGTTACTGTCAAATAGGGTGCGGCACATTCAAATCAAGTAGGCGACTGTAGAAAAATGTTGTTGAAGTTTTACCGTGACTGCGAGAGTAAATGAAAGGGGTGGGGATGGGATGAGAGAAAAGAATGGAGTGTTAACAGTTTGGGGTTGTATGTTTAAAGACCCTAAGGCTGTATATAACATCAGAATAAAAGAATACCAACTTCGCATGCTCCACATTAGCACTGATTTTTTTTCATGCATCTCTCTTCATCTCATCTGGGAATGTTCAGACTGATGGTCTCATTCCAGTTTCCTCCTTGCCATTCTGTGCCTACAGGTGTCAACACAATAGTGCCATCCCTGCCATTCTGTGCCTACAGGTGTCAACATAGTGCCATCCCTGCTATTCTGTGCCTACAGGTGTCAATATAGTGCCATCCCTGCTATTCTGTGCCTACAGGTGTTAATATAGTTCCATCCCTTAGTACATTTTTAGTACATTCTTTTTATTTCAAGGATAATGGAATAAGCGCTCGTGAGCCTTTTTACATCCAGTCCCCGTGTGTATGCAGTTTTGTAAATGTTGTCACCCGTTCCCACCGGCGCATAATGGCCTACTCTTCCGAAAAGTGGAACAGGCTTTAACGTATGTACAACGGGACCTCGGTTTATAGTCTCATCCGTCTGACACCCTGTGCCTAAAGCTGTCAACGCAGTGCCATCCTTGCCATCCTGTGCCAATAAGTGTCAACATAGTGCCATCCTTGCCATCCTGTGCCAATAAGTGTCAACATAATAATAATAATAATAATAATAAATGGAACTTATATAGCGCTATATCTTGCAAAGACAAATCAAAGCGCATAGTGCCATCCTTGCCATCCTGTGCCAATAAGTGTCAACATAGTGCCATCCTTGCCATCCCGTGCCAATAAGTGTCAACATAGTGCCACACCTGCTATCATGTGCATACCGGGGTCAACACAGTGCAACCCTTGCCATAATGTGCCTACAAGTGTCAACAGAGTTTCGTAAGAGTAGGCCATTGTGTGCCGGTGGGAACAGATGACAGAATTAACAAAACCGCATTCACACGGGGACTGAATGTAAATAAAGCACATAAGTGCTTATTCCATTATCCTAGTTATAAAAGAATGAAATGAAATGAAACATACTGGTGTCCTTCCTGCCATTCTGTGCGTAAAAGTGAGAGCCAAGTCCCCTCCAGAGTGTGTTAGTGTGTGTGTGTGTGTGTGTGTGTGTGTGTGTGTGTGTGTGTGTGTGTGTGTGTGTGTGTGTGTGTGTGTGTGTGTGTGTGTGTCTGTGTCTGTGCATGTGTGTGTGTTGTCTGTGGATGGTCTGGTGCCAGGTCGTGTTCACCTGATGATCTCTGGTGCACCAGGCATCCACAGAATACAACAACACCTCCGTCATCGCAAGTGATGAGACACGTCTAGTAACACACGAAGCAGGTAGTTGTTAAAGTGAAGAACACACGCGAACGCATGAACTTCAGACTCTTGGTTTAATTCCTCTCTCTCTCTCTGTCTGTCTCTGTCTCTCTCTGTGCGTGTGTGCGTGCGTGAGTTTTTTAAAAATACTGATATTACTTGATTTTATTCTTTTATATCGAGGATAATGGAATAAGCACTTATGTGCCTTTTTACATCAGGTCCCCGTGTGCATGCGTTTTTGTACATTATGTCATCTGTTCCCACCGGCACACAATAGCCTACTCTTACGAAAAGCGGAACAGGATTTAACGTGTGCGCAAGATGTTCTGCGTGCGTTTGCACACGGGGCCTCGGTTTATAGTCTCATCGAAGGACTTTTGGGGAGAGTGGAGTCTGCACTGAGAGAAAATATCCCCTTGAACGGGAATCGAACCCGGGTCGTCAGATTGCGAGCGCAATGTTCTAACCACTAGGCTATCCCGTGTGTGTGTGTGTGTGTGTGTGTGTGTGTGTGTGTGTGTGTGTGTGTGTGTGTGTGTGTGTGTGTGTGTGTGTGTGTGTGTGTGTGTGAACGTTGGAATGAACTGCAATATACGGGTTATCCCAAAATTCCTTATTTTGTGGAGACTATCCTTAACCGAAGATAAAAGTGGTTATTGATTTGTTTTAAAAATGGGTATCCATTGGGCAAAGATACACCAATGACAAAGACAGCCAGAATTTCCATACCGGATCGGTCGTCGCCCGGGTTACCAAGGACCGCGCCTTCTGTTGCTCATCAGGGCAGAGGTCGAAAGTATGCTACTGATGTAAAACACAACAAAATCCGTGCCAGAAACAACACCATCATTGGCACATGGAATGTACGGACACTAAGAGCTGCAGGCAAAGTGGAAGAACTGACACATGAGATGTCCAGATATCAATGGCACATCCTTGGGCTCTGCGAAGTCAGGTGGAAAAACATGGGAGAAACAACGACCCAGGAAGACCACAAATTATACTACAGTGGAAAACAGGATAAACATGAACACGGCGTGGGGTTTCTCGTTCACAAAGACATCGTGAACACCGTCATGAGCTGTCAGCCTGTGTCCAGCAGACTTATTACCATCCGCCTGAGAGCAACCCCCTTTAACATAACTGTAGTACAGGCATACGCCCCTACATCAGACTGCACAGATGAAGCCATAGAAGACTTTTATGACCAGCTACAAGAGGTTCTGAATCAAACTCCCAAGAAAGACATCCTCGTTGTGCAAGGTGACTGGAACGCCAAGGTAGGAGAAGATGCATGGAAAGATTGGGAGGGCGTTTATGGGCCACATTGTAATAACCAATCAAATGAAAGAGGCTTGAGACTCCTGGAGTTTGCCAGTAACAACCACCTCCAGCTAGTGAATACACTTAGCCCACAAGAAATCCAGAAATAGGACATGGCATAGCCCAAATGGAGAACACCACAACCAAATAGATTACATCATGGTGAAAAGACGGTTTCAGTCTAGCGCTAACATCGCACAGACACGAAGTTTTCCAGGAGCAGACATAGGGAGTGATCATGATCTTGTGATGATGACTTTCCGACTACGTCTAAAGAAAATCCACAAGCGGAACAACATCAGGATCAAATTTGACCTCGTGAAGCTGAAGGACCCAGAGGTATTAGAAATTTTTCAAGCAAGGATAGGTGGAAAGTTTGCAGCACTCACTGTGATAGACTCAGACATAGATACACTGACGAATAGTTTCAATACAGCAGTGACTGAAACAGCAAGCGAGCTTCTTGGCAAACACCGACCAGTCAAAAAACCATGGGTCACACCTAACATCCTACAACTATGCGACAAGCGTAGAGAGTTGAAGAAAAAGAAAACTGAAACAAAAGAAAGAACATAACAATATAGGGCAGTCAACAAAAGAATCAGGAAGTCCATGACGGAGGCAAAGAGAAATGGATCGGTGAACAGTGCCAAGACATTGAAGAGAACATCAAGAAAAACAATAGCAAGAAAGCAGCGAGGCCACCAGTGCAGTGTACTACAACAACAACATTGGAGAATGGTTTCGAACAACAGTTGGAGTAAGGCAGGGCTGTCTACTCTCACCCACTCTTTTCAACATCTTCCTTGAGAGAATCATGGCTGATGCACTGGAACATCATGAAGGATCAGTCAGCATTGGTGGCAGAACGATCACAAACCTCCGCTTCGCAGATGACATTGATGGAATAGCAGGATCAGAAAAAGAGCTTGCCAGCCTAACAGAACACTTGAATAAGGCCTCCAAAACATACGGCATGGAAATCAGTGCAGAGAAGACCAAACTGATGACTAATAACACCAACGGCATTAGCACTGATATCAGGGTTAATGACCAGAAGCTGGAAACAGTTCAAAGCTTCAAGTACCTGGGAGCCATTGTATCAGACCAGGGATCCAGGCCAGAAGTAGTATGCAGGACTGCACAGAAAATAACAGCTTTGTCAAAACTAAACACCATCTGGAGAGATAAAAATATCTCACTTATCTCCAAGATCAGACTAATGCGCTCCCTTGTCATATCCATATTTCTGTATGCCTGTGAATCATGGACCCTGACTGCAGATTTGGAGAGAAGAGTACAGGCGGTGGAGATGAGATGCTTTCGGAGACTCCTTGGCATCTCCTACAAAGACCACATAAGCAACGAAAGCGTGCATAACAGAATCCAGCAAACCATTGGACCCTATGAGAACCTTCTAACGATCGTGAAAAAACGTAAACTTAAATGGTATGGGCATGTCACAAGATCCAAAGGACTTGCAAAGACAGTTTTACAAGGCACTGTCCAAGGAGGAAGAAGAAGAGGCAGACCAAGGAAGAGCTGGGAGGATAACATCAGCGAATGGACAGGCGTAGAACTCAACAAAACCCTGAGAAAGGCAGAACAGAGAGAAGAATGGAGGGAACTGGTTGTTGAGTCTTTGAGGGTGCCCCCACGGTCGTCAGACTACGGGAAAGATAGATAGATAGATAGATAGATCCATTGGAACAAAGCAAGAGATTTGAAGCAATAGTACATTGCTTTTTAGAATGTTTGTTAGCTTCTTTCTATCTATCTATCTATCTATCTATCTATCTATCTATCTATCTATCTATCTATCTATCTATCTGTCTATCTGTCTATCTAGCTATCCATATATCTATCTATCTATTTATCTATCTATCTATCTGTCTTTCTTTTTTTCTTTCTTTTTCTCTCTCTCTCTAGCTTTCTGTCTAGCTTGTTTGCTAGCTTTTTTCTTTCTTTCTTTCTTTCGTTGTTTGTTTGGTTTTTTGTTTGTGTGTTTTGCTTTGTTTGTTTGTTTCTTTCTTTTGTTGTTTGTTTGTTTGTTTGTTTGTTTTTGTTTTGCTTTGTTTGTTTCTATGTTTCTATCTATCTTTCTTTCTTTCTTTGGCTGCTGGTTTTGTTTGTCTGTGATGTTCCTGTCCCGCTGTTCCCACGCCGCTCATTTCGTTTTCTCTGCCTGAGCTTTGCCTAAGTTTGTCATGTCACATTTTTTGGGTCTGATGTCCACATGAAAGTTTTCAAATGCTAGGCTGTCATGAGACCACCCGCCAAAGGGATCCTGCACTGCTGCTGAATCACTTTGGTGGTGTTTAGTGGAGCCTGTCCTGAGCTAAGATACATAGGAAACTACCTATAATCCCCTTACTCATGACAATAATGGCCTAATTGCCAAGTCATACTGACACATAATCCTTCCAGTGACCTTCTCTCATGAACCTTCATTACCAAAGGCTTTGACGCTAACTCACCCCAGGCACAGAAGTATACAGGAAACTGAAACTGAGGTCACCATTAAACCAAAGCCACTGATATGGAGGCAACTTTTATTTATTGTATGATGATCAGTGGTGACTCGTATGATGTAATAATATTGCTGTGGAAAACTGTGTAACTTGAGACTACTTGACAGGGTTGTACTTGACGCTTCCTATCATAGTATATCCCAGCGTCAGCTAGACCGAAGCAATAGAGACATATGCGGTGTTGATCAAGTAACTTGAGCAATGATCAAATCGTTTTTGTAAAGTGAATTAAGCTGGAAAGTCTTCTGAATGAGTACATGGCCAATTCAGCCAGTGTAGGAGCCGGTAGGAGTAAAAAAGCCAACCCTGTGATTCTTCTGGGAATCGAACCCGCGACCTTCCAGCCAGTAACCCAGCGCGCAAACCATTGCTTCATGGTAGCTGGTAATCTCCGATGGCTTGCATGAACGTGACGCAAAGCCTCTTAAAAAGTATTTCTAAGGATGCCTGCTATACTTACCATGGCCTCAGACATGAAGGAGCCCAGCTGAGCAAAGTCTTCAACCACAGGCTTATAAATGATAAACATCTTCAATGCAAGAACCGGTTTGCAATTTCATTGACTTTAAAAGTGTGTTTGATAGAGAATGGCATAATGTATTGTGCCAGACCCTTCAATCTATAACAACGAAAATGGTTTGGCTGCAATCATTTTGTCACTTTATAACGCTTGGAGGAAGCGCAGCCCAGATGAATAGCAGGGTTCAAGAGTTCTTTTTTTAAACAAAGCTATGAGTAACACAGGGCTGCATACTCTCGCCTGTATTCTTAAACTTTACTCACAAAAAGCATGCAAGAGAAGCTCCTTGAGTTCCCAACTACTATATATTTTTCTGACAGATCCCTTTGCAATCTGGCTTCTGCCGAAATCATTGGTGTTTAAGCTGGAAAGTGTGGTCACAGTCTTCTGAATGAGTACATGGCCAATTCAGCCAGTGTAGTGTTAATCCTCATACCATTGTCACAAACCCGTTCTTCTATCTAGCTAGTGAGTTCTTGGAGTTTGCTATTACTCCCTTTATAGAAAAGGGAGTAATAGCAAACTCCAAGAACTCACTAGCTAGATAGAAGAACGGGTTTGTGACAATGGTATGAGGATTAACATTAAAGAAGAGAAAGGCCATCGCAAATAGCACCCGCTTCCTTACAGCAAACAACATCTCGAACAACCAGCTACTAAAAGAAGTGGACTTAATGTTTTGGTTATTCACTGACCAAGTATGACCATTCCTCAACTGACATGAAGAATAGATAAGCCCTTGTCGCATCAGCCTCGAGAAAGATGACCAGAATTCAGGACTTCAAAATCATTTTCCTAACAAAACTGAAAATGTTGAGAGCACTTGATATTTCCATTGTTCTGCGCAGTCACGGAAGCTAATTTTGCCTGTAGAGCTGGAGAAGACAATAATCATGGAGAAGACTTCCTGGGGATTAAATTGGAACAAGTTGAATGATTCAAGTCCTTGCAATAAAATCCTTAGGAAGGCTTCTCCACATTGTTGACTTGATCGCGGAAACAACCAGATAGACCGCAGATGTGATAGCCTGGTGGTTAGAGTTATGTATTCGTGATCTGCTGACCCAGGTTCGAATCTCGTTCAAGAGGATTTTTCCTCGGGAGTTAACATCAGTGCCGACTCCACTCTCCCCAAAAGTCCTTTGATGAGACGGTAAACCGAGGTCCCATGTGCGAACGCACGCAGAGCATCTTGCGCATATGTTAAAACCTGTGCTGTTTTTTGGATGAATAGGCCTATGTGTTCCAGTGGGAAGAGATGGCAAAATTGACAAAACCGCATATACACGGGACTGGATATAAAAAGCACATGAGTGCATTTTCCATTATCCTGGAAATAGTAGAATAAACAAATTTAAAAAGGGCAGAAAGACGTCATAGCCTGGTCACATAAATCATCACAGCTCTTCTGCCAAGACTTCCTGTAGAGAACACTTGAAAATGGCAGACACAGAGGCAGACATACGAAAAGCTGAGCAGAGATTACCAAAGAATGGATATACCCTGATATTATGGAATGACTACAGACAGGCTCAAGACAGGCTGAGTCTGAATATCCAGATGTCGACATGAATTCTCAGAACAACACTAAAATGGCGATAGATCAGAGCAAGGTATAGCTGACAGCTGTATGTGGGTTTATTACCTAGAGCATCCTGTGGGACTGGTACCCTAGTGTTAACGAATCCACTTTCTGAATGAGAGTCTAGTTAGCAGCAGCTCTTGCTAGTAGTAGTAGTAGTAGTAGTAGTAGTAGTAGTAGTAGTAGTAGAAGTAGTAGTAGTAGTAGTAGTAGTAGTAGTAATAGTAGTAGAAGTAGTAGTAGTAGTAGTAGTAGTAGTAGTAGTAGTAGTAGTAGTAGTAGTAGTAGTAGTCGACGTCTTCGTCGTAGCAGCAGCAGCAGCAGCGGCGGCGGCGGCGGCGGCGGCGGCGGCGGCAGCAGTAGTAGTAGTAATAGTAGTAGTAGTAGTAGTAGTAGTAGTAGTAGTAGTAGTAGTAGTTGTAGTAGTAGTAGTAGTAGTAGTTGTATGAGGAGGAGTAATAATAGTAGTAGTAGTAGTAGTAGTAGTAGGAGGAGGAGGAGGAGGAGGAGGAGGAGGAGGAGGAGGAGGAGCAGCAGCAGCAGCAGCAGAAGCAGCAGCAGTAGTAGTAGTAGTAGTAGTAGTAGTAGTAGTAGTAGTAGTAGTAGTAGTAGTAGTAATAGTAGTAGTAGGAGTAGCAGTAGTAGTATTAGTAGCACTAGTAGTGTAGTATTAGCAGCAGCAGCAGCAATAGTAGTAGTGGTAGTAGTAGGAGGAGGAGTAGCAGTAGTAGTATTAGTAGCACTAGTAGTGTAGTATTAGCAGCAGCAGCAGCAACAGCAGCAGCAGCAGTAGTAGTAGTAGTAGTAGTAGTAGTAGTAGTAGTAGTAGTAGTAGTAGTAGTAGTAGTAGTAGTAGTAGTCGTCGTCATTATAGTAGCAGCAGCAGCGGCGGCGGCGGTGGTGGAGGTAGTGGAGGTAGTGGTAACAAACCCACTTTCTTGACGGGAATCTAAGTTAGCAACAACTCACGCTGTTGTTGTTGTTGTTGCTGTTGTTGTTGCTGCTGCTGCTGCTGCTGTTGCTGCTTCTGCTGCTGCTGCTGCTGCTGCTGTTGCTGTTGTTGTTGTTTGGCGTTCCTTAGCTTGATGGCTGTAGCTCATCAAGAATGTGCAATCTGTCTCACTCGTCAGACCAGGGAATGGATGAGACTGGACGTGCATACTGGATGAGAGAGAAGTGTTCAGATATGGCTGTTTTCAAACACATCACCATGATTGTAGGCAGGCAGCCACACCCCAGCTTCTGAGGATTATTTTCCCTTCCTTACTGAAGAGTGCAAGACGTGTGTGTGTGTGTGTGCGTGTGTGTGTGTGTGTGTGTGTGTGTGTGTGTGTGCGTTGTGTGTTGTGTGTGTGTGTGTGTGTGTGTGTGTGTTGTGTTGTATTGTGTTGTGTTGTGATTGAGTGTGCGTGTGAGTGTGTGTGTGTGCTGTCTGCAAGGAGATTGTCATTGCTGAAGACAATCTGAACATGACATGTGAGGAATCACATTTTTATGTAGGCCTTAGTACTTTGCTTACATGAATAATGGACAACGGTTCAAGTCTGGGCAAATAGCCATTTTAACAGAGGTACTCCTGGTCGAAACAGAAAAGGCTTTGACACACTATACAGCAGTAGATTTCATGCGAAGAAGGATCCCGTCACTGCAATATCCATTCTCTTTGTTGTGATATGTATTTGTTCGTCATATTCGATTCTGTCTCCCAAAATAGCAGCTGCTGTTTTAGAAACTGGGCATAAATTTGATTATACTGGAGATGCCTAGCCCACAGTACATCCCTACTCTCTCGGCCAAGTTGGCATAAGGACATTCAATGCTGGAATGGCTGCCAAAGACTAACTAGACCCAGGGCTGCAGCTCATAAGGACTGTGCAAGTCAAGCCTCTTAGTCAGAGAGTCATAGTCGATCAGTAAAGACTAAGCTGCTTGAATTCCAGGAGTGGGAAAGCAGCAAAGTGAGAGGCTTTCTCATGAATAGCATCACAAACTGTAGCACAGTAACTCCAATCCCCATAAAGATGGACGTAAGACGAGGGTATGAGAAATAGGACTAAAAAGGAAAGAAAAACATATACAAGGAGAAAGAAAAACAGTTCCAGCTTCTTATATAAAGAGCATAAAGGCACATGTATGTTTAAAGAGCAATGGTGGATCTATCAACACACTCCACACCTGCTTCCATTCACAAACACACACACACACACACACACACACACACACACACACCACACCCACACACACACACACACACACACACACACACACACACACACACACACCATGTTCTGTTCAGAAAGCTAGACAAACTCAACTGTATCAAGAGCTGTTGTAAAGTCAATGCCAAGTTTGTCATAGTAGGAGTAAGCCAAGGCTGTTAGCTGCTTTTAATAAGATTATAATCAACACATGCAAGACCTCATCAAAGCTGTATTTCACCCGAATGTCATCACTGAGCTCTGTAATTACATCAAAACTCATTATCATCTGTAGATCTGACCTTTACCTTTTTGTTCACTGTGTTCACTGCAACAGATTCATGATATGTCGGCATCGCTGATCTTTGAGTAGATACCGAGTCTTCAACTCCAACACGAGGCGTCCCGTTGAACAGTGTGATCACTTTACTCATCAGAAATTGGAATTCTGCTCTGAACTTGGAGCCAGTCAAGCAGTACAGGTAGAAGTTGACGGCGCTGTTGGCATACCACAGCATGTTGCTGGCTAGCCAGAAGACCAGGTACTGCCCAGCCACAGCCACGTCTGACCGCTCCGCTGCAGGTAGCAGTATATAGGTTTCCGAGATGAAGTATATGGAAATGGGTGTTGTCAGAAGGAAGAAGGAAGCACTCACCGTCAGCAGGGTCACAGTCAGTGAAGACACCTTCTTCTGCCTGGATTCCTGAGTAGTCTGCTGCAGAGGAAGGCTGTTGCCTGTTCTGGTGGACACAGCCAGCTTCCAGATCAGAACACTGTTGCTTATGACCAACAATGAAAATGGTAACAGAGAGAACTCGACCAAGTCCACCCATGGCCAGATGACATTGTAAAACCAGATAAACATCACAGTACAACAATCAGTGATCCCGCCAAAGCACACCTGTTTATCTACATTGAAGACAACAAGAAAAGGACTGTGTATCAGCATGATCACTGTAACCAAGGTAAAAGCAACAATGCGCGACTTTCGTTTGGTCCACACAGCGTTAACACGATGAGGCCACATCACTGAAGCCGCTCTTTGCATGGTAAGGGCTACAAGCATCCATGGAGACAGCACTCCCGTGGTGTAGACTATCATCTTAGAGATTTTACATGGAACTGGTCCCAGGTCTTCAATGTGGGGAATATTGAACTGTTGCTTCAGCCATAAGGGCAGGAGGCTTACGGTCAACACCAGCAGATCTGAAGTGGCCAACACTTGAAAGAAAATGGTCAGGCTGGATGTGGAAAAACGGTACATGATAAGAATGGTCATCAGGTTTCCAAAACTGCCAAGCACAAGTAGAGTAGGTGCTCCAATATTCCAGATCAATGTGTGGGCTCTTGCAAAGGCTTGGAAGGCCAGTTCCCAAAAAGACAATGCCAGAGAAGGTTCAGTCTTTGCATCAACTGTTTGTGTTCCTTCTGATACATTCTCCATGTCGTAGTTCAAGAAAAGCATTAATAAGTTAAACTAGTATGTTTCACTTTAGTCTGTTCCTTTGGGTTTTATGACGTTGAGAGAATTTCAGTCACATCAATGGCTTCTGGACAAAAAACACAGGTCAGTCTTATAACTAGTAAACATTATTGTAGCGCTCCACAACGAAATGAGTCGTGTTGCAAGTGACCAACTTTTTCTGCTACAAGTAATTTTAATGTCATTTTTTAAATTTTGATTTACTATGAAACTGTGCGTTTTCATCTACTTTATACTGAAGTTTCAAGGCGTCATTGTGTTTCCTTTTGCTTTGAAAGTACGTTTAAAAATACCCTACTCATCATCTTCACCACTTATTGTGATGAAAAATTCATCAGCTTCACATTGTGTCACTTCCTGGAGTCTAGCATTTCAACTTGTAGTAACTTTTCGTACAACTGTCCGATTTTCAACATATGTCTTTTTCTTGATAGCTTTTATACATATTTTCTTAGCAGGTTGATAATATGTCAACAGTTAGAAACTGACCTCAAGACACAAGATGAATCGTGGTGTGGAGGGTCAGATTTAGAATCACATTAATTTTATAAGTGTAACCGTTGGATAAGCGTTAGTTATACAGACTGTGTTTAACATGAGAACACGTAAGGAATGCACATTAAAGAACAGTCTGCTGACCAATATGATCAAAGCCGCCAGAATATTAGGGCTTGTATAATTTTCCCTTGAGTGTTGCCTTTTAACTATTTTATTCTAAAGTCTAACGATTGACAAAATAATGCTACGGTTGAATACGGATTGTATCACCTAACACCTGCAACAAAGTCGCGTTTATGAACCTTGTATGCAGACATCAGGTGTACAATTGATATTTAGTGGCCTTACCATCCTCAAAAATCATCACCACATTACTTACGTTGTTTTTGAACAAGTAAACGCAGAAAAGAAAAAAAGCACAAACGCCGAAGTTTATTGTTTTCATTGTTCCTTGGCAACACAAAGTACAGGCTTGTTGTTCCCAAAGACTCCAAAATCTGTTGGTGTTCAGTTTGTGTTCCTTTATGATACCAAAAAAAAAATGTAACCAAAAGTACATATGCTATTTTATTTACAAAGAAAATGTTCACAATAGCCAGGACTGACGTCACACGAATTTGCTATACCCTGAAAGGCTGAATGAAGCAGAAAGCTAGCCTGAAAAGAACGTCAACCAAAGTCCTTGGGGCCTCCATCCTTCCCACTCCCCAACTACTAAAATCAAAGAAAATGGATTGTTATGATGGATGATGATGATGATGATGATGATGATGATGATGATGAGGGTGATATGATTGATGATCTGTGAGTGATGGATGAGGGCAGGGGCCCGAGGGTAGGGAGTGGCGTTTGATGATTGATATGATGAGAAACCGTTGGCAGATTAATAAATCTTTGAAATAGTGAATCCACCCCCCCCCCCACCAATAAAAAAAACCCAAAACAAAAACACCCCCCCCCAATCCCAAAAACAAAAACAAAAAAACAACAACAAATTAACCCCCCTAAAAAAAGAAAAAAATTTAAAGAAAAAAGCACATAAGCAAACAAACAGAAAACCCAAGCCAAAACCAACCCCAACCTCCACCCCCAAAAAACAACAACACCCAACAACAACAGCAAAATACAAAAAGCCAACCAACCAACAAACAAAACAAAACAAAAAACTAAAAAAAACAAACAACTCCCTACTTCTGCTGGAAGGTTAAACTAGCTTGGTCACATTTCAAACCGTTTCCCTGCGTGAGCAGCACTAATTTCTGCCAGGTTCCTGATTGTCCCATCTTGCTTTAGGTCTGGTGTACAACGTGAAGCACCAGCAACACTATTCTTGGCTAAAGGGGTTCCTCTGTCCTATAAATTACTGCACTATATTTTCCTGTACAGAACGCACTGCACTCTATTCCCCTACACCACCCTGTACTCTCTCCACTAAACGCCCAGGGAGTCACACAAATAATATGCACTCTGATTCACTCATCACTCCTGGGGCTTAACTGCGAGATTGAAAGTACACACTGGATGATAAAACTCCTTGTATGTCTACTTGTCAAAGCCTCGGTATAAAGGCAGTCATATTCTTACTTGGAAGAATGTTTCTCTTTTAATGATGAGTACACGTTTCATGCTAAGGGTTTGTCATGGATGAAAACGATCTAAACATAATATTTCAAAGCATGACGATATTTGAATGTAGGGCTTTCGCGTCTTGATTACGACAGTAACAAGCACAGCTTTAGGACTGGGACAAACTTTTTAGCTGGTTCATTAGTTGGTAGGCTGGTTGGCTGGCTGGTTGGTTAATTGGTTGATTGGCTGGTTGTTTTGGATCGTTGTTTTGTTATTTGGGTGTTGGTCGGTTGGTTGGCTAGTTAGTTGGTTGGCTAGTTAGTTGGTTGGCTAGTTAGTTGGTTGGCTAGTTAGCTGGATGGCTAGTTGGTTGGTTGGCTAGTTGGTTAGCTTGTTGGTTCAGTAACTGGATGGGTAGCTGGAGAATTACCTTTGTTTTTGTGTGTTTGGTTTGGTTTAGTTTGGTTTTTCATTTGTCTCTTTTGGTTTTCATTTTGGTGTGACATTAGCTTTCTACTTTATTGTGCTGAGTGCTCAATTAAAATATGCTTGGCTGGTTAGCAAAGAAGTAGGACTACCATGCGTGTAGTACAGTTCTTTTGTGGTTATTGAGTTACACCCTTTAAGACACAAACTTTGTTTCTTTACAGATCATTCCAATGTGGTAGTTATTGCTGTTTGTCGTTGCTTTTGAAGTGTTCGTTTCTGTTTCTGAAACAATTATCGCTACAGTTGTTGTTATTCAGCGCTATATAAATTCCATATATTATTATTAATTATTATTATTATTATTATTATTGTCGATGCTGTGAGTGATGCTGTTTTGTTATCGTTTTCGAATGTTTGTTGCTGCAGCTGCTGTTAATGCATTTGTTTCTTTTGTTTATGGTGCTTTGTTTCTTTGTCTTGCTTTGCTTGATTTTTTGTTGTAGTTAGCTGCTGCTGTTGTTACTTCTGATTATTGTTTTTGTTGTTGCTCTCTCGAGTCTTTCAATTTCCATTACTTTTTCCTTCTCCATAATCATTATGGTTTTGTGATACGTTGTTATTTTTGTGTGCTGCATCACTTTCTGTGACGTTCCTGTCCTGCTGTTCACACGCTGCTTATTTCTATATCTCAACCCCAGTTATACCCAGACTCGCTATGTCACATCCTCAAGATCAGAAATCCACAGCGGGTCAATCAGTGTCAGGCCGCCGTGGCGCCACCATCCAAAGGGGCCCTGTACTGCTGCTGGGTCATTTTGGTGGTGTTCCATGGTGCCTGTTCTGAGCTAACATACGCAGGACAGCGCCCACTAAACCCCCTACTGATAATACTAATACATCAATCGCAGGGAAAGACTGAGACGTCTATCCGGAGATTACCACCACAACGCCTCTCCACAAATCTTTTCAGTTGAACCTCTAACCCTGAAGCCTTTTACACTAAGCAGCCACAGGCACAGAGGTGTATGGACAACTTAAACAGGTCACCCTGAGACGAGACTAACCGAGGCCACTGATTGAGAAATATCGCTTTTTATTGCATGATGATCAATGATGATGAGGATGATGTCATGATGCTTCAATGGAAAAGCTTCAGCTTTGAGACTTCTTCACAGAGCTGTACTCTATGCTTCCTATCATGAAATATCTTGGCATCAACTGGGCCCAGGAGATACAGGCACTAGCAGTGTTGATCACGTAGTTTGAGCAACACTTACAAAATTGTATCAGGAAAGTGAATGAAGACATACTGTGTGGTCCCAGTTTTCCTAATGAGTGCTTAGTAAACGTACTCTGGGTAGTCAAGTCAAAAACACTATGACCATCCCATGAATGACAATTACAATACTGACAGGCTCATTGATACAAACCATAATTTCAAAAATATAGAAGAAAGCTACATTTCATACTGGTTTCAAGCTACCTTCAAGTACAAATATCACACACATATGCGTGCGCACACACAAATGTGTCTTTTCAAGGCTAGGTGAATAGAAACATCCCGAAAAGGTTAACGATATGACAGTATCAAGAGATATCTTATGTTTGGCCTGTTCTTGAAAAATCGAAATTGAACGTCAAAAACCAGTCCAAAAATAGCAGCTGAAAACAGGCCAGCAAATGCAGTGCACAGCATGAACAGTTTACAAGTCTTCAGTTCAAATATGCCTTATATTTCTTTAATAATAAACTCAAAATAACATTGTTTAAACTCATCCCCAAATAAACAATATTGCATTTAACTTTTCAACTGTTATATTTAGACATCCAAACGAAGCTGTAACCCCGGTACGAGTCGGGTAACAGATCGTGGTCTAGAGGTAACGCACCTGCCTAGAAAGCAAAAAGTCTGGGTTGGAAGTGTGAGGTGGCTCTAATCCTGATTGGGCCCGAAACTTTTTCCCCATCCATTAGATCATGACTTTTGGTCTGGGTGCTAGTCTTTCGGATGAGATGATAAACCTGAGGTTCCATGTGTTACACATAATTATTAAGTACATGTAAAAGAACCCAGGACAACAAGACAGTTATCCCTGGCAAAAATCTGTAGAAAAATGTCAAGGAAACAAATACAGCTGCAGACAGGGTGGTGCTGCTTTTATGGCGAGGCGCTCATCCTGGAGAGGGCAACCTGAATTTTACGCTGAGAACTATGCCATGGCTTAAAGTGGTATAAATAAACAGAGCCTGACAAAACTTCGGATCCTCTGCTTTGCTGTAGTGCTCACTTGGCTAAAGATAATCTATCAAAAGCTTTAAGTTCATCATGATAGATGAATAAAAGCATAAATTAACACAAGACTGCTTAAGCACATCCTATACATGATTTTGAAGGTTTTGTCTCGGAAACATAGCACAGATTCGGTGGGTTTACGATTTTTTAAAATACACTAAGCAATGTTCAACTGACCGCTGGCCTGTAGAGCAATAATTTTATTCTAAACACGGTTGCTTCCCTTGACCATAAGCCTGCCTAGTGTGTGTGTGTGTTGGCTATTTTTCTCTGACACGTCGACAAACCTATTCTTTAGATTTTGGGCTCTCAGGTGTTATGATTTTTAAAAATATGTATTCTGCAAAAAGTGATATCAGATGGGTTCAGCCAACTTCAGGGATCTTTACTTTGGTGAAAAATCATCATACTGTTTCAAGGGGACTTGTTGATGAACAGTTCAAGCCATGTAAGTTAAGCAGCCCTATTTGTCAAAACTTTTCATTTCTAAGCATTCAGTGATCTATTTGGAAAATTTATGAAAATTAATTACAGCCATCTATTAAAAAACTGTGTAACAATATTAAAAGTACACTTTTCAATGATGTGTAGTTTGTATGTCTTTGTTCTGTTGGGTAAATCTGCTGAATTTTTCAAATATAGCCAAAAGCATGCGTCACCACAAAATGGACAGGTCCATTTCACTGGATACCTTTGAGTTAAGAGCAGTGAACTCGGCAATGACACAGCAACAATCACCAGTGAATGTCTGCTAATGTATCCACCAGACAGCACTGACTCCTGACCTTTCAAGCAGACATTGCCAAAATGAAGGAACATGATGAAAAAGACTGTGTCTCCTTGTTGCATTCATTTTCATGACGTGTTGCACTCATGGGGTGTAGGTCGATCATCAACTTTCTAGTAAAACCAGGGTGTAATCCGACTTTATAGTAATTATAAGCATGAAAAAACCCAAGTCAATTGTGTTTCTTGATTACTTTTATATTCACCTTATGATGTGCTTGTGATCTGCTGACCGAAGTTCCAATCTTGTTTAAGAAGATTTGTCCTCAGTGCCTACTCCACTCCTAGAAGTCCTTCAGATGAGACTATTAACCGAGGTCCCATTTGAGAACCCAAACAGAACAGCTTGCGCACAGGTTAAAACCCGTTCCGCTTTTTGGAAGAGTAGGCTATTGTGTTCCGTTGGGAATGGATGACAAAATTTACAAAAAACTGCATACACACGGGGAATAGATATAAAAGCACATAAGTGCTTATTCCATTATCCTTGAAATACAAGAATATATAAATAAAAGAATAAACAAATAAATGAATGAATAAATACATACAAAAAATAAATAAAAGAATAAACAAATAAATGAATGAATAAATAAATACATGTAAACTAAAGGAACATGGGAAGAGCAAGTCAGACTTAGAAAAAAGACAACTATGACTTAAGGGATTTGAGCCCGCATCCTTCAAGCCTATAGCCCACAGTTCTAACCACTGCGCCATGGCGGCTGGTGCATTTTCTGTTACTTCTGCCCATATACAGAGAGGTAGTGTGCTGCACTGCACTGCACTGCACTGCATTGCGCTACACGGTATTGCATATTGTGTCATAGTGCAGCAGCGCACTGCAGAGCTTTGCCTTCAAGGGACATGCACAGGTAAACCATAGTGAGAGAAAAGAGAGAGAGGGAGGGGAGAGAGAGGGAGAGAGAGGAGAGAGAGGAGAGAGAGGAGAGAGAGAGAGGGGAGAGAGAGAGAGAGAGACAGACAGACAGACAGACAGACAGGCAGACAGACAGATAGACAGACAGACAGACAGACAGACCGAGAACTAGCCCCTTTGGCGCTGTTGTTAGCAGCTCGCGTGGAGTAGCGTTGCGTTACATTACGTGGAGTAGTGTTGGGGGTATGTCAGGTCAGTCAGAGAAGTTCTCTGTTACTGCTACTGGTATCCATGTAACCCAGTACAACCTGTCGCATGTGGGGGAGGAAACCCCAATAAAAAAAAACCCAAAACATATGGAGACTTGGAGAGGAGATTGGCGCCACCAAGGAATACCCTAAGCCCACAGAAAAAACATGAAAGACAAATGCAAAGCCAATATGATACCTGATCGGTCAAGGCCCGGGTTACCAACGATCGCGCTTTCCATTGATCAACACCAGGGTGGAAGTGACAAGTCAGCTACTGGAGTTAAAACAGTATTTAAGCTCCCTAGAGAACAGATCACCATTGGTACATGGAACGTCCGTACACTCTACCAGTGCGGAAAAATCAAAGAACTAGAGTATGAGCTTAGCCACTATAAATGGGAACATTATTGGATAGGAGAAGTGGGGATGGACAGGATTTGGCAAGAAAATGACTGAAGAAAGGCAACAAGATCTGGTAACAGTGGCCAAGAGAAAATCACCAACATGGGGTGGGATTTTTTTGTCAGAAAGGAAGTAGTGGGTTCATTATCCAGCTGCACACCGGCTTCCAGCAGGATTATCAGCATCCGGGTGTCGGCCAAGCCCAAGAACACACCCTCCTACAAATCTATGCACCATCATCTGACCACGCAGATGAAGAAGTAGAAGAATTTTACGAGATCTTGAAGAGACCTTATGAAGAAAACCCAAGAAGGAAAATCATCATCATTCAAGGGATTTTTAACGCCAAAGTGGGTCCTGACTCATACAACAATGGGCCGGAACAGTTGGTCAGTTTGGAACTGGAGAGACCAACGACAGGGGGGCTACGTCTGCTGGAGTTTGCCGCACCCAGACCTACATTGTCAATACCCTCTATCCCCCCAAGCAGTCAAGGAGGACAACCCGGCATGCGCCAAACGGCAAGATCCAT
The DNA here is from genome assembly GCA_028751875.1 of Rapana venosa. Classification (NCBI taxonomy): domain Eukaryota; kingdom Metazoa; phylum Mollusca; class Gastropoda; order Neogastropoda; family Muricidae; genus Rapana; species Rapana venosa. The sequence continues at coordinate 50,647,791 of CM054147.1, forward strand.
AACCAAATAGATTTTATCTTTTAAAACCCCGGCGCTTCAAATCCTGCATCAACAGAGCCAGAACAAGAACCTACCTGGAGCTGACATAGGCAGCGACACGACCTTGTGCTGCTGGTATTCAAAATGAAGCTGAAAAAAAACAAACAGCCTGCAAACCCACGTATCAAATTTGACGTGGACAAACTGAAAGATCCAGATGTCGAGGAGATTTCCAAACTAAGCTTGGCGGACGTTTTGCGGCATTAACCCTCGTGGACAATGACATCAATGACCTCACCAACAACTTGAATGAGGCCAGTCCGAAAAAACAGAGGGAGTTTCTCGGTCGACCGAGGAATAAACACCAGCCGTGGGACTACCATGACATCTTGGACCTCTGCAATACAAAAGAGCACTGAAACCCAACCCGGTTTTTCCAACCCTAAAGAATACCGGGAGGCCCAAAAATTTGTGAAGAAGTCAATGTTAAAGGCCCCGAGAGAAGTGGATCAGTGATCAATGTGATGAGATCGAAAAAAGCATGAAATTGGGCAACAGTAAAAAAAGGGATACGACACCCTGAAAAAACTCACAAAACCCCTTCAAACCAAATCATCAGTCATTGAAAACAGCTCCCGGAAACCTCCTTACGAAAACTCAGCTGCATTGAACAGGTGGTCTGGGGTATTGTCAAAAACTATACAACTACCCAATCCCAACCTGACAAGAGCATAATAGAAGAGGAAGCAGCAACATCAAGAGGGCCCCCTCGCCATTAACCTATACTGAGGGAAGAAGTGGAAGAAGCCATCCGCAGCTTACCAGTAGGAAAGTCCCCCAAAAGCAGACAACATACCAGCAGAGCTGCTCAAGATGGTGGCGAAACAGTATCACACATGTTACAGCTATCTGTAGAAGATTTGGGAGACAAAACAGTGGCCAACAGAATGGACACAATCACTTATCATACCCCTGCCCAAGAAGGGATTTTACGCAATGCCCAAACTATAGAACAATCAGCCTCACAGCCACGCCAGCAGAAAGTTATTTTGAAAACGACTAAAGAAGGAGGCAGGAAAAAACACCTTGCAGAGGAACAAGCTGGGTTCAGGCAGGCAGGGCACAATCGAACAGATTTTTTTAAATGCCACATCCTGATGCAAAAACACTTCAACATCAGAGACTGGTTCCACAACTTCATCGACTTTTAAGAAGGCTTTCGACAGAGTATGGCATGAAGGCCTGTGGCAGGTCCTCAAATGTTTGGCATTGAAGAAGGACTTGTGCAAAACCATTCAAGCACTATACAACACTGCAAGCAGTGCAGTCCTCTGAACAATCAAGTCGAAGATACTTCAAAACCCCAGTTGGGGTCCCACAAGGATGCCTGTTATCTCCAGTTTCCCGTTTAATCTGTTCTTGAAAAACATTTATGAGAGAGACCCCCCATGACTTCCTCTCTACCATCTCCATTGGCGGCAGACCCCTCAACAACTTGCGGTTTGCCGATGACATTGCCTCATGGGCGGAAGTAACACAGAGCTGCAAAATCTTACGACCAGACTTGAGAACAGAGCTGGAGCATTGGGGGTGGAGGTGAGCTCGGGGGAAAAGTAAAGTACTTGTGAACAGCACGAGCAACGCCACTGCTAAAATTTACATGAACGGCCAGCAACTGGAGGAGGTAGACGCTTTAAAATACCTTGGCGCTACACTCACAAAGGGACGGGCGATCGACGACAGAAATCAAAGTCAGAATTTCCATGGCAACAACTTTCCATGACAAAAAATCACCACCATAGGAAAAGTAAAGAGATCAGTTCCCAATCAAACTAAAGCTCTACAAAGCCCTGATTCAGACTATCCTGCTGTACGGAAGTGAAACCCGGACATTGACTGCTGGAACAGCAAAGCGAATCCAGTCATTTGAAACAAAATGCCATAGAAAACTGCTGGGCATATCCCGGAGAGAACGAAAGACCAATGAATTTGTCAAGAGTCAATAACACGGCTGGCAGGTCCACAGGAAAACCCCCTTTTCACCCTCGTTTAAGAAGAAAAAGCTGACATGGTTCGGCCACGTCACCCGCCACAAAACACTCTGCCAAAAACAGTACTGCAGGGAACACTCGAAGGTGGCAGAAAGAGGGGAAGACAGAACAAGTCATGGATGGACAACATCAGAGAATGGACCAGGATGAATGACTCGGCACTACTGCGCAGAGCCGAGGACCGAGATGGATGGAGGAGGCTTACCACGGCATCGTCTTTCGTGTCTCCCCCACGACCGCCAAGGTCACGGGTCTGGTGATGATGGTGATGATGCACAGTTGCGTTGTGTCGCACTGCATTGTGTTATGCTGCATTGTATTATGCTGCATTGTGTTATGCTGCATTGAGTGCTATGCTGCATTGTGTTATGCTGCATTGTGTTATGCTGCATTGTGTTATGCTGCATTGTGTTATGCTGCATTGTGTTATGCTGCATTGTGTGCTATGCTGCATTGTGTTATGCTGCATTGTGTTTTATGCTGCATTGTGTGCTATGCTGCATTGTGTGTTATGCTGCATTGTGCTATGCTGCATTGTGCTATGCTGCATTGTGCTATGCTGCATTGTGTGGTATGCTGCATTGTGTGTTATGCTGCATTGTGTTATGCTGCATTGTGTTATGCTGCATTGTGTGCTATGCTGCATTGTGTGCTAGGCTGCATTGTGTTATGCTGCATTGTGTGCTATGCTGCATTGTGTTATGCTGCATTGTGTGCTATGCTGCATTGTGTGCTATGCTGCATTGTGTGCTATGCTGCATTGCACTACACTGCACTGTACTGCACGACACTGCGCTCATGACGTGACAGTGCAGCGCACTGCACTGCAGAATGTGTCTAAGTGATGTGCGGAGTACAGTCGTGCTGTGTCCCTGTTGAGGAAGCAGGATGCTCAACACACACACACACACACACACACACACACACACACACCACACACACACATGCACACACACACACACACACACACACAACACACACACAAATGCACACACACCACACCACACACACACACATGCACACACACACACCACACACACCAACACACACACACACACACACACACACACACCTACGTACTTACTTAGCTAGCTACCTACCTACCTATATGCGTGAACACAGACATACACGCACACACACCGCAAACCCCCAGCCAAGGTTAAGCAGCATCGAGAGCGTGGTTACCAGTTGGATGGGTGACGTTGGTTAAAGTGACCATCTTCTGAGGCATCTCATCTCCAAAGCTTGGATCTCCCTTTGTAGATCTGAATTCAGTGTCCAGGATTCGCATGCATTTTATAATGCAAGTTGTATGGGTATTTTCGGTTTTGTTAGAAAAAAAATAAGGGGCGGGATAGCTCAGTGGTCAGAGCACTCGCCTTCCCCAAGTTAAGGTTAAAGAGCGTTGAGTCATGGTTACCAAGTGGACGGGTGACCGTTTGCACACCTTGGCTTTTAGTACAGTCGCCCAGTTCACCCAGCTGTAAATGGGTACCTGTCCTTTTTAGGGTCAGGGAAGGTAAAGCAGCGAGGAAGAGGAGATGGGTGCGCCTCTTGAGAAGCTGAGGTCTCTGATAACTTGCTTCCCAACGACTGTATATATATGGGAACACCTTTACCTTATACTTATAAGAAATACAATGAAGTTTAGAGTTATTTGTGAACATGTTCTGTCACTGTTTGTTGCCAAACGTTAGAAGCATGTGAACAGTGAAAGAAAATACCACTGCCTTATGTATTTATACATACCGCATTTCTACATTTCATCTCTCACCATCTTCTGTTTCTGTCTCTGCGTTATGTGTGTCAATGTTTCTGCCTGTCTGCCTGTCTGCATCTGTCTCTTTCTCTATCTGTCTCTCTATATTTCTCTGGCTATGTCTCTCTCACGTCTCTCTCTCTCTCTCACATACACACACTCTCTCTTTCTCTTTCTTTCTCTCTCTTTCAAACACAAACACATACGCACACACATACACAAACACACACACACAAACACGCACACAAACACACATACACACACACGCGCGCGCGCGCGCTTTCAATATGTGATTGTGTGTTCCTGTGCTCGTTTATTTGATTTGTTTCTTTGCAATCCTTGCTAATAGTCTATTATTGATGTTTTCTGTGTGTGTTTCTTGCTCATGTGCCTTTGAACAAGTTTCTTTTACTCCATTCATTCCACTAATTGTTTGTGTCGCTCTGTGTGCTATTGTTAATGATGTACATGCATGTGTCAATATTCCGTGTGCACCTGTGCGACTCAGGAGCAATTCAGTTCGTGAAGATAAACTGAGAGAGAGAAAGAGAGAGAGAGAGAGAGAGAGAGAGAGAGAGAGAGAGAGAGAGAGAGAGAGAGAGAGAGAGAGAGAAGAAGAGAGAGAGAGAGAGAGTGAGAGAGAGAGAGAGAGAGAGTGTGTGTGTGTGTGTGTGCGTTCGTGCGCACCTGCGCGTTTGTGTTTATTTTTATTTATCTATTTGATTCTGTTATATCGAGGATAATGGAATAAGCACTTATTTGTGTGTGTTTATGCATGCGTATGTATATGTGTACGCGCGCATGCGCGCGCGCATGTTTTATTGTGTGTGTTTGATCGAATGTGCATATGTGTATGTGCGTGCATGCGCGCTCGTTTGTGTGTGTGTATGCGCTTGTATGTATGTACGTGTTTCACGCGCTCTCGCACGAGCGTGTGTGAACTGCGTGTATGAAAGCATGCATGTGCGCGTGCATGTAACTCCTTGCGAGCATAGAAGCAAGCGCGCATACGCGTGTACAGACATGTGCTTCTTCTAGCTGATTAATTTTTTATCAATAGTTGTGTGTGTGTGTGAGAGAGAGAAAGAAAGAGAGAGAGTATGAGTGTGTGTGCTTGTATGAGTGTGCGTGCGCGTGTATGTGTGTGTGTGTGTGCGTGCGTGCGTGTGTTTGTGTGTGTGTATTGGACGATGATGATGTATTTTTCAGTTTGATATATATCATCCTACCAATAGTCAAACTCTACATGACATTACTGTACACACATTGGCATACATAGAAACCTATCAACAAGACCTCTTGAAAACAGTAAGATGAATTACACCAGTGTGCTTTGCCAACAGAGGATCGGTGGTCTAGAGGTAACTCACCTGCGAATAGTCCAGGTTTGAAGTTGGGGTCGTTTGATACTTGAAGTGTGTTGCGGTTTGATACTTGAAGTGTGTTGCGGTTTGATACTTGAAGTGTGTTGTGGTTTGATACTTGAAGTGTGTTGTGGTTTCATCCTTGAAGTGTGTGGTGGTTTCATCCTTGAAGTGTGTTGTGGTTTCATCCTTGAAGTGTGTGTGTGGTTTGATCCTTGAAGTGTGTGGGGGTTTGATACTTGAAGTGTGTGGGGGTACCCGGTTCGATCCCCGTTTGTGCCCGAATCTTTTCACACATCCACTATACCGTGAGTGGTGGTCTGGGTGCTGGTCTTTCGGATGAGACGACAAACCGAAATCTCACTCACAATACGCATGTACCACACGTAAATGCAAAATCCACTTGAACAAGGGAGTTGTCCCTGGCCAAAAATATATGAAAAAGCCACTCTGATAATTATAGAAAAATAGGACAAATACAGGTGGCAGACAGGAAAGGGAAAGAAAAAGGATGGCGCTGCTCTTATGACGACGCGCTCTCCCCCAGGAGAAAAAGTACAGGTAAAGGAGTCCCATAACCTATGTGGTCGTAGAGGAGCGAGGCGTCAGAGACCTCACTTCTCTAGGGGCCAGCATATTGAGGGCGGCGCCCATCTCCTCTCCGTCGCTTCTTTACCTTCCCTGACCCTAAAGCGCTTTGATTTGTTTTGTTGCAAGATATAGCGCTATATAAATTCCATGTATTATTATTATTATCAAAAAGGCAGGTACTCATATACAGCTGGGTGAACTGGCATAACTGTACAGAAACCAAGGCGCACAAACAGTCACCCATCCAACTGGTAACCACGCTCGACGCTGCTTAACTTGGCTGGGGGAAAGCGAGTGCAGGCTCCGACCACTGAGCTATCGCGTTCCCTGGGAGAGCAGCCCGATTTTTTTGCATTGTCTTTTTAAATACAAAAAACCGTCTGAAGTCAGAGTATGGCTGTCGCTATGGTGCAGAAATAAATGCATCTATACTTATCATCCAGTGTGCACTCATGGTCTCACCGTTATTTCAAGGTGTGGAGAATGAGAGAGGGAGTGGACATTCTGGGTGACCCCCAGGGTGTTAGGCTGCGGAACACCCAACAACTACAGCGACAACAAAAACAGCAACAGCAATAACAGCGACAACAAAAACAGCAACAGCACTAACAGCGACAACAAAAACAGCAACAGCACTAACAGCGACAACAAAAACAGCTACAGCAATAACAACAACAACAAAAAAACAGCAACAGCAATAACAGTGACAACAAAAACAGCAATAGCAATAACAGCGACAAAAAAAACAGCAACAACAGTGACAACAAAACCAGAAGCAACGACGACACAAACATTATC
>CM054147.1:50661832-50699657 GCA_028751875.1 Rapana venosa
ACAAGCAACCAACCAGCCAGTAAAGAACAAACCAACCAATAACCAACCTAGCCAACCAACCAGCCAGCCAACCAGCCAACAAACCAGCCAACCAACAACCAGCCAACCAACAAACCACCAACCAACAAACCAGCCAACAACAAACCACCAATCAACAAACCAATCAACCAACCAGCCAGCCAACAAACAGCAACCAACAACCAGCCAGCCAACCAGCCAACAAAACCACAACAAACCAACAACCAGCCAACCACAAACAACCAACCAAAAACCAGCCACAACCAACCAACAACCAACAAACCAACCAGCCAACAAACCAGCCAACCAACCAACCAGCCAACCAGCCAGCCAGAAAACAGCCAACCGGCTAACAAACCAAAGCAGTGATAATCTCACCCAAGATTGCTATCAGCGTCACATTGGCTGACTTCGAGTCTGTGTTGTTGACGCCACCTACAACCAATCAATCAATCAGTCAATCAATCAATCAGTCATTCAAACTGATCAACTGACCACCCAGTCTATGAAATTTACACACAAACACAAACACACAAGCACGCACGCAAGCACGCCACACAACACACACACACACACACACACACACAACACACACACACCACACACACTCACACACACACACACACACACACACACACAACAACAACGCACACACACACACGTTTTCGTTGTGTCAAATAAGTCTACATGACTTAAATGGCAATACAATATTCTGAATCTGAATCAGATTCTGAATCGCACACACCCACGCACGCACGCACGCACGCGCGTGCGCACACGCACACACACACACACACAAGTTGCAGACAGGAAAAAAAGCAATAATGGGTGGCGCTGTTCTTGTGGCGACGTGCTCTTCCCGGGAAGAGCAGCCCGAATTTCACGCAGAAAAATCTGCCGTGACTTGAAGTGGTATACAGTGCAACAGCAACAGCAGAGACCACAACAGCAACAGCAACATCGATCAAAACTAAAGTTGCCAAGATAGAACAAAGTAAGTAAGCCAAACAATAGTTCTGCAAAATAAAAACTAACGAACACAACTAAATAAACAACAATAACAACAACAAAAGAAAATCGAGATATGTAAAACAAGAACTGTTCCTCATTAAAGAGTACACCCCCCCAAAAATCACTCTGTACCAAGGGACACAATCCAAACCTGGGTTCTTTTAGTAAACAGCAGTGGCCTGAATTGTTTCCCTTGTTTGATGAACCTTGGGCATGCTTTTCAGCTAGTTATTAATAGAAAAAAAATGCATAAACCTTTATAAAATAAGCATACAAAACCAACTCCTTTACTGCAAAGTACACAGAACACACACATACATGCACAAGACACACACGCACACACACACAGAAACACACACATACATACACACACACACACAACACACACACATACACACACACACACACACACACAAACACACACACACGTTCTCTCTCAACAGCACACACACACTCATTCACATACTTACACACACATTCTCCTCCGTTTACAATCAAACACACCACACATAAACCACCACACCACAGCAGTCAACCACACTACACTCAGCACACACACACACACATCCCTCATCTCTCACAACTCACAAAAGCACATTCTCTCGCTCTCATCTCACCCACACACATTCTCTCTCACTCTCAAACACACACACCACACACACACGATGAATTAAAAACCACACACACTCACTCGACTCATTCTCTCACTCTCTCTCTCTCTCTCTCTCTCTCTCTACTCAATCTGTCTCAACACTCACACACACACTCACACACACAAAACAAGTCACACAACACACCATTCTCCTCTCACACACACAATCCACAGTCTCTCGTCTCTCGCTCTGCACACACACACATTCTTCTCTCCTCACAAACACTCACCCACACACCACACACACACACACCACACACACACACACTCACTCATTCTCTCTCACGCTCATCGCATCTCTCATCTCTCTCTCTCTCTCTGTCACTCACAAACACACCACAACACATAACTAGTTTACTCAACACACACACACACACAGTCTCTCACTTCCTCCTCTCTCCGCTCCTCTCTCGCTCTCGCAGCGCTCCTTCGATGTTTAAAAGGAAATCTTCCGGGTCTTCTCCATAGTGTACAGTATTGACGAATAGGATTGGAACATTTAAGAAACGTTTATACAATGTATGTATGTTTTTGCCATGTTTGGATTAACATAAGTCCCCATATTTCATGATGCATAGTGTAATAAAGGTTCTATTGATCATCAAACAATCTTCCAAAATAAAGAACAATCTACTGATTTCAGCTTTCGTAACGGTTTAAATTTCGAATTTTGATACACCTTTTTTCCCTGTCCTGCATCTTCACGCATGCAACATTCAAACGTTAGCTTCGTTAAAATGGCAGCCCAGTACTTAAAGAATCACGACTTCATCTTCACATTTTCCAGAAAACCATTTTTCACGCACTGATAAATGTCCACCCATTCTAAAAATCAATGATGTTCGTTTTTTCCCATATTGACTGATAAATCGTCGATCTGCCTCTCCTTTAAGATATCGAGCTGGTTTGTAAAACCTAAGTACCAGTGTTCAGGACATGAAATCATTCATCTGCGAAATAGTATAAAAATAACCTCCATTGCGGCCTAATAAACTGATTACCATGTTTCCCTTTTGTTGTTAATTTCACGAATTTCCTTTACTAAAAAAGAAAATAATTGTTGGACTTAATATACAAGCCCCTCTTCACTCCGGGACATTCGAAATATTGCCAGATAATCATACCCTGCGCGACACATGCTAAGACGGATTTTATATATCACTCACTCCTAGTGCCATATATAGATTTACCTTATTCCATTTTTACCAGAACAGTCCATAAATATACGATTAACAGAATCGAACGCCTTACGTAAAATCGACATATGCTACAAATATTTTTAATTTGATTGCAATAGTGTTGAACAATAGAGAGAGGTGAAGTTTATGATCAGTAGTACTATAATTGCTCGAAAACCTGCTTTGTTCCTTCAACAGTTGTTCAGTCCTTCAGCCCATCATAGTTATCCTTTTATTCTAAAATAATAATAATGCGGACGAGGCTAGTGAGGCTACTCCACGATAAGTGGCTGTGTTAGTCCTGTCCCTTGGTTGTAAATAGGAATAATGATAGACTTGGCCCACTCCAAAGGAGAAAGCACCTCGTTCAAAAACTCGTGAAGATTGAGTTAGAAGTAAAATAACAATTTGATGGGAGTTTTTTTAGCATTCGCCTATTATTTTGTCTGGACCAACACTTTCTTCCTGGTTTTAAAATGCTGGATTACCGGCAATAAACTTCATTTTCTTTGATAGAATCGTTAAACAATGTTTGCCGAATCATCATCTTTCTTCCGGGACATATAATATCCACAGTGGTTACACTTTCAGCCGAGCTGTTTAAAAACGTGTAAAAAGGGGCATACCATTCTGAATAGATATGTTAAGTTATATACAAGACCTTCGAATTCACAACCCTAATTTAAAAGACCATAATGTTTGGGCGAGTCGTTAAGAGAATTTTTCAGGTATCCATTTATATTCAGTTCAAATTCCTGTTCCTTTTAGTTTTTCCTAATTTACATAATTATCTTTTTCGCGCTGGAATGGATTAACGCCCTGGTTCGCTATCTTAGCATGAGTTTTGGTGACATCGCTGAAATCGTTTTAGTATCCTCTTTACTTCTGGCTTCTATGTTTGCAGCATATCAAACCAGTCAGTACTTTTCCGTTTCCTCCCACCAACTTTTCGGACCTTGCTTGCAGCTGCCCACTTAAGGCATGTACAAAAGAATCTACAACTTTCATGATATCATCGCAAGAGTTAAAAGCTTTCTGGATACTTTCGAGAAATTCAACCGTCTGGTTTAATGTGTAGAATTACTGGCTAAAACTACTGAAACTCCAGGTCACGTTTATGTAGGCAGTCTTATGTCATGATGGTTATACAAATGACCCGGTATAAAATTGGGCAATCAAGTTAAAAAGTTTTATATCAGAAAAGGGTTTTTGGAATCGTGTGGTTGTCTTCAGAATAGGTAGCAGCAGGTTTTATGTCTGAATTGAAAGACGACTCAGTGTTAATTAAACAAAATTGGCACTCGGACATGGAAAGTAAAAGATAAATACTGCTGTTTTTTTCGTTAAGTGTCTTTTCAAGCTGAAAATATCTTCAATGCACTGACAAATGGCTCGACTAATTAGCAAGATTTTCGACGAAGAACCTCGCTTTCAAGGCAAGACAAAAATGGTTTCAACCGAGACGTCCTCACAGTTCCCATGACCCTATGGGTGGTCATAGACTGATGAAATGCAATGTCCTGATTGCATTGTCAATCAAGTCCATACGGGAAAACGGGTGTTCTCAATCTAGAAGCTTTCCGAAGCAAATATTTTTTTCTATCCTTATCGTCCGACTGATGATATTGTGGATCAAATCGGTTGCAAATTTTATGCCTGAAGCACTGAAAAAGACAATTACACTAATTCCAATTAGCTTAACATTTGTGACTAAACTGAAAAGTAACATTTATATTATTAAACTCCAGCATTTTGTGAAACACATAAAGAAACATTTATAATTACGCGTATCTCCAGCAAGATTATTTTTTGAAAATTTCACATACATGTCCAATGGATGGTCTAATATAGCATTCTAGAATGTTCTTTCATTATTTTAGTTGTTGCTTATTGGTTTTCTTATTGTTCATTCCTTGGTATTAACTTTGTGTTCATTTTGAAACTGAGTTTACGTCACACGCTTTAAAGTCGTATCCGTTCATAAGAAGTCTCGATTTTTGTTTTTGGTTTTCGTTACAGTTAAACCATCAGTGATTTTTCTTGGATTTATTTGTATTACAAAAGAAAAGCCGTGTAGAACCCCCCTTGTCAATAGCCAACTTGTGCCATGACAAGAAATTGGTCAAGCGTCAAAGCGTCTCTCTCGCGCATCCTGTCACACACACACACACAACACACACACACACACACACACACACCTGCTATTTTTTTTATTTTTTTTATTTTTTTTATATTGGACATTCTCCTGATACGCTGTCTGTCTTCTCATCTTGCGTACGCCTCTTTTTGGTGGGTTCGTCTCTGAAAATCAGCAGTTAAAAAAGCCAGATGAGATGCATTATACCCAAAATAAAGAGAAAGAGTTATTAAGGAATAGATAGAATAAATATAGTTTTTTGGAAGACATGAAAAAGAGTTTCAGATGTATGAACCACCCGAAGAGCAACAGAGAAAAAAACATAACAAACAACCAATGAAAATAGCCAACTTTCGTAATTAACTAGTATAAAACTAAAGACGAACGATTGAGAGAAAGAATGAAATTGCTGACAGAGAGAAGATCATTTTTTGGTTTTTTTGTTTTGCTTATTGTTTCAGATTCATATTTGTTTCCTACATTTCGGCTAAAGCTTCTTATTTAATTTGGCGAGGGGTCTTGTTTCTACTCCTAACAATTTTCGTAATATTGTACTTTGCATCATGTCTGACTTGACATTGTTTTGAGAGAAAAAAGTGTTTGAAGTTTTTATGTTTAGGTTTAGCACTCCTGCAACTACAGACAGCGATGGGGTTGCTTTGCAATTCGGTGCAGCATTACATTGTCCCGGACAATGGTACAGTTTTAAACGACCCCTTTTTTTCCCTAGGCGTCTTGCAATAGGCTTTGTAACTTTCCCAAAAGTCACTCCTTTATATACAAGGAGAAGCAAAAAAAAGAGCAGACAAAAACAAAGGTATACATGCTTGGCTATATAAACAATAAATTGGTATGCGAAAAACAACAATCCTACTTTTCATATCATCAAATTCCCTGTAAAAAGTGAAACGTTGTGTTTTTTAAAAAATTGCTTCCGAGCACGAGTCACATGAACTAATTCCTTGTGGATTCTTTATTATTCCTACAAGGATGACACTTCAACTTGTAGCCAGAACTACAAACTTTATCTTGGAACAACATCAGCTCTTTTAACCAACTCCCCAATACACCTTCATTATCATTTTCCATTCCTCATCTACTCCAAAATTCACCCAGGAAGAAACTTTACTTACAACCCCCCCCCACCCCTTAAAGGTAAGCCTCATTCCGACTTTCAGAAATATCTACCCTAAAAAGGGACCCTCAGTGAAGATAACCTGAGAGAGGATACAATAGCACTAGACCATTTTACGCATAACACTTTTGCTCTGGAATGGACTCCAATAGAAGCCTTGTTGATGATCAAGATAGTATTGAATATTCTGTTTGAATGCCCTTCATTTACGATATGAACATGTTTTAGGTTGCATGCCAGCATTATTACTATAACTTTTAATTTAGAACCGTCATAAAATTTGGTAGACTAACCCTTTAAAACTACCATCTCTGCCGTGACCTCGTCTGTTTTTTCTGTCTTTGCTGTCGTGTCCTGTCTTCACCTTCTGCTCTTTCTATCCTTTACGGCGAGTTTGAGGTGTTGGGGTAAGGTTTTTCTTTTTCCTCATATTGCTTGGGTGAAATAAAAAAAAAAAAAAAAAAAAAAATCATTTTTTTCCTCTTTTTGTGTGTGAATAGTTCTCATTGCTTTTCTCCATATAAAACAAACCCAGTATTCGAGATATAAGAAATTATTAATGAAATAATAAAATAATAATAATATTAAGAATAATAATAATAATGAATAATAATGTATGGAATTTAGATAGCCTGAGAATCTTTATAGCAACAAATCTAAGCGCTTTTTTTATAAAAAAACCTATGCGTGTGTAATGCTTTTTTTAAATTTTGTCATCTGTTCCCAACAGGCACACATTGGGCCTACTCTTTTCGTCGAACAGCGGAACAGGTTTTAACGAGTGCGCAAATGTCTGCATGCGTTCGCACACGGGGCATCGGTTTAGAGTCTCTCCGAAGGACTTTATAAACAATGATAAAAAGGTGAATAAAAATGGTTTGAAACCAACTTCCTCCACTAGTACTGGAGAACAAAACACAAGAGCTGCCGCTCCCCAACACTACCGACGATGAGGATGAAGGAAAGAAACGAGCGCGTTAGATCCCCCACAAAGGAGAAAAGCGGGAAGTGGGAGGGCGGCGTGTGAAAAAACCCAGGCAGTACAGATGGTCAGCACAGTGTCCCCCCGAGGACTGCCGCGCTCACCCGTACACAGGAAAGCTGAGCAACAGACTAAGGCGAGTCGCATATCGACGTGAGAACTTTGGGTTTAGGTTTGTTGTTGTTGTTGCGTTGTGTGGTGTGGGTGTTGGTGTGCTGTGTTGTGGTTGTTGTTGATGAGGATATGAATGAGGATGATGATGATCGAATAGGTGTGTGGGTGTTGAAGGTGGTGTGAGTGGTGGTAATCGTTGTTTTCCTCGTCAGCCTATCATCATCATCATCAGCAACATCAATAATCCATCATCACTTTCTGCTCTATCATCATCATCAGCATCATCATCACAGCATCGCATCTTCACATCATCATCATCATCATCATCTCCTGTCTTCGTCTTCGTCTTCTCTTCCGCGTCTTCTTCCGTGTTTGTATGTTGTGTGTGTGCGCCGCGCGTGTGTGTGCATGCGTGCGTGCGTGCGTGCTGTTGTGTGTGCGTGCGTGTGTATTGAGTGTGTGTTTGTGTGTGGTTCGCATTCTTTGCCATATCCATCTCTTGGGTTTCTTAACTTCGTGTGATCAGGGGGTGGTGTTTGTGGGGAATGTGTGTTCCTGTCTTACACATACAGCAATCGGGCAGGAAAAAGAAAGTGACCGTTAAGAGTTGTCTTTGACGTGGACTTTAACAGCACACATAATTATTTTCTTTGGTTTTTCTTCTTCTTTACGGTACACTTATTGGTAAAGTTGTAATAATGTAGTTAATTCTGTATAATCATTAAGAAATGCGGTCTTATATAGATGCTTGATGATAAAAGCAAATCCATAACTTAAGGCATTTGACCATATGAATTAAAAGATTTTGACTCGACGTGACTTGAAACACTCGCACACACACAACACTATTCACTCCCACCCTACCACAACCCACCCCCAATTACACAAACACGCGCGCACGCACCACACTACCCCTACCAAACCCCCCCTCCTCCCCTCCACACACACTCACCGCCTTCCCACCCCACCCCTCCGTCAATCACACCACACACCACTCCCCCAGTACCCCCCCCCCCCCCCCCTACCCCCGATCCAACCCTCCACCATCTCCCTTCCCCCAACATACTCAAACCCTCCCCTAACCCCTACACACACACTACACTCACACAGACACACATACACACACAAAAACCAAAACACAGACACCACACCACACACACAGAACACACACACAATCACACACACAAACACAACACACACAAACACATACAAAACACAACAACGAGACACAAAAACCACACAACACACACACACACCAAACATATACCTAAAACACACACACACAACACACGCCTCACACACACTAATCCACACACACACACACACACACACACAAAATAAAGACAAACATTCACACACACAAACACACACAAACACACACAAACAACACACACACACAAATCACACACACCACACACACACACTAGACCTACACCAACCTTAGACACAGGCAAGGCAAGCTCAACACCACGAAATTCCCCAGCACCACACGTGAACGTAACTTGCTCCATGGAGAACCAGTGACTGTGCCGTCAGATACAACGTGGATGAGAGCCGCGCGGCCCAGCGCCATGTAGGCCACAGAGGGGCCCCACGGGCTCCATGAACATGAGAAATTGCAGGAGACGATCCCCGCCCAGCCAAACCGCTTGTAAAGTTGAGCCCAGCAGTAGGTAAACTGAAAGCACCTCCAACAGTTTGCCCACCCCAGCATCAATGTACCACTTCACCCTGAAAAAACCCAAGAAAGAGATGTGAGCGTAGGTCAGGGTTTTAGGGTTAATCCCTGCGCGCGGTATGGGGGTGGTGTGTGTGAGCGTTTGTTGTGGGGTGTTGTGGTGTGGGTTGTTTATATGTATTGTTCTCTTTCAAAAAGGCTTATTATAGTCGAGGATAATGGAATACCACGTATGCTTTTGTTGTATCATCCATCCCCGTAGATGCATTTTGATTGCTGCCAGCGGTCCCACCGCCACACTAGGCCTAACTCTTACATGAAAAAGCGAACAAATGAACAGTGTGCGCGAGATTGCTACGGGCGTTCGCCACACGGAAACCGCTTTTAGGCTCTCCAAGACTTTTGGGAGAGGGAGGCTGCACTTGAATCGGAATCGAATCCGGTCAGCTTATTTCGAGAGTCGAGGGTGTGTTTGTTGTGTGTGTGGTGTTGGGGGTGCTCTCCCCCCCCATTTGCGCGACGTCGCGCGTACTGTTCGGTTGCGTTTCTAGCAGGATCCCAACTCACATTGAAGATAACTCCTCGCGAAACTGTGTCATTGTCATTTGATTTGTTTGCCGGGCGTTTGTGATTAAATAGCGCCCTTACTGCTGGGTTGCTTGCTGAGTGTGGTTTCAGAGGGGCACCTTCTATGCTAGCGTTGGAATGGCGATCCCATATAGCGTAGGTAGTAGGTTGTTGTGCCTTGGGAGCCTTTGCGTTGCGCGTGAGGTGCTGAAGAGTGAGAAGAGTAGAGAGAGAGAAATATGCTGTGGAATGCAGGTAATGTATTCAGCATCATCCAATTTGCTGTGCCCGTTCCCTGTATTAAATGCCTTTCACTTTTCATGTCTATAATTTCTCTTCATTTTTGGAGCAAGTGTTGGTAGTATTTTTCACACGCCACAATCGCAAAGTTGTGTGTGGTTAATTTCATGTACCCCTTGGGGGGGGGGGGGGGTTCTTGAAATAAAATCTAGAATCTGAATCTTGTTCAGCTAACACGTTTTGGCTTGGGGTTTCAACAGTGTTTTCCTTCTGTTTCTCTCATAATATGAACTCTTTATAATCATACCGCACATATGAAGGCACACAGAAATTGAGCCACATTTGTGAAAGACTAACCGAATCTAAACTCAATGATGTTGCACAAGTTGGTAGGTTTATTTTTTTTAATTCACAAATACTGTAACCCCTCAGTCTTTGTCGTCTGCTTAGCTTCCAACGGTACTATGCATCGCGGTCAACATTTTGGAACACAAGCAAGCAAAGAGGGACGGGATAGCCTAGTGGTATAGAAGAACTTTGTGCTGCGCATCCTGACGACCCGTTCGATTCCCGTTCAAGGGGAGATTTTCTCCTGGAGTTAACATCAGTGCAACTCCACACTCCCCAAAAGCCTTGCGAAGAGACGATAAACCAGGCCCCTGTGCGAACGCATGCAGAACATCGTGCGCACACGTTAATGCCTGTCCGCTTTTTGTAAGATAAGGGCCCATAGTGCCGGTGGAACAGATTGACAGACTTTACAAAACCGCATACACACGGGGACTTGATGTAAAAAAAAAAAAAAGCACATAGCCTAGTTCTTTGTTCCATTATCCTCGATAATAACATAAGAATAAAATAGCATTAAAAAAAAAGTAAATCCTCATTTTCATGATTATTTCCAATCTGTCTTAGGACTGCCCTGGTATTGCTCTATGACGATCAATCCCCAAAATAAGTACATTAGTCATTTGTTCTTCATATTTAACATTATGTGTGAAAATCAACCAAAACAATTCCCCCTAGCACACGTACAAGAATAACTGTATACCTGCAAGCTAATAGCGACATGTCCCTAGGAATAGGTTAGAGAAGATAGCTTTGGGGGAGTGGATGTTGCGACTTGGGCGGGGTGGGATGGGGTTAACGCCGCGTGACCTATGAGGAGCACTCTACTGAACAGAAGGTAAAAAAAAGCTTCGCCAGCTCGGGCTCCTGGATGTCTTTGTTTCTGACTCTTGTCTGGATCCGTTTTTTTCTCTGTCAGTTTGTCTCGGCTCTGGTTTTCTTTGGTCTCTCGAGGTCTCTTGTCTGTCCTATCTGGGGGACGGGATGATATTTAGAACATTGCTCTCCCAATCTGACGCACCCGGTTCCATTCCCGTTCAGGGGATATTTTATCAGGCCGCCTCCCAACTCTCCCCCCCAAAAGACCCTTCGTATGAGACTATAAGACCGAGGCCCCGTGTGCGAACGCTACGCAGAACATCTTGCGCACTAACGTTAAAACCCTTCCTCTTTTCCGTAAGTAGGCCATTGTTGCAGGTGGGAACGATGACAAAATTTCTAAACGCATACACAACTCTGCCATTATCCTCGATATAATAGAATAAATAAAAAATATATATCCTGTGCTGGCTGTCTGGCTTTATGTCTCATCTCCGATGTCTCTTCTGGCGGCGGCTCTCTTCCTACTTTCTTTCTCCGCTTTGCCATCATCGGTGATTATCCTTTTGTAATATATTTGTGGATCGTTTGGCTTTGGGTTTGGAAAAAAAAAAATAGGTGTTTGCGTAGAATATGGTTCTGGCATTTTGGACGATGTGGAATTTTTGGTGAATTATTTCATTGTTTCTTGAGTACAAACAAACGTAATATGCAGATCGTTTCCTAGTTTTGGACCCTGAGGTCGGGTATGTAGAAAAGCTTGATTGCTTATGTCATAACCATATTAAATAAGATAAAGTGAAATAAATTAAAGTAAAATAATATACATGTGAAATAAAATCAAATGATATAAAATAAAAAGAAATGCAAAATCAAAAAATAAAACAAAACCGTTTTATTATCAAAACTATCCCACCTTCACTAACCCTGTCCTGGCCTATCCCCTGCGAAAGTAATGATGTCCTGTGTGTGTGTGTGGTGGTGCGTTTGAGAAAATCCAGTTGACATGCAAGTTTATTCAAAGGGGGGTGGATAGTATGGAAAGAGAGGGGGGGATTTTTTGGAAGGGGGTGCAGATTTTTAAGGAGGAGGGGTTAAGGTGTGGGGGGGATTTTTTTTTTAGAGATTCGGTCTGCACGAACCATGTTTAATACGTTTGAACAGATAATATAAATATAGTGATATATATATAATTTGCAATTTTATTATTAGTTATGTATTATTATTATCATTAGCAAAACAAAACAAATAAAAAGCAAAACAAAATAAATAAAAAAACAATCTCCAAGACACACCTGTTCCAGTTAATCTCCATGTGCGATGCAGGCAGATGATGAGAAGGAGTTTGAAGACCGCGCCACAAGACCAGCAGCACTGTCGGGCCGAATCTCTGGGACATTCATGACTCACTGCTACTCAGCACCACAAGATATTAGTTGGGGAAAACCAAGGATCGTGCACGTTAATTGCGCTCTCGCACTCAATTAGAGACAACCTGACACACAGGCGCCCGATAGCTCAGCGAACGACACACATAACCCATGCTGCTAACGCACGCACGGACAGTACCAGAACAGACAAACACACACAACGTGTTCTTCAAGCGCGCACACACAGAAGTGATAAATGCACGGCGGACAGACAGACAAACACACATAGATAGAAACACACCCACACGCGCGCTGGCGCACGCACACGCACCCCCCTCCCACACAATACTTACATACTTAATAAACGTGCATGCATGCTGCATACGCACACCCTCAAATCCTCTCCTCTCTTTCTCTTCTCCCGCGCTCTCTCTCCCTCCTCGCTCTCCTCTCTCTTTCACATTCACACACTGACATCACACATACCTCTCTCGCTCGCTCTCTCACTCACTCGGTCTCTCTACATCTCTCTCTGTCACATACACACACTAACCACATGCACACACACACACACACTCTCTCTCTCGTCCCCTTCTTCAACACACACCACACACTCACTCACCTCACATCACCACACACAAACATACAAACACTTACAATTTCACAAACGTGTGGAATAAAACGTGTAAATGATATTTGAACACGCGTTAACATCACACTTAAACATAAAAACAATAACACACACCACTAGCTACCTACCGACACATTTCGAGATCAGACACCAGCCCATAGAAAACACAACCACACCCCGCAACCCTCAATGCTCATGTTTTAAACACAGGCCCTAAATTGAAGCTAAACCGAATGTTGTCGCGCGAAACCCAACGACACGGAGCCTACCACAAACAAAAACCCATCCCAATGACAAAAAGCGCATGTGCATTCCCCCTTGAAGGTTGCACCCCCAGGCAAAATTCTGTACAAAAAACCACTCTGATAGAAAACAAATACAGGAGCAGAAAGGAAAAAGAAAAAAATTGGAGGTGCTGCTTTGTGGCGATCTTCCACTCTCTCTGTCTCTATCTTCTGTCTGGCTGGTCCTGTCTTGTCTGGCTGTCGCTGTCGTCTGCTGTCGGCGGCTGTCTGGCGTCTGTCTGTCTGTCTGTCTTCTTCTGTCCTGTCGTCTGTACAGTCCGTCTGTCTGTCTGTCCTGGCGGTCTCTCTCTCTCTCCATCCTCTCATCTAATCCTCATCTCTCTCTCTCTCTCCTCTCTCTGCTCTCTCCCTCTCTCCTCCTGGAGAGAGTAAGTTTGAATTTCACGCAGAGAAAACAATTGCAATAAAAATAGAAACAGAGACAAACGAATATATTAAGGTGGAACGTATGCTAAAAAGGTTGATTTTTTTATTAGTAAGTAAACTAATTCGCTAGCTAGTTAGTTCGTTGAATTAGTTATTACTTAGAATTTAATGGCTAGGTATTAATACCGTTTGCTTGTAAGTTGTTTATGTATTTGCTTTGCATGTTATTTTATATCAAAACTGTTGAATTCGTAAAGAGGGCGGGTATGTTATTTTGCATGACATTTCCACGGGGCTGTGTTATACTAATTTGAATCCTTGTCTATCAATCATCTGAGAGATTATCATGATGTTGTACGCCAGTTTTCTATTCAAAGAAATATACGAACACAGAGTTAGATATTGGGGACCACCAACCGGATAGAACGATTCTGAAAACGCAGTAAAGTCGAAACATTCTGTGACGATTTTTTCCTAGTGGGGTTCAGCACAGTTTCAACCGTATAGGAAGTGCAGGCAATTTCTCATGCTTGGGGACCATTTATCTACCTCTGCCCGTCTCTCTGTGTGCTGTGTCCTGTGCTGTCCGTGTCTCTCTGTCTTGTCTCTGTCTGTTTTCTGCGATCTTCTGTCTACTATCTATCTTATCGATCGATCTATCGGACTATCTATCTATCTATCATCTATCGATCGGCTATCTTCTATCGATCTATCTATCTAGCGATCGAATCTATCTTATTACTATCTATCGGCGGTCTGTCTCTCTCCGCTCTCCCCCCCCCCCTCGCTCTTCTTTTGCCGTTCTTTATTTCTTAATACAAAATTATAGGGATAGACGTTTTGAGAGAAATGTGATGGCCTTTGGGGGTATAAAAAATTAAAATGAATCAGTTTTCTCTTGGATATGTTACACGTAACTTCAGAGACAAGTTTTTAAAAGAAATTTTTAACAAATGAATCAGCGTACCAGTTCCAAGCTGCTCAAAACAACAAAGAAATAAGAATTACCACAGTTTCTCTCTTCCTTCTCTCTCTCTTATAATATAATATAATAATAATAAATAATAATAATAATAATAATAATTATAATAAATGGAACAAATTCCAGTCGCTACTATCTTGCAAAGACAATCATAGCAGAATGCATTCAACCTAATCGTACACAGTCTGCAATCATTTGAAATTAATCAATAGTTTAAACACTTCAAATAGATAAAAACAGAGTGCAGATGCAGACAAAATCTATGAAATAAAATGTCGATAGTCAAATTTCTTCAAAAGGCTCACACACAACAGCACACAGGCGTATAACTTTAGCAGGTGATAGGACTTCGTTATGAAGGGGGAGACTCTATATGAAAGAGAGGGGGGGGGCATCTTATTTTGAAATAATATGTCTTGAGGCTGGTTGTAAAAGTTCATACTAGGTTTCTCTGGCGAAGTAGAGAGAGCTTATCCAGGTCGAGGACCCGAAAT
This sequence comes from Rapana venosa, assembly GCA_028751875.1. NCBI lineage: Eukaryota > Metazoa > Mollusca > Gastropoda > Neogastropoda > Muricidae > Rapana > Rapana venosa. The sequence continues at coordinate 50,676,860 of CM054147.1, forward strand.
AAGAAAGAGCGCGGCCAACATGATTTGTTTGCAGATTCCAGTAGCACAGAGCTCAGTAAGCGTGAAACTAAAGAGTGTACATTTAATACATCACAGAGTAGAGGGCAGTTTTTTGTGAGACATTTGTAACAGAGAGGTACTGATCTTAGAATTTCTCTCTGTGGCACAGGCAGCCAGGGATGAGTATCGCAAAGAGGGTAATGAGCTCAGATTTGTTCTTCAGAAACTAGTTCGAGCGGCGGAGTTTTGTATAGTTGAAGGGAGTGATAATAAGCTGGCCAACCAGACAAAAGAGAATTCAATTGTCCCAGACTTGAAAGAATGAGAAAGTGACAATTTGCTGTTGCATCGTGGACAGTACTATTCGAATTGCACTAATACGCCGTAATTGATATTTTTTAGTAGCAAGACTGAACAGTCGTGAGTGATGAAATTTTTTGTCATAGAAACTTGGGCACATGGTTTTTCGTATAGCTAGAATGATTCACGAGAACTTGTTTCTAAGGATGAGACAGCATTCCTGTCATTTATCTTTACATCACAGACTTTCGGTGGTCTTTGTGCTCGTTAGGGGGAAATGCTCATTGAGTGTAACCCACTCTTCCCGTGGATTGGGGGCGTGGGGGGGGGGTGCTATCTCAGTAATAAACAGCAGTCCCACCTAGCTAAATTTACGCTGGCTTAACCATCCCCCGGTCTATCCCGCTCTTCTGGCTTCTGTGTTCCTTTCTTCCTCTGTCTTCTTCTTGTCTGTTTCTCTACCTTCCCTTGGGCCATTCTTTGCCTTTTCCCCCACAACAATGCTACCAGATAATTTTCTCCCACGCCGACTCGAATTCCTGGGCCTGACTTGCCAGGCGCTTAAACAATACGGCACACAAACGAGTGTCGCCATATGACAGACATCAATGGTGTTTGTCTGAGCGTTCGACAAGTTTCATGTCAGATGAGCTTTTATTCCTCAACACAATACGTTCTCGGCGGAACGCTTGTACTTACTGAGTAGATTATCGTAGCTGCTCACTAACAGAGAGAAAGAGAAAGGCGCAACCCAGAAGACGGACAGACAGACGGACAGATAGATGACGATTGGCCTCATTGCCTCACAAGTCACGAAATTGGCAGGTTATTTTCGGAGGGTATATCCTATGGGAAAGGTCATTTTCCTTTTCGTTGACAGACCCCACATACCTTCATCAAAGTGTATTATACTTATCGTTTTGGCCTCGGCGGTGGTGGTTCGGGGGTTGTTTGTGTTTGTATGTGGTTGGTGTATGGGGTGGGGTGTGGTGTAGTGTTGGTGTGGTGTGTGTGTTGGTGTGGGTGTAGTGTATGTGTGGTGGGGGTGTGGTTGTTGTGTTGTGTGGTGTAGTGGTATGTGTGTGGTGTGGTAGGAGTGGAGGGGGGTGTGTTGTTGTGTGGTGATGGGTGTGGTGTGGTTGTGTATGTGTGGTGGGTGTGTGTAGTGAGTTAATGTGTGTATTTGTGTGAGGGTAGTGTGTGTGTGTAGGTGTTAGAGTAATAAGTGTAGTAATGATGTGGTGCGTGTGGTGTAGTGTGGTGCGGGTGGTGTTAGGGTGATTGAGTGTGGTTAGTGAGATGGTGTTGGTGTGGTGGTGGGAGTGAGGTGGTGTATGTAATTGCGTGAGTGTAGTTTGTGTGATGGGTGGTGTAGGTGATGGGTGGAGTGTATGTGGTGTGGTGTGGTGTGATGTGATTGGTTGTGTGGTGGGGAGTGGTGTGGTGTGGTAGTGGTGTGTGTGTGTACTGGGGGTGGGTGTTGGTGTAGTGTGGGGGTGTAGTGTGGGGTGTTTGGTGATGGAGTGGAGGGGGTGGGGGTATTAGTTATGTGGGGTGGGGTAGTGTGGTAGATGGGTGGTTGGGTGTAGAGGGGGGGGGGTGGTAAGTGGGTGGTGTAGTGGAGGGGGTGGGGGTAGTGTGTGGGTTGGGTGTGTGGTGTGGGTGGTGGGGGGTGAGGGGGGGGTGAGTCTTGGTATGGGGTAATTAGTATGGGATCATGGGTGGGGGGGGGCTGGGGGGTGGTTATGGGATAGGGGGGTGGGTGAATGGGGTATGTTGGTGTTTGGTTGTGGGGGGTTGGGGGTTAGTCTTGTTTGGGCTTACTTTAATATCTTTTATCTTTTTTTTATTTTAGTTTTACTCAGTTTTTCTTTCTTTTTCTTTTCTTTCTTGGCTTCTTTTTTATTTTTTCTTTCCTTGTTTTCTTTTTACTTATTTCGCACGGGGAAAGCAACCCGAATTTCACGCAGAAAATCTGCCGTGACTTATGTGTATACATGCAACAGCAACAGCAGAGACCAACACAGCAACAGCTACATCGACAAAACTAAATTGCCAAGATAGAACAAAGTAAGTAAGCCAAACAATAGTTTCTGCTAAAGAAAAACTAACGAACACAACTAAATATACTACAATAACATCACAAAAGAAATTCGAGATATGTATATCATAACTGGTCCTCCATTAAAGTGTTCACCCCCCCAATAATCAACTCTGTCCAAGTGACACAATCCAACCTGGTCTTTATGTAAACATCATGGCCTGAATTGTGTCCTCTTGTTTATTGAACCTTGGCAGCATTTCCCACTAGTTATTAATAGAAAAAAAATACAAACCTGTAGAAATAAGCAGAACAAAACTACTACTTTACTGCAAAGTACAGCAGAACACACACACTTACTTGCACTTGAAACACACACGAACTCAACACACAGAAACACACACATACATACACACACACACACAACACACACTCATACACACACACACACACACACACAAACACACACACACGTTCTCTCTCAACAGCACACACACACTCATTCACATACTTACACACACATTCTCCTCCGTTTACAATCAAACACACCACACATAAACCACCACACCACAGCAGTCAACCACACTACACTCAGCACACACACACACACATCCCTCATCTCTCACAACTCACAAAAGCACATTCTCTCGCTCTCATCTCACCCACACACATTCTCTCTCACTCTCAAACACACACACCACACACACACGATGAATTAAAAACCACACACACTCACTCGACTCATTCTCTCACTCTCTCTCTCTCTCTCTCTCTCTCTCTACTCAATCTGTCTCAACACTCACACACACACTCACACACACAAAACAAGTCACACAACACACCATTCTCCTCTCACACACACAATCCACAGTCTCTCGTCTCTCGCTCTGCACACACACACATTCTTCTCTCCTCACAAACACTCACCCACACACCACACACACACACACCACACACACACACACTCACTCATTCTCTCTCACGCTCATCGCATCTCTCATCTCTCTCTCTCTCTCTGTCACTCACAAACACACCACAACACATAACTAGTTTACTCAACACACACACACACACAGTCTCTCACTTCCTCCTCTCTCCGCTCCTCTCTCGCTCTCGCAGCGCTCCTTCGATGTTTAAAAGGAAATCTTCCGGGTCTTCTCCATAGTGTACAGTATTGACGAATAGGATTGGAACATTTAAGAAACGTTTATACAATGTATGTATGTTTTTGCCATGTTTGGATTAACATAAGTCCCCATATTTCATGATGCATAGTGTAATAAAGGTTCTATTGATCATCAAACAATCTTCCAAAATAAAGAACAATCTACTGATTTCAGCTTTCGTAACGGTTTAAATTTCGAATTTTGATACACCTTTTTTCCCTGTCCTGCATCTTCACGCATGCAACATTCAAACGTTAGCTTCGTTAAAATGGCAGCCCAGTACTTAAAGAATCACGACTTCATCTTCACATTTTCCAGAAAACCATTTTTCACGCACTGATAAATGTCCACCCATTCTAAAAATCAATGATGTTCGTTTTTTCCCATATTGACTGATAAATCGTCGATCTGCCTCTCCTTTAAGATATCGAGCTGGTTTGTAAAACCTAAGTACCAGTGTTCAGGACATGAAATCATTCATCTGCGAAATAGTATAAAAATAACCTCCATTGCGGCCTAATAAACTGATTACCATGTTTCCCTTTTGTTGTTAATTTCACGAATTTCCTTTACTAAAAAAGAAAATAATTGTTGGACTTAATATACAAGCCCCTCTTCACTCCGGGACATTCGAAATATTGCCAGATAATCATACCCTGCGCGACACATGCTAAGACGGATTTTATATATCACTCACTCCTAGTGCCATATATAGATTTACCTTATTCCATTTTTACCAGAACAGTCCATAAATATACGATTAACAGAATCGAACGCCTTACGTAAAATCGACATATGCTACAAATATTTTTAATTTGATTGCAATAGTGTTGAACAATAGAGAGAGGTGAAGTTTATGATCAGTAGTACTATAATTGCTCGAAAACCTGCTTTGTTCCTTCAACAGTTGTTCAGTCCTTCAGCCCATCATAGTTATCCTTTTATTCTAAAATAATAATAATGCGGACGAGGCTAGTGAGGCTACTCCACGATAAGTGGCTGTGTTAGTCCTGTCCCTTGGTTGTAAATAGGAATAATGATAGACTTGGCCCACTCCAAAGGAGAAAGCACCTCGTTCAAAAACTCGTGAAGATTGAGTTAGAAGTAAAATAACAATTTGATGGGAGTTTTTTTAGCATTCGCCTATTATTTTGTCTGGACCAACACTTTCTTCCTGGTTTTAAAATGCTGGATTACCGGCAATAAACTTCATTTTCTTTGATAGAATCGTTAAACAATGTTTGCCGAATCATCATCTTTCTTCCGGGACATATAATATCCACAGTGGTTACACTTTCAGCCGAGCTGTTTAAAAACGTGTAAAAAGGGGCATACCATTCTGAATAGATATGTTAAGTTATATACAAGACCTTCGAATTCACAACCCTAATTTAAAAGACCATAATGTTTGGGCGAGTCGTTAAGAGAATTTTTCAGGTATCCATTTATATTCAGTTCAAATTCCTGTTCCTTTTAGTTTTTCCTAATTTACATAATTATCTTTTTCGCGCTGGAATGGATTAACGCCCTGGTTCGCTATCTTAGCATGAGTTTTGGTGACATCGCTGAAATCGTTTTAGTATCCTCTTTACTTCTGGCTTCTATGTTTGCAGCATATCAAACCAGTCAGTACTTTTCCGTTTCCTCCCACCAACTTTTCGGACCTTGCTTGCAGCTGCCCACTTAAGGCATGTACAAAAGAATCTACAACTTTCATGATATCATCGCAAGAGTTAAAAGCTTTCTGGATACTTTCGAGAAATTCAACCGTCTGGTTTAATGTGTAGAATTACTGGCTAAAACTACTGAAACTCCAGGTCACGTTTATGTAGGCAGTCTTATGTCATGATGGTTATACAAATGACCCGGTATAAAATTGGGCAATCAAGTTAAAAAGTTTTATATCAGAAAAGGGTTTTTGGAATCGTGTGGTTGTCTTCAGAATAGGTAGCAGCAGGTTTTATGTCTGAATTGAAAGACGACTCAGTGTTAATTAAACAAAATTGGCACTCGGACATGGAAAGTAAAAGATAAATACTGCTGTTTTTTTCGTTAAGTGTCTTTTCAAGCTGAAAATATCTTCAATGCACTGACAAATGGCTCGACTAATTAGCAAGATTTTCGACGAAGAACCTCGCTTTCAAGGCAAGACAAAAATGGTTTCAACCGAGACGTCCTCACAGTTCCCATGACCCTATGGGTGGTCATAGACTGATGAAATGCAATGTCCTGATTGCATTGTCAATCAAGTCCATACGGGAAAACGGGTGTTCTCAATCTAGAAGCTTTCCGAAGCAAATATTTTTTTCTATCCTTATCGTCCGACTGATGATATTGTGGATCAAATCGGTTGCAAATTTTATGCCTGAAGCACTGAAAAAGACAATTACACTAATTCCAATTAGCTTAACATTTGTGACTAAACTGAAAAGTAACATTTATATTATTAAACTCCAGCATTTTGTGAAACACATAAAGAAACATTTATAATTACGCGTATCTCCAGCAAGATTATTTTTTGAAAATTTCACATACATGTCCAATGGATGGTCTAATATAGCATTCTAGAATGTTCTTTCATTATTTTAGTTGTTGCTTATTGGTTTTCTTATTGTTCATTCCTTGGTATTAACTTTGTGTTCATTTTGAAACTGAGTTTACGTCACACGCTTTAAAGTCGTATCCGTTCATAAGAAGTCTCGATTTTTGTTTTTGGTTTTCGTTACAGTTAAACCATCAGTGATTTTTCTTGGATTTATTTGTATTACAAAAGAAAAGCCGTGTAGAACCCCCCTTGTCAATAGCCAACTTGTGCCATGACAAGAAATTGGTCAAGCGTCAAAGCGTCTCTCTCGCGCATCCTGTCACACACACACACACAACACACACACACACACACACACACACCTGCTATTTTTTTTATTTTTTTTATTTTTTTTATATTGGACATTCTCCTGATACGCTGTCTGTCTTCTCATCTTGCGTACGCCTCTTTTTGGTGGGTTCGTCTCTGAAAATCAGCAGTTAAAAAAGCCAGATGAGATGCATTATACCCAAAATAAAGAGAAAGAGTTATTAAGGAATAGATAGAATAAATATAGTTTTTTGGAAGACATGAAAAAGAGTTTCAGATGTATGAACCACCCGAAGAGCAACAGAGAAAAAAACATAACAAACAACCAATGAAAATAGCCAACTTTCGTAATTAACTAGTATAAAACTAAAGACGAACGATTGAGAGAAAGAATGAAATTGCTGACAGAGAGAAGATCATTTTTTGGTTTTTTTGTTTTGCTTATTGTTTCAGATTCATATTTGTTTCCTACATTTCGGCTAAAGCTTCTTATTTAATTTGGCGAGGGGTCTTGTTTCTACTCCTAACAATTTTCGTAATATTGTACTTTGCATCATGTCTGACTTGACATTGTTTTGAGAGAAAAAAGTGTTTGAAGTTTTTATGTTTAGGTTTAGCACTCCTGCAACTACAGACAGCGATGGGGTTGCTTTGCAATTCGGTGCAGCATTACATTGTCCCGGACAATGGTACAGTTTTAAACGACCCCTTTTTTTCCCTAGGCGTCTTGCAATAGGCTTTGTAACTTTCCCAAAAGTCACTCCTTTATATACAAGGAGAAGCAAAAAAAAGAGCAGACAAAAACAAAGGTATACATGCTTGGCTATATAAACAATAAATTGGTATGCGAAAAACAACAATCCTACTTTTCATATCATCAAATTCCCTGTAAAAAGTGAAACGTTGTGTTTTTTAAAAAATTGCTTCCGAGCACGAGTCACATGAACTAATTCCTTGTGGATTCTTTATTATTCCTACAAGGATGACACTTCAACTTGTAGCCAGAACTACAAACTTTATCTTGGAACAACATCAGCTCTTTTAACCAACTCCCCAATACACCTTCATTATCATTTTCCATTCCTCATCTACTCCAAAATTCACCCAGGAAGAAACTTTACTTACAACCCCCCCCCACCCCTTAAAGGTAAGCCTCATTCCGACTTTCAGAAATATCTACCCTAAAAAGGGACCCTCAGTGAAGATAACCTGAGAGAGGATACAATAGCACTAGACCATTTTACGCATAACACTTTTGCTCTGGAATGGACTCCAATAGAAGCCTTGTTGATGATCAAGATAGTATTGAATATTCTGTTTGAATGCCCTTCATTTACGATATGAACATGTTTTAGGTTGCATGCCAGCATTATTACTATAACTTTTAATTTAGAACCGTCATAAAATTTGGTAGACTAACCCTTTAAAACTACCATCTCTGCCGTGACCTCGTCTGTTTTTTCTGTCTTTGCTGTCGTGTCCTGTCTTCACCTTCTGCTCTTTCTATCCTTTACGGCGAGTTTGAGGTGTTGGGGTAAGGTTTTTCTTTTTCCTCATATTGCTTGGGTGAAATAAAAAAAAAAAAAAAAAAAAAAATCATTTTTTTCCTCTTTTTGTGTGTGAATAGTTCTCATTGCTTTTCTCCATATAAAACAAACCCAGTATTCGAGATATAAGAAATTATTAATGAAATAATAAAATAATAATAATATTAAGAATAATAATAATAATGAATAATAATGTATGGAATTTAGATAGCCTGAGAATCTTTATAGCAACAAATCTAAGCGCTTTTTTTATAAAAAAACCTATGCGTGTGTAATGCTTTTTTTAAATTTTGTCATCTGTTCCCAACAGGCACACATTGGGCCTACTCTTTTCGTCGAACAGCGGAACAGGTTTTAACGAGTGCGCAAATGTCTGCATGCGTTCGCACACGGGGCATCGGTTTAGAGTCTCTCCGAAGGACTTTATAAACAATGATAAAAAGGTGAATAAAAATGGTTTGAAACCAACTTCCTCCACTAGTACTGGAGAACAAAACACAAGAGCTGCCGCTCCCCAACACTACCGACGATGAGGATGAAGGAAAGAAACGAGCGCGTTAGATCCCCCACAAAGGAGAAAAGCGGGAAGTGGGAGGGCGGCGTGTGAAAAAACCCAGGCAGTACAGATGGTCAGCACAGTGTCCCCCCGAGGACTGCCGCGCTCACCCGTACACAGGAAAGCTGAGCAACAGACTAAGGCGAGTCGCATATCGACGTGAGAACTTTGGGTTTAGGTTTGTTGTTGTTGTTGCGTTGTGTGGTGTGGGTGTTGGTGTGCTGTGTTGTGGTTGTTGTTGATGAGGATATGAATGAGGATGATGATGATCGAATAGGTGTGTGGGTGTTGAAGGTGGTGTGAGTGGTGGTAATCGTTGTTTTCCTCGTCAGCCTATCATCATCATCATCAGCAACATCAATAATCCATCATCACTTTCTGCTCTATCATCATCATCAGCATCATCATCACAGCATCGCATCTTCACATCATCATCATCATCATCATCTCCTGTCTTCGTCTTCGTCTTCTCTTCCGCGTCTTCTTCCGTGTTTGTATGTTGTGTGTGTGCGCCGCGCGTGTGTGTGCATGCGTGCGTGCGTGCGTGCTGTTGTGTGTGCGTGCGTGTGTATTGAGTGTGTGTTTGTGTGTGGTTCGCATTCTTTGCCATATCCATCTCTTGGGTTTCTTAACTTCGTGTGATCAGGGGGTGGTGTTTGTGGGGAATGTGTGTTCCTGTCTTACACATACAGCAATCGGGCAGGAAAAAGAAAGTGACCGTTAAGAGTTGTCTTTGACGTGGACTTTAACAGCACACATAATTATTTTCTTTGGTTTTTCTTCTTCTTTACGGTACACTTATTGGTAAAGTTGTAATAATGTAGTTAATTCTGTATAATCATTAAGAAATGCGGTCTTATATAGATGCTTGATGATAAAAGCAAATCCATAACTTAAGGCATTTGACCATATGAATTAAAAGATTTTGACTCGACGTGACTTGAAACACTCGCACACACACAACACTATTCACTCCCACCCTACCACAACCCACCCCCAATTACACAAACACGCGCGCACGCACCACACTACCCCTACCAAACCCCCCCTCCTCCCCTCCACACACACTCACCGCCTTCCCACCCCACCCCTCCGTCAATCACACCACACACCACTCCCCCAGTACCCCCCCCCCCCCCCCCTACCCCCGATCCAACCCTCCACCATCTCCCTTCCCCCAACATACTCAAACCCTCCCCTAACCCCTACACACACACTACACTCACACAGACACACATACACACACAAAAACCAAAACACAGACACCACACCACACACACAGAACACACACACAATCACACACACAAACACAACACACACAAACACATACAAAACACAACAACGAGACACAAAAACCACACAACACACACACACACCAAACATATACCTAAAACACACACACACAACACACGCCTCACACACACTAATCCACACACACACACACACACACACACAAAATAAAGACAAACATTCACACACACAAACACACACAAACACACACAAACAACACACACACACAAATCACACACACCACACACACACACTAGACCTACACCAACCTTAGACACAGGCAAGGCAAGCTCAACACCACGAAATTCCCCAGCACCACACGTGAACGTAACTTGCTCCATGGAGAACCAGTGACTGTGCCGTCAGATACAACGTGGATGAGAGCCGCGCGGCCCAGCGCCATGTAGGCCACAGAGGGGCCCCACGGGCTCCATGAACATGAGAAATTGCAGGAGACGATCCCCGCCCAGCCAAACCGCTTGTAAAGTTGAGCCCAGCAGTAGGTAAACTGAAAGCACCTCCAACAGTTTGCCCACCCCAGCATCAATGTACCACTTCACCCTGAAAAAACCCAAGAAAGAGATGTGAGCGTAGGTCAGGGTTTTAGGGTTAATCCCTGCGCGCGGTATGGGGGTGGTGTGTGTGAGCGTTTGTTGTGGGGTGTTGTGGTGTGGGTTGTTTATATGTATTGTTCTCTTTCAAAAAGGCTTATTATAGTCGAGGATAATGGAATACCACGTATGCTTTTGTTGTATCATCCATCCCCGTAGATGCATTTTGATTGCTGCCAGCGGTCCCACCGCCACACTAGGCCTAACTCTTACATGAAAAAGCGAACAAATGAACAGTGTGCGCGAGATTGCTACGGGCGTTCGCCACACGGAAACCGCTTTTAGGCTCTCCAAGACTTTTGGGAGAGGGAGGCTGCACTTGAATCGGAATCGAATCCGGTCAGCTTATTTCGAGAGTCGAGGGTGTGTTTGTTGTGTGTGTGGTGTTGGGGGTGCTCTCCCCCCCCATTTGCGCGACGTCGCGCGTACTGTTCGGTTGCGTTTCTAGCAGGATCCCAACTCACATTGAAGATAACTCCTCGCGAAACTGTGTCATTGTCATTTGATTTGTTTGCCGGGCGTTTGTGATTAAATAGCGCCCTTACTGCTGGGTTGCTTGCTGAGTGTGGTTTCAGAGGGGCACCTTCTATGCTAGCGTTGGAATGGCGATCCCATATAGCGTAGGTAGTAGGTTGTTGTGCCTTGGGAGCCTTTGCGTTGCGCGTGAGGTGCTGAAGAGTGAGAAGAGTAGAGAGAGAGAAATATGCTGTGGAATGCAGGTAATGTATTCAGCATCATCCAATTTGCTGTGCCCGTTCCCTGTATTAAATGCCTTTCACTTTTCATGTCTATAATTTCTCTTCATTTTTGGAGCAAGTGTTGGTAGTATTTTTCACACGCCACAATCGCAAAGTTGTGTGTGGTTAATTTCATGTACCCCTTGGGGGGGGGGGGGGGTTCTTGAAATAAAATCTAGAATCTGAATCTTGTTCAGCTAACACGTTTTGGCTTGGGGTTTCAACAGTGTTTTCCTTCTGTTTCTCTCATAATATGAACTCTTTATAATCATACCGCACATATGAAGGCACACAGAAATTGAGCCACATTTGTGAAAGACTAACCGAATCTAAACTCAATGATGTTGCACAAGTTGGTAGGTTTATTTTTTTTAATTCACAAATACTGTAACCCCTCAGTCTTTGTCGTCTGCTTAGCTTCCAACGGTACTATGCATCGCGGTCAACATTTTGGAACACAAGCAAGCAAAGAGGGACGGGATAGCCTAGTGGTATAGAAGAACTTTGTGCTGCGCATCCTGACGACCCGTTCGATTCCCGTTCAAGGGGAGATTTTCTCCTGGAGTTAACATCAGTGCAACTCCACACTCCCCAAAAGCCTTGCGAAGAGACGATAAACCAGGCCCCTGTGCGAACGCATGCAGAACATCGTGCGCACACGTTAATGCCTGTCCGCTTTTTGTAAGATAAGGGCCCATAGTGCCGGTGGAACAGATTGACAGACTTTACAAAACCGCATACACACGGGGACTTGATGTAAAAAAAAAAAAAAGCACATAGCCTAGTTCTTTGTTCCATTATCCTCGATAATAACATAAGAATAAAATAGCATTAAAAAAAAAGTAAATCCTCATTTTCATGATTATTTCCAATCTGTCTTAGGACTGCCCTGGTATTGCTCTATGACGATCAATCCCCAAAATAAGTACATTAGTCATTTGTTCTTCATATTTAACATTATGTGTGAAAATCAACCAAAACAATTCCCCCTAGCACACGTACAAGAATAACTGTATACCTGCAAGCTAATAGCGACATGTCCCTAGGAATAGGTTAGAGAAGATAGCTTTGGGGGAGTGGATGTTGCGACTTGGGCGGGGTGGGATGGGGTTAACGCCGCGTGACCTATGAGGAGCACTCTACTGAACAGAAGGTAAAAAAAAGCTTCGCCAGCTCGGGCTCCTGGATGTCTTTGTTTCTGACTCTTGTCTGGATCCGTTTTTTTCTCTGTCAGTTTGTCTCGGCTCTGGTTTTCTTTGGTCTCTCGAGGTCTCTTGTCTGTCCTATCTGGGGGACGGGATGATATTTAGAACATTGCTCTCCCAATCTGACGCACCCGGTTCCATTCCCGTTCAGGGGATATTTTATCAGGCCGCCTCCCAACTCTCCCCCCCAAAAGACCCTTCGTATGAGACTATAAGACCGAGGCCCCGTGTGCGAACGCTACGCAGAACATCTTGCGCACTAACGTTAAAACCCTTCCTCTTTTCCGTAAGTAGGCCATTGTTGCAGGTGGGAACGATGACAAAATTTCTAAACGCATACACAACTCTGCCATTATCCTCGATATAATAGAATAAATAAAAAATATATATCCTGTGCTGGCTGTCTGGCTTTATGTCTCATCTCCGATGTCTCTTCTGGCGGCGGCTCTCTTCCTACTTTCTTTCTCCGCTTTGCCATCATCGGTGATTATCCTTTTGTAATATATTTGTGGATCGTTTGGCTTTGGGTTTGGAAAAAAAAAAATAGGTGTTTGCGTAGAATATGGTTCTGGCATTTTGGACGATGTGGAATTTTTGGTGAATTATTTCATTGTTTCTTGAGTACAAACAAACGTAATATGCAGATCGTTTCCTAGTTTTGGACCCTGAGGTCGGGTATGTAGAAAAGCTTGATTGCTTATGTCATAACCATATTAAATAAGATAAAGTGAAATAAATTAAAGTAAAATAATATACATGTGAAATAAAATCAAATGATATAAAATAAAAAGAAATGCAAAATCAAAAAATAAAACAAAACCGTTTTATTATCAAAACTATCCCACCTTCACTAACCCTGTCCTGGCCTATCCCCTGCGAAAGTAATGATGTCCTGTGTGTGTGTGTGGTGGTGCGTTTGAGAAAATCCAGTTGACATGCAAGTTTATTCAAAGGGGGGTGGATAGTATGGAAAGAGAGGGGGGGATTTTTTGGAAGGGGGTGCAGATTTTTAAGGAGGAGGGGTTAAGGTGTGGGGGGGATTTTTTTTTTAGAGATTCGGTCTGCACGAACCATGTTTAATACGTTTGAACAGATAATATAAATATAGTGATATATATATAATTTGCAATTTTATTATTAGTTATGTATTATTATTATCATTAGCAAAACAAAACAAATAAAAAGCAAAACAAAATAAATAAAAAAACAATCTCCAAGACACACCTGTTCCAGTTAATCTCCATGTGCGATGCAGGCAGATGATGAGAAGGAGTTTGAAGACCGCGCCACAAGACCAGCAGCACTGTCGGGCCGAATCTCTGGGACATTCATGACTCACTGCTACTCAGCACCACAAGATATTAGTTGGGGAAAACCAAGGATCGTGCACGTTAATTGCGCTCTCGCACTCAATTAGAGACAACCTGACACACAGGCGCCCGATAGCTCAGCGAACGACACACATAACCCATGCTGCTAACGCACGCACGGACAGTACCAGAACAGACAAACACACACAACGTGTTCTTCAAGCGCGCACACACAGAAGTGATAAATGCACGGCGGACAGACAGACAAACACACATAGATAGAAACACACCCACACGCGCGCTGGCGCACGCACACGCACCCCCCTCCCACACAATACTTACATACTTAATAAACGTGCATGCATGCTGCATACGCACACCCTCAAATCCTCTCCTCTCTTTCTCTTCTCCCGCGCTCTCTCTCCCTCCTCGCTCTCCTCTCTCTTTCACATTCACACACTGACATCACACATACCTCTCTCGCTCGCTCTCTCACTCACTCGGTCTCTCTACATCTCTCTCTGTCACATACACACACTAACCACATGCACACACACACACACACTCTCTCTCTCGTCCCCTTCTTCAACACACACCACACACTCACTCACCTCACATCACCACACACAAACATACAAACACTTACAATTTCACAAACGTGTGGAATAAAACGTGTAAATGATATTTGAACACGCGTTAACATCACACTTAAACATAAAAACAATAACACACACCACTAGCTACCTACCGACACATTTCGAGATCAGACACCAGCCCATAGAAAACACAACCACACCCCGCAACCCTCAATGCTCATGTTTTAAACACAGGCCCTAAATTGAAGCTAAACCGAATGTTGTCGCGCGAAACCCAACGACACGGAGCCTACCACAAACAAAAACCCATCCCAATGACAAAAAGCGCATGTGCATTCCCCCTTGAAGGTTGCACCCCCAGGCAAAATTCTGTACAAAAAACCACTCTGATAGAAAACAAATACAGGAGCAGAAAGGAAAAAGAAAAAAATTGGAGGTGCTGCTTTGTGGCGATCTTCCACTCTCTCTGTCTCTATCTTCTGTCTGGCTGGTCCTGTCTTGTCTGGCTGTCGCTGTCGTCTGCTGTCGGCGGCTGTCTGGCGTCTGTCTGTCTGTCTGTCTTCTTCTGTCCTGTCGTCTGTACAGTCCGTCTGTCTGTCTGTCCTGGCGGTCTCTCTCTCTCTCCATCCTCTCATCTAATCCTCATCTCTCTCTCTCTCTCCTCTCTCTGCTCTCTCCCTCTCTCCTCCTGGAGAGAGTAAGTTTGAATTTCACGCAGAGAAAACAATTGCAATAAAAATAGAAACAGAGACAAACGAATATATTAAGGTGGAACGTATGCTAAAAAGGTTGATTTTTTTATTAGTAAGTAAACTAATTCGCTAGCTAGTTAGTTCGTTGAATTAGTTATTACTTAGAATTTAATGGCTAGGTATTAATACCGTTTGCTTGTAAGTTGTTTATGTATTTGCTTTGCATGTTATTTTATATCAAAACTGTTGAATTCGTAAAGAGGGCGGGTATGTTATTTTGCATGACATTTCCACGGGGCTGTGTTATACTAATTTGAATCCTTGTCTATCAATCATCTGAGAGATTATCATGATGTTGTACGCCAGTTTTCTATTCAAAGAAATATACGAACACAGAGTTAGATATTGGGGACCACCAACCGGATAGAACGATTCTGAAAACGCAGTAAAGTCGAAACATTCTGTGACGATTTTTTCCTAGTGGGGTTCAGCACAGTTTCAACCGTATAGGAAGTGCAGGCAATTTCTCATGCTTGGGGACCATTTATCTACCTCTGCCCGTCTCTCTGTGTGCTGTGTCCTGTGCTGTCCGTGTCTCTCTGTCTTGTCTCTGTCTGTTTTCTGCGATCTTCTGTCTACTATCTATCTTATCGATCGATCTATCGGACTATCTATCTATCTATCATCTATCGATCGGCTATCTTCTATCGATCTATCTATCTAGCGATCGAATCTATCTTATTACTATCTATCGGCGGTCTGTCTCTCTCCGCTCTCCCCCCCCCCCTCGCTCTTCTTTTGCCGTTCTTTATTTCTTAATACAAAATTATAGGGATAGACGTTTTGAGAGAAATGTGATGGCCTTTGGGGGTATAAAAAATTAAAATGAATCAGTTTTCTCTTGGATATGTTACACGTAACTTCAGAGACAAGTTTTTAAAAGAAATTTTTAACAAATGAATCAGCGTACCAGTTCCAAGCTGCTCAAAACAACAAAGAAATAAGAATTACCACAGTTTCTCTCTTCCTTCTCTCTCTCTTATAATATAATATAATAATAATAAATAATAATAATAATAATAATAATTATAATAAATGGAACAAATTCCAGTCGCTACTATCTTGCAAAGACAATCATAGCAGAATGCATTCAACCTAATCGTACACAGTCTGCAATCATTTGAAATTAATCAATAGTTTAAACACTTCAAATAGATAAAAACAGAGTGCAGATGCAGACAAAATCTATGAAATAAAATGTCGATAGTCAAATTTCTTCAAAAGGCTCACACACAACAGCACACAGGCGTATAACTTTAGCAGGTGATAGGACTTCGTTATGAAGGGGGAGACTCTATATGAAAGAGAGGGGGGGGGCATCTTATTTTGAAATAATATGTCTTGAGGCTGGTTGTAAAAGTTCATACTAGGTTTCTCTGGCGAAGTAGAGAGAGCTTATCCAGGTCGAGGACCCGAAATAAGAAAGAGCGCGGCCAACATGATTTGTTTGCAGATTCCAGTAGCACAGAGCTCAGTAAGCGTGAAACTAAAGAGTGTACATTTAATACATCACAGAGTAGAGGGCAGTTTTTTGTGAGACATTTGTAACAGAGAGGTACTGATCTTAGAATTTCTCTCTGTGGCACAGGCAGCCAGGGATGAGTATCGCAAAGAGGGTAATGAGCTCAGATTTGTTCTTCAGAAACTAGTTCGAGCGGCGGAGTTTTGTATAGTTGAAGGGAGTGATAATAAGCTGGCCAACCAGACAAAAGAGAATTCAATTGTCCCAGACTTGAAAGAATGAGAAAGTGACAATTTGCTGTTGCATCGTGGACAGTACTATTCGAATTGCACTAATACGCCGTAATTGATATTTTTTAGTAGCAAGACTGAACAGTCGTGAGTGATGAAATTTTTTGTCATAGAAACTTGGGCACATGGTTTTTCGTATAGCTAGAATGATTCACGAGAACTTGTTTCTAAGGATGAGACAGCATTCCTGTCATTTATCTTTACATCACAGACTTTCGGTGGTCTTTGTGCTCGTTAGGGGGAAATGCTCATTGAGTGTAACCCACTCTTCCCGTGGATTGGGGGCGTGGGGGGGGGGTGCTATCTCAGTAATAAACAGCAGTCCCACCTAGCTAAATTTACGCTGGCTTAACCATCCCCCGGTCTATCCCGCTCTTCTGGCTTCTGTGTTCCTTTCTTCCTCTGTCTTCTTCTTGTCTGTTTCTCTACCTTCCCTTGGGCCATTCTTTGCCTTTTCCCCCACAACAATGCTACCAGATAATTTTCTCCCACGCCGACTCGAATTCCTGGGCCTGACTTGCCAGGCGCTTAAACAATACGGCACACAAACGAGTGTCGCCATATGACAGACATCAATGGTGTTTGTCTGAGCGTTCGACAAGTTTCATGTCAGATGAGCTTTTATTCCTCAACACAATACGTTCTCGGCGGAACGCTTGTACTTACTGAGTAGATTATCGTAGCTGCTCACTAACAGAGAGAAAGAGAAAGGCGCAACCCAGAAGACGGACAGACAGACGGACAGATAGATGACGATTGGCCTCATTGCCTCACAAGTCACGAAATTGGCAGGTTATTTTCGGAGGGTATATCCTATGGGAAAGGTCATTTTCCTTTTCGTTGACAGACCCCACATACCTTCATCAAAGTGTATTATACTTATCGTTTTGGCCTCGGCGGTGGTGGTTCGGGGGTTGTTTGTGTTTGTATGTGGTTGGTGTATGGGGTGGGGTGTGGTGTAGTGTTGGTGTGGTGTGTGTGTTGGTGTGGGTGTAGTGTATGTGTGGTGGGGGTGTGGTTGTTGTGTTGTGTGGTGTAGTGGTATGTGTGTGGTGTGGTAGGAGTGGAGGGGGGTGTGTTGTTGTGTGGTGATGGGTGTGGTGTGGTTGTGTATGTGTGGTGGGTGTGTGTAGTGAGTTAATGTGTGTATTTGTGTGAGGGTAGTGTGTGTGTGTAGGTGTTAGAGTAATAAGTGTAGTAATGATGTGGTGCGTGTGGTGTAGTGTGGTGCGGGTGGTGTTAGGGTGATTGAGTGTGGTTAGTGAGATGGTGTTGGTGTGGTGGTGGGAGTGAGGTGGTGTATGTAATTGCGTGAGTGTAGTTTGTGTGATGGGTGGTGTAGGTGATGGGTGGAGTGTATGTGGTGTGGTGTGGTGTGATGTGATTGGTTGTGTGGTGGGGAGTGGTGTGGTGTGGTAGTGGTGTGTGTGTGTACTGGGGGTGGGTGTTGGTGTAGTGTGGGGGTGTAGTGTGGGGTGTTTGGTGATGGAGTGGAGGGGGTGGGGGTATTAGTTATGTGGGGTGGGGTAGTGTGGTAGATGGGTGGTTGGGTGTAGAGGGGGGGGGGTGGTAAGTGGGTGGTGTAGTGGAGGGGGTGGGGGTAGTGTGTGGGTTGGGTGTGTGGTGTGGGTGGTGGGGGGTGAGGGGGGGGTGAGTCTTGGTATGGGGTAATTAGTATGGGATCATGGGTGGGGGGGGGCTGGGGGGTGGTTATGGGATAGGGGGGTGGGTGAATGGGGTATGTTGGTGTTTGGTTGTGGGGGGTTGGGGGTTAGTCTACAATCCAATATAACCTCGCTACCCCCCCTAAGTCCCCCATAATCGTCGTAATCCCTCACAATCCCCTTTAAACCTCCCCTTCCCCTCCTATCCTATATAAACGTCCACTACCCCCTCCATAGTCCTCTATAATCATCCACTACCCACTCTATAGTTCCCTAAAATCGTCCACTACCCCCTCTACAGTCCCCTATAATCCTCGACTACCCCCTCTATAGTTCCCTATAATCGTCCACTACGCCCTCTACAGTCCTGTATAATCATCCACAACCCCCTCTACAGTCCTGTATAATCTTCCTCAACCCCCTCTATAGTCCTGTATAATCTTCCACTACCCCCTCTACAGTCGCCTATAATCGTCCACTACCTCCTCTATAGTCCCCTATCATCGTCCACTACCCCCTCTATAGTCCTGTATAATCTTCCTCTACCTCCTCTATAGTCTTGTATAATCTTCCTCTACCCCCCTCGATAGTCCCCTATCATCGTCCACTACCCCTTTTATAGTCCTCTATAATCGTCCACAACCCCTCTATAGTCCTCTATACTCGTCCACTACCCGCTCTACAATTCCCTATAATCGTCCACTATACCATCTATAGTCCTGTATAATCTTCCACTACCCCCTCTATAGTTCTGTATAATCTTCCTCAACCCCCTCTATAGTCCTGTATAATATTCCTCTACTCCCTCCATAGTCCCCTATCATCGTCCACTACCCCCTCTATAGTCCTCTATCATCGTCCACTACCCCTTCTATAGTCCCTTATAATCATCCACTACCCCCTCTATAGTTCCCTATAATCGTCCACTACCCCCTCTACAATCCCCTATAAACCTCGACTACCAGCTCTATAGTCCCCTATAATCGTCCATTACCCCCTCCATAATTCCCTATAATTCTCCATTACCCCCTCTACAATTCCCTATAATTCTCCACTTCCCCCTTGGTCCTGTATAAACGTCCACTACCCCCTCCATAGTCCTCTATAATCATCCACTACCCCTTCTCTAGTTCCCTATAATCGTCTACTACGACCTCTACAGTCCTGTATAATCATCCACTACCCCCTCTACAGCCCCCTATAAACTTCCATTACCCCCTCTTTCAGTCCCCTATCATCGTCCACTACCCTTCTAAGTCCCCTATCATCGTCTACTACCCCCGCCATAGCCTCCCCTATCATCGTCCACTACCCCTCTATAGTCCCCTATCATCGTCCACTACCCCCTCTATAGTCCCATATCAATCGTCTACTACCCCCTCTATAGTCTCCTACCATCGTACAATACCCCCTCTACAGTCCCCTATAATCGTCCACTACCCCCTATATATTCTGTATAATCTTCCTCTACCCCCTCTATAGTCCCCTATAATCGTTCAATACTCCCTCTATAGTCCCCTATAATCGTCCACTACCCCCACTATAGTTCCCTATAATCTTCCTCTACCTCCTCTATCGTCCTGTATCCTCTACCCCCCCTCTACAGTCCCCTATCATCGTCCATTACCACCTCTATAGCCCCCTATCATCGTCCACTACCCCCTCTATAGTCCCCTATCATCGTCCACTACCCCCTCTATAGTCCTTTATCATCGTCCACTACCCCCACTATAGTCCCCTATAATCGTCCACTACCCCCTCTATAGTTCCCTATAATCGTCCACAACGCCCTCCACAATCCCATAAAATCCTCGACTACCCGCTCTATAGTCCCCTATCATCGTCCACTACCCCCTCTATAGTTCCCTATAATCGTCCACTACCCCCTCTATAGTCCCCTATCATCGTCCACTACCCCCTCTATAGTCCCCTATCATCGTCCATTACCCCCTCCATAGTTCCCTATATTTCTCCATTACCCCCTCTACAATCCCCTATAATCCTCCACTTCCCCTCGGTCCCGTATAAACGTCCACTACCCCTCCATGGTCCTCTTAATGTCCACTACCCCCTCTCTAGTTCCCTATAATCGTCTACTACGACCTCTACAGTCCTGTATAATCATCCACTACCCCCTCTACAGTCCCCTATAATCTTCCACTACCCCCTCTACAGTCCCCTATCATCGTCCACTACCCCTTCTATAGTCCCCTATCATCGTCCACTACCCCCTCTATAGTCCCCTATCATCGTCCACTACCCCCTCTATATTCCCCTATCATCGTCCACTACCCCCTCTATAGTCCCTATCATCGTCCACTACGCCCTCTACAATCCCCTAAAATCCTCGACTACCCCCTCTATAGTCCCCTATCATCGTCCCCATCCCCCCCCTCTATAGTCCACTCTCATCGTCCACTACCCCCTCTTTTTAGTCCCCTATCATCGTCCTTACCCCCCCTATAGTCCCCTACCATCGTCCACTTTCCCCCTCTATGGTCCCCTATCATCGTCCATTGCCCCCTCCATAGTTCCCTATATTTCTCCATTACCCCTCTACAATCCCCCATAAACCTCCACTTCCCCCTCGGTCCTGTATAAACGTCCACTACCCCTCCATAGTCCACTATAATCGTCCACTACCCCCTCTTAGTTCCCTATAATTTCCCCTACCCCCCCTATAGTCCCCTATCATCGTCCACTACCCCTCTATAGTCCCCTATCATCGTCTACTACCCCTCTATAGTCCCCTATCATTGTTACTATCCCCTCTATAGTCTTCTACCTTCACAATACCCCATCTACAGTCCCCTATAATCGTCCACTACCCCCCATATATTCCCGTATAATCTTCCTCTACCCCTTCTATAGTCCCCTATAATCGTTCACTACTCCCTCTATAGTCCCCCCAAAAATTTGTCCACTACCCCCACTATAGTTCCCTATATACTTCCTCTACCTCCTCTATAGTCCCGTATCCTCTACCCCCCCCCCCCCTCTACAGTTCCTATCATCGTCCACTACCCCTTCATAGTCCTCTATCATCGTCCACTACCCCCACTATAGTCCCCTATAATCATCAACTAACCCCTCTATAGTTCCCTATAATCGTCCACTACGCCCTCTACAATCCCCTATAATCCTCGACTACCCCCTCTATAGTCCCCAATAATCGTCCACTACCCCCTCTATAGTCCCCTATAATCTTCCACTACCCCCTCCATAGTTCCCTATAATCCACTACCCCCTCTATAGTCCCCTATCATCGTCCACTACCCCCTCTATAGTCCCCTGTCATCGTCCACTACCCCCTCTATAGTCCCCTATCATCGTCCACTACACCCTCTATAGTCCCCTATCATCGCCTACTACCCCCTCTATAGTCCCCTATCATTGTCTACTACCCCCTCTATAGTCTCCTACCATCGTACAATACCCCCTCTACAGTCCCTATAATCGTCCACTACCCCTATATATTCCTGTATAATCTTCCTCTAACCCCTCTATAGTCCCCTATAATCGTTCAATACTCCCCCTATAGTTCCCTATAATCGTCCACTACCCCCCCTATAGTTCCCTATAATCTTCCTCTACCTCCTCTATAGTCCTGTATCCTCTACCCCCTCTACAGTCCCCTATCATAGTCCACTACCCCCTCTATAGTCCCCTATCATCGTCCACTACCCCATCTATAGTCCCCTATCATCGTCCACTACCCCCTCTATAGTCCCCTATCATCGTCCACTACCCCCTCTATAGTCCCCTATCATCGTCTTTCTAACCCCCTCTATAGTCCTCTATCATCGTCCACTACCCCCTCTATAGTCCTTTATCATCGTCCACTACCCCCTCTATAGTTCCTATAATCGTCCACTACGCCCTCTACAATCCCCCAAAATCCTCGACTACCCCCTCATATAGTCCCCTATCATCGTCCACTACCCCTCTATAGTCCCCTCTCATCGTCCACTACCCCCTCCATAGTTCCCTATATTTCTCCATAAACCCTCTACAATCCCCATAATCCTCCACTTCCCCCCCGGTCCTGTATAAACGTCCACTACCCCCCCCCATAGTCCTCTATAATCGTCCACTACCCCTCTCTTGTTTTCCCTAAATCCACTACCCCTCTATAGTCCCCTATCATCGCCACTACCCCCTCTATAGTCCCCCCATCATCGTCCACTACCCTTCTATAGTTTCTCTATCATCGTCCACTACCCCCACTAAGTCTCTATAATCATCAACTACCCCCTCTATAGTTCCCATAAACGTCCATACCCCCTCAAATTTCCCCCAAATCCCCCTTTTCCCCCTTATAGTCCCCCCTTTAAATTTCCCCTACCCCCCCTATTGTCCCATAATCTTCCCCTTTTCCCCCTCCATATTCCCATAACTGTATCCCCCTTCCCCTCCC
>CM054147.1:50700157-50752657 GCA_028751875.1 Rapana venosa
AAGAGAGGAGAGAAATATATAAAAAGGGAAGTTTCTTTGACAGAACCTCTAGGTGAGGATGCTATTTATACAGCAAGAGCCCCCACGCATTCCCTTCCCTCTCCCCATCATATGCATGGAGGATACTTACAATCAATTACAAATATTAAGGATACAACGTGTTTATTACAGCATGAAATTACAGTAATTTGCATGGACCCTTTTTTGCCTTTGTGAATTCCTTAAAGCATTGGTATTACTTTATCCTGTATTGTCTTAACGACACTGATTGTTTTGTGATTTCTGGTTAAAAGACAGTATCCTGATCACCATGTTTGTGCCTTACGTGGGTGCAGTGTGCATATTGATCTGGCTAGTGTTCCCTTAGCAGTTATTTCCATTCCCTTTGTTCCAGCTTATATTTCTGAAGTATCACTTTTTATTTTGCAGGCTTCAGATGTATGTTCAGGCTTTAATCTGTACTCACAGGATTCAAATTGCAATCCTTTCTCTTTAGTTTGAACTTTGTTTGCTTCAACCTGTACACTTCTACCTTTAAAATATACTTTCTTTAGTTAGATATCAATGTTCGCCTTTAGTTTAGATACGTTTAGCTTCAAGTTTTATACTTAATTGCTCAGTCCTCTACACAAATGTGTGCTTGAACACATGCATATACATGCATATGCATGCAAGCTCATACCCACATGTGCGTGTGCACATACGCAGATCAGTGTTATCAGGCTGTGATGATGGTGATGTCCTGTAAAAAGTCACTGCGTTAAACACTCTTTCTTCTAAAGCAACAAACACTGATCAAAGTCAGCACCCTGTAATCTTCTTGTGTGTAATAATACCCCCCCCCCCCATCCTATCATCCTCTGCCTTTCCCTTTTCTCTTTATGGAGCTAATCCCCAACAATCACTGCCTGAAAACTGATATAGCACACTGCACCCATTATCTTGCACATGCACCCGGCTAGCCACCAGGGTACTCTCTTCTGACCTAAAGTCCTGCAACAATTAGCGCCGGAAAGATATTTTGGGGTAATCCAATAGTAATTTTTTAGAACGAAAACAGGTTCATGCAAATGACTTCAATTCTCCTCAGCTCTTAGGTAAAATCAGAATTTTTAAAATCATTTCTTCATATATTATTAACTTAATGGAGTTGCAGTGAAATGGATCCCGTCATTTTGTGGTGACGCATGATTTTGGCTATATTTAGAAAAATTCAGGAGACTTACCCAACATAATTATGACATACACATTCTACATCATTGAAACGTTTATAATATCTACTTTTGAGATTGTTTCACAGTTTTACAATAGATAACTGTATTTATTTTTTACAAATTTTCCAAATATGTCCTTGAATGCTGAAAAAAAAAGTTTTGAAAATTAGGGCAGCGTATCTTACATGGCTTGAACTGTTCATCAACTAGTCCCCTTGAAGCAATGTGATGATTTTTCACAAAGTAAAGTTTCCTGAAGCTGGCTGAATCCATTAGATGTCACTTTTTGTACAACATATTTATTTGTTTGTGTACTTAAGCTTCAGGACAGTCCCCCAGTTCACTTGACTGTAAATGGGTACCTGCCATCCTTAGCGTCAGGGGAGGTAAAGCAGTGAGGGCAGAGGAGATGGGAAAAACCCACAAAATGCTGGCCCATAAAGAAACTGACGACTCTGTCATTTTGCTAACAATTCAATGGGTTTGGGGAACCCTTTACTTTTTACCTTGAGTCAAGAAGAAAAATAGGATGCAGAGGGGAAGTAGTGGTACAAAAAAACCAGATGAATGATGAAAGGAATATGACTGTGCTTTTTCCTCTATACTCAGAAAAAAACATGCTTATGTGTAGGCTGTGACATGTTACCTGGTCATAGGAGAAAGTCAGACAGAATGAATCAAAATGAATGACTAAATGATGTGTGTGATGGAAAAAAGAAGCATGCATCTAAAGAAACATAATATGTCACATAAAAACTGTGTGCGTCAGAAACAATCCTAACTGTGACATAGAAAACTAGGTGCGTAACAGAAGGAAATCAGGTATGGAAAAAACAACCACCAGGTGTGTGACAACTTGAAGCCATGTTTTTAATAAACAAAGAACTCCCCCCCCCCAAGGTGTTCAATGAGAAGACACCAGGTGTGTGACAGACTTGTTCCCAGTACCACTCTGTAGATAACAGCCCTCCTCATAAGGACCCCCTACTCCCATTCCCACCCAAACAACAACAAACAGCAACACAAGATGCATAGAAACATTTTTAAAAAGTGGGTGGTAGTGGTATTGATAGTTGTAGCTGTGGATTTTATTTCTTTTAACCTCTTTTCTTTTAGCAGAATGAGAAGAGGGGATATCATCCCTGTATTGCATTCCTCAGAGGGTACAGAAGGGACGAGCTGTTAAAGACAGGACAATTAATGGAGGATGCTTGGTGCAGCACAGGGAGTGAATGGCGGTTGATTTTCTCCATGGGAGACTATTACAGTTCAGTGGAACAGCACACTCACGCAAAGAACCGGCCCTATCTTGCCAATCCACTCAGTTTGGGACAACAACCAGGCCATAAACTAAGACCTCCTCTTTTCTCTGTCCTGTCTTGGTCAGTATACTCACAATGGGTCAACGGGCAGATCATAGATTAAGGCCCCCTCTCCTCTGTGTCCCATCTTGGCCAATCTACTCAATGGAAGATGACAGCTAGTCTGTATACCAGACCTGTCTACCCTCTGGCCAATATGAGGTAGTCCAGAAGAAAAGGAAATGTACACCATATGTCAGGGCCATTTCCTCTCTCTGAATCATTCTGGGTAATGTATACTGTATGAAACGGTGTTCAATCCATACATTAAAGCTATTTCTTTTCTGCTTTCATTCTCCATAGAATGTACATGGCTGATATAAGACAAAGACAAAAGCAGGCAATTTGTATTATCAGGGTTTTGGTTTGTATTATCCTGGCTTTTGCTTGTACTCCTTAGGCTTAAGTGAACACATTTTTTCACATTAATCTGTCTCACAGAGCTTCAAATTGTAATCCCTTAGCTTCAAATCTGAAGCTTTCAGCTTCAAGGTATACTCTCCTAGTTTCAATTTCTTTTCTTTAGTAGTGTTGGGTTATAGTCTTTCAGCTTCAAAGTACAAAACATACTCTATGCTCTTCAATGCTATTTTTGAGGGGCCAAAGACCAGAAATTGCAAATGCTCTGCCTTTGTGAATGATTGATCCATGAATGACAGACATAAGCCATGTATATGCTACAGACAAAATGGGTCCTCTGACTATGTACAGCTACAATGTTATCTCTTTCTGCTTCTGTATCCCAATATGGTTCAGGGAAAGATGCAGATCTAGTCTATGTGGATTGAGCAGCTGATTTTTAATGTCTGGATGGATAGATTCGGTAAAGTGCTGTCTCAAGACTAGATTTGGCATGCTATGGTTCTCCAAGTCATTTTGCGTGGGATAGCTAGCTGCAAACACATAGCCAGCCTACTGTCTGTGTAGTATTTTCCATTAGCTGTCTATTAATGTCTTGGGCATCTTCTACACAGCACCCAAATTCAGCACAAGTCAGTCAAGGCTCCTTCCTTTTACCTAGTCCATGAGTGGTCAGTTTCTGCCACAGCTGGGATGGAATGAATAGCAGCTGAGAGTGGCTGAAAGTGGGGGAAACTGACTGCTGTGTCTACTGTTCATTGTATAGATTGCCCAAAATGTCTGGGAGAAAGAGAACAGCCATGACATATGGCGTAAATCTCTGTCTTTCACTGTGTAGACTGCCTAAGATGGGGCTGAAGGAAGAGTGGTCTGATATACAGCATGGGCGTCGTCTCCAATTCAGTATATTGGCCAAGATGGGGCATAGGACAGAGGGGTTCATAATCTATGGCCTGGCTGTTGTCCCACACTGAGTACTGTGGTCAAGATGGGGCCTCTTCCTCATGTCCATGTATTGTTCCACAAACTGCTATTGTCTCCAAAGGTGAAAATCAATCGCCATTTGCTTTGTCTCTTGCACCAGCTGTCTGCCATAAATCATCCCTCCTCCAACACCTTGTCCCTTTCTTATCCATGGAGGGAGACTGTGTATGGAATACACATGTATGGGTACCCCTTCCTTCCAATCTGGATGAAATGCAAGGGTTTAAAACAAGATACAAAAACAGCAAAACAGCCACATGAAGCAAGGCAACCACAAAAATCAAACCTACCAAAAAAAAACAACAACAAAAACACACAAAACACGCACAAAGAAGAAGAAGAAGAACATAAAAGTCACCACAATCTCTAACCCACAACTGTTTCACACAACACCTTCAGAGCAACTACATACGTCTACGTACGTCTATCCTGTAGACCCTTCAAACAACTACATACAAAACCCAATAGCAACAAAAGAACAAATTAGATACTGACAATAACACTAAAAACAAAATCAGTAGCAGTAGCATCAGCAACAGTAATAACCTCCTGTAAAGAAACACTGCCTGTGATAATCGTGAATATTCTACAGCCATCATATTACTTTTTATTGTAAATAATGCAAATGCCATTAAACAGAACTGCCTTTTGTGAGTTAAATGATTGAACAAGAACACCAGAACATACGTGTGTACATGCACAGGCACAAACGCATTATACTGTCTTGTTGTTGGGATATTTGCTACTTTTAGTTTTCTCATTTTTTATCTGTTTAGAACTAGGACTGCTTTCTTTAATGAGAGGATGATCACACAACAGCAGACTAACTCTTTTTTGGTCTCCGTGTTTCTTGTTTTCCTTTGCTTTCCTTTAAAAGTGGCTTTTCTTCTTCAAAGTGTTTGTCAAGCCTCTAGTTTCTATTTGCCGCACACACGTTGCTGCTTTTTTAACACAATCACGGTTTCTTGTTCCATACCCCGTGTTTTTTATGTTCCTTACCTGCTTTCTTTCTGTTACACACCTACCTGCTTTCTTTCTGTTACACACCTACCTGCTTTCTTTGCATCACAGGGTTTTGTTTTGTTTTAAATTAATGATAATAATAATAATAATAATAATAATAATAATAATAATAATAATAATAATAATAATAATAACAATAATATATGGAATTTATATAGCGCTGAATCTTGTAAAACAAACAAATCGAAGCGCTTGCACTCAAATCATTTACGCGCATGCAACTTTCCTCAAATATAATAAATAACATATTTTAAATTTATGCACGCGTACGTGCACACACACGCACACACACACGCGCGCGCACACACACACACACACACACACAACCGCGAACACACTTAGGAGATGAAGGATGCTGTTGAAAAGTAGAGACATATATGAGGGGAAAGTGTCAGGTAGGAAATAAGTGTGTTTTGAGGCTGGATTTGAAGGTATCAAGTGAAGGTTTTTGGCGAAGTGAAAGAGGGAGGTCATTCCAGGTGGACGGACCAGAAACAGAGAAAGAGCGACAGCCAACAGTGGTTTGTTTGAATCTGGGTGTTCGAAAGCACAAAGTATCTGCGGCTGAACGAAGGGAACGGGATGGAGTGTACAGGTGAAGACAGTTACAAAGATAAGATGGTGCAGATTTGTGGAGACATTTGAAACAGAGGGTATTGATCTTATACTTCAGTCTTTGTGAGTCTGGCAGCCAGTGAAGAGATCGCAGAAGAGGATTGATGTGTTCAGATTTTTTATTTCTTAGGACCAGTCGAGCTGCAGAGTTTTGTATGCGTTGAAGAGAGTGAATGGATGATGTTGGTAGGCCAACCAAAAGAGAATTACAGTAGTCTAAACGTGAAAGAATGAGAGATGTGACGAGCTTGGAAGTTGCATCAGTGGACAGATACTTGTGAATCGCGCTTATGCACCGTAGTTGAAAGTAGCAAGACTGGCAGGTCTGGGTGATGCATTTTTTCATAGAGAGTGTGTTGTCAAGAACTACATCTAAATACTTCACAGAGTTGGACAAAGGAACTGACAAATTGCCGAATTCTATTGATGTTGTGATGGATGAAAGTTTATGTTGTGTCCCTATGAGCATGGCTTCAGTTTTATCGGTATTAAGTTGTAACTTGTTCTGAGTCATCCAGTTTTGAATGTCTTGAAGACAGTAGGACATATTTGTCAGGAAGGTAGGCAAGTTTTCAACAGTATCACTGCACTGAAAAGCTAGGTTCTTTATATCTTGCTTCAAAATGTCACACACTTGATTTTGTTAAGTCCTACACCTTTCTTTTTGGAATGCATTTGGACTATTTCTGCCATGACAACCCAAAACACACAAGACTCATGGTGCGCAAAAACGGTCGCATACTCAAAATCACCATTATTGAACCTCCAAGATCTACCAGAGGAATGAAAAAATACCCCACACAAACACCAGTACACTTACTATGGTATGCACGTGTGTAAACTTTGTTGCTTTACCAAGTGACGACAGACAACAGTCTTTGTTCGTTAATGTACATTTGGTATTTTCCCCACTTCGTCCTCCTCCTCCACTCTCTTGATTTTTAGTCCTGTTTGTCTTCTGTTACATGATATTGGCCAAATCAAGCTGGATGCATAGTGCGTGGTCTTCTCCTGTGCTTGTAACACTATATGGTTTCTGCCTACTGATGTCAGCTAACACAGTCACTTCCACGTCGAAGTAGTGAACTACGAAAACAAAATGGAATACAAATGCCAGAAAATGTCTGCCAGTTGTGCTTTAAAAGGCAAGAGATCAGATTGAGAAGGTTTAAAATGAGTAGGAGAAATAGGGAGACAAAGAGACAGAGAGAGACAGACAGACAGAGACTGAGACAAGCACAGACAAAGAGAGAGACACAAAGACAGAGATAGACAGAGAAAGGGAGACACAAAGAGATAAACATTGAAAGAAATCTACCGTGACTTAAAGTACTATGAACATTAAAAATAAACAGAGACATAAGGAAACTCACAAGGAAAGAGAGATAGATAGAAAAGTGACACTTCTTTGACAGAACTCCAGGTGAGGATGTTATTTATACAGGAAGAGCACCCATGCATTCCCTTCCCTCTCCCCATCATATGCATGGAGGATACAATCAATTACAAATGATAAGGATACAACCTGTTTATTACAGCATGAAATTACAGTAATTTGCATGGACCCTTTTTTTGGCTTTGTGAATTCCTTAAAGCATTGGTGTAATATCCCTGTAGTGTCTTAACAGCACTGATTTTTGGGTGATTTCTGGTTAAAAGACAGTACCCTGATCACCATGTGTGTGCCTTACATGGCTGCAGTGTGCCATATTGATTTGGCATCATTATTTTAGGATTAATGTCATGAAATGACAAAGGAAAGGTAAAGAGAGGGCAGTCATTATTTTCAACAAAGAATTAGAGAGATATGGACCATGGACAGTTTTTGTTGCTTCACAAGAAAGGGACAACTGGAGGCAGCAGTGTAAATGCTTTCCTGCTATTTGGGAAATCACCATTAATGCAGTGTGATATTCTGGATCCTGTATGATATGAGACTGTGCATTGTGACAGCATCACCTCTGGCTGTGCTGCATCTCCTTCAGCAGAAACTGAGGCCCCTTAAAAATAGCATGGAAGAGCATAGAGTATGTTTGTTACTTTGAAGTTGAAAGACTATAACCCACCACTACAAAAGAAAAGAAGTTGAAACTGGGAGAATATACCTTGAAGCTGAAAGCTTCACATTTAAAGCTCTGTGATGCAGATTAATGTCAAAATATGTTTTCGCTAAAGCCTAAGTAGTACAAGCAAAATTCAGGATAATACAAACCAAAACCCTGTTAATACAAATGCTTTGATTTTGTGTTTGTATAATATCATCCATGTACATTCTACGAAGAATTTTATGACCAGCTACAAGAGGTTCTGAATCAAACACCTAAGAAAGACATCCTCGTTGTGCAAGGTGACTGGAACGCCAAGGTAGGAGAAGATGCATGGAAAGACTGGGAGGGCGTTTGTGGGCCACATTGTAATAACCAATCAAATGAAAGAGGCTTGAGACTCCTGGAGTTTGCCAGTAACAACCACCTCCAGCTAGTGAATACACTTGGCCCACACAAGAAGTCCAGAAAATGGACATGGCATAGCCCAAATGGAGAACACCACAACCAAATAGATTACATCATGGTGAAAAGACGGTTTCAGTCTAGCGTTAACATCGCACAGACACGAAGTTTTCCAGGAGCAGACATAGGGAGTGATCATGATCTTGTGATGATGACTTTCCGACTACGTCTAAAGAAAATCCACAAGCGGAACAACATCAGGATCAAATTTGACCTCGAGAAGCTGAAGGACCCAGAGGTATTAGAAATTTTTCAAGCAAGGATAGGTGGAAAGTTTGCAGCACTCACTGTGATAGACTCAGACATAGATACACTGACGAATAGTTTCAATACAGCAGTGACTGAAACAGCAAACGAGCTTCTTGGCAAACACCGACCAGTCAAAAAATCATGGGTCACACCTAACATCCTACAACTATGCGACAAGCGTAGAGAGTTGAAGAAAAAGAAAAATGAAACAAAAGAAAGAGCAGAACAATATAGGGCAGTCAACAAAAGAATCAGGAAGTCCATGACGGAGGCAAAAGAGAAATGGATCGGTGAACAGTGCCAAGACATTGAAGAGAACATCAAGAAAAACAATAGCAAGAAAGCATATCAGCTGGTGAAAGACCTGACTAGCACGAAACAGAGAAAAGGTTTAACAATCCAAGACAAAATGGGAAGTGTCTCACCGACGACCAGGATATTCTGAACAGATGGACAGAATACTGCTCCGACCTGTATAACTATAGAACCGCAGGAGATCCAGAAGTCCTTAATGTACCCGAAAGCAAAGACACAGACAGTCACCCTATCCTCCGAGAAGAAGTGGAAACAGCAGTCAGATCGCTGAAAAAGGGGAAGTCAGCAGGGGCTGACAACATTCCAGCTGAGTTGGTCCAAGCTGGAGGGGAAGCCATGATCAGCGCCCTACTAAGAATCTGCAACAAGATCTGGCAGACAGGAAAATGGCCAACACCATGGACACAGTCACTCATCATCACCCTCCCCAAGAAAGGAAATCTACAACAATGCCATAATTACCGCACAATCAGCCTCATATGTCACGCAAGCAAGGTCATGCTGCAGATAATATTGAATAGACTGAAGCCACAAGCAGAGACCACCATTGCTGAGGAACAAGCAGGTTTCAGAGCTGGGCGCAGCACAACAGAACAGATATTCAACCTCAGAATACTATGTGAGCGGTACCTTCAACATCAACAAGACCGTTACCACGTATTTATCGATTTTAAGAAGGCATTTGACAGGGTGTGGCATGCAGCTTTGTGGGCAACCATGAATTTGTACAGCATCAATGCAAACCTGATCAGAGTCATCAAACAGCTGTACAGCGAGGCCACCAGTGCAGTGTACTACAACAACAACATTGGAGAATGGTTTCGAACAACAGTTGGAGTAAGGCAGGGCTGTCTACTCTCACCCACTCTTTTCAACATCTTCCTTGAGAGAATCATGGCTGATGCACTGGAACATCATGAAGGATCAGTCAGCATTGGTGGCAGAACGATCACAAACCTCCGCTTCGCAGATGACATTGATGGAATAGCAGGATCAGAAAAAGAGCTTGCCAGCCTAACAGAACACTTGAATAAGGCCTCCAAAACATACGGCATGGAAATCAGTGCAGAGAAGACCAAACTGATGACTAATAACACCAACGGCATTAGCACTGATATCAGGGTTAATGACCAGAAGCTGGAAACAGTTCAAAGCTTCAAGTACCTGGGAGCCATTGTATCAGACCAGGGATCCAAGCCAGAAGTAGTATGCAGGACTGCACAGACAATAACAGCTTTGTCAAAACTAAACACCATCTGGAGAGATAAGAATATCTCACTTATCTCCAAGATCAGACTAATGCGCTCCCTTGTCATATCCATATTTCTGTATGCCTGTGAATCATGGACCCTGACTGCAGATTTGGAGAGAAGAGTACAGGCAGTGGAGATGAGATGCTTTCGGAGACTCCTTGGCATCTCCTACAAAGACCACATAAGCAACGAAAGCGTGCATAACAGAATCCAGCAAACCATTGGACCCTATGAGAACCTTCTAACGATCGTGAAAAAGCGTAAACTTAAATGGTATGGGCATGTCACAAGATCCCAAGGAATTACAAAGACAGTTTTGCAAGGCACTGTCCAAGGAGGAAGAAGAAGAGGCAGACCAAGGAAGAGCTGGGAGGATAACATCAGCGAATGGACAGGCCTAGAACTCAACAAAACCCTGAGAAAGGCAGAACAGAGAGAGGAATGGAGGGAACTGGTTGTTGAGTCTTTGAGGGTGCCCCCACGGTCGTCAGACTACGGGACAGATAGATAGATAGATAGACATTCTACGAAGAATGAAAGCAGAAGAGAAATAGTCTTAAAGTATGGATTGAACACTGTTTCGTACAGTATACATTACCCAGAATGGCTCAGAGAGGGGAAATGGCCCTGACATATGGTGTACATCTCCTTTTGTCTGGACTACCTAATATCGGGCAGAGGATAGACAGATCTGGTATACAGAGTAGCTGTCGTCTTCCATTGAGTAGATGGGCTAAAATGGGGTACATAGGAGGGAAGACCTTAATTTATGATCTGGTTGTTGACCCATGGTGAGTATACTGACCAAGACTGGACAGAGAAAAGAGGAGGTCTTAGTTTATGGCCTGGTTGTTGTCCCATACTGAGTAGACTGGCAAGATGGGGCAAATTCCTTGTGTCAGTGTGCTGGTCCACGAACTGCAATCGTCTCCCATGGAGAAAATTAACCGCCATTCACTCCCTCTGCAGCACCAAGCGTCCTCCATAAATTGTCCTGTCTGTAACAACTTGTCCCTTCTGTACCCTCTGAGGAATGCAGTACAGGGATGATATCCCCTCTTCTCATCCAGCTAAAAGATAAGAGGTTAGAAGAAATAAAATCTTCAGCTACAACTATCAATACCACTACCACCCACTTTTTAAAATGTTTCTGTTCATATTGTGTTGCTGTTTTTTGTTGTTGTTTTTGTGGGGAATGGGAGTAGGGGGTCCTTATGAGGAAGGCTGTTATCTACATTGTGATACTGAAGACAACTCTGTCACACACCTGGTGTCCTCTCATTGAACACTTTCGAGGGGGGTGGGGGATTCCTTGTTTATGAAAAACATGGTTTCAAGTTGTCACACCCCTGGTGGTTGTTTTTTGCATACCTGATTTTCTTTCCGTTGCGCCCCTAGTTTTCTATGCTACGTTTGTTTCTGACGCACATAGATTTTATTTCACATATTATGTTTCTTTAGCTGCATGCCTCTTTTTTCATCACACACCGTTTAGTCATTCATTGTTATTCAATCTGTGTGACTTTCTTCTACTACCAGATAACATGTTACAGCCTACACATAAGCATACATTGTTTTCGAGTGTAGAGAACAAGCACAGTCATAATATTCGTTTCATTTTTCATCTGATTTTTTGGTACCACCACTTCCCCTCTGCATCCTATTGTTTTACTTCTTGACTTAAGGTAAAAAGTAAAGGTGTTCCCAAATTCCATTGAGTTGTTAGCAAAATGACAGAAATGTCAGTTTCTTTAGGGTCAGCATATTGAGGGTGTTGCTCATCTCCTCTCCCCTCACTGCTTTACCTCCCTTGAACCTAAAGATGGCAGGTACCCATTTACAGCTGAGTGAACATAGAGACTGCCTTGAAGCCAAGGTATGCAAACAATCACTCGTCCACTTTGTAAGCACACTCAGTACTACTTGGGGGAAATATAGTGCTCTAACTGAGCTACCCTGTCCCTTTAATATTATATTAAATAGGTTCTGATTTTACTTAAGTGCAGAGGAAAATTGACGTAATTTGATGAACTTGCTTTCATTGTAAAAAGGTTGCTATTGCCTTAGCCCAAAATATATTTCCGGCGCTAATTGTTGCAGGACTTAAGGTCAGAAGAGAGTACCCTGGTGGCTAGCTGGTTGCATGTGCAAGATAATGGGTGCAGTGTGCTATATCAGTTTACAGGCAGTGATTGTTGGGGATTAGCTCCATGAAGAGAAAAGGGAAAGGCAGAGGATGATAGGATGGGTGGGGGTATTATTACACACACGAAGATTACAAGAGTGCTGACTGTGATCAGTGTTTCTTGCTTTAGAAGAAAGGATGTTTAAAGCAGTGACTGTTTTTTTCAGGACATCACCATCATCACAGCATGATGATATGGATCTGCGTATGTGCACACGCAATGTGGGGATGAGCTTGCATGGTGTGCATGTAAATGCATGTGTTCAAGCACACATGTGTGTACAGGACTGAGCAAATAACTATATAACGTGAAGGCAAAGATATCTAAACTAAAGCTGAACATTGATATACAGCTAAAGGCAGCAAAAGTATGTTGTGGAGGTAGAAGTGAACAGGTTGAGGCAAACCAAGTACAAACTAAAGAGAAAGGATTGCAATTTTAATCTCATGTGTACAGATTAAAACTTTAACATACATCTGAAGCCTGCAAAATAAAAAGGGATGCTTCAGAAAAACAAGCTGGAATGAAGGACATGGAAATAACTGCTAACGGAACACTAGCCACAGCCCAGAAATTGCAAATGCTCTGCCTTTGTGAATGACTGACCCATGAATGACTGACACCTTCCATGTCCATCCTACAGAGAAAATGTGTCCTCTGACTATGTACAACTACAACATTATCTCGTTCTGCTTCTGTAGCCCAACATGGTCCAGGGGAAGACGCACATCTAGTCTATGTGGATTGGGCAGCTGATTTTCAATGTCTGGATGGATAGATTCGATAAAGTGCTATCCCAAGACTAGATTTGGCATTCAATAGATCTCCAAGTCATTTTGCGTGGGATAACTAGTTGCACACACATAGCTAGTCTACTGCCTATCCAGCATTTTATATTAGCTTTCTCTTGATGACTTGGTCATCTTCTACACAACACGCTGATTTAGCATAAGTCAGTCAAGGGTCTAGGGCCCAGTACTAAAATTAGCACCTTCCTTTTACCTAGTCCACGAATAGTCAGTTTATGCTATACTAAACACCAGCTGGGATGGAATGGATGGCAGATGAGAGTAGATGAAAGAGAGGAATCTGACAGCTGTGTCTACTGCTCATTGTATAGATTGCCCAAAATGTCTGGGAGAAGGAGAACAGCCCTGACATATGGTATAAATCTCTTTATTCCATTGTGTAGGCTGCCTAAGATAGACCTGAAGGAAGACTGGTCTGATATACAGCGTGGACGTCGTCTCCAATTCAGTACATTGACCAAGATGAGGCACAGGACAGAGGGGTTCATAATCTATGGCCTGGCTGTTGTCCCATACTGAGTGCTTTGGTCAAGATGGGGCCCATTCCTCGCGTCCATGTATTGTTCCACAACTGCAATTGTCTCCAAAGGAGATAATCAATCGCCATTTGCTTTGTCTCTTGCACCAGCTGTCCACAATAAATCGTCCCTCCTCTAACACCTTGTCCCTTTCTTATCCATAGAGGGAGACTGTGTGTGGAATGCACATGTATGGAGACTCCTTCCTTCCAATCTGGATAAAATGTAAGGGTTTAAAAAAGGTGCAACAGCAGCAAAACAGCAACAAAAAGCAAAGCAACCATAAAAATCAAAAGCAAAAAAAACCCCAACAAAAACAAAGCAACAAAAACACACAAAAAGAAGAAGAAGAAGAAGAAGAAGAAGAACAAGAACAAGAACAAGAACAAGAAGAAAATCACCACAACCTCAAAATCTACAAGTGTTTCAAACATCACGTTCAGAGTAACTACATACGTCTACGTACGTCTGTCCCATAGACCCTTCAAACAACTACATACAAAACCCAATAGCAACAAAAGAGCAAATAAGATACTAATAAAAACAACACCAACAACAAAAATCAGCAGCAGAAGTGGCAGTAGCAGCAGCAGCTGCAGTAACAATCTACCTGTGATAATCGTGAATATTATATTTCCATCATATTACCTTTTATTGTAAACAATGCAAATGTCATTAAACATAATTGCCTTTGCGAGTTAAATGGTTGAACGAGAATGCAAGTACATACGTGTGCACATGCACAGGCGCAAATATATTATACTGTTGGGATATTCACCACTTTAAGTTTTCTCATTTATTATTATTATTATTCTTCTATGAGAGGATGATCACACAACAGCAAAATAACTCATTTCTTTTTTTTTCTACTTTATGTATCTTTCTTTTTTACTTGCATTCCTTCATAAGAGCCTTTCTTTCTTTTCTCCTCAAAGTGTTTTGCAGGAGCAATTTTGTCAAGCATCTAGTTTATTTTCGTCACACTTGTTGTTTTTTTTTGCACAATCACAGTTTCTTGTTCAATACGCAGCCTTACCTGGTTTATTCCTTACCTGCATTATTTCTGTTACACACCTACCTGCTTTCTTCCCGTCATATACTTTGTTTCTTTATTACACACCTAATTTTTTATATCCTGTATCCTGCTTCATACTGTCAAATGCCTGAGGGTTTTTTAAAGTCATATATCTTTGTTTTCGAATACATTTGGACTATTTCTGCCGTGACGACTCAAAACACCAGCATTGAAGGTGGGCAGAAACGGTGGCATACGCAACATATCATCATTCTGAACCTTAAAGCTCTTGCCCAGACACCAAAAACCCAACCAGACAAAAACATCTAGTACACCCACTATGGTATGCATATGTGTAAACAGATTTTTGTTGTTTTACCAAGTGAAGACAGACAGCAGTCTTTGCTGCGTTAATGTACATTTAGTATTTTCTCCACTTCTTCCTCCTCCTCCTCTCTCTTGGATTTTAGTCCTGTTTGTCTTCTTTTACATGACATTGGCCAAATCAAGTGGGATGCATAGTGCGTGGTCTTCTCCTGTGCTTGTAACACTGTATGGTTTCTGCCTGTTGACCTCTGCTAACACAGTCATTCCCACGTCGAAGTAGTCAACTGCAAAAACAAAATGGAATACAAATGCTTGAAAATGTCTGCCAGTTGTGCTTTAAAAAGGGCAAGAGATCAGATTGGGAAGGTTGAAAATGGGTAGGAGGAAGTGGGAGACAGACAGAGACTGAGACAAGCAGAGACAAAGAGAGAGACAGACAGTGCCAGATAGAGAAAGAGAAACACAAACAGATAAACCGTGTAAGAAATCTACCGTGACTTAAAGTACTATGAAAACGAAAAATAAACAAAGACATAAGGAAACTGACACGGAAAGAGAGAGAGAAATATAAAAAAAGGGAAGTTTCTTTGACAGAACCTCCAGGTGAGGATGCTATTTATACAGGAAGAGCCCCCACACATTCCCTTCCCTCTCCCCATTATATGCTTGGAGGATACTTACAATCAATTACAAATGATAAGGATACAGTAAATTGCATGGACATATTTTTTGGGCTTTGTGAATTCCTTAAAGCACTGGTATTACTGTATCCCTTTATTGTCTTGATGGCAATGATTGTTGTGTGATTTCTGGTTAAAAGACAGTACCCTGATCACCATATGTGTGCCTTAGGTGGGTGCAGTGCGCCATATTGATTTGGCATCATTATTGTAGGATTATTGTCATGAAATGACAAAGGAAAGGTGAAGAGAGGGCAGTCATTATTGCCAACAAAGGATTACAGAGGGATTGACCATGGACAGTTATTGTTGCTTCACAAGAAAGGGAAAATTGGAGGCAGCCCGCAATCTGGGAAATCACCCTTAATACAATGTGATATTCTGGATCCTGTATGGTATGGCACTGTGCGTTGTGACAACATCACATCTGGCTGTGCTGCAACTCCTTCAGCAGAAATGGAGGCCCCTCAAAAATAGCATGGAAGAGCATAGAGTATGCTTTGTACTTTGAAGCTGAAAGACAAAAGAAAAGAAGTTGAAGCTAGGAGAGTATATCTTGAGGCTGAAAGCTTTACATTTGAAGCTAAGTGATTACAATTTGAAGCTCTATGAGACAGATTAATGTCATAAAATGTTTTCACTAAAGCCTAAGGAGTACAAGCAAAAACCAGAATAATACAAACACAGACCCCTGATAATGCAAATTCTCTGCTTTTGTGTTTGTATTATATTGGGGACGGGATAGCTCAGTGGTCGGAGCACTCGCTTTCCCCCAGCCAAGTTAAGCAGCGTCGAGCGTGGTTACCAGTTGGGTGGGTGACCGTTTGCGCGCCTTGGCTTCAGTACAGTTCCCCCAGTTCACCCAGCTGTAAATGGGTACCTGCCCTCTTTAGGGTCAGGGAAGGTAAAGCAGCGAGGGAGAGGAGATGGGCGCCGCCCTCAATATGCTGGCCCTAGAGAAGCTGAGGTCTCTGACGCCTCGCTCCCCTACGACCTTATAGGTTATGGGACTCCTTTACCTTTTACCTCCCTTTATTATATCAGTCATGTACATTCTTTGAAGAATGAAACCAGAAGAGAAATAGTTTTAATGTATGGAATGAACATTGTTTCGTACAGTATACATTACCCAGAATGGTTCAGAGAGAGGAAATGGCCCTGACATATGGTGTACATCTCCTTTTGTCTGGACTACCTAATATTGGGCAGAGGATAAACAGGTCTGGTATACAGAGTAGCTGTCATCTTCCATTGAGTAGATTGGCCAAGACGGGACACATAGGAGAGGGGGCCTTAATCCATGATCTGCCTGTTGACCCATTGTGACTATACTGACCAAGATCGGGCAGAGAAAAGAGGAGGTCTTAGTTTATTGCCTGGCTGTTGTCCCAAACTGAGTGGATTGGCAAGATAGGGCCGGTTTCTTGTGTTAGTGTGCTGTTCCACGAACTGCAATCGTCTCCCTTGGAGAAAATCAACCGCGTTCACTCCCTGTGCTTGCACCAAGCGTCCTCCATAAATTTCCTGTCTTTAACAGCTTGTACCTTCTGTACTCTCTGAGGAATGCAATACAGTGATGGTATCCTTATTCCCCCCCACTTAAAAGTTGAGAGGCTTGAAGAAAACATCCTCAGCTACAACTATCGATATCACTACCACCCACTTCTTTTTTAACTGTTTCTGTCCATATTGTGTTGCTGTTTTGTTGTTGTTGTTTTTGTGGGGAATAGGAGTAGGGGGTCCTTATGAAAAGGGCTGTTCTCTACAGAGTGGTACTGGGGACAACTCTGTCACACACCTGGTGTCTTCTAATCGACACTTTCGGGGAGGTTGGGGGGATGGGGTACCTTGTTTATTAAAAACATGGTTTCAAGTTGTCACACACCGGGAGGCTGTTTTTTTCCATACCTGATTTCCTTCTGTCACGCACCTAGTTTTCTATGTTACATCTAGGTTTTGTTTCTGATGCACATAGTTTTTATGTGACTTATTATGGTTCTTTAGGTGCATGCTTGTTTTTTCCATCACACATACACACACACCGTTTAGTCATTCATTCTGATTCATTCTGTCTGACTTTCTCCTATGACCAGGTAACATGTTACAGCCAACACATAAACATACATATATTCTTCCGAGCGTAGAGAAAAAACCACAGACATATTTGTTTCATTATCTTATTATTTCATTTATCTGATTTTTGGTACCACTACTTCCCCTCTGCATCCTATTTTTCTTCTTGACTTAAGGTAAAAAGGAAAGGTGTTCCCCAGACCCATTGAGTTGTTAGCAAATGACAGAGACGTCATTTTCTCTAGGGGCTAGCGTATTGAGGGTGTTGCCCATCTCCTCTCCCTTCCCTGCTATACCTCCCCTTACCATAAAGATGACAGGTGCCCATTTACAGCTGACTGAACAGAAGAACTGTTTTGAAGCCAAGGTACGTAAATAATCACTCCTCTACACTCAGTGCTGCTTAGGGAAAATGAGTGCTCTAACTGAGCTATCCCATCCCTTTAATATTATATGAAGAAATGTTAAAAAGATTCTGATTTTACTTAAGTGCAGAGGAAAATTGAAGTCATTTGCATGAACCTGTTTTCATTGTAAAAAGATTGCTATTGCGTTACCCTGAAACATCTTTCCCTTGCTAATTGCTGCAGGACTTTAGTCAGAAAAGAGTACCTTGGTGGCTAGCCGGGTGCCCGTGCAAGATAATGGGTGCAGTGTGCTATATCAATGTACAGGCAGTGATTATTGGGGATTAGCTCCATAAAGAGAAAAGGGAAAGGCAGAGGATGATAGGATCGGGGGCGGGCGAGGGGCATTATTACCCACAAAAAGATTACAGGGGTTCTGACTTTGATCAGCGTTTGTTGCTTTAGAAGAAAGAGTGTTTAAAGCAGTGATGTTTTTTCAGGATATCACCATCATCACAGCATGATAATATGGATGTGTGTATGTGCACAGGCACATGTGGGGATGAGTTTGCATGCGTGTGCATGTATATGCATGTGTTCAAGCACACATTTGTGTAGAGGACTGAGCAAATATCTATAGAACGCGAAGCTAAATGTATCTAAACTAAAGCTGAAAATTGATATATAGCTAAAGGCAGCAAAAGTATATTTTGGAGGTAGAAGTGAACAGGTTGAAGCAAACAAAGTTCAAACTAAAGAGAAAGGATTGCAATTTGAATCATGTGAGCACAGATTAAAGCCTGAAAATACATCTGAAGCCTGCAAAATAAAAGTGATACTTCAGAAATATAGGCTGGAACAAAGGGAATGGAAATAACTGCTAAGTGAACACTAGCCAAAGCCCAGAAATTGCAAATGCTCTGCCTTTGTGAATGACTGACCCATGAATGACTGACACCAGCCATGTACATCCTACAGATAAAATGTGTCCTCTGAATATTTACAACTTAAATGTTATCTCTCTCTGCTTCTGTATACAAAATGGCCTAGGGAAAGATGCATATCTACTGTATGTGGATTGAGCAGCTTATTTTCATTGTCGGAATGGATAGATGAGATATAGTGCTCTCCCAAGACTGGACTTGGCATGGGATAACTAGTTGCAAACACATAGCCAGTCTACTGTCTGTCCAGTCTTTTCCATTAGCTGTCTATTGATGTCTTCGTCATCTTCTACACAGCACGCAGATCCAGCATAAGTTAGTCAAGGGTCTAGCGCCGGGTGCTAAAATCATCCCCCTTCCTTTTACCTAGTCCACGTATAGTCAGTTTCTCCTATACTAAACACCAGCTGGGATGGAATAGATAGCAGCTTAGAGTAGCTGAAAGTGGGGGAAACTGACAGCTGTTTCTACTGGTCAATGTATAGATTGCCCAAAATGTCTGGGAGAAGAACAGCCCTGACATATGGCGTAAATCTCTGTTTTTCACTGTATAGACTGCCTAAGATTGGCCTGAAGGAAGAGTGGTATGATATAGAGCCTGAACGTCGTCTCCAATTCAGTCTATTGGCCAAGATGAAGCACAGGACAGAGGGGTTCATAATCTATGGCCTGGCTGTTGTCCCATACTGAGTACTTTGGTCAAGATTGAGCCTCTTCCTCGTGTCCATGTATTGTTCCACAAACTGCTATTGTCTCCAAAGGAGATAATCAATCGCCATTTGCTTTGTCTCTTGCACCAGCTGTCCACCATAAATCGTCCCTCCTCTAACACCTTGTCCTTTCCTTATCCATGGAGGGAGACTGTGTATGGAATACACATGTATGGGTACCCCTTCCTTCCAATCTGGATAAAATGTAAGGGTTTAAAAAGGGACAACAGCAGCAAAACAGCATCATGAAGCAAGGCGACCACAAAAATTTCAAAAGCAAATAAACCCACCAAAAACCAAAGGAACAAAAAAACACAAAACATGCACAAAGAAGAAGAAGAAGAAGAACAAGAACAAGAACAAGAAGAACAAGAAAAACAAGAAGAACAAGAACAAGAAGAACAATAAAAACAAGAACAAGAACAAGAAGAAGGAGATAAACGTAACCACAACCTCTAAACCTACAACTGTTTCAAGCATCACCTTCAGAGCAACTACATACGTCTTGTACGTCTCTCCTGTAGTCTCCTCAAACAACTGCATTCAAAACCCAAAAGAACAAAAGAGAAAATTAGATACTAACAACAACAATAACACCACAACAAAATCAGCAGTAGCAGTAGCATCAGCAACAGTAATAACCTCCTGTAAAGAAACACTGCCTGTGATAATCGTGAATACTCTACAGCCATCATATTACCGTTTAGTGTAAACAATGCAAATGTCATTAAACAGAGCTGCCTTTGTGAGTTAAACGGCTGAACTAGAACACAAGGACATGCATG
Source organism: Rapana venosa (assembly GCA_028751875.1). NCBI lineage: Eukaryota > Metazoa > Mollusca > Gastropoda > Neogastropoda > Muricidae > Rapana > Rapana venosa. Next base: position 50,720,436 of record CM054147.1, read on the forward strand.
TGCATATGAACAGCCCCAAATGCATTATACTGTCTTGTTGTTGGGATGTTTACCACTTTTAGTTTTCTCATTTTTTATCTGTTTAGAACTAGAACAGCTCTCTTCTACGAGAGGATGATCACCCAACAACAGAATAACTCATTTCTCTTTTTTCTACTTTGTGTATCTTTCTTTTTTACTTGCATTTCTTCATAAGAGCCTTTCTTTCTTTTCTCTTCAAAGTGTTTTTCAAGAGCAACTTTGTCAAGCATCTAGTTTATTTTCGTCACACTTGGTGCTGTTGTTTTTTACACAATCACAGTTTCTTGTTCAATACGCCGTGTTTTTATTTTCCTTACCTGCTTTGTTTCTGTTACACACCTACCTGCTTTCTTCCCGTCACATAATTTGTTTCTTTATTACACACCTATTTTTGTTTAAACCTGTATATTGCTTCATACTGTCAAATGCCTGATTTTTTTTAAAGTCCCACATCTTTGTTTTTGAATACATTTGGACTATTTTTGCCGTGACAACTCAAAACAGCAGGAACAATGGTGCGCAAAATCGGTCGCATACGCAAAATCTGATTATTGAACCTCGGAGATCCACAGAGGAACGACAAAATACCCCACACAAACACAAGTACACCCACTATGGTATGCACGTGTGTAAACTGATTTTTGTTGTTTTACCAAATGACGACAGACAGCAATCTTTGTTGCCTTAATGTACATTTGGTTTTTTTCTCCACTTCTTCCTCCGCCTCTCTCTTGGTTTAGTCCTTTCTGACTTCCTTTACATGATATTGGCCAAATCAAGTGGGATGCATAGTGCGTGGTCTTCTCCTGTGCTTGTAACACTGTATGGTTTCTGCCTGTTGACCTCCGCTAACACAGTCACTTCCACGTCCAAGTAGTGAACTACGATAAACAAATTGGAATACAAATGCCAGAAAATGTCTGCCAGTTGTGCTTTAAAAAGGGCAAGAGATCAAACTTGGAAGGTTGAAAATGAGTAAGAGAGAGAGAGGCATTGAGTGAGAGTGATAAAAAGGGGAAATCTATAACTGATAATTTCTTGGTGAGTATGGTATTTATACAGCAACAACACACCCACCCATTCCTCTTCACCTTCACTTATCCCATAATCCCATCGACTATGGGGGCAGTCGATGAAGATTTTGCAACCAGCTTCCTCCACTCCTAGCTGTCCTCTGCTTTCCATAGAAAATATTTGCCACTCATGGCCAGTCCACTCTAATGTTGTCTTCACATCGCCTTCTCTGTCTGCATCTTCGCCTCCCTCCTTGTACTGTTCCCTGTAGGACAGTCTTGGCCAGTCAAGATGTTCGTTTGACATGCCCCTACCACTTTAGTTTACATTTTTTCAGTGATGTCAGAAGCTTTGCATATGGTCCATTAGTGTGAAATAACAGTAAATTGCACGAATCTGTTGTTTTTTAAACTGAGATTTTTAAAACAGTTGCTATTACTTTATCCTACATATAGTACTAGTGCTAATGGTTGTGTGATTTCGTGTTAGAAGACAAGTGTCCTGATAAACAGACAGGTGCGTTATATGGGTGCAGTGTGTCATATTGATTTGGCGTCATCATTTTAGGATTATGGTTATGAAAACAGAAAAGGAAGGGTAAAGAGAGGGCAGTGATTATGGCCAACAAGCGATTGTAGAGGGATTGACTGCTGCCTCACAAGAAAGGGAAAATTTCAGGCAGGAGGTGGGGGCCAGTGCAGTGATGCTGTCTAGCTGTTATCTAGAAAATTGCCATCATTATAGCGTCATTTAATGGATAGGTTTCTGTAAACACACAAGTGTGGGTGTATGAGCCTCTCTCTCTGTGAGCGTGTGTATGTGTGAACGTGTGTGTGTGTGTGTGTGTGCGTGTGCGTGTGCATGTGTGTGTGCGTGTGCGTGTGCATGTGTGTGTGTGCACGTGTTTGTGTGTGTGTGTGCGCACATGTGTGTTTGCATGTGTGTGTATGTGTGTATACTGCTTAATACGTGCAATGGCACATACATGAGTAAGGAGAATAACAGATTGAGAGAGGGAAAAGCATACAATCTAAAGCTGAAAATATTGATTTGAAGTTGGCAACATAGACAGCAAAAAGTAAAGACAATTTGAAGCTGAAAGTATACAATTTGAGCATAAAACTGTATGATTTGAAACAAAGAGAGATAGATAGAGAGACACACAGACAGACAGACAGACATAGGTACAAAAAGGGAGAGATCAGAAAATGACAAAGATAGAGAGCAAGAGAGACAGAGACAGAGAGAGAGAGAGAGAAAAAAGAAATCTCTTGCACAGAACTGCCAGGTGAGGTTGCTATTTATATTGCAAGATCCTCCCCCTTCCACCTACCCCTGGACCCTCCCTCCCCCCCTCTCTCATCATGTGCCTGGGGGAGATATACTTATATCTGATTTTTTTTTTAATATTACAAACTGTTCACTACAACCTAAAGTAACCTAGTTTGCTTGTACCTGATAATTTTCTTACTGAAATCCTTAAAACATTGCCATTACTTGATCCAAAAGGTATAATACTGGCGCTAACTGTTGTGCAATTCCGTGTTAGAAGTAGTGTTCTAATAAACGGACAGGTGTGCTATATGGGTGCAGTGTGTCATATTGATTTGGTGTCATCATTTTAGGATTAACGTTATGAAAGGAACAAGGGAAGGATAAAGAGAGGGCGGTGATTATGGCCAACTAGCGATTGTAGAGGGATTGACTGCTGCCTCACAAGAAAGGGAAAATTACAGGCAGGAGGTGGGGGCCAGTGCAGTGATGCTGTCTAGCTGTTATCTAGGAAATTGCCGTCATTACAGTGTTACTTTATGGATACGTTTCTGTGAACATGCAAGTGTGAGTATGAGCCTCTGTGTGAGTGTGTGTTTGGTTTGTGAGTGTGTGTGTGTGTGTGTGCTTATGTATATGAGCCTTTGTGTGTGTATGTGTTTGTTCGTGTGAGAGAGACGCTTTGACGCTTTGACGCTTTGACCAATTTATTGTCATTGCCCAAAGTGGCCTATTGACAAGGGGGGTTATACACGACTTTCTTTTGTAAATACAAATAAATACAAGAAAAATCACATGATGCATTTAACGTAATGAAAACCAAAAAACCAAAAATGAGCTCTTATGAACGGATACGACTTTAAGCTCTGACGTAAACTCAGTTTCAAAATGAACACAAAGTAATAACAAGGATGAACAATAGGAACCAATAAGCAATAACTAAAATAATGAAAAGAACATTCTAGAATGCTATATTAGACCATCCACTGACATTGTATGTGAAATTTTCAAAAAAATATTCTTGCTGGAGACTACAGCGTAATTATAAATGTTTCTTTATGTGTTTCACAAAATGCTGGAGTTTACATAATATGAATGTTACTTTAGTTTAGTCACAAATGTTAAGCTAATTGGAACTTAGCTGTAATTGTCTTAATTTCAGTGCTTCAGCAATAAACTTTGCAACCGATTTGATCACAATATCATCATCGGACGATAAGATAGAAAAAAAAATCTTGCCTTCGGAAAGCTTCTAGATTGAGAACACCACAGTTTTCACGTATGGAAACATATGATTGACAGTGAAACAGGAAATGCATTTCATCATCAAGAATATGACCACACATAGGGCATGGGAACTGTGTGGACGTCTCAGGTTGAAACCATCTTTTGTTTGCATTGAAGCCGAGTGTTCTTAGTCGAAATCTTGCATAAATTAGTCGATGCCATTTGTCAGTGACTATTCTAAGATACTTTTCAGCTTGAAAAGCACACTTGAACGAAAAAAACCAGCAGTATTTATCTTTACTTTACATGTCCGAGTGCCAATTTTGTTTAAATGAACAAATGAGTCTGTCTTTCAATTCAGAAATAAACCCATGCTCGCTACCTACTTCCTGAGACAACCACACGATTCCAAAACCATGTTCTGATAAAAACTTTTTAACTTGATATGCCCAATTCTTCTTACCCAGCTCCATTTGTATAACCATCATGTCATAAGACTGCCTACATAAACGTGACCCTGGAAGTTTCAGTAGTTTTAGCCAGTACTTAATACGCTTAACAGACGTTCTGATGTTTACAGGATATCTTCCCGTTTCTCCATATAGTACAGTATTTGACGAATGGATTGGGACATTTAAGAAACGTTTGATAGCATATGTATGTATTTGTTTCTATTTGTGGATTAACAGTAAGTCCCCATATTTCAGATGCATATGTAAGTAAAGGTTCTATTTGAACATCAAACAATTTTCAAAATAAAGAACAATCTACTGAATTCAGCTTTCGTAACGTTTTTAAGATTTCGATTACACCTTTTTTCCCTTTCCTGCAACATTCACGCCATGCAACATTCAAACTTAGCTTCGTTGAAAATGTCATCCCTAGGTACTTATAAGAATTCACGACTTTCACTTCAGCATTTCCATAAAACCATTTTTCACGCACTGATAAATGTCCACCCATTCTAAAAATCATGATGTTCGTTTTTTCCATATTGACTGATAAATCTAGGCGATCTGCCTCTTCCTTTAATATATCTAGTTGGTTTTGTAAACCTAGTACCGTGTTAGACAAGAGAATCATATCATCGGCAAATAGTAGTAAAAATACCTCCATTGCTCCTGAGATAAACTGAATACCATGTTTTCCTTTTTTTGTTAATTCAACGGCTAAATCGTTTACAAAAAAAGAAAATAATTGTGGACTTAATATACAGCCCTGCTTCACTCCTTTTGGACATTCGAAATATTCCGAATAATCATATCCTGCGCGTACACATGCTAATACTGATTTATATACACTCCTTAGTGCCATATATAATTTACCGTTTATTCCATTTTTACGCAGAACAGTCCATAAGATATTAAGAATAACAGAATCGAACGCCTTACGTGTGTGAGAGAGAGAGAGTGTGTGTGTATTTGAGTGTGTATGTGTGTGCGTGCGTGTGTGTGTGTGTGTGCGTGTGCGTGTGCATGTGTGTGCACGTGTGTGTGTGTGCATGCATGTGTGTTTGCATGTGTGTGTATGTGTGTATACTGCATAATACACATAAAGGCACATGCATGAATAAGGAGAATAACAGGTTGAGAGAGGGAAAAGCATACAATCTCAAGCATAAAGCATTGATTTGAAGTTGACAACATAGACTGCAAAAAGCAAAGGCATTTGAAGCTGAAAGTATACAATTTGAGAATAAAACTGTATGATTTGAAACAGAGAGAGATAGATAGAGACAGACAGACAGACATAGGTACAAAAAGGGAGAGATCAGAAAATGACAAAGATAGAGAGGAAGAGAGACAGAGACACAGAGAGAGAGATAGGAAAAGTGAAATCTTTTGCACAGAAATGCCAGGTGAGGTTGCTATTTATATTGCAAGATCCTCCCCCTTCCACCTACCCCTGGCCCCTCCCCCCCCCCCTCTCTCTCTCTCTCTCATCATGTGCATGGGGGAGATATACTTATTGCAGATTTTTGTTTAAATGTTACAAACTGTTCACTACAACCTGAAGTAACCGTAGTTTGTTTGTACCTGATAATTTTCTTACTGAAATCCTTAAAACATTGCCATTACTTGATCCAAAGGTATAATACTGGCGCTAACTGTTGTGCAATTCGTGTTAGAAGACAAGGGTCCTAATAAACGGACAGGTGCGTTATATGGGTGCAGTGTGTCATATTGATTTGGTGTCATCATTTCAGGATTAACGTTATGAACCTATAAAAGGAAGGGTAAAGAGAGGGCGGTGATTATGGCCAACAAGCGATTGTAGAGGGGTTGACTGTTGCCTCACAAGAAAGGGAAAATTGCAGGCAGGGGGCCAGTGCAGTGATGCTGTCTAGCTGTTATCTAGGAAATCTCCATCATTATAGCGTGATTTTGTGATAGATATGTTTCTCTGAACAGGCAAGTGTGGGTGTATGAGCCTCTCTCTCTGTGAATGTGTGTGTGTGTGTGTGTGTGTGTGTGTGTGTGTGTGTGTGTGTGTGTGTGTGTGTGTGTGTGTGTGTGCGCGTGTGTTTGTTTGCATGTGTAGTGTATGTGTGTGTTCCTCTGTGTGTGTGTGTTGCTGTTGCTTAATTATATTTTGGTCATACACCTGGTTTCATTGTTACACACCACGCTTCATTATATAATATATCTTAGTTCTTTACATCACGTTCTTTTCTTTGATTTATTTTCCTTACTTACAAAAGGTAGACATTACCATTATAAGTTGACAGTTCAAGTTAAGTGCACAGTGAATTTGCAATCATACTGGAATCGATAAAACGTTACTGCCACTGATGCCACATTATCTATCTGGTACTAGTTAATGCGATAATCAAGGCTTTGAGATAGTATCATGTAAACAGGATGTGTGCACAATGAAGTGCGTGTCACATTGATTTCCAGGCAGTGATATGCCATCATTATTGGAGATTATCGTCACACAGAGAGGGAAGAAGAACAAAGGAAGGGGGTATTATGACAGACCAGAGACTGCAGACATTGCGTCGACCCTTGTTTGTTTTCTCAAAAGAATGGAAAGCTTGAAGCCAGTGTGGTCAAAGCAGCGACTCTGCTTTCCTATTGTTTGGGAAATTGCTGCCATTATAGTGTGATAATATACACTTGTGCTGGACCATGTGCATGTTCATGTCTGCATGTACACACTCAATTCGAGGGAGAAATAGAAAGAAAGTTAGAGGTATATATTGTTTGAAGCTTTAAATGTTGTTTCTATGGAGTCTTGCTAAAAGCATACATTCGAAGTTCAGATAGTATTATTTGAATCTAAAAACGTGCATTTCTAAGCAAACAGAATATGATTTTAAGCTTTGATATTACTCGTTAAAGACCCAGATCAAAGCTACAAAATGCACACTGACTTAAAATTTCTTTGTGATACTACTTTGTCATTGCAGATTTATCTTCGTGAAATTCCGGCTGCTCTCCCCAGAGAGAGCGTGTTGCCACAACAGCAGTGCTATAAATTTGATATAAAGCTTAATATACAAACTAAAATGAACTGCAAGTCTTTACACTACAGACTGAAGCCCAGAATACAAAATACTTTATCATTTGTGAATGTCTGATATCAGCTATGTATATGCAGCAGAGGAAAGAGGCATCTCAAATGTATGGTTCTTGCCCATGCCAAAAGCTTTGCTTGTTGTCAGCTGAGTCAAAAGCCAAGGCTTGTGTTGAGACAGTGTCATGTTTTGAAAGATGTCTTTAGCCAGGGCAAGGTTGCGTTTAGAGTAATACCTTACATTTCTTATTAAAGGAGAGCAAATTTATTTGAAGTCAGAGTATGGTGAAATCAGTATATGGTGAAGTGCTCAAAACTTCATATGTGCAAACATATCCAGTATGTACTTTTGGACCCACAGTGATTCTCAAGTGTATGAAAGGAGTCAGTGTGCATATCATAGGGTTCCTGACAGAGTTACACTGGACAACACACATCCACAACAATAACAACAATAAAATATGCTGCTTAACATTGTCTGTTACTGTTTAGATTGCCAAACACAGCACATGGAAAAGAAACAGCTCCCATATATGATTTCAACACTGCCTTTAACTGCATAGATTGTCCAAACTGGCTCAGAGAAAGAACACACCCCGGACATATGGCATAAATCGTTGTCCTTGCATTGTGTAGTCTACCTAGGTTCGGGCAGAGGGAAGAGGGGTCTGATATACAGCTTGGCCGTTGTCCACCATGCAGTAGATTGGCCAAGACTGGGCAGAGAAAACAGGAGGTCGTGGTTTATGGCCTGACTGTTGTCCCATACTGAGCAGACTGGCAGGATGGGGCCAACTCCTTGTCTCAATGCCCTGTTCCACAAACTGCAATCCTCTGGTGGGAGAGAATCAATCGCTATTCACTCCTCCTCTCGCCCTGAGTGTCAGCCATAAATCGTCCCTTCTTTAACAATTTGTCCCTTCTGTACCCACTAAGGGAGACCAGTGTATGGAATACTGTGATTCCCCCTTCATTCCCTTTGGCTAACACGTGAGAGTATAAGAAGAGGGAAAGAGTCTAGGTCACTACCATCATTACCACCACTACAATATCAACCACAACCACCAACATCAATATTATCACAAAGTAATGATAGCAGTACCAGAAGTAGCAACTCTGCAGTTTTGGTACTGGCAGCAATATCAGAAAAAGCAGCAACAACCAGCAAATGTGCACTGCCTGCGTTGTTTTACAGTGATATTATTGTGCATTTGTTATAAATCATCTTTGAATGTAAACACTGCGGATACTATTGTGAAAGACTACAATTTCTGAGATAAGCATGATGAATAAAACCACAAGAGTGCGCGTGCTCATGAGTGCACATGCACATGTGATCAGTGTTGTAGTGCTGATCTCTGTCAATCTCAAATTTTTTTCATGGTATTCAGACTGCTCTTCCTGGGGGTATTGCAATGCCAGAAGAGCAATGTGTGTGTGTGTGTGTGTTGGTGTGTGTGTGTGTGGTGTGTGTGTGTGTGTGTGTGTGTGTGTGTGTGGTGTGTGTGTGGTGTTTCGTGGGTTGGTTTTCCTATGAGTCTGGTTTTTCCCTTAGGAACAGAATATTGGCAGAAAATACTCTGTCAGACACCTGGTTACTTTATGTCGCATGCCTGTGTTTCTGATCACAAACAAGGTTTATGCATAGCACACACCTTGCATCTTTCTTTTGCATATTCAGTTGATTTGTTTCATGCTCTTGGCTTCTTAATGTCATATGCCAGGTTTCCTTGTTGCACACTTCACCTCTTTATAAAACATATGTTATTTATTTTGTATTTATTCTAATATTTCGAAGATAGTGGAAAGAGCAGTGTGTTTTTCATACCCAGTTCCTGTGTGTATGTGGTTTTGTACATTCTGTCATTGATTCTCAATGATTCTATATGTCATTTTTACCTGTTGTATTTTTTTCCATTACAAATTATTTCTCATTCGTTTTTCTTTGTTCTGCTTCACTATCCCAAATTATCAGGCAACCCACTTCAGTATGCACTTGTGCATACTTACTCTGTTTCCAAGTGAGGTAAAACAACACAGTCTTTGTCTTTTAACAATACCCTGTTGTTTGCCTCTCTCTTCTACTCACCTTTTATTATTCACATACTTACAATAGAAATTAAGCTGGGGAAGACACAGGCAGTTGCAGTAACAACAACAACAAAATGCGCTGCTTAAGCATCATTTTTAACTGTTTAGATTGCTCAAAATGGTTCATGAAAGAAGCTGCTCCATTGTATGGTTTAAACATTGTCTGTCACTGTACAGATAGTCCAAAATTGCTCAGAGAAAGAACACACCCCAGACGTATGGCATAAAGGCTTATCCTTTATTTGTGTAGTCTACCTAGGATCATGCAGAGGGAGGAGGGGTTTGATATACAGTGTGGCCGTTGTCCCCCATTGAGAAGATTGGCCAAGACTGGGCACAGAAAAGAGGAGGTCATGGTTTATGGCTGACTGTTGTCCCATACTGAGCAGACTGGCAGGAGGGGGCCCGTTCCTTGTCTCAATGCCCTGTTCCACAAACTGCAATCGTCTCCTGGGAGAGAATCAATCGCTATTTATTCCTCCTCTTGCCCTGAGTGCCAGCCATAAATCATCCCTTCTTTAACGACCTGTCCCTTCTGTACCCAATACGAGAGACCAGTGTATGGAATACTGTGATTTCCCCTTCAATTCATTTGGCTAACACGTGAGGGGATAAGAAGAGGGAAAAAGTCTTGGCCACTACCATCATTACCACCACCACAACAGCAACCACAACCACAACCATCAATATCACCACAAAGTAATGATAGCAGTACCAGAAGTAGCAACTCAGCAGTTTTGGTACTGGCAGCAAAAGCAGAATCAGCAACAACCAGCAAATATGCACTGCCTGTGTTGTTTTACAGTGATAGTTGGACATTTGTTATATATCATCTTTGAATGTAAACACTCATATACTATTGTGGAAGACTATGTTTTCTGAGATAGGCATGACAAATAAAACCACAAGTGTGCGCCTGTTTACGTGGGCACATGCACATGTGATCAGTGCTGTAGAGCTTATCTCTGTCAATCAGCAGATTTTTCTGCATGGAATTCAAGCTGCTCTTTCTGGGGATATTGCATTGCCTGAAGAGCAGTGTGTGTGTGTGTGGGGGGGGGGGGGGGTGGGGGGGGGGGGGGGTTGGTTTTCCTATGAGTCTGGTTTTTCCCTTAGGAACAGAATATTGGCAGAAAATACTCTGTCAGACACCTGGTTACTTTCTGTCACATGCCTGCTTTTCTGATCACAAACAAGGTTTATGCATAGCACACACCTTGCATCTTTCTTTTGCATATTCAGTCGATTTGTTTCATGCTCTTGTGATTCCCCTTCATTCCATTTGGCTAACACGTGAGGGGATAAGAAAATGGAAAAAGTCTAGACAACTACCATCATTACCACCACCACAACATCAACCACAACCACCAACATCAATATTATCACAAAGTAATGATAGCAGTACCAGAACTAGCAACTCAGCAGTTTTGGTACTGGCAGTAAAAGCAGAAACAGCAACAACCAGCAAATATGCATTGGCTGTGTTGCTTTATAGTAATGTTATTGTGCATTTGTTATAAATCATCTTTGAATGTAAACACTGCATACACTATTGTGGAAGACTACAATTTCTGAGATAAGGATGACAAATAAAACCCAAAGAGTGCGCGTGTTCACATGTGCACTTGCACATGTGATCAGTGTTGTAGTGCTGGTCTCTTTCAATCTCAGCAATTTCTTTTTTTTGATTGTATTCAGGCTGCTCTTCCTGGGGATATTGCATTGCCAGAAGAACAATGTGTATATGTGTGTGTGTGTGTGTGTGTGTGTTTGTGTGTGTGTGTGTGTGTTTGTGTGTGTGTTTGTGTGTCTTTGTGTGTTGTGTGTGGTTTGGTGTGTATGTATGTGTGTGTGTGTTTGTGTGCATGGGTTAGTTTTCTTTTGCGTCTGGCTTTTGCCTTAGGAACAAAATATTGGCAGAAAATACTCTGTCAGACACCTGGTTACTTTCTGTCACATGCCTGCTTTTCTGATCACATACGAGGTGTATTCATAGCACACACCCAGTGTCTTCTTTTGCATATTCAGTTGATTTGTTTCACGCTCTTGGCTTCTCAATGTCATTTATTTGCCTGGTTTCTTTTTTACACACTTCACCTCTTTATAAAACATATCTTATTTATTTTGTATTTATTCTTCTATTTTGAGGAGAGTGGAATAAGCATTGTGTTTTTTATACCCAGTACCTGTGTGTATGCGGGTTTTCTACATTCTGTCATTGATTCCCACTTCTTTATTTCATTTACATGTTGTATTTTTTCCATCACAAATTATTTCTCATTCGTTTTTCTTTGTTCTGCCACACTATCCCAAAGTATCAGACAACTCACTCCAGTATGCACTTGTGCATACTTACGTTGTTTCCAAGTGAGGTAAAACAACACAGTCTTTGTCTTTTGCCAATACCCTTTTGTTTGCGACTCTCTTCGACTCACCTTTTATTCTTCACCTACTGATGATAGAAATTAAGCTGGGGAAGACACAACAGTAACAGCAACAACAACAACAAAATGTGATGCTTGAACATTATCTTTTACTGTTCAGATTTTCCTAAATGGAGCATGGAAAAGTTGTTCCATTGCATGTTTTAAACATTGTCACTGTACAGATAGTCCAAAATTGCTCAGAGAAAGAACACATCCCAGATATATGGCTTACATCTTGTTCATCTTGGGCTGTATGAGATTGCCAAACATAGCACATGGAAAGAAGCAGCTCTACTGTATGGTTAGGACATTGTCAATGTATAGATTGTACAAACTGGCTCAGAGAAAGAACATACCCCAGACATATGGCATAAATCCTGTTCCTCCCTTTGTGTACACCACCTAGGATCAGGCAGAGGGAAGAGGGGTCTGATATACCACTTGGCCATTGTCTCCCATTGAAAAGATTGGCATAGACTGGGCAGAGAAAAGAGGAGGTCATGGTTTATGGCCTGACTGTTGTCCCATACTGAGCAGACTGGCAGGATGGGGCCAACTCCTGGTGTCAATGTGCTGTTCTACAAACTGCAATCGTCTGGTGGGAGAGAATCAATCGCTATTCACTCCTCCTCCTGCCCTGAGTGTCAGCCATAAATCGTACCTTCTTTAACAACTTGTCCCTTTTGTACCGACTAAGGGAGACAAGTGTATGGAATACTGTGATTCCCCTTCATTCCATTTGGCCAACATGTGAGTGGATAAGAAGAGGGAAAAAGTCTAGGTCACTACCATCATTACCACCACCACATCAACAAGCAGCCACAGCCATCAATATTATCACACAGTACTGATAGCAGTACCAGATTTAGCAACTCTGCAGTTTTGGTACTGGCAGCAAAAGCAGAATCAGCAACACCCAGCAAATATGCATTACCTGTGTTGTTTTACAGTGATATTATTGTGCATTTGTTATAAATCATCTTTGAATGTAAACATTGCATATACTATTGTGAAAGACTACAATTTCTGAGATATGCATGATGAATAAAACCACAAGAGTGCACGTGCTCATCAGTGCACATGCACCTGTGATCAGTGTTGTAGTGCTGATCTCTGTCAATCTCAGCAAAATTGTTTCGATGGTATTCAGACTGCTCTTTCCTGGGGGTATTGCAATGCCAGAAGAGCAATGTGTGTGTATGTGTGTGGTGTGTGTGTGTGTGTGTGTGTGTGTGTGTGTGTGTGTGTGTGTGTGTGTGTGTGTGTGTGTGTGTGTGTGTGTGGTGTGTGCGTGCGTGTGTGTGTGGGTTGGTTTTCCTTTGAGTCTGGCTTTTCCCTTAGGAACAGAATATTGGCAGAAAATACTCTGTCAGACACCTGGTTACTTTCTGCCACATGCCTGCTTTTCTGATCACAAACAAGGTTTATGCATAGCACACCTGGTATCTTTCTTTTGCATATTCATTTGATTTGTTTCATGCTCTTGGCTTCTTAATGTCATATGCCTAGTTTTTTTGTTACACACCTCACCTCTTTAGAAAACATATGTTATTTATTTTTTATTTATTCTTCTATTTTGAGGATAGTGGAATAAGCAGTGTGTTTTCTATACCCAGTTCCTGTGTGTGGTTTTGTACATTCTGTCATTGATTCCCACTGGTTCTTTATGTCATTTACCTGTTGTATTTTTTCCGTCACAAATTATTTCTCATTCATTTGTCTTTGCTCTGCCACACTATCCCAAATTATCAAGGGACCCACTTCGGTATGCACTTGTGCATACTTACTTGTTTCCAAGTTGGGTAAAACAACAGTCTATTTCTTTTACCAATAAACTGTTGTTTGTGACTCTCTTCTCCTCACCTTTTATTCTTCACTTACTTATGATGGAAATTAAGCTTGGGAAAACACAACAGCTACAACAACAACGACAACAAAAACAACAACAAAATGTGCTGCTTGAACATGATCTTTAACTGTTTAGATTGTCCAAAATGGTACATGGAAAAGAAGCAGCTCTACTGTATGGTTTGATCATTGTCTTTCACTGTACAGATTGTCCAAAATTCCTCAGAAAAAGAACACACCCCAGGCATATGGCATAAATCCTGTTCCTTTCATTGTGTAGTCTACCTAGGTTTGGGCAGAGGGAGGAGGTGTTTGATATACAGCGTGGCCATTGTCCCCCATAGAGTAGATGGGCCAAGACGGGGCAGAGAAAAGAGGAGGTCATGGTTTATGGCTGACTGTTGTCCCATACTGAGCAGACTGGCAGGATGGAGCCAACTCCTTGTGTCAATGCCCTGTTCCACGAACTGCAATCGTCTGGTGGGAGAGAATCAATCGCTATTCACTCCTCCTCTTGCCCTGAGTGTCAGCCATAAAACCTCCCTTCTTTAACAACTTGTCCCTTCTGTACCCGCTAAGGGAGACAAGTGTATGGAATACTGTGATTCCCCTTCATTCCATTTGGCTAACACGTGAGGGGAAAAAGTCTTGGCCACTATCACCATATCACCACATCATCACAAACCACAACCACCAACATCAATATTATCACAACATAATGATAGCAGTATCAGAAGTAGCAACCTGCAGTTTTGGTACTGCCAGCAAAAGCAGAATCAGCAACAACCAGCAAAAATGCACTGCCAGTGTTGTTTTACAATTATATTTGTGGTATACCATCTTTGAATGTAAACACTGCCTATGCTTTTGTGAAAGACTATATTTTCTGAGATAAGCATGATAAATAAAAGCACAAGATTTCACGTGTTCACATGTGCACATGCAGATGTGATCAGTGTTGTAGTACTGATTTCTTTCAATCTCAGCAATTTTTTTTAAGGTATTCAGGCAGTTCTTCCTAGGGATATGACATTGCCAGAAGAGCAATGTGTGTGTGTGTGTGTGTGTGTGTGTGTGTGTGTGTGTGTGTGTGTGTGTGTGTGTGTGTGTGTGTTTGTGTGAGTGGCTTGGTTTTCCTATGAGTCTGGCTTTTCCCTTGGGAACAGAATATTGGCTGAAAATACTTTGTCAGACACCTGATTACTTTCTGTCAAATACCTGCTTTTCTGATCACAAACGATGTTTATTGATAGCACACACCCAGTGTCTTTCTTTTGCATATTCAGTTGATTTGTTTCATGCTCTTGGCTTCTTAATGCCATATGCCTGGTTTCTTTGTTACACACCTCACCTCTTTATGGTCAACTCGTGATCCAGAGGTCGTGGGTTCGATCCCCGCTCGGCTCGGTGTTGTGTCCTTGGGAAAGACACTTTACTCCTATTTTCCCCACTCCACCCAGGTGTACAAGTGGGTACCAGCTCTGCTGGGGAAGTATCTGGCGACAGACTAGCGTCCTGTCACAGGGGTGGTGAAAAACCATCAGTTCGCTTAACGCTTCAGAAACCGGGATAAGCTCCGGCTTTATGGGCATTCTGGCTCGAAAGAACATACTTTTTTCACCTCTTTATAAAACATATGTTATTTATTTTGTATTTATAATCTTCTGTTTGCAGGAGAGTGGAATAAGCAGTGTGTTTTTTATACCCAGTTTCTGTGCGTATGCGGTTTGTACATTCTGTCATTGATTCTCACTGATTCTTTATGTCATTTACCTGTTGTATTTTTTCCATCACAAGTTATTTCTCATTCATTTTTGTTTGTTCCGCCACACAATCCCAAATTATCAAGCAACCCACTTCAGTATGCACCTGTGCATACTTACTCTGTTTCCAAGTGAGGTAAAACAACACAGTCTTTGTTCTTTTGACAATACCCTTTTGTTTGCGACTCTCTTCTACTCACCTTTTATTCTTCACTTACTGATGATAAAAATTAAGGTGGGGAAGACACAACAGTAACAACAACAACAACAACAAAAAGTGCTGCTTGAACATTATCTTTTACTGTTCAGATTTTCCTAAATGGAGCATGGAAAAGAAGTTGTTCAAATGTATGTTTTAAACATTGTCACTGTACAGATAGTCCAAAATTGCTCAGAGAAAGAAGACATCCCAGATATATGGCATATATCTTGTTCGTCTTGGGATGTTTGAGATTGCCAAACATAGCACATGGAAAGAAGCAGCTTTACTGTATGGTTTGGACATTGTCAATGTATAGATTGTACAAACTGGCTCCAAGATAGAACACACCCCAGACATATGGCATAAATCCTGTTCCTCCCTTTGTGTGCACCACCTAGGATCAGGCAGAGGGAAGAGGGGTCTGATATACCACTTGGCCATTGTCTCCCGTTGAGAAGATTGGCGAAGACAGGGAAGAGAAAAGAGGAGGTCATGGTTTATGGCTGACTGTTGTCCCATACTGAGCAGGCTGGCAGGATGGAGCCAACTCCTTGTGTCAATGTGCTGTTCTACAAACTGCAATGGTCTCGTGGGAGAGAATCAATCGCTATTCACTCCTCCTCTTGCCCTGAGTGTCAGCCATAAATCCTCCCTTCTTTAACAACTTGTCCCTTCTGTACCCGCTAAGGGGGACCAGTGTATGGAATACTGTGATTTCCTCTTCATTCCATTTGGCTAACACGTGAGGGGATAAGAAAATGGAAAAAGTCTAGACAACTACCATCATTACCATCACAACAACATCAACCACAACCACAAACATCAATATTACCACAAAGTAATGATACCTGTACCAGAAGTAGCAACTCTGCAGTTTTGGTACTGGCAGCAAAAGCAGAATCAGCAACAACCAGCAAATATGCCTGTGTTGTTTTACAGTGATAGTATTGTGCATTTGTTATAAATCATCTTTGAATGTAAACACTACATATACTATTGTGAAAGACTACAATTTCTGAGATAAGTATGACGAATAAAACCGTAAGAGTGCGCATATTTATGTGTGTACAGGCACATTTGATTAGTGCTGTAGCACTTATCTATGTCAATCTCAGCACATTTTTTCTACATGGAATTCAGACTGCTCTTTTGGGGGGTATTGCATTGCCAGGTGAGCAATGTGTGTGTGTGTGTGTGTGGCGGGGGGAAGGGGTTGTTTTCCTATGAGTCTGGCTTTTCCCTTAGGAACAGAATATTGGCAGAAAATGCTCTGTCGGACACCTGGTTACTTTCTGTCATACGCCTGATTTTATTATCATAAACCAGGTTTATTTATTCCACACACCTGTTTTTCTTTTGCATATCCATTTTATTTTTTATCACACTCATGCCTTGTGATGTCAAACCCTTGTTTCTTTGTTACACACAACGCTTTATTACATGTCTTATTTATTTACCTCGCTATCTGTTCTTTTATTTCAAGAATGATGGAATAAGCAGTGTATGCGTTTTTGTACATTTTGTCATCTGTTCCCACTATTTCTTTATTGAATGTTGTTGAGGTGTAGGTTTTTTTCTGTCATGTGCTTTTTTATTATAAATGTTTGTATCTGCCACACTCTTCCAAAACTATCAGGCCACCACTACAGTACGCACGTTTGCATACTGTTTTCTCAAGTGAGGCAAAACAGCACAGTCTTTTTTTTTCTAAAAATATTCACCTTGTTGCTTCTTTCTTACTCTGTACCTTATTTTTTTCTGGACTTAGTGGTGATAGAAAATCAATTGCTGATAATCACCTTTTCTTCTTCTTCTTCTTCTTCTTCTTCTTCTTCTTCTTCTTCTTCTTCTTCTTCTTCTTCTTCTTCTTCTTCTTCTTCTTCTTCTTCTTCTTCTTCTTCTTCTTCCTTTTCTACAGTAAGCAACAACTATTGTGGTTTGTTAGATGAACAAAAATGCGTCACACTGCCCTTAAGCACATGACAAGTCAGGCCCAGCATATCCGACTTCAGCATAAGAGAGAATTATTATCTTTTAAGTCTTTCTGGGAAAAATGCACGATAATAGACCAAGAAGGAAGAACATAGACAGGAAGGAGGTGACAGGAAAAAAGGAACAAAGTAGAAACAAGGAGAGTGATAGAAAATAGGACGTTTCTAGGACAGAAATCCAGACTTTGGGGATGCTATTTATACATTGGATTGGTGGTCTAGAGGTAACGCACCTGCCTAGAAAGCGAAAAACTCCGTCGAAAGTGTGCGGTGTTTCGATCCCTGTTTGAGCCCGAAACTTGTATCCCTATCAATTAGACCATGAGTGGCGTTCTGGGTGCTAGTCTTTCGGATGAGATGATAAACCATATCGAACAACAAAGGATCAGGTGGTTTGGTCACCTCACTAGAATGCCGCCCATCCAACCAGCCCTACGGGCATACACCACCAAATACAATTACTGGAAAGCCAGAGGTAGACCAAGGAGACGATGGAGCGACTCCGTGGCTGACACCCTGCGAGCCCATGACCTGTCACTACATCAAGCCTCCCGCCTAGCTGCAGACAGACGTCTGTGTCTCCCCGCGACACCGAAAGGCACCAGCGCAGATGAAAGAAAGAAGAAGATAAACCGAGGTCCCGTGAGATGTTACACATAATTATTCAGCGCACGTAAGAGAAATTACAGCAACAAGAGAGTTGTTCCTTGTAAAATTATGTAGAATAAAGCCACTTTGGTAGGGAAACAAATACAGCTGCAGAGAGGCAGATTTAAAAAATGGATGGCGCTGCTCTTGTGGCGACGCGCTCTCCCTTGGAAGAACAGCCCGAATTTCGCACAGAGAAATCTGCCGTGACTTAATGCGGTATGAAATTATAGCATAAATAAACTAAACACTGACAGGCCCCTGGCATCCCCACGGGGGAGAATTACCTAAGTTGGGTGCAAAGTAAAATGACAGTCACACGCATGTGCCTGCGTTCGTTTTACCGAAACCCTGATAACTCTGCTAGCAGCTTTACCCAAAATTATCGCTTTAGTGCCAAGTGATGTGATATTTTAGATCAGGGGAGGGTCCCCTGATAACTGGTCCTGTTTAGGACACAGGTGCGGTGTGCATTATCGATTTTTCAGTTGGTGATTTCCTGTCATCATTGGATTGTAAGGCTGTAAGGGAAGAACAAAAGGTCAAGAGAAAGAAGAGGAGTGTGTGTTGTGTGTGTGTGTTTTTGTGTGGTGGGGTGGTGGTGTTGGAACGTGCGTGTGCGTGTTGTGTTGTGTGTGCGTTGTGTTGTTGGTGTGTGGGGTGTGTGGATGGTGGGTGTGTGTGTGTGTGTGTGTGTGTGTGTGTGTGTGTGTGTGTGGTGTCGTGTGTTGTGTGTGTGGTGTGTGTGTGTGTGTGTGTGTGTGTGTGTGTGTGGTGTGTGTGCGTGTGTGTGCGGTGTGTGTGTGTGTGTGTTGTGTGTGGTGGTGTGTGGTGGTGTTGCGTGTGTTGTGTGTGTGTGCTGGTGCGTGTGCGTGCGTGTTTTGTGTGTGCGTGCGTACTTTATTTAGTTTATTTATTTATTTATTCTTTTATATCGAGGATAATGGAATAAGCACTTATGTGTTTTTTACATCTAGTCCTCATGTGTATGTGGTTTTGCACACAATGGCCTACTCTTACGAAAAGCGGAACAGGATTTAACGTATGCGCAAGATGTTAACGTGTGTGTGTGTGTGTGTGTGTGTGTGTGTGTGTGTGTGTGTGAGTGTGTGTGTGGTGTGTGTGTGTGTGTGTGTGTGTGTGTGTGTGTGATGGGTGGGTGGGGGGGGCGGTTAGTGAAAGGGGGGGGCCTTATTATTGACAAAGGATTATGAGGGACACAGTGATGCTCTTTGTTACTTAAAAAGAACAGGCAAAAACTGGTCAATTGAGTTGAAAGAGTGGATTTTTTACTGTTACCTATCAGAATATCCAGGTTATTATAGCATGGGTCTGATCTGCGTGCGAGTGTGTGTGTGTGTGTGTGTGTGTGTGTGTGTGTGTGTGTGCGGGAGGGGGGGGGCCAAAAGGAAGGTTATGATCGTCAAAGGATTATAGAGGCAGTTTGAGCACCCTTTGTTGCCTCATAAAACAAAGAGACTAAAGACAGGGGGGTGAGGGGAGGGGGGAGGGGCGATAGGCGGTGACCATAGGTCCTACTTTACTGTTACGTTTCATGGATATCAATGCTGTTACAGTATGGATCTTCATGTCTCCATGTCGCGCACGCGGTGTGTGTGTGTGTGTGTGTGTGTGGTGTGAGTAGAGAGAGAGAGGGAGAAGGGGGATGGGGGGCGTTTGTGTGTGTTGTGTATGTGTGTTTGTCGCGTGCGTGTGTATTAGGTGTGTGTTGAAGAGGTCGGTGCACGCACGCATGTGTGTGTGTGAGTGGGCGTAGTGTGTGTGGGGTGGTGGATACTGTTGCGTGTGTGTGTGAGTCGGAAGTAAGTCATGTCAAATTGTTTATATATATATATATAATATATATGTAATATATAATATATATATATATATATATATATATATATATATATATATCTTTACTTCTTTCTTCGCTCTAATATTATTTTTGATGTGTGTGTGTGTGTGTGTGTGTGCGTGCGAGCATCCACACCAGCAGCCCCTTCAGGAGAGAGAGGGAGGGAGGGAGGGAGATAGAGAGAGAGAGGCGGAGACAGACAGACAGGCAGACAGACAGACAGAGACGGGAGAAGGATTTAAAGATTGCTTATCTTGATAACCTCTCCATATCATGTCATCTGACGTTGAAGCCACAGACATCAATCATGTCCTATCTTTCGGCCCAATCACTGTCATCGACACAGCATGTCCATTTTGCCCCCTTCCCCCCTACCCACCCAACCACCCCCCTCACGTTCATATGATACCGGTGGGGGTAGCCTAGTGGTTAAAACATTTCAACGCCTGATCTGATGGTAAATGGAAGTGTGGGTTTCAATCTCCATAGCGGTTTTAGTTGTAAGGCTTCCTGATCCTTTAGAGTTAATATTGATTCAATTTTTCTCTTTTGGATGGGACAATAAACCAAGGTTGTGTGTAGAGCACACGCACGCACGCTCGCGCACACACATGCACGCACGCACACACGTACATGCGCGCACGCACGCACGCATGTACGCACGCACACACATATGCACACACACAAACACACACATACACACGTACACGCAGGCACGCACACATACACGCACACACAACTCTCTCTCTCTCTCATTCTCTCTCTTTAACGCACACACACACACACTCTCTCTCTCTCTCTCTCTCTCTCTCTCTCTTTCTCTCTCTCTCCCTCTCTCTCTCTCTCTCTCTCTCTCTCTCTCTCTCTCTCTCTCTCTGTCTCAGCCTGTCTATGTCTCTCTGACTCTCTCTCACGCACTGTCTCTCTCTCTCTCTCTCTCTCTCTCTCTCTCCTCCTCTCTCTCTTTCTCTCTCTCTCTCTCTCTCTCTCTCTCTCTCTCTCTCTTTTGGTAATTCTATTACTATCTATTATTTTATCTGAATAAACATTTCGCATTCGCATTCGCATCTCTCTCTCTCTCTCTCTCTCTCTCTCTCTCTCTCTCTCTCTCTCTCTCTCTCTCTCCTCTCTCTCTCTCTCTCTCTCTCCCCCCCCTCTCTCTCTCTCTCTCTCTCTCTCTCTCTCTCTCTCTTTCTCTCTCTGAGCATGTTGATCTGATGGAAATTGAAAAAAGCATTGTCATGTAGTTTGTGATCATTGTCAGTGATGTGTTTATCTTTGATAGGAATTACGGAAGCCTTGATATCACGTAGTCCTGAATCGTTTATAGAGATTCAGTTTTGATCTGTTGGAGATTACACACGTATTGCTATCAATAACTTTGTTCTAGGGATTTTATTTGTCTGTTTGGATGTAGAGGAGCACTATCGACATGCAGCGCCTGATCGCAATTGGACATGTCCTGTGTTGTCTCGTGTAACAAACATGTTCAAGCATTGCTTTGGTCACTTTGTCTTTAAGAGAGATTGAATTCTGTTTGCAGAACATCTGTTTGGAAAAGGATTTCTGATTGCAGAACATTGCCTTAGACATTAAACTAATGCATAGCTTCCTTTAGCAGACTGGAGATGTTGATGTTATTTCTTGTGGGGGGTTTTCTTATCAGAGAGAGGAGCGGTGGGTGTAGAGATAGAATCGGAAGGTGTCTAATTTTCTGAGTGTAATTATAACCATTGTTAAAGTAATCCACAAAAAATTAAGATTTACAGAATCACAAGCCACCCACATACCCCCCCCCCCTCATGTAAACGCATACCCAGGCACTTTCCCAATTCCACCAGTGGCTGTCATTGTGCATTATTATAGAAAACTATTCTTCTTCTTCGTCGTCGAAAGCTCACACAGCATCTCTTGTTGTCTGTCATAGGAGCAACAGTTTATTGCAACCGTCTGACAAGTCAGGCAGCGCATCCGACTTCAGCACGAGATAAATGTTTGTGTTCTTTTTAAGCATTTGGGAAAACACAGGCAGGAGAATGGACCTAGAGGGCAGAAGAAAGGCAAGAAGGTGACAGGAAGAAAAGGAACAAGACCAAAGAGAGGGATAGAAAAGAGGAAATTCGTAGCACATAGTTTCCATATGGTTGGGATGGTATTAATATTAGCGGGCCCTCGGTACCCCAACAGGATATGAAGGTAGGCGATGACAAGAGGTGAGTAACGTATCACATCTACCGAATGTTCCATGTGAAGAGATGGGTAAACAGCATCAGAGATGAAGACGCTTGATCATTTTCAACCCCCAAAAGAAGCAAACGATAAAAAGGGTGAATACAAAAGATAAAAGTGTCCCATAACCTATGTGTTCGTAGGAGAGTGAGGCATCAGAGACTTCACTTTTCCAGGGGCCAGCATATTCTCCCTCGCTGCTTTACCTTCCCTGACCCTAAAGAGGCAGGTACCCATTTACAGGTGGGTGAACTGGGGGACTGTACAGAAGCCAAGGCACGCAAAGGGTCGCCCATCCAAGTGGTAACCATGCTTGATGCTGCTTAACCTTAGCTGGGGAAAGTGAGTGCTCTGACTACTGAGCTACCCCCGTCCCCTAAATAGCATCCACAACTAAAACTACAAACCAAACTTAAGAATGAAAACCCTCTTCTTGCCTAACACTTCTCTCTAAATACATCACGTCTAAAGTAGCGCAATATGCTGACATGTCTCCATACCCTTCTTACAATCAGCATCCTATCAAAGAGCCACACTCTTTATTTGACACTCCACAGAGCCATGTTCGCCGTTTGGGCATGCGCAGTCATTTTCTGGCATTTGTCTCCCGGTGATTGCAGAGGGAAGTAAAGGATCACTGGCTCTGTCCAAAACCTGGAAAAGATGGCCCTGTGATGAGCGGTTAAAGACAGGTTCTTGTGTAGGGGGGCTGCTTTTAGAACTTGTGGCATTTGATTCTGCTAGATGTGATTATACAAATGTTTCGTAAAAGACTCATGGATTGTACCAGCGATGCAATCCGGTAACGTATTTTATAAGGGGCATACGTATTTTAGGAGATACGATGTGTTAGAAAGTTTTCCTGGGAACTTTCAGGTTGTCTTTTCTACTAAATGTAATTGAAGAAGTTTTCCGATCGATCACAGCTGCTAGCTTCGTCCACTTTCAGCCACTCTTGGCTCCTACCCATCCCATCCCAGTCCATCCCAGACCAGCTGGAGCCAGGTGATGCTAATTCTGGCAGGGATAGGCCGGAACTGGACTGGAGAAAAGAAAAGTGGACGCTGATTTTAGCACCTGGACCTAAACTGGATCCTAACAGAAAAAGCTGGTTAGATGCAGCGCAAATCTGTGTGTTGCAACATATGTTTTTAGGATACTTTGCTTTACAACTTTTGTCTTTAGGACGCTTGTTTCCATGTCCTCTATCTGTTTCCTTCTAGCTGAATGTAGGCACTGAAGAAAGCTTAACACTTGACTGATTCTCCTGACAGCGGTGAGTTCTGGGACCAAGACAGTAAATCAGGCCGCCGTGCATTAAGTCTTTTTTTCCCCTGACAAGTCTAGATTCGTTAAACAGAGTGTAACATAGAAAGAGCCACGGACAACAATCGATGTCTACTGCTGGCAGTGGTGACTGGGTTAGCAGAGGACTGACCAAGATACATTAGCTTTGCTGCCGTGGAATTGTGTATGTTGGGTGGGGTTGTGGTGCTCTTGATGGAGTGTCTTGCCTGCGCTGTGCCACAGTGTAAGAGTGAAAAACTTTCTGCACCAAAGTGACCTAAAAACTGCCTCTGTTTGGTTTCAGTACTGATTTTGTGATCCGAGTTGAAACCATGGCTTCGAATTGATTTACCCTACATTATTTTTGTTTGTCTACCTACAGAATTGGAAAGAAAACCTTTATTCCGAAAAAAAAATCAATCCATCGCGCGGGACAAGAAGTCATGGACACTAAGACACACAAACACAGACACACAGACACAAACACAGACACACACACACACACACGCACATATATATATATATACATATATATATATATATATATATATATATAAAGTAATCAATTCATTTGCCTTACTTGCTTTGTGCATTTACCTTACACGCACTTTCATTTCAACGAAAAATATTACTTCCTGTAATGTTCGTTTTATTTGAAAACAAAATCTTGCTGGCTTCATTATGCACTATTTTTTTTCGCTTTATGTTTGCGGAATAATACACCCTGCAGACTTATCTCACCCCCACCCCTCACTTCCATCCCTCGCAATTAGTGTAAGGCTGTAATGACAGATAACATTAATGATACGATACATGCAAACATGTTAACACAATGTATTGCAATCTCACAATGTGATATTAATTTGATCCTGAGCGATGCTGGGTGGTAACAGATGATACCAATGGTGCAGTGATCTTGATAAACGCTAACACAAAAGCGCCAGTCTTCATGGCCCCAGCATGAAAATGTTAATCCAGTTATGAGCTCTGCAGGGTGTGATATCATGGAACTGTCAGTAGTGATTGTCTGAGCCCTGTACATAAACACACTACACAACAATAGTGATTGTTTAAGGCCCGCACATAAGCACACTACATCATAGTAGTGATTGTCTAAACCCTGTACATAAACGCATTAAACAATAGAAGTGATTGTCCACACGCTCTACATAAACTACACACCACATAGTAGTGATTGTCTAGTACAGGTCATGTGCACGATCGCACTACAACATAGCAGTGATTGTCTAAGCCCAGTACATGAACGCACTGCACTACACCATAGCAGTGGTTGTCTAAGCCCTGTACATATACACACTTCACCATAGTAGTGATTGTCTAGTATAGGTCATGTGCACAAACGAACTACACCATAGTAGCCATTGTCTAAGCCCTGCATATAAACACACTACACCATATTAGTGATTGTCTAAGCCCTGCACATAAACACATTACACCATAATAGTGATTTTCTAAGCCCAGTACGTAAATACACTACACCATATTAGTGATTGTTTAAGCCCTGTACATAAACACACTACACCATAGTAGTGATTGTGTAAGCCCTGTATATAAACACACTTCACCATAGTAGTGATTGTCTAAGCCCTGTACATAAACACACTACATCATAGTAGTGATTGTCTAAGCCCTGTATATAAACACACTGCATCATAGTAGTGATCGTGTAAGCCCTGTATATAAACACACTGCATCATAGTAGTGATTGTCTAAGCCCTGTACATAAACACACTACATCATAGTAGTGATTGTCTAAGCCCTGTATATAAACACACTACATCATAGTAGTGATTGTCTAAGCCCTGTATATAAACACACTACATCATAGTAGTGATTGTCTAAGTCCTGTAGATAAACCACTACATCATAGTAGTGATTGTCTAAGCCCTGTATATAAACACACTACATCATAGTAGTGATTGTCTAAGCCCTGTATATAAACACACTACATCATAGTAGTGATTGTCTAAGTCCTGTAGATAAACACACTACATCATAGTAGTGATTGTCTAAGCCCTGTATATAAACACACTACATCATAGTAGTGATTGTCTAAGCCCTGTATATAAACACACTGCACCATAGAAGTAACTGTCCAACCTCTGTACATAAACACTCCACCATAGTCATGCATACATGCATACATACACCCATACATGCATGCATACATGTATACATGCATACATACATGCATCCATACATGCATCCATACAAGCATACAAACATACACATGTGCACGCACACACAAACACAATCATGCACACACACACATTCAAGCACACACACTCAAGCACATTCACACACACATACACACACACACGCACACACACACACAGGAACGCACACACACACACACACACACACACACACACACCACACACACACACACAACCTATCATCTAATATCACTAACAGGGAAAATACTTTAGATATAAACGAAACCAATAAAGAACACACAACCTGCTAGAGAAGAACCCCCCAAACAAGTTCTACCAAAAATTGCCCAGCAACAAACAAAACATTGTAACAACACAAAAAGACGAAACCAATCCAAACAACAATCCACTTGACATGACCGCAAGTTTGTAAAGAACTAATCAAGGCACACAGGGAGATGTATGCAGTCCTTGTGGAGAGAGAGAGAGAGAGAGAGTGAGAGGAGAGAGAGAGGAGGGAGAGAGAGAGAGAGAGGAGAGAGGGGAGAGGGAGAGAGAGAGGAGAGAGAGAGAGAGGAGAGAGGGGAGAGAGAAGAGAGAGAGGGGGGAGGGAAGGGGAGAGAGAGGAGGGGAGAGAGAGAGAGGGAGAGAGAGAGGGGGAGAGAGAAGGAGAGAGAGAGAGAGGGAGAGAGAGAGAGGGAGGGAAGAGAGGAGGGAAGAGAGAGAGGAGAGAGGGGAGGGAGATGAGAGAGAGGGAGAGGAGAGGGAGGGAGAGAGAGAGGGAGGAGAGAGGGAGGGAGAGAGGGAGAGAGAGAGAGGGAGAGAGAGGAGGGAGGGAGGGGAGATGAGAGGGAGAGAGAAGGGAGGAGGGAGAGAGAGAGGGAGGAGAGAGAGAGAGAGGGAGAGAGAGAGGGAGGGAGAGAGAGAGGGAGAGGAGAGAGAGAGAGGAGGGAGAGAGAGAGGGAGAGAGAGAGGGAGAGAGAGGAGGGAGAGTGAGAGAGGGAAGAGAGAGAGAGGAGAGAGTGAGGAGAGGGAGAGAGAGCGAGAGAAGGAGGGAGAGAGGAGAGGAAGAGAGGAGAGAGGAGGGAGAGGAGAGGGAGAGAGAGAGGAGAGAGGGAGAGAAGAAAAAGAGAGGGAGAGAGAGAGATGGGGGAGGGAAAGGGGAGAGAGAGAGAGGGAGAGAGAGAGAGGAGAGAGAGATGAGACAGAGGAGAGAGAGAGGAGAGAGCGAGAGAGGGAGAGAGAGGAGAGGGAGGGAGAGAGAGATGGAGGGAGAGAGAGGGAGAGAGGAGGGAGGAGAGAGAGGAGGAGAGAGAGAGAGGAGAGAGAGAGAGATAGGATAGAGAGGCAGATGAGAGAGAGGGAGAAGAGAGAGGGCGAAGAGAGGGAGAAGAGAGGGGGGAGAGAGAGACAGGAGAGAGGGAGGGGAGAGAGACAGAGAGAGCGATTGAGAGAGAGAGCGTATAGAGAGAGAGCGATAGAGAGCGATAGAGAGAGGAGAGAGAGAGGGAGGATGGAGAGAGAGAGGGAGAGAGAGCAGAGAGAGCGATAGAGAGAGAGCGAGAGAGAGAGAGATACGATACAGAGCGATTGAGAGAGGTGCGGAGGGGTGCGGAGAGAGAGAGAAGAGAGGAGAGAGAGAGGATGTTTAGGATGAGAGAGGAGGAGAGTGAGAGAGGGGAGTTGAGAGGAGAGAATTGACACACAACATTTCCGCCTGTGTAACACAGACACCCACTGATAAAGCCAGTCAATAAAGGCCATGGTGTTTTGTTTCCATTTCCGTCATTTTCTCTGTGTCTTTTCTTTAAAATGCAGCCAGTATGGGTCTTCTGACTCTGCAAGACGGTCTTCTTTTCCTTCTTCTTGTTCTTATTCTTGGTCTTGTATTGTGATTGCCCTTCATGGGATGATTAAAGTGCTTTTGACTTGACTTGTTCTTGTTCTTGTTGATGCTGTTGTTGTTGTTTTGCTGTTTGTGTTGTTTTTTCATTCTTTTTATCCCCCCTCATCTCCTTCTCTTCCTCCTCCTCTCCCTCCTTCTTCTTCTTCGCAATTATTCTCCTCCCCCTCCTCTCCTTCTTCTTCTTCGCAATTCTTCTTCCTCTCCTCTTTCTCCTTCGTCTTCTCCTCCACCTGCTCCTCCTCCTTCTTCTCCTTCACCTTCTCTTTCTCCTTCTCTTTCTTATGCTTCACCTTCTCCTCCTTCTTCGTCCCCTACTCCTCCTCCCTCCCCCCAAAACCTCTTCAGCTCCTCCTTCTCTTTCTTCTTCTCCTCCTTCTCCTCCTCCTTCCCACCACCTCCTTCTCCTCCTCCCCCCTCCTTTCTCCCCTTCCCCCTCCTCCTCCTTTTCCTCCTCCTCCTTCTACTTCTTGTTCTTTTTTTCCTCCTCCTCCTCCGCCTCCTTCTCCTCCCCCTCCCCCCTCCTCTTCCCCTCCTCCTCCTCCTCCTCCTCCTCCTCCTCCTCCTTCTTCTTCTTGTTCTTCTTTTTCTTCTCCTCCTCCTCCTCCTCTCCCTCCTCTTCCTCCTCCTCCGCCTCCTCTTTGAACGCTTAGACAGCAGCTATTGTTGACGGTCGTATAAGTGGACACGCGTTGCGGTGCCGTTAAATACCTGGCCAGTCAGACCTGCAGCATCCAAACTTTGGCGTGGGAGATTTATCTTCGAAGTCTTTCTGGAACAAAAGACTGCGGTCGGACCAAGAAAGCAGAGAACATACAAGAAGGAATGTGGCACTAGGAAAAAAAAGACCAGGGCAGAAGCAAAGAGGGAGAGATTGAAAATAATAAAAAATAATAATAATAATAATAGTAATAATAATAATAATAATAATAATAATAATGTATGGAATTTATATAGCGCTGAATCTTGTAAAGCAACAAATCAAAATGCTCAGATGACATGATTTTTTTTTAAAAATCGAGGATAGTGGAAAAACACTCAGGTGCTTTTTTTAACATCCAGTCCCCGTGTGTATGCGGTTTTGTAAATTGTGCCATCTGTTCCCACCGGCACACAATGGCGGCTACTCTTTCGAAAAGCGGAACAGGATTTAACGTGTGCGCAAGATGTTCTGCATGCGTTCGCAAACGGGACCTCGGTTTATAATCTCATCCGAAGGAGAGGGACATTGAAAAGAGGGACATTCAAGCACATAATTTTTCAGGCGCGGGATTTAATCTATACTGACAAGGAAACCCCCAAATGGGGAGTTCATAATGCGTTCCGTATTTTTTGCGAATACAATATGGATATTGCCAAAGAACAGCAAGCAAGAAGAAATCAGCCACAAAGGGAAACAAAATCGAAAGTTGCATTTTGAAATATGTCAACATGGAATGTAGAAAATAATATTGGCAGGCCAAACAACATCAACAACAATAACAACAATAATAAACAAAAAACAAACAAAAAACTAAAAGCGTAAACGAATCGAAATTTTTACATAGAAACACCACACACAGACACACACATCACCCCGACACACACACACACGCAATACACACATGCACACACAAAGACCACACACACAAAGGACACTCACACACGCAATACACCATACGCACGAAATTTACATGCACACACGCACGCACGCGGGGACACACACACACATACACACACACAACACACATACACACACTTACACACAAACCACATACACACCACACTCACACCACACCACAACACACACCACACACACACACACACACCTACACGCACAAACACACACACATACACACACACACACACACAAGAAAACCAATCCAAAAGCTATTTGACAAGACCAGCATTTAACTCTAAAGAAAACATAGTTGGATTCAGGGAGCCGTTGGCAATCCTCTGTAGACAGAATGTCAATACAACGATATTGTGGTTTTTTATCTCTTGAGGAAAATAGCAACACAGCGATAATAATTATAATAATTCAATGTACATCATGAGTTTTTTACTTTGGTTTTCATCTTCGTTGTCTTTCTGAAAAGAGAGGGAGGATGGAAGTTGGCATCTACATTTGTTGTATCTGCCTTGCTTCTGTCTGCCTGGCCGTCTGTCTGTTTCTATCACTTTGTCTCACTCTGTCACTGTGTCAGTCTGTCTGTCACTCTGCGTCTATGTGCGATCGTGATCTCACACCTGCTCCTCTTTTCTCACAGTGCCTTCCACAACTTGTACCCACCTTCACCAAAATAGCGATCTAATCACTTCTTTCAGGAAGTCTTCCATCAGCTCTCAAAACCGCGATAGTCAGACCTCTACTCAAAAAGCATGACCTTGATCCGAACATTTTGAAAAACTAAAGACCTGTCTCAAACTTACGTTTTGTCTCTAAAATACTCGAAAAAGTAGTTCTGAAACAGCTCAACAACCACCTTCATTCCAACAATCTCCTTCCCCCTTTCCAGTCTGCCTATCACTCCAACTACAGTACCGAAACCACCCTTTAAATACGCTTCTATTCGCTTCTGATAAAGGAAAAATTTCCCTTCTTACGCTTCTTGATTGTCTGCAGCCTTTGGGCACTATCGACTACTCTCTCTCTCTCTCTCTCTCTTTTCTCTCTCTCTCTCTCTCTCTCTTTTCTCTCTCTCTCTCTCTCTCTCTCTCCCCTACATTGAAATTTGTGCATTTTATGTCCCTTTTACTATATATGTTGTTTCTTTAGATGAGCGTGTCTTCGCTCATAGGGATATAACAACGAAACCTATAATACCGATGAAGTTTTACAAAAATGTGTGTCACATTGAGAGAGAAAGAGAGAGAGACAGACACAGAGACAACAGAAAAGAAGAAACATAGAGCAGTGAGAGAGAAAGAGAGAGAGAGAGAGAGAGAGAGAGGGGAGAGAGAGAGAGAGAGAAGAGAGAGAGGGGAGAGAGAGAGAGAGAATGGGAGAGAATGAGAGAGACAGACAGACAGAGACATATAGCACAGAGAGAGACAGAGACAGACAGAGATAGAGAGACAGAGACAGACAGAGGTAGAGAGACAGACAGACAGAGATAGAGTGACGAGGGGGTGGGGAACGAGAGGAATGTCAACAGTTTTCAGCAAAGTAATTCGTCAGGTTTCTGATATATCATGACTAATTAATATCTTGAAAGCTCGTGATTAAAGTTTGATTGAATGCAATCACGTCATTTGAGTTTCAACCATCTGTCACAGGTTTTGGTTTTTTTAGCTAATGTCATGGACAATGAGGATGTAACGTAATCACTGACAATCAATTGGCACATAATTCTTCAAGACATCTGCGCAAATGAAACATGACAGGGGGTTCGTGTTATCTCCACTAAATGAAGTGTAAAGGACAGGTATCGTTTGATGACTAAGAGAAGGATGAAAACGAAAAGAGAGAAAAATGATAGAACATGAAAAGCAGGCATAAGCGATATCAAAGGCTCATGATTTCAGTGGAAAAAAAGAAGAAAATCCCTGCAAACTGAAGTGGTACAGGCACGCCACACGAACATCTGGACTGGCCAAGACTGTCCTACAGGGAACAGTACAAGGAGGGAGACGAAGAGGCAGACAGAGAAAGCGATGGGAAGACAACGTCAGAGAGTGGACTGGCCTTGATTGGAACGACTTGCTAGGGAACTGAAAACCGTGTGGTGTGGAGAAATGGTTTTAAATGTCAAACAGTGCCCCAAGTTTACTAGATACGGGGGGTGAGGTGAAATGAAATAGCCAAAGATGTTGTTAAATTTTTGCCCATTTAATAGTAATATACACAATACACCACACACACACAACACAACACACACGCTTGCTGGGTCACTTTGGTGGTGTTCAGTGTGCCTGTTCTAGCAACATAGCAGGACCACCTACTAAGCCCCAAAACGACAGCATTAGTTCAGTCGCGGAGCCCGACTGAGTGAGTTCCACCGAGTGGAATCCACCACAACGTCCTCCCAAAGACCGTCTCCCGCGAACTTCCAACCCCAAAGGCTTTGACACAAACTCACCACAGGCACAGAAGTGTATAGGCAAACCGAATCTGAGGTCACCATGAGACCAGAGCAACAGGGACCACTGAATCAGATGCTATAAAAAAAATTTATTGCATGGCGATCAATGATAATGAAGATGTAATGATGCTTCTGTGGAGGTGCATGTGCTTTGAGACTACTTGACAGAGTTGTACTCTACGCTTACTATCACAATATATCCCAGCGTCAACCGGGCCCGAGAGACACAGACACCTGCAGTGTTGGTCAGGTAATTTGAGTGACACTCTCAAACTCCATCGTAAGTGGTGAAGCTCGACTGTGTGGTCCCAGTTTCACTGACCACACAACTCACTCTGGGTAGGAGCCGGCCGGTGTCCGAAAAATCCCTAGGACTTTATGGAATCAACCCGACCTTCCAGTCCGAAATCCAAGGCGCTAACCACTGCGCCATGGCGGCTGGTCTTAATTATCCTAATTATGAACTAAAAAAATGACAGGCTGATCCCGCTGTTAAAATTCACTATGACTTTCTAAAGGAAAAAAAGTTCTTTTAAAAATATTAACCAATCAGTGCTCATTGTGTTTCAGTGTGTCCACTACATTTGTGATAACATTAATCGTAATTATAAAACATGATGATGAACAATCGTCTAAATAGAATGCATCATTTCTATAAACTGGCTTTTGAGATTAAGCA
>CM054147.1:50760157-50762657 GCA_028751875.1 Rapana venosa
TAATCGGGCTTTACTGATTTTGCAAACAATTGTGCAGGACACCATCATTTGTTCTTTGTTTTTATTTGTTCTGCAGACTTGGTCATGGCACTATATAATTCCGTTTAGTAGTAGTAGTAGTAGTAGTAGTAGTAGTAGTGTAGTAGTAGTAGTAGTAGTAGTAGTAGTAGTAGTAGTAGTAGTAGTAGTAGTAGTAGTAGTGTTGTTGTTGTTGTTGTTGTTGTTGTTGTTGTAGTCGTCGTTGTCGTCGTTCGTTGTTGTTGTTATTATTATTATTATTACAGTAGCAGCAGCAGCAGGAGCAGCAGCGACAGCAGCAGCAGTAGAGAGTTAGTAGTAGTAGTAGTAGTATGTAGTAGTAGTAGTAGTAGTAAGTAGTAGTAGTTAGTAGTAGTAGTAGTAGTAGTAGTAGTAGTAGTAGTATAATGTGATAATCTTTTGATATCGATGATGAAAAAAGACAACTTGAAGCGATCGGCTATGGCCATACTAGAAAACAGACAGAACCCCCCACCCCCACCCCCACCCCCCACCTCCCACCCCAAAACGAGTCATATTACCAACATCTTCATACCTGAAAACTTGAGGGGATGGAGGTGGGCGTGGGGGAAGGGGGTGGTGAAAGGGGGGATGGGGGGGGTGAAGCTTTGAGAGCTTTGCACCGTGTACGTATAGCAAACTGTATGAAATAGGTTGTATGAAAAGTGGTGTCGTCTGCTTTTTTCGTGAAAAGTTGCCGCAGATATTTAGAGAGAAAAACAATGTTATTAAGGTCGGAGAAACAGACTGCTAGATTGTGGGCTAAAAGTGAGCATTTTTTATGACTTTGTTTATCAGGTTTGGGATGCTGTTTGAGAGAGAGAGAGAGGAGTGAGGAAGAGAGAGAGAGAGATTAAGAGGGAGAGATAGACAGACAGAGACAGAAAGACAGAGAGGGAGAATAATCTTTGTTTTTCAGGAGCTACAAATTAGAATTCATATACCTTTTTCATCCGGCCCTTGCCCTGATTTTGGACTATCAAAACAAAAATAAACAAGATAGGAAACTAATGCAGAACAAAACAATCATTAACAACAACCTCAGCAGCAGCAACAACAACAACAGCAACAACAGCAACAACCAAATCAACCTGCGATTTAAAGAAAAGAGATGTTATGTGTATTCAACAAAAACAAAAATGCCCAATGACCTGACCTCACTCGCACAAACACAACTCCCATCTGATAGAGACAGAGACCGAGACAGAAAAAACAGAGACAAAGAGGCGGGAGACATAAGCCCCCTCTCCCCCCCCCCCCCCTCTTCCACACACACACACACACACTGACACATGCACCCACGCATACACGCAAACATACAACAACCCCCCCCCCCCCCAAAATAGCCCAAACAGAAAACCCACCAAAATAAACAAAAAACTCCCGAAGTGAGTGTTGTTTAGAACAAATAGCCTATGTATCTTCACAATCTGAAAATAGCCCGTCCAAAAGTAGTGCATGCAATTTAAGAGCAATTTGCCTCACATTCTTTTCCTACAACCAGTATCCAATCAAAAATCCTCAATTTGTCTACACCATCCCGCCAAAGCCAGGCCCGTATGTTGCGCATGCGCACTCATTTCCCGCAGTAGTCTCCCCTGATTGAAGGAGGAAGTGAAGGATTACTGGCCTTTGTCAGAAACCTGGAAAAGGAAACCCCTGTGATGACTCGGCGTGTTTGGACACAGGTTCTCGTTAAGAGGGGATTACTTCACGATCTAGTTGGGATATATGTGTCTGCAGGATGGGATAATTATTACACGTTGTTTGTAAGAAACTAATGGTATGTACCGAGACTCGTTGTTGTTGCTACTGCTGCTGCTGTTGCTGTTGTTGTTCCTTCGGACGAGACTATAAACCGAGGCCCCGTGTGAGAACGCATGCAGAACATCTTGCGCAAACGTTAAATCCTGTTCCGCTTTTCGAAAGAGTAGGCCATTGTGTGCCGGTGGGAACATATGACAACATTTACAAAACCGCATCCACACGGGGATTGGATGTAAAAAAGCACATGAGTGCTTATTCCATTATCCTCGATATATATATATATATATAAAATATATATATATATATATATATATAAGTCATCTGACCGCTTTGATTTGTTGCTTTACAAGATTCAGCGCTATATAAGTTCCATACATTATTATTATTATTATTATTATTATCATTATTGCTGTTGTTGTTATTGATGATGTTGAGCGTTCCCCAGCTTAACATTCTGGGGGGATAGGGGGGGGGGGCACCCAGAATGCACACTCGGACTCACCTTTTCCACTTGGGAATCACTGTGAGATTGAAATTGCACACTGAATGAGAAGTTTGTGTGTGTGACTGTTTCTAAGGACCTCGCCATAATATTATAGGCAGCCATACTGCGACTCTAGAAGATTGTTTTTCTCTTTTAAATGAACGCGCAGGTTGTAATGTTAAGAGTTTGTCATGGCTGAAAGCAATCTCA
>CM054147.1:50767657-50772657 GCA_028751875.1 Rapana venosa
ACTCCACTGCAGAGGAAATTGGCTAGCTATGTTGTGAATGTTGTCGGTAGTCCTAGTTTACAGAAAGACCTTGGCATAGTGGACAAAAGTGTGTTATCTTTCCTTTTTTACGAGGAAAGTATGACATGTAGGAACTCATGTTTTGTTTATTACCGGTAAGCAACAGGAAACAGAGAGGGGGTGATGGATTATCAATAATGCAACTCGACAAACAGATCGATAAATCAATAGTTGGGTAGATAGAACGATATAAAGATAGGTAGATGCATAAATGCATGGACCAAGAAACAAATAGGGTGATCAATTTATCGGTAGGTAGATAGACAGAGAGACGGACAGACAGAATTATAGATAGATAGATAGGTAGATAGATAGATAGATTGATAGATAGATAGATAGATAGATAGATAGATAGATAGATAGATAGATAGATAGATAGATAGATAGATAGATAGATAGATAGATAGATAGATAGATAGATAGATAGATGTCCTAGTATATTTCCCAGCACAAACTAGCCATGCTTTGTTGCTTAAGCCATACACTCTGGCAAACAAACATGATCCACTTCCTTAGAAATCACACTGCATCACATCATGGTTATACTTGTACCACTAGATCCGTACAAATTACATACAAGGCGAATTGCGCCATCACATCTCTGTTAAGACATTGCTGCCAGTGCCTTAGAAAACACGTTACTGTATCATACCTCTTGGTATAGGCCATGAGTTTGTTACAACACTGTTGTTACATCACAATCTTTTCCTTCCTAGGCTAGAGTTCCAAGCTTTATCAATGGTGAGACTTCGCGAACGTAACCGTTTTTACCTACCATAAAGGTTGCCGCATTCCGACTTCAGGGATGTTGTCTAAAAACGACACCAATGCGTATGCGTATTGTTGTTTTTTTAATGTTATAATCCCTACCGGCACACAATGGCTTACTCTTGCGAAAGACGGAATGAATGTTACTGTGCGTGCAAGAAGTTCTGCGAGCAATCACGCACAGAACCTTGGTGTGTAGCTTTCTTCAAAGGACTTTTTAGGGAGTGGAGTCGGCACTGATGTTAACTCCAGACGAAAAATCCCCCTTGAACGGGCGCCGAGGCGGTAACTCAAACCCGGGATCGATCCTGGACCTGTAAACTCGCAAGCCCAACGCTCTAACCACCGGGCTATCCCCATCCCCCACCCTCACCCCCACCCCCACCCCATCCCCCACCCTCACCCCCACCCCACCCCAACATCGCATCCAGCAGACACACACGCTCCTTGTTCCTGCAGTAATACCCCCCTAAACAAGAACCAGCTGTCCCAAACGAGGGCAGCTGTTACAGGGGTTTCCTTTTCCAGGTTGCTCTCAACGGTCTGTAATCCTTCACTTTGCCCATACAATCAGGGGAGGCTGATGCCTTGAAAGGGCTGTACATGGGCAAGAGATAGGCTTGGCTGTGTGGGAGGTTTGGGTTTTTTTGTAGACAGGTTGAGCTTCTTTTGATTGGGAACTGGTTATAGGAAGGGTGTGTGTGTCTTATTATTCTTGTTCTTCTTGGGTGCTGTTGTTGTTGTTCTTTTTCTTTGCATTCTTCTTCTTCTTCTTCTTCTTCTTCTTCTTCTTCTTCTTCTTCTTCTTCTTCTTCTTCTTCTTCTTCTTCTTCTTCTTCTCTTCGCAATTCTTCTTCGCAATTCTTCTTCGCAGTTCTTCTTCTTCGCAGTTCTTCTTCTTCGCAATTCTTCTTCTTCGCAATTCTTCTTCGCAATTCTTCTTCGCAATTCTTCTTTGCAATTTTTCTTCTTCTTCGCAATTCTTCTTCTTCGCAATTCTTCTTCTTCGCAATTCTTCTTCTTCTTCTTCTTCTTCTTTGCATTCTTCTTTGCATTCTTATTTGCATTCTTCTTCAGAATTGTTATTCTTCTTCTTTGCATCCTTCTTCTTCTTCGCAATTCTTCTTCTTCGCAATTCCTCCCCTGAATTCTTCTTCTTCTTTGCATTCTTCTTTGCATTCTTCTTCTTTGCATTCTTCTTCGCAATCTTCTTCGCAATTCTTCTTATTTGCATTCTTCTTCTTCTTTGCAATTCTTCTTCTTCTTCGCAATTCTTCTTCTTCGCAATTCTTCTTCTTCGCAATTCTTCGCAGTTCTTCTTCTTCTTCTTCTCGTTCTTCTACTTCTTCTTCGCACTTCTTCTTCGCAATACGTCTTCTTTGCAATTTTTCTTCTTCTTCTTCGAACTCTCAGGCCGCAACTACTGATGTCTTTCATATTATTAGCAGAAATGCGTTGCGCTGCCGTTAAGCGCCTGACAAGTGAGACTCAGCGCACGACATGACAATGATGCTTCCGCACATCCCAGCAGACTAACAAATTCCTGAAAATGATACATAACAATGTTTCCATGATCAAAGACCCAGTCTATCGAAACCATGCGTGGCTGCAATAATTACAAATCACTGTCAGGTCCTATCAAAGGGAATCAGATCCCTGACAAAGATCACAAACTACATAGCAATGCTTTTCCAATTCCCATCAGATCTACACGTGCTGCTTAACATGATACAGGCATCCAACAAATACCGTGATACAGAAAACCAAATTCATGGCAGTGAGAGCTGTGTCTATCTTTCAGAACATGCCGTGGACATTGGTGTTCATCTGTAGTCTAAAACGTTAAGGAGTGATGAATTTACATGGTTATTCATGTATCTGTCTATTTATCTATTCTTTTATTTCAAGGGTAATGGAATAACCATTATGCGCTTTTTTTACATCCAGTCCCCTTCTGTATGCAGTTTTTGTGTGTAAATTTTGTCATCCTTTCCTACCGTCACACAGTCACCGGAACGGGTTTTAACGTGTGCGCAAGATGTTCTGCGTCCGTTCGCACACGGGACCTCGGTTTATAGTCTCATCCGAACTTTTTTAGGGGGAGTGGAGTCGGCACTGATGTTAACTCCAGAGGAAAAATCTTCTTGATCGAGATTCGACCCCGGGTCAGCAGATCACGAGCGCATCACTCTAACCACCAGGCTATACCGGTCCCCGTATTGCATTGCACTACAACATGAAGGGATGCTGGTTTGATTCCCGGATCGGTCTGAACTTTCTGCCCATCTCCTAGACCATGAAGGGTGGTAGAGGTACTAGAATTTCCGATGGGCAAATATATAAGGTGATGTATGCAACATATTAGACTAGAGGCACGTAAATGACCCCACGGCAGCAAAACATGTATTTCTATTTTACACTGACACGCAAGCACGCTGTTCTGCACACACGCACACGCACACGCGCACGCACACACACCCACGCACGCGCACACATATACTACGCGCACACACACATACATACATGTACGCGCGCGCGCACACACACACACACACACACACACACACACACACACACACACACACACACGCGTACACATGCTCACACATACCCACACACTCATGCGCACACAGAAATCCCTTCCTAAAACGTATCAGTAACATAGAAAAAAGTCAGAAAAAGCAATAAAACAACAACAAAAGATACGCGAAAAGAAAAACGACAACAAAAACAATGGAAAAAGGCCCCGACAAAAAACCAAAAGAAGAAGACATCAAAATTTCATAAACAACAACAACAACAACAGACCACAGAAGAATAACCCACAGAAGGAAAACGCTGTAGAACAACTGTAGGTTACCTTGATGGAGAACGAAACACTCGTTGGCAAGTAAGAATGAAAAGAAGGCGTTAAATAAGTGGAACATGCTCTCCCTCTCTCCCTCCCTCCCTCTCCCTCCCTCCCTCCCTCTCCTCTCTCTCTCTCTCTCTCTCTCTCTCTCTCTCTCTCTCTCTCTCTCTCTCTCTCTCTCTTTCTCTATCTCTATCTCTGTCTATCTGTCTATCCATCTCTTTCGCTCGCTCGCTCGCTCTCTCTCTCTCTTCCTATCTCTCTCTCTCTCTCTCTCTCTCTCTCTCTCTCTCTCTCTCTCTCTCTATCTCTATCTCTGTCTATCTGTCTATCCATCTCTTTCGCTCGCTCGCTCTCTCTCTCTTCCTATCTCTCTCTCTCTCTCTCTCTCTCTCTCTCTCTCTCTCTCTCTCTATATATATATATATATATATATATATCTCGCTCTCTGTCTCTCTCGTCTTCTTCTTTCTATCTATCTATATCTATCTCTTTCTCTATCTATCTATCTATCTGTCTATCTCTCTTTCACACCCTCTCTCTCTCTCTCTCTCTCTCTCTCTCTTTCTCTCTTTCACTCTCTTACTCTTTCTCTCTCTCTCTCTCTCTCTCTCTCTCTCTCTCTCTCTCTCTCTCTCTCTCTCTCTCTCTCTCTCCTGTATCTGATGAAGGATTCCTTATTTATTATTTGCAATACTTTATTGGGCTTGTCGACTGTACAAATGAATGCCCTATTTCAATATCTTACTGTTATAAGTATGTGTATCATTTGACAATGTGTAGATGATTATTTTTATGACTTATTAAGTTTAGTTGTTGTTTTTTGTCTTGGTTTTGTTGTTATTGTTGTTGTTTGTTTTTCTCTTTTTTTTCTTCTTTTTGTTGGTTTGTTTTTTCTTTGTCTTTTGTTTGTTTGTTTGTTTTGGTTGGGCTTTTTGGGGGGTAAGGGGGGGGGTGTTTTTATGGTTTTCTTTCTTTGTTTGTTTTTTGTTTTTGTTTTTGGGTTGGGTTTTTTTGGAAAAGGGTTATTTCCCTTTGTTACTACTGTGTGAGAGTATAAGTATTTGGGTTATCATTAAGATGTATCCCTACGGGCGGGGACTGGATGTAAAAAAGCGCACGAGTGCTTAATTCATTATCCTCGAAATAAAAGAATTTGTCATTCTCTCTCTCTATCTCTCTCCTCTCCTCTCTCTCTTCTCTCTCTCTCTCTCTCTCTCTCTTCTCTCTCTTCTCTCTCTCTCTCTCTCTCTCTCTCTCTCTCTCTCTCTCTCTCTCTCTCTCTCTCTCTCTCTCTCTCTCTCTCTCCCTCCCTCTCTCT
>CM054147.1:50780157-50787657 GCA_028751875.1 Rapana venosa
AGCCATCTGTCATAACACTTCAGCTCTTGCCATGGCAATCAAGTATAACGTGTGATATCATTGAACACGTTTCTCTAACGTTTGAGTAGAAAATGAAACGTGCCAGAAATGTTGTGTCATTTCTTCTGAATTTATTGTAAAGCGGTCTGCCTGCTAAAAAACCAGAAGTGTGAAAACAAAAACCATCTCACGAAACAAGCCAAAAACACACCAAAGGCAAAGATGGAATGAACCCAAGACATTATTATACTATGAAGCCTAGTTGTTTTTTTTTAAAGCAAAGTATGTAAAAGTAATGATGTATCCACGGGCCAGTCCAATTTGCCAAATAGTTTGTCCATGCAGAAAATAAATCCAGCAGAATATTCAGGGGAAAGGGCTTAAAGAGCAGTCAACATAACAGAGGAATGAGAGGGACATGGCAAAGAAGAGAAGTGGGATATTTAAAAAAACCACTTTGATAAAGATGACGTTGACAACAACAAAGAAGGAAACGGAAGAGGAGAAGGAGGAGGAGGAAGAGGAGGAGGAGAGGAGAGAAAAAGAAAAAGGAGGATGATGTGGAGGAGTAGAAGAGGAGGAGGAGGAAGAAGAGAAGTAGAAGAAGGAGAAGAAGTAGAAGAAGGAGAAGAAGAAGAAGAAGGAGGGGAGGAGAGGAGGAGGAGGAGAGGAGGAGGAGGAGGAAAAGAAAGAGGAAAAGGAGAAGCAGATGAGGATGAAGAAGAAGAAATGCAAAGAAGAAGAAGAAGAGAAGAAGAAGAAGAAGAAGAAGAAGAAGAAGAAGAAGAACAACAACAACAACAACAACAACAACAACAACAACAACAACAACAACAACAACAACAACAACACAAAGAACAAAGAATAAGAATAAGAAGCAGGAAAAATGACATCCAGTGTGTTCGCTCATCCCTACAATGCATCATTTTCCTCACTCTCCCAGTCCTCGTGTTGGCCAATCACTGCAGGCTGAGCAGGCTGCGCCATGCTCATTTGCATATTCATGATTGTCCCTGTCCTCGTGTTGGCCAATCACTGCAGGCTGAGCAGGCTGCGCCATGCTCATTTGCATATTCATGATTGTCCCTGTCCTCGTGTTGGCCAATCACCTGCAGGCTGAGCAGGCTGCGCCATGCTCATTTGCATATTCATGATTGTCCCTGTCCTCGTGTTGGCCAATCACTGCAGGCTGAGCAGGCTGCGCCATGCTCATTTGCATATTCATGATTGTCCCTGTCCTCGTGTTGGCCAATCACTGCAGGCTGAGCAGGCTGCGCCATGCTCATTTGCATATTCATGATTGTCCCTGTCCTCGTGTTGGCCAATCACTGCAGGCTGAGCAGGCTGTGCCATGCTCATTTGCATATTCATGATTGTCCCTGTCCTCGTATTGGCCAATCACTGCAGGCTGACCAGGCAGCCCCATGCTCATTTGCATATTCATGATTGTCCCTGTCCTTGTATTGGCCAATCACTGCAGGCTGAGCAGGCTGCGCCATGCTCATTTGCATATTCATGATTCCCTGTCCTCGTTTTGGCCAATCACTGCAAGCTGGCCAGGTAGCACCAAGCTCATTTGCATATTCATTACAACACTGTTCTTCCTCTGTCACTGACACTGCCACAAACTGGGGCTGTTTCCATGTCACTCCTCTGCCTAGGCAGGAAACTGCCTGGCTGAAAAACAGCTAGACAGATGCAGGCATCTCTTTGCAAGGCCATCAATCATGTTGCCCATGTTTCAGCGCGCACAAACAGCCATGCATGCACACACGTGTGCGTGCCACCCACACGTACATATGCACGCACGCATGCAAGTATGCACGCACGCATGCACACGCTCGCACACACACATATTCGCACCATTGCACACACGCATGTACACGGATACATGTACACACACTCGCATGCATGCAAACATCTACGCACGCACGCACGCACGCACGCATACACATTAAAGTGATTGAAGAGAAGAGAGAGATGAAGAGAGAGATGAGAGAGAGAGAGAGAGAGAGAGAGAGAGAGAGAGAGATATTTGAATTGAAAACAAAGTTTATTCAGTATTGGCCAAAGCCCCTTCTGAATGGGAGTACACATTGTCATCTCCTAAGTAACATTAAGAAAACAACAACTTGAGAGAGAGTTAGAGACAGAAACAGAGAGGCAGACAGACGGATGGACAGACAGACAGACAGACAAACAGACAGACAGACAGGCAGACAGACAGATAGGCAGGCAAGCATGCAGGCAGGCAGGCAGGCAGGCAGGCAGGCAAGCAGGCAGAGAGACAATCAGACAGACAACAACACAGAGAAGTACAGACAGACATAGACAGCAGAAACGGAGATCAGGAGACGCCAGCAAAATGTATGGCTACTGTCCCTCCCCAACTTTGGCTCATGTATGTGCAAATGGCTGGTTGCGCTTCCTGGTGTTCTCTCCTCTGGGCATACTAAGATGGATTGTTGGATGCTGTAACCTACACCAGTTGTGTTTTGTTTCTGTGCCTTTTGAGATGCTTGTTTGTACTTGGTTATTTTTATGTTGGAGTAGGAAAGTGTGGTGTGTGTGTGGTGTGTGTGTGTGTGTGTGTGTGTGTGTGTGTGTGTGTGTGTGTGTGTGTGTGTGTGTGTGTGTGTGTGTGTGTGGTAAGTGTGAGTGAGTTTAAGTGTGTGTGTGTGGGGGGGGGGAACTAGTGTGTGTGTGTGTGTATGTGAGTGTGTGGGTGTGGGTGTGATGGATGGGGTAAGTGCGTATCTGTGTGTGTGAGTGAGTGAGTGTAAGTGTGTGTGTGTGTGAGTGTGTGTGTGTGTCTATGTATGTGTTTTTTGTTTTATTCTTTTATTTCGAGGATAAGAGAATAAGCGCCCTCGTGTTTTTTATTCATCCATTCCCCGTGTGTATGCAGTTTTGTCAATTTTGGCATCTGTTCCCACCGGTACACAATGACCTACTCTTCCGAAAAGCGGAACGGGTTTTAACGTGTGCGCGAGATGTTCTGCGTGAGTGAGTGAGCGTGTGTGTGTGTGTGTGTGTGTGTGTGTGTGTGTGTGTGTGTGTGTGTGTGTGTGCGTGCGTGCGTGCGTGAGAGAGATAGATGGGGGGAGGGGAGACGGGGGGAGGGAGGGAGAGAGAGAGAGAGACAGAGAGAGACTTAATTTTTTTTTGCTGTACATCAGTCTTAAGCCTCAATGTGCAAGCAAGTCGGGCATAGGGAATGGGCACACGACAAGTGCTGTAAACCTGCCACTACCAACATACAGTGAAAGTTAAAGTGTCACAATGATTATGAAAACGAGCATCTTGCATCCCCCATCACATGGATATTCAGTGATGAAACAAAAGTAGACATCACGATTTTCATAGTCCACAATGTTTTACAGACATGTGGTGTCCATAGACAGGAAAATAGTGTCTACAAATGTTATAATTATCATTGCATCAAAAAATAAATCATTTAGTTTTATTTTATGTTTATTTTTTTTATTTTTATTTTATATTGAGGATAATGGAATAAGCACTTATGTGCTTTTATACTGCAGAATAGATTTAGATTGCAGAACATCTTGCGCACACGTTAAATCCTGTTCCGCTTTTCGGAAGAGTAGGCCATTGTAGGCCGCTTTTCGGAAGAGTAGGCCACTGACGAATAGTTTCAATACAGCAGTGACTGAAACAGCAAACGAGCTTCTTGGCAAACGCCGACCAGTCAAAAAACCATGGGTCACACCTAACATCCTACAACTATGCGACAAGCGTAGAGAGTTGAAGAAAAAGAAAAATGAAACAAAAGAAAGAGCAGAACAATATAGGGCAGTCAACAAAAGAATCAGGAAGTCCATGACGGAGGCAAAAGAGAAATGGATCGGTGAACAGTGCCAAGACATTGAAGAGAATATCAAGAAAAGCAATAGCAAGAAAGCATATCAGCTGGTGAAAGACCTGACTAGCACGAAACAGAGAAAAGGTTTAACAATCCAAGACAAAAATGGGAAGTGTCTCACTGACGACCAGGATATTCTGAACAGATGGACAGAATACTGCTCCGACCTGTATAACTATAGAACCGCAGGAGATCCAGAAGTCCTTAATGTACCCGAAAGCAAAGACACAGA
The DNA here is from genome assembly GCA_028751875.1 of Rapana venosa. Taxonomy (NCBI): domain Eukaryota; kingdom Metazoa; phylum Mollusca; class Gastropoda; order Neogastropoda; family Muricidae; genus Rapana; species Rapana venosa. The sequence goes on from CM054147.1 coordinate 50,784,273, forward strand.
CAGTCACCCTATCCTCCGAGAAGAAGTGGAAACAGCAGTCAGATCGCTGAAAAAGGGGAAGTCAGCAGGGGCTGACAACATTCCAGCTGAGTTGGTCCAAGCTGGAGGGGAAGCCATGATCAGCGCCCTACTAAGAATCTGCAACAAGATCTGGCAGACAGGAAAATGGCCAACACCATGGACGCAGTCGCTCATCATCACCTCCCCAAGAAAGGAAATCTACAACAATGCCATAATTACCGCACAATCAGCCTCATATGTCACCCAAGCAAGGTCATGCTGCAGATAATATTGAATAGACTGAAGCCACAAGCAGAGACCATCATTGCTGAGGAACAAGCAGGTTTCAGAGCAGGACGCAGCACAACAGAACAGATATTCAACCTCAGAATACTATGTGAGCGGTACCTTCAACATCAACAAGACCTATACCACGTATTTATCGATTTTAAGAAGGCATTTGACAGGGTGTGGCATGCAGCTTTGTGGGCAACCATGAACTTGTACAGCATCAATGCAAACCTGATCAGAGTCATCAAACAGCTGTACAGCGAGGCCACCAGTGCAGTGTACTACAACAATAACATTGGAGAATGGTTTCGAACAACAGTTGGAGTAAGGCAGGGCTGTCTACTCTCACCCACCCTTTTCAACATCTTCCTTGAGAGAATCATGGCTGATGCACTGGAACATCATGAAGGATCAGTCAGCATTGGTGGCAGAACGATCACAAAACCTCCGCTTCGCAGATGACATTGATGGAATAGCAGGATCAGAAAAAGAGCTTGCCAGCCTAACAGAACACTTGGATAAGGCCTCCAAAACATACGGCATGGAAATCAGTGCAGAGAAGACCAAACTGATGACTAATAACACCAACGGCATTAGCACTGATATCAGGGTTAATGACCAGAAGCTGGAAACAGTTCAAAGCTTCAAGTACCTGGGAGCCATTGTATCCGACCAGGGATCCAAGCCAGAAGTAGTATGCAGGACTGCACAGACAATAACAGCTTTGTCAAAACTAAACACCATCTGGAGAGATAAGAATATCTCACTTATCTCCAAGATCAGACTAATGCGCTCCCTTGTCATATCTATATTTCTGTATGCCTGTGAATCATGGACCCTGACTGCAGATTTGGAGAGAAGAGTACAGGCAGTGGAGATGAGATGCTTTCGGAGACTCCTTGGCATCTCCTACAAAGACCACATAAGCAACGAAAGCGTGCATAACAGAATCCAGCAAACCATTGGACCCTATGAGAACCTTCTAACGATCGTGAAAAAGCGTAAACTTAAGTGGTATGGGCATGTCACAAGATCCCAAGGAATTACAAAGACAGTTTTGCAAGGCACTGTCCAAGGAGGAAGAAGAAGAGGCAGACCAAGGAAGAGCTGGGAGGATAACATCAGTGAATGGACAGGCCTAGAACTCAACAAAACCCTGAGAAAGGCAGAACAGAGAGAAGAATGGAGGGAACTGGTTGCTGAGTCTTTGAAGGTGCCCCCACGGTCGTCAGACTACGGGACAGATAGATAGATAGATAGGCCATTGTGTGCCGGTGGAAACAGATGACAACATTTACAAAATCGCATACAAACGGAGACTTGATGTAAAAAAGCACATGAGTGCTTATTCCATTATCCTCAATATGAAAGAATAAATAAAATAAAAAATAATTTTACATCCAGTCCCCGTGTGTATGCGGTTTATATCTATCGGAGGGTACTTCAGCTTTCAGTAACAGGTGCAAAGGCAGTCTTGTTGGATTTTTGAGAAGTGTGTTTCTGAGGTCCTCATAACTGGAGCATCTCAGTAAAAAGTGTTCTTCATTTTCCACCTGACCTTTACAAACAAGGCAGTTCTTAGTTTCGTTTAAACTGCTGTAAGGATTTGTGTTATTGTTCAGTGTGTGTGTGTGTGTGTGTGTGTGTGTGTGTGTGTGTGTGTGTGTGTGTGTGTGTGTGTGTGTGTGTGTGTGTGTGTGTGTGTGTGTGTGTGTGTGGTGTGTGTGTGTGGGTGTGTGTGTGTGAGGGAGGAGAGAGAGAGGGAGAGAGATATGCATACATACATACATACATAGGTATGTAGGTAGGTAGGTAGGTAGGTAGGTAGGTAGGTAGATAGATAGATAGATAGATAGATAGATAGATAGATAGATAGATATAGATAGATAGATAGATAGATAGATAGATAAATAGATAAATAGATAAATAGATAGAGTGTGTGTGTGTGTATTGTGCGCGTGCGTGCCTTTGTGCGTGTTTGTGTGTGTGCGTGCGCGCGCGTGCGTGCGTTTGTATGTGTGTGTGTTTGTGTGTGTATGAGTGTATGTGTGTGTATGTGTGTGCGTGTGTAGTTGGGTCTGGGGGGGGGATGTACTTGTAAAAGCCAGTTCATTTTTGTTTTCTAGATCTGACTCGCAAACCTCGATGATGCACTGAAGTGCATTCTAAGTGGCATGGACCAAATCACATTATGTGTGGACCAAAACAGAGAGGAGTTAGGTGACCTCAAGGAAGAATGAAATATCATGATCGATATGCACGAGTCACTGGAACAAAAGTTAGAAACTGTCAAACAGAATTCGAAAGTATGCCGAATGTTAGGCATAAAAATGAGGAAGAAAGCAGAAAGCTAGACAACACTGCAACTTCTGATACCGTCATTGAATTTGTTGTTGTTGTTGTTGTTGTTGTGCGTTCCCCAGCTTAACACTCTGTGGGTCAACCAGAATATGCATTCTGACTCACTCATCCCACCTGGGGAACACTGTGAGATTGAAATTGCACACTGAATGAGATGTTTGCGTGTATGTCTGTTTTCAAGCACCTCGCCATATAGGCAGCCATACTCCGACTCCAGATGATTTTTTCTCTTAAATAGTGAGTGCAAATTGTTATGTTAAGAGCTTGTCGTGGCTGAGGGCAAATCTCAACACAACATTTTACAACATAATAACGTGTTAGTGTAGGCCTTGGTAGTTAGCTGACATCAATAACTGACACAGCTTTTTGGCCTGGGCTTGATCAGTTATGGATACCAATGTCTTTAGTCGAAGTCTTGGACTGCCATGATTTCACGAACACCTGGCAAAGGGAGGATCTTATGAAAGCCTTCTGTCTTTGAAAACTTTGTCCACAGGGATGTAGGCCTCGGGAATTTCTTGTACACTTCTGCCCATGGTCGGACAAAATGACTGCGTTTGGCCATAAAAGAGATGATAATAATAATGTATGGAATTCATATAGCGCTGAATCTTGTAAAGCAACAAATCAAAACGCTTAGATGATTTTTTAAAAAATGTATGCGTGTGTATGCGGTTTTATAAAATTGTGTTATCTGTTCCCACCGGCACACAATGGCCTACTCTTTCGAACA